>OY755243.1:74790348-75990348 GCA_963576725.1 Azorinus chamasolen
AATCTCTATTCCTATGTCTATTCTGTATTACTTTGAAACTTTATTTATCCCATTGCCTTATTTTACTGAATGATTTAACAGACTTGGATTGCAGGCGGAAATTAGAAGATTGGCACCGAAAGGGTGAATAATGTTCGATTCCCCATCAATGTTTCGAGATACAAACAATGACTGTCTCATGAGTCTCATTGAACAGCATAACCCAGCCCCCAGAATATAGCTAGTATTACATGTCTGAGTTCCTTTTGACCAATGTAGACGACAGGTAACACCCTTATAACCATTTAAATACCTTGTCATACCGTGTCATTATATATAACGTTATATCGGAAATAACACGCCAATGTCAAAGATGTATGCTGTCATTGTTAATGGAGTTTTATCCTATTATTCAAAATAATTGTGCAGTCTCTCAGGTAACCTTTTTTATCCATTTAGAGATACAGGATTAATTTAGCAACTCTACAGTGATGCTTCATTGACTATATTTATAAGAGATAATATTAAAAAAATGTCTGATTGTAACTTTGGCAACAACTACTAAATGCAAATGCACATCGCGGTAAGTAACTAATGTTGCTATTTCCCAACATGTGCTATGTGTGAAATCACATCGACAATCTGATTTACAAACTTATTATAGATCAGAGATGCCTTCTCAATTCTTCATACTGTTATGTCTTGTGCATGACAAAAGGGGAATTTTATTATCATGTTCATTTTATGTCTGGTAGCAATGAATGGCATTGTGTGTGACAATTATTGTATGGTTCATCAATAATCACTTATTGGAGCTTCTGAATGATATTATTAAGCAATGATTTTACTTGTTGCGAAATGTACAGACAACTTGACAGGATTTACAATATCCAAAACAGTTTCTACTTCAGGTTTGCAGAGTGATTTCCACGCTCAGATACATGTATTAACGTTTATGTCTAACACCTAGTACATAGTTTGGTTCTGTATTAATAAATTTCAAACTGCTTGTACATTATCACAGGGTGATCTCCTTCTGCTGGTTACGTTTTAACAGTTACATGAGATAAACCTGGCAATCCACTGATATTTCATAACACTACTCAATGAAAGAAATTACATGTAATCACTATTACTATCTGAAACACAATGGCGCCGGCACAAACGTTTGTCTGCTGCATGTTTAACCCATTCCCTCCTACTGACGCCTTTTGACGCCTCTGTCAAAATAGTTTTTGAAACCATTGTGGTAAATTGAGCATTTGCTCCACAGGAGCAAATGCTATACCTATCACAATGGTTTCAAAACTATACAATTCTAAAATTTCTCTTTTCTCTAGTAAATGCTCCTTTTCGGTAGATTTATTTATAAAGGTATGATCTAAAAATAGCCTAGGAGGGAATGGGTTAAAGGTTAGATCGTTTAGCTTACTGTCATCCTAATGAAAATCACCGCGCTGTGTCAGCTTGATATCGAATCAATAGCACAGTGTGTTCTTACTTCGGAATATTCCAAGCTTTTGAGATTCTGCTGATCGTTGTCTAACTGCTTGGACGGCTAGTTGCTTGACGTTGCAAATGGATGTTTGCTTATATTAGACAAGATAAGCAGATTAGCTCTCTAAAAGTCGTCTGCAGCCTAATGTTGTTAATATGCTTCTGTAAAATGGCAATTTGAGATAGATATATGCAACTTGGAACGAATAAAGAGTGATCAGTGAAACAAACTCTTCAATGACAGACATCGCCTTGATATAGAAGGCAGCTGATATGGGACTGCATTGTTTGTCGTGGGGCATTTTGGCGAACCGTATAAGTTTAGGAGTATGGAGACTACTGACCAGGTCTGGGTCTATACTACCTGCAGCGAAATAAGTTAATTTTCCCACAGATAACGAATCACATATTAGTACTATCCATATCGACATAACACCTATAAGTTCATCATAATAACACTATGCTCTGATGCTAACTTCAGTCATAGCTAGCCCATAAAAATATAATGTCTGTTATGAATAGATATATACTTTACTGAGTACAAAGGTCATAGGCCCAACAGTACTAGGTGGCAAATATTGATTATTATATGATAAACAGCAGAATTAGTTAAAGATCCTCATATACTCTACATACATTTAAGCAACTATATGCATGCAACGTGTTCGAGAGGAAAATGGCATTACCTTATTTTGGTAATCTATCACATAAGTTATGTCGGAATTGCAATTGAAACAGTGAAAATGCATACATTATTTCAAGGTATACACATACAAAGAAAACTTACCAGCTGCATGCATCCAAAGTTTGAAGAGTTATTATCAAAAAATAATTTAACAAAACTCTGCACCTCAAGGAGCAACAAATAAACGCGCGTACTCAAATACTGTAGAACTCCTCTACTGTGACCACTTAATGAATAAACGTGTGTGTCGTTATAAGCAGGTGGTTGCTTAATGCAGGACAAAAGTAATGCAGAAAGCTCCTCTAGGAGCTTTCTGTACTACCTTTGCCCTGCATTAAGCTACCACCTGCATCTACCACCCAGAATTATACCTCTTTAAGATGGTCGCATTAGAGGGGTGTTACTGTACTTAAGGCACCCCTTAGATAAAAAAAAATTGGACAAATCCAATATATAAACATGGGAGAATCCACTGGGAGCAAATGGGTTAATATACGAATCTCAACAGACTGTTTGGCACTTGGCCAATACTTTATCCAAAAGCCTCGTCGCATTAGTAATAGCCAAAATTGTAACAGATTGTAGATAATCATATTATAGTTTTCACATCTGTAATCAGTTTCAGTTTCAGTTTTATTTCAAAATCATACAAAGTCTCGCTTTATGCAAGAAGCATTACATCTGAATCTAAATCGGGGTCACATCACAATATCTTAGGTCGAGCTGTGCCTTGATGGGATCAAACTTTATTTGTTTACAAACTGAATAATTGCGTGGTGTGTTTGTTTTCAAATGAATGCTTGCAATGCTTCTAAAGGATATTAAAAATACTATAAAACAAAGAGGGGTAACCTCATTCATAAAATACCCTTAAAAGACACATTTTTATTTGAATTTTATCCTTTATGAATAAAGATATCATTTTAATTAAAAGTTATTATTTTACCGTCTTGCATGGACTAATTTAAAAAGACAATATACATGTATTAGTTTGAAAGCAAATCAACCATTCACAGTTTGTAAATTTGGTATGACTGGCATTTGCATGCAGGTGGACTCAGATAAGACGCTGAGTGGCACGGCATCTCATGACGATCCAAGCTATTTGACACACTGTCATGTGTTTGATCGAAAAGAAGGTAAATGATTGTTTGTCCAGATCGGACTTCAAGAAAACATTATTTTTACAGCAAACTACGTAATACATGTCATGTTTTTGAAATTATATTATGCAGTAACCGAATGCCTAAATCCTTTGATGTCAAATTTGGTATGTACTCATTGTCGACTGCCATATATGCCAGGGTGATTGTGCTTCAGTGTCTTCCCAGAACATAGTTTGATGAGAGGACGGAATACAAGACTCTTTATTTGGATCAAAGCAGTTTGTAAAGGCAGTCAAAGTTCACCCTTTACAAAAAGTTTGTGTCGCTTACAGGCAAACATGGCTCCGAAAGAGTTAATTCTTGAATCAGTTTATGGTTCCAGACGAATACCAGTATCTGAGTTAATATATTGCGGTGCACAGTCATTGTAATAATGTAACAATGAAATGCATGTACAAAATCCTTTATACAATTTAACTCGGATAACTCGAATTTCGGGATAACTCGAACAAAAGGTGCAGTCCTTCCAAAATTCACAATACACAATTGCTCTAAAATGTATAGCTACAAATATCTAGAAGTACATGTGATAGCTTAATACAGGTCTAAAATAATGCTGAAAGCTCCTACAGGAGATGTCAGCATTACTTTAGACCTATATTAAGCTGTGGCCTCCATGAGCAAATTATTGTTCAGATTAAATATCGGATGACTCGAACTTCTGTTATCTCGAACTAATTTGCATGGTCCCTTGAAGTTCGAGTTATCGAAATTCAACTGTATCTCGTTCCATTCATTTGGCCTTGTGTTTCTAAGAAGAAAGCTGTTACAAAAGAAAGGGTATTTACTATGTTTGGAATAATTACATAAACTGTGCATTGTCTGATCAGTACCAGTCTACTTTTTTTTAAATATAACAACCATATACGAGATGTGTTCACCCGGCTCATGAACACACACAATATATGAATTATCAACTGACACACTCTCAAGGAGGAAGGAAATGGTTAAGTAAGTAAACGCACAACTGTCTTAAATTATTCATACTAAATGCCAAAGTCCCATTAGTATACAATTATGCAATATAATTCACTATGACTGCAATAAAGTACATACATAAATCGGTTGCTTTCAATTAACCCTTCGCTTGCTATTCGTGTCAATATACCTACCTGTAAATAGTGAAGACCCAGATGAGACAGATCCTGCAGGAGCTGTCTCATCAGGGTCTGCACTATTTACAAGTTGATTGTGCAACCAGTGCACCCCACAGCAATGATCGCACAGCGAAATACTTGTACACAGTGAAGATATATGTAATTATACAACTGGGCATGGGTAAAGAAGGAGAACTGTATTTTAAAATTCAGCAAGAGAAGGATTAATCAACCCTTACAAGGTTGAAACTGAAAGAGTAACCACAACCCATTCCGTCCTATTGGTGCCTTTTATCGCCTCTGTAAAAGTCATTTTTCAAACCATTGTGATAAATAGAGCATTTGCTCATATGGAGCAAATGCTCTATTTATCACAATGGTTTAAAAACTACACAATTCTAAAAGTTTCCTTTTCTCTAGCAAATACTCATTTTCGGTAGATTTATTTAAATTGCTTGGGTCTAAAATAGTCTAGAAAGGAATGGGTTAACTCTACCTCGCATATAAACGCTTTTTCACGCATTCGCGAACAGAGCATACCCAACAATAGCCGTCTGATCAGGGTCTGCTCTCTGTTTGCGTATGCCATCATAATAAATCTACGGTTTCTACCACTACCTCATATCATGCCTACCCATGGATTGCATTACAAATATTCAGCTTAAATATATATATCATGTCATTATTCATTTCATGAATATTTAACTGGGAGCGTGTCAACATAAACAACACAATGCGACACTTCTACAGGAGCTTTCTGCATTTCTTTTGACCTGCATTAAGCTACCACCTGCCTTATAGGCCCATAATTATGTCTCTTTTTGACGGGCGCTTAAGACAGGTTCTAATGTCTAAGTTTGTTCCTTGTTGAAACGTTTTTAATGTCGTCTGCTAACTTTGTCGTCTGCTACAAATTTTCATTTTTTTTGAATTTCTTCATTTTTGTTTCAAAAACATAGTAACAGTAACAAACAGTTTGGATCCTGATGAGACGCCGAGTTACATCTGGATCCAAACTGTTTGCATAGGTAATCACATATCCGGCATTGGCAGCGAAAGGGTTAATGTTACTAATTTTAAAGTTAATCAATTATTTTAAATGCCAACAACGAGTATATTGGCATTTAACGCGTCAACATAAACAACACATGGCGAGTCTGATAGAGTAGACAATAAAATCACTGCCTAACTCGTTCATATTAAGACTACTTAAAACATCATAAAACGTCTGCCTATCTCAGTCATATAACGCCTGCCTAACACAGTCATATAGCGGCTGCACAACATAGTCATATAAAGGCTGCCTAACCCAGTCATAGAATGGCTGCCTATCTCAAGGCATATAAAGGCTGTCTATCTCAGTCATATAAAGGCTGCCTAACACAGTCATAGCATGGCTGCCTATCTTAGTCATATACAGGATGTCCATCTCAGTCATATAAAGGCTGCCTAACATAGTCATATAAAGGCTGCCTAACCCAGTCATAGAAAGGCTGCCTAACACAGTCATAGAAAGGCTGCCCAACATGGTCATATAAAAGCTGCCTAACCTAGTCATATAAAGGCTGCCTAACCCAGTCATATAAGCCTGCCTAACACAGTCATATAAAGGCTGCCTAACATAGTCATACAAAGGCTGCCTAACCCAGTCATATAAAGGCTGCCCAAAATAGTCATATAAAGGCTGTCTATCTCAGTCATATAAAAACTGCCTAACACAGTCATATAAAGGCTGCCTAACATAGTCATATAAGGGTTGCCTAACTCACTCATATAAAGGCTGCCTAACCCAGTCATATAAAGATTGCCTATCTCAGTCATATAATGTCTGCCTATCTCCGTCATATAAAGACTGCCTGCCTTTTTAACTCTCTCCCCGCCAATATCACCAAAATGCACTAGGACAAAAGGCGGCGTCTGATCAGGGACTTCGCTGTATATATCATGCTGTAGTTTTCTCTCTGTTGTTATTCCCTTGACATTTGCATCCGTTTAAACGTTCAATGAGATTTGTTTTACAAAACAAGATGTTTTACAAATGTGACTCCAACATCTGTTATTTTGAAGTAATTTTGTGGTCCCTTGAAGGTCGAGTTATCAATTGTATTTACTATATTACTAAAGTCATTATAAAAAGACACTCAAGGAAACAACTGGAATTCGTCCTCTAACATTTTCACATTGGCTATGTCTTACAAGTCTTGAGACGTGGCTTGTCTGAGCCATCTTTAAGAGTCTGGTTCTTTTATATACCCAGTGTAAATCACTGATAAATCGGACCTACCTCGGTTTATGAAGTCCTATTCGAAGCACTTGGTCTAGCGGGGGGATAGCAGAGTTGGATTAATGGAAGCAGATCGATTAATTAATTGTCAAATCCATCTCCTCTCCTTCATTCATATTACAGCAGATTCTGTAGTAAGGGACCATTCATTTATTGAACACAGGAGCTTTAAAAAGCAAGTGGTTGCTTAATGCAGGATGAAAGTCATGGAAAATGCTCCTGTACTAAGTTAATTAGATCTTTAAAATGCAGACAACGAGTATATTTATATCTACATATTAGTGTAGATCCAGATAAAACGATCATAGATGCATTTAACATCATCTAGTAAAATCTGCAGTAAATCGGTTGTGGAACGTTAACGACCATGGCAGATGTGATTTTATCTCTTTATGTGGTAGACCGACGTTTCGGCACTTAAAAATCCTTTCATCAGGGTAACATAAAATTCATGTAATATTTGGGTTATTGAAGTATAGACTGTCCAATGCTTTTATCACGTAACTTTCTATTGTGGTATCAGATAGAAGAGTCTGGTATCCAAGGTATCATCTAGCAAAGTACAGTAGACTCTTGCTAAACCGGACATGAAATTTAGTATAAATATCGGTCTGCTTAATGCAGGATGAAAGAGGAGCTTTCTGCATGACTTTCATCCTGCATTAAACAGCCACCTGCCTAAAAGTACCTAAATTCTTCTCTATCAGAATTCGGGTTTAGATAGTTTTTATTGTATATACTTTCAGACTGAATGGACTCTTTAAACAAGGTAATACCATTCCAAATTATTATTCAAGATATTAGAATCATGTACAGACTTTTACCCTGCATAACATTCCAGAACATGCTATTGTTGTTGTTTTCAGCTTTAGCCCTTTCCCTTATGTAAGCGCATTTGCACGCATCTGCAAACAGAGTAGACCCAGATCAGACGCCTCCTATAGGAGCCGTCTGACCAGGGTCTGTTCTGTTTGCTTATGATGTAATATAGATTTGATTCTACAGTTTATGTCTGAGCCAAACTGTCATGTGTTCATATGCTATGATAAAAAATAATCCTATTAATATTCATGACACCATTATTTCTTACATGAATATACAACAGGGAGAGGGTTAACCGGTCTTGGATATACTCGTTCTGACGGACCTACTCTAATTCAATAGTCGGCCAACAAAAATCTCTGGGATTGAAAAAAACCCCAATTAACCCTTCTCTTGCTGAATTTAAAATACATTTCTCCTTCTTTACCCATGCCCTGTTGTATAATAACATATATCTTCACTGTGTACAAGTATTTCGCTGTGCAATCACTGCTGTGGAGTGCACTGGGTGCACAATCAACTTGTAAATAGTGCAGACCCTGATGAGACAGCTCCTGCAGGAGCTGTCTCATCTGGGTCTTCACTATTTACAGGTATGTATATTGACGTGATTAGCAAGCGAAGGGTTAACAACTGGAAGAGACGGATACTTTCGCCTATAGGCAAACTTGTGGTAATCAGAAGTCTCAAAGACTAAATTAATCTGTTTCTAGCCCTTCCAAATCTTTCTGAACAAATGTTAAATAAACTCAACAAGATAGACAAAATTAAACGATCAGTCTTAGTACATGTACAAGAATATGCAAATGGAGGAATGAGAATGTTAAATTTGCACGCACCTATAAATGCCTTAAAACAACGTGGATTAAAGAATTAATATAAAAAATGGCGGCTGGTCTGAAATGAAATAAGTCTAAAATGGATATGAAAAAAATACTAAATTCTGGAATACACTTTTGTGAAAATCTTCCTCGAAGATGCAATAACAATTTATGGTCTGATACCTTTAAAGCATTTTCTGAACTGATTAGCCGTCATGAAATTGAGAAAGACAGAATCAAGGAACATCCGTTGTTTTACAATCAGCATATATTAATAGCAAAATTGAGTGTTTTTTTCTATAAACATGGTTTAAATAAATTGTATAAGAGATATTTTAAATTCTCAAAATACTTTTATGACCTTAAATGAATTTAACAAAACTTACCGTTTATATACCAGCCACTTAGTACATCGTGGTATAACTTTAGCGGTAGAAAATGCATTAAATATAAACGAAGAAATTATAAGTAATGTACAAAAGGATTTATTCCTCCTTTTCTTAGCATACTATATAAAACGAAAAAATGATCAAAACTAATGTATAAATTAATGCTTGAACAAAACTTCTGACCAACCCTCTTGTAAGCAGACTTGGTGCAAGAATGTTACTGCTAGTGATTGGAAACAGATTATATACATTGTAGACAATGTAGACAATGTATACTTACCTTCATCAAAAGGTAAATGTTTCAATGCAAACATAAACACTTCAGACCTAAATACATGGGCTAAGATATTACATTGCTTTTAAATATGGTATTATGAAGCAGATTGCTTTAGAAGAAAACAGAGAAGATGCATTTAATAAAAAACATAATCAAATAGATCATATAGTTTAAATAGAGATTTTCTAATTTCAACTATATAGTAAACTAATCTGTCATATCATTTATATGTGTTGTTATATTTGACAATTTCCTTTTTCATTTAAGCAGTGAATGGGGATACAGATTATTTTCTTTTTATATATAAAACACGCATTATTGCAATCTGGCCATATATTTATCGTTGTTTAATTTTTTTGTGAAGGTTCTGTAGATGTTTAATGTGATTTATAATCAATCTTGGGACTGAGTTAATAAATGCATATGTAAGGTGTGGAGAGTGATGGTTCCTCGAACCTTATACACCAATGTCAGACGGAGATAATAAATGGGGTCCCGACATCTTAACAGGACCTGAAAAAACCACCATGCTTCATGAGTTTATTGAACAAAAAGATTCAGCCAAATAGCTGAACATCCCTTCAACTTTCCCAGAATAAAGTAATATTTTATTATTTATTTGGTCAAACGCCACTGTAATAATATATTACTTCAGTCCAATGTCATGTCAGGGATCGCATTTGAATACATATTGCAACAGTTGCTGTTTTATTACAAATACAATTGCATGTGTCGTGCTTTTGTGAAGTGTGGACTGTGACTTTCCTGGAAATGCTAGTACACGTGCTTATGGCTGTCTTAGTAATTCTGCGGGGCAGTATAATTGAGTGTAGGCAGTTCTTAAAGCCAACAGGCCTGGCCTCCTCAATGAATTGCTAATGATATACAGTAAAACCTCTCTAAACCGGAATTCTAGTACAGAAGATTTTAGATACTTTTATGCAGGTGGCTGCTTAATGCAGGGTGAAAGTCATTCAGAAAGCTCCTAGAGGAGCTTTCTGAATGACTTTCACCTTGCAGTAAGCTGCCGCCTGTCTCCAAGACCAATATTTATACTAAAATTTACGTCCGGTTTAGAGGGGTTTTACTGTATTCATATAGATTAAAAAGCATTTAAAGACATTTATAAATGCAATATGGTTAGTCCATGAATTAGCCAAGAAATATCTACGATAAGTTTCTGATAAATGACATTTTTATCATTATTGAGGTTACGTACACATGAATCCTAAAACTACTTTCATTTGGACGTTCATTTAACCCTTTCCTTCATATAAAAGTGTGTTCATGTATTTGCAAGTAGAGAAGACCAGGCCTGCTCTGTTTGCTTATGGAATTTGAAAGATATGTTCCCTTACTTTCTAAACTGGCTTCATATTTCCATATTTCGTTATAATTGTTTTGTCCATGAATATGCAGTTGATCTTGACATTTAGAACAAACACAGAGCAAGGAAAAGGTAAACAAAATGTTTGAACTGTGTGTTAGTAATTTATTTCATAGATACGCTTTTTCAAAGTTCTTGCAAATAAATAGAGTATACCCAGATCGGACCGTTTTTACAGGAGCTCTGTTCGTCCACGAATTTATATTCGTCCATGGAAACAATAATTTCAGTGATAATATAACAAAACATCACGAACATTTTATCAACTAGAAAATTGTGTCTGTAAGACACAGCGATGTCCCCGTGCGTGGTGGTACTTGCCTAGCTGCACGTTAAGTTCCTAAGTCATTTGATCTTGACGTAGGGCTTGCGGACAGTATGGGCTGGGATCGATGGTGGTTAATGTGTATATGCAATTCCATGCCAATAGCTATAGTGGTTAATATATTGTCTTATATCTCATAAGACAATGAAAAACCTGTGACAACCAATCGCACGTAAAAGCGTAACGGATGGACAGATGGACAGGTGCAAAACATGATGCCCCCTTGACTATCGTCAACGGGGGCATAAAAAATAGCTGAGTGTTTTTTTGTTTTTTGTTTTTTTCAAAATAACTTTCATAATGTTTTGGGGTTGTCTCGTTAACGACAATATTTATCGATTAGTCCAAAACAGATGTGCAATAGACTCACAGTCGCGGATAGATACAGCAACGTTAATTAGTTAATTACTCTTAATAATTTGGCATGTGCACTAACTAGCACCAGTTCAATAATGGTGTGTGGAGTGTTTGTCTCTGGTTCTTGTGTGTCTGTTGGTGTTTTCTATATTCATCTCGTGTGTGAGTGTGCGTTTGGGTGTGTGGTGTGTGTCATGCTGTCTGTCGGTGTTTTGGTGGTGGTTGCGTCTTGTATGTGGCTTTGCCTGCTTGACTTTACTACTTTTCCATTGAATAAAAGTACCCGAGAGTGTGTCCTTTACATTTTTTATTGGAATACAATTGGTAAGGACAACAACTAGAAAGCTATGGTCATATTGTGCACGCCTTCATGGTTAACATTTCCAAATAATGAGGCCAACCGCACAGACAGAACTAAAATCAGCTGAAAATATCCTATCGGTCAACCACTCCCCTACATTTCTATGACGTCTGTAACAATACATTCTCAAGTGCTAATATGTCGAACAAATCAATGGACAATAATCCGGGAGGAAATTTAGACAATTATCTTAGTCAGACTATAGCCTATATGGCTATCAACAAATAAGAGCGAATCAAATTCAACTCTTAAAATGTGTGAAACTGGATAACATTGCAAACAGTATAGACCCTGATAATAGCGTTCCTAGAGGAGCACTCTGGTCGGTGTCTGCACTGTTTGTCATCCAGATTTCTTCTGCAAATTTCATACTAAATAGACTGTGCCATTAAACATTGATGGAACATTCCATTCTGGGTTTTTAGCATTCAAAGGGTTAGGGAAATGGGAATTATCGTTGATTGTGATTGTATGCAAAGTAAATGTGTTACGTAAGCAATATATCCATCGGGATGGGTACCAAAATAGGGTTGATTGCAAAGGAATTATGTTACGTAAACCATATAAATATCCATTAGGATGGGTACCAATATAGGGTATCTAATTAACACGTTTCATTTTCAGACTTGATTTTGAAATTATGCAAATATCGCCTTATATCGGGACGCATTAACCTATATAAACTATCGTACAGCAACAACCAAAATGGCCGAAAACGGCTAAATCCAAATCAATATACGGAAATAGCATTTCACATGAAATCGACTCATCCGATTTATAATCTGACAAATATCTCATGTTCACAGCTTACTGCAGGTCTAAAGTAATGCTGAAAGCTCCTGCAGGAGCCTTCATCATTACATTAGACCTACAATAACCTGTCACGTGTGTTTTTAGATATGTGTAGTGATATATTTTAGAAAATATCCTGTATTGTAAATTTTGGAAGGACTGGACTTTTAGTTCGAGTTATCCCGAAGTTCGAGTTATCCGAGTTCGAGATATCGAAGTTCAACTGTACATGCAAACCATAATGTGACCTGTACATAAACCAAGAGGTCTAGATAAGATGCGTAAATTTAACCATTTTCAAGAATAGCTCCTCTATTTTTCCACCAAACAGTATACTGTGACCACTCTTTAGAATCGTCCCGAAGAGACGATTCTTAAGAGAGGTCATATTATACGGTTTGGCGTGAAAATGGCGTCGTTAGTGTTTAAGTACGCACGTTTATCTGTAGCTCTTTAAACCTCTTTTTCTATCGAGAGGATAAAAGAGGATCTAAAGAAGTTATAACACCTTACGAAAGAAGTGACAAATAGGAAAACAAACAAACAACCCATCACTATCCATCTACAATAGCCGTGTATCCTTAATATACTGTTGTACACATGCTGCGCTACTAACGACTCCCACGACTTACACCTCCATTGCAATGTGTATAGTTGTCCGAACAATTCAAAAACTAAAAAGTGTTTATCGAAAACCGTTGTTATAAAGAGAAATACTGGTAATTGCCCCATTCCACCTATACATAACGAATGTAGTTGATTACCGAATTGTATCCCCAAGATATATTAACCCTTTCCTTCATACAAACATCTTTTTCAGGCATATGCAAACAGAGTTGACCCAGATCAGACGGCTCTTGTAGATCTGGATCTGTTTTTAAAGTTTTACCAGAGCCAAAATATCATGTATTCCTTCACCATAATAATTATAAAACTTTAGCTGATACATATTCATCGAGTAATTATTTCTTATATGAACATTTAACAGGGAAAGGGTTAACCAATGCACCGTTATGAAAACAAAAGAAAACAAAAGAAATACCAAGGCGTACAATGTCACAATTTGAGCAGACAGTATTTTTCAGGGCGGGACAAAGACATCTTGAGAATACAGTTCGGTAATCAACTATACGTAAATGTATGTCATTTTGAACTAAGGATACTTTACAAAAAAATGTGTATCTGCTATACAATAAAACATCTATATCACCAAAGACAGGCCCCCTGTCCCTCACATAAAGGCTTTTCAGGGATTTGCAAGAATTGTAGAGTCAGATCAGACGGCCCCTGTAGGAGCCGCCTGATCTGGGTCTGTTCTGTTTGCTTCTACATCTGATTCTATACTTTCTACCTGAGCTAAAATGTGTTCATGTTCCATTGTAAAAACAATAATCTAATTGCTATTAACCCTTTCACCGCCGCAGTCGCATAATTGCACCACGACAAATAGTGCAGTCCCAGATCA
Source organism: Azorinus chamasolen (assembly GCA_963576725.1). NCBI lineage: Eukaryota > Metazoa > Mollusca > Bivalvia > Cardiida > Solecurtidae > Azorinus > Azorinus chamasolen. The sequence goes on from OY755243.1 coordinate 74,804,053, forward strand.
GACGCCGCCTTTTCATGGCGGCGTCTGATCAGGGACTTCACTATTTGTCTCAATCTCTATTTCTATATATGTGCTTTATTCCCATGAAATTTGCATTTATTTATCTCATTTCCTTATTTTACTGAATGATTTAACAAATTTGGGTTGCAGACGACAATTAGAAATGGCGTCGAAAGGGTTAACTAGAACTATCACTAAAGATCATGAATACCCCACACGGCAGCCTTGATTGCAAATCCAAGTTTTGAACATGTAACAGGACCAAATAACAAAAATACCCAAAGTTCAAATAGAGAAAATTCTGTAATTTATGCCAAGTATCAAGTGAATCAGGTTGAAATTGAAGGAGGAGTTCAAAGTACAAGATTTTGCCTGCCAATTTCAAGGCCAAAGGTCAAGGTCACAGAGACCTGAAATTTGTGTCTTGCACATCTACTACTCCTGAGTAACATTTATGCCAAGTATCAAGTAATCAGGCTGAAAGTGAAGGAGGAGTTCAAAGTACAAGATTTTGCCTGCCAATTTTAAGACCAATTTCAAGGCCAAAGGTCAAGGTCACAGAGATTTTAAAGTTGTGTCTTGCACATCTACTACTCCTGAGTAACATTTATGCCAAGTATCAAGTGAATCAGGTTGAAAGTGAAGGAGGAGTTCAAAGTACAAGATTTTGCCTGCCAATTTCAAGACCAATTTCAAGGCCAACGGGCAAGGTCAAGGTCACAGAGACCTGCAATTTGTGTCTTGCACATATACTACTCCTGAGTAACATTTATGCCAAGTATCAAGTGAATCAGGTTGAAATTGAAGGAGGAGTACAAAGTACAAGACGATGCCTGCCAATTTCAAGACCAATTTCAAGGCCAAAGGTCAAGGTCACAGAGATTTTAAATTTGTGTCTTGCACATCTACTACTCCTGAGTGACATTTATGCCAAGTATCAAGTGAATCAGGTTGAAATTGAAGGAGGAGTTCAAAGTACAAGATTTTGCCTGCCAATTTTAAGACCAATTTCAAGGCTAAAGGTCAAGGTCAAGGTCACATAGACCTGAAATTTATGTCTTGCACATCTACTACTCCTGAGTAACATTTATGCCAAGTATCAAATGAATCAGGTTGAAAGTGAAGGAGGAGTTTGCCGTACAATATTTTGCTTGCCAATTTTAAGACCAATGTCAAGGCCAAATGTCAAGGTCACAGAGATTTTAAATTTGTGTCTTGCACATCTACTAGTCCTGAGTAACATTTATGCCAAGTATCAAGTTAATCAGGTTGAAATTGAAGGAGGAGTTCAAAGTACAAGATTTTGCCTGCCAATTTAAAGACCAATTTCAAGGCCAAAGGTCAAGGTCAAGGTCACAGAGACCTGAAATTTGTGTCTTGCACATATACTACTCCTGAGTAACATTTATGCCAAGTATCAAGTGAATCAGGTTGAAAGTGAAGGAGGAGTTCAAAGTACAAGATTTTGCCTGCCAATTTCAAGACCAATTTTAAGGCCAAAGGTCAATGTCAAGGTCACTGAGACCTGAAATTTATGTCTTGCACATCTACTACTCCTGAGTAACATTTATGCCAAGTATCAAATGAATCAGGTTGAAAGTGAAGGAGGAGTTTGCCGTACAAGATTTTGCTTGCCAATTTTAAGACCAATTTCAAGGCCAAATGTCAAGGTCACAGAGATTTTAAATTTGTGTCTTGCACATCTACTAGTCCTGAGTAACATTTATGCCAAGTATCAAGTGAATCAAGTTGAAATTGAAGGAGGAGTTCAAAGTACAAGATTTTGCCTGCCAATTTCAAGACCAATTTCAAGACCAAAGGTCAAGGTCAAGGTCACAGAGACCTGAAATTTGTGTCGTGCACATCTACTACTCCTGAGTAACATTTATGCCAAGTATCAAGTGAATCAGGTTGAAATTGAAGGAGGAGTTCAAAATACAAGATTTTGCCTGCCATTTTCAAGACCAATTTCAGGGCCAAAGGTCAAGGTCACAGAGACCTGAAATTTGTGTCTTGCACATCTACTACTCCTGAGTAACATTTATGCCAAGTATCACGTGAATCAGGTTGAATGTGAAGGAGGAGTTCAAAGTACAAGCTTTGGCCTGCCAATTTCAAGACCAATTTCAAGGCCAAAGGTCAAGGTCAAGGTCACAGAGACCTGAAATTTGTGTCTTGCACATATACTACTCCTGAGTAACATTTATGCCAAGTGTCAAGTGAATCGGGTTGAAATTGAAGGAGGAGTTTGCCGTACAAGATTTTGCAGACCGACCGACCGACCGACCGCCCGACCGACAGGCTGATTCCAGTATACCCCCCTCAAACTCTGTTTGTGGGGGTATAATGATTTCATAATTTGTTACATGAATATTCAATAGGAAAAGGGTAAAGACATGATAAAAATTGTGCAAAAATGTCCGATAAGAGATTTCTGCATTGCTAAATGTCCTGCATTAAGCAGCCATCTGATATATAGACCACTGCAATAATTCATTTAGTTGTCGCTATAGAATACTTTACTGTATCTTTCATTTATTTTGACTGTGGTGGACTTTCTCTCGAAGAGTACAGACATGTGAGGAGAGATCGAGAGAACGCGGGTGCGTGGGTGTCTTTGATATCTTCATGTCACGAATATAACGGGCTGGATGTCGAATACGGCTGTCAAGTAGAGTTAGTAGACACGTATTAGGACATTAGCGATTCACTTGAAACACATTCACCAGAGGGACCAAAGTGTGTTTCGAACTAAAAGTCACCAACGTGAGTATGTCAACGACTTGCGAAGACAATACGATAAGACTAACTCATTTTTTGGCGAAGGCAATGTCTGCAATAGACATTCAATAATTCTCAATTCGAAATGCGGTTGAAACAACGACCCTTGAATTAACCATTTACTCCATAAACACACTTTTTACGCCGTCTGCTCAAGGTCTGCTCTGTTAGTGTATCCTATACTATCGATAAGATTCTGTAGTCTTGTCATGGCCAAACAGTTATGTGTCCATGTGCTATTATAACAATTAATCTTATTAATATTCATGGTGTCACCATTTCTAACATGCATATGCATGGCGTATAGGTTTAACCCTTTTCCTCCATTAATACGCCTTTCTACGTCTTTGCAATAGTCACTTTATGAAACCATTGTGATAAATAGAGCATTTGCTCCAATTCTGAAATTTTCCTTTTCTCTAATTAATGCTCCTTTTCGGTAGATTTATTCTAGAGATAGGGTCTAAAAATAGCCTATGAGGGAATGGGTTAAGAACAAAGTAATCATTATTACACCATCATATTGTTTGTTTCTAGCTATCAGTGCGTTACTAATTAATATTTAACCCATTCCCTGATATTGACCACTTTTGATGACTCTGTAACAGTCACTTTGTGAAACCATTGTCATAAATAGAGCATTTGCTCCATAGGAGCAAATGCTCTATTTATCACAATGGTTTAAAACTACAAACTTCTAAAAAATCCTTTTCTCTAGCTAATGCTATCGATAAGATTCTGTAGCTAAATCTGTTCGGTAGATTTATTCAAGCGGTTGGATCTAAAATAGCCTATGAGGGAATGGGTTAACCTGCTAGGTAAATTACTGCTAGTATAAACTGTCGCCTCGTGAGTTTTCAAAATCAATTTATCTTGCATTTCTTTTTAAAACACTATCAAAGTGACGAACAGTTTGGATCCTGGGTACAATGTTATAAAACGTCTGAGTATGAGTCTGAGTTTATTCTCTCGTATCTGATTGGTCAGATTCTGAGCTTTCTTCTGAGCATTGATTAATGATCTTAGACTCAAACAAAAAGTTTTATAAGCTCGATTTATTTATAAATCGTTTGCAAAACAGTATCACTCATTCGCATATGTCAGCGAAACAGTTATTTTTATATGGACATCATTCAGTAACAGTTTCCAGACATATTATTATGAGTAAAGGACGGACGTTCGTGTTGACAACCTGTAAATCTAGCAACACTGGTGATCAACTACCTCTCAGCTCTGACTCCATCTATAATATACAGTTGAACTCTATATCTCGAACAGAGGTCCGAGTCATCCGATTTCTCAAGCTTTTGATTGGTCAGATTGGAGTTCTCAAGCTTTTGATTGGTCAGATTTGAGACAAAGGCTCAAATCTGACCAATCAAAAACTTGAGAACGAACTCAGACTCAACTAAAAGTTTTATAAGCTTGGATACAGGACAGTTTCTCAAAGTTAACAGCTTAGTGCAGGTCTGAAGTAATGCTGAAAGTTCCTACAGGAGCTTTAGGCCTGTATTAAGCTGCCACATGTGTTTCTAGACATACGTAATTAACAATTTTAGAATAATGCTGTATTTTATATTTTCGAAGGACCGAACGTTTAGTTCGAGTTGTAAAGTTTGAGTTATCCGAGTTCTAGATATAGAAGTTCAACGGTAGTTAACTTTCTTCGATGCTGAAAAGTAATGTGTTGCGTACACTAGCATCGTGATTATAACCCTTTATTTCATGAAAGAAAGAATGACATCAACGGTATTTGTTACCAGGTCCTGACAGTTTTTGAATAGCAATAAAACCCTACTGACGTACGGACGTCTGGATGGATATACCGATGCAAGGACAGGCCGAACCACAATACACACACTATAAGCATGTAACAAATATTACGCAACTATATATCGTAATTATAACTCTTCTGGCATCGTTTTCATGGTATAAACGCCGTTCCATACATTTGCAAACAGAATATATCTGGAACTGATGGCTCATATATGAGCCGTCTGATACGAGTTTCTTCTGTCTGCAAAGACATCAAAAAACCTCTCTATGGGGTAAAGCGTTTAGACCTAGGCCCAAGGTTATAAACCTTCTGAGTCTGAGATCATTCTTAACCCTTCGCTTGCTATTCACGTCAATATACCTACCTGTAAATAGTGAAGACCCAGATGAGACAGCTCCTGCAGGAGCTGTCTCATCAGGGTCTGCACTATTTACAAGTTGATTGTGCAAACAGTGCACTCCACATCAGTGATTGCACAGCGAAATACCTGTACACAGTGAAGATATATGTAATTATACAACAGGGCATGGGTAAAGAAGGAGAATGTGTTTTAAAATTCAGCAAGCGAATGGTTAAGTATCTGCTTTGTCCGAATCTGACAAATTAGATGCTTGATAATGATCTCAGACTCAAGCAAACGTTCTAGAACCTCTGGTATACGTTTGGTTAGTTTCTATTGAGTAGTTTTACCAATGCTGTCACGTAATATCGCCCCCTAAAACATGTCGGTTACTGTAATTACCGCTGTTAACAATCAATCAATCAATCAATCAATTTTATTGCATTAAACATAATACAATGTTTATAGCAACTAATGTCAATTACAAATGGATATTCACAGAAATGTGGTGACACGTTAACAATTTCCATATCTTTTCAGAGCCTTAAATAAAGTTCAAATACTTTCTATCAAAAATATTCTTTACATTTATAATATATCCTGTCCAGCCTACGTCGATTTTCCGTCGTCAAGTCCAGCTTAATTTCATGATTGGGTCGTTTCTCCTGTCAATATTGCTGATCGTCCTTGGTCACGTGGTCAAAAGGTCGGTCGTCACGTGGATTGTGTCGATTTCTGAATGAATGGGTAGTTCATGTGTGTGTAAAGTTGCGTAAGTTGGCCTTATCTGTGATTCATGACGTATTCAGTATTTAGTTGTGGAATTATTGAAATCTGTTTGGGTGAGTATTATTTGAGTTTATAGTTATTTGCCTGGTTTGCATTATCAGGAAGTCGCAATGTGTAATCGTGATACATGTGCATGCTAATTCTACATAGTATTTTTTGCAAAAATGCCGTCTGCTACAGATTGGAGTGTACCCTTATGTGTACGCTCGTGCAAACGTTTTCTATTGTACCGATAAAGAAGTAACACTGTTTATTGTTCTGTTCTAATTTCTAGTGCATGAAATATATATTTTGCTATATTGTTTACAACTCGTTTTGATGTTTCTGAAAATAAATTAGTTAATTTTTGCATTGATGGCCAGCTGCAGTAATAACGTTTAAAGTATTTTAGTCTGAGGTGCCGGTATTTCGGACATACCAGTAAGAAATGAAATTCGCTTTCAGTTTTTTTCATGTTACATTGGTTGCAATGTCTTTCATCCCTGTGTTGATTGATATATCTACCTGTTTCTATTGCTAATTTGTGTGACGATAGTCTTAGTTTGGTGAGTGCGATTCGAAATCTTTGATCCTGTATGTCATCTAAATATGTTTCAAATTTGTGATCATGTTTAATTAGACTGTAAAAGTCTAGTCTGCTCGAGTTGTTAATACTTGCGTACCAGGATTGCTTGTAAGTATCAAATATTCGTTGTTTGATTGATGTGATGTTGATCATTGTTTCATATTGATGTATCCATAAATCAGACATCCCTATTGAATCTAAAATACTTTTGATTTGATAAGCCCAATTTATGCCGTTGTATATTATATGCATGTCAACGTCGTGCTTTAGCATTTTGTATATGTTCAGTGGAATTGAATTCTCGTCCATTGAGAGTAATCTAATCCAATACTTCATCATGATGACTTTTCTCGTGACGCTATATGGGAAACGGCCTAACTCTCCATACAAACACTCTAAATTTGTTGAATTTTTAACCCTTAGAACTTTTCTACAGAATTTATTATGTATTTTTTCAATATCGCTTGCTTTGTGATTTCCCCATACTTCGGCGCTATAATTAAGAACAGATCCGACTAGAGCATCGAAGAGTCTACATTGTTATCTTCGATTTGGTTCATTATTGTAAATAAGTTGTGTAATGAATAGGATGCGTGTTGGGATATTCGTTTTTGGGTCATGTACCAGTTATTGGTTTTAAAAAAGTAGACTCCTAGATATTTGAAGGAATTTACAATTTCCATAGAGTTCCATTGAGGTAAAAGTTATATTTTGTATGCCTTCCTTTTTCAAAAATCATTATTTTAGTTTTCTTTGTATTAATTTTTAAACCCCATGTGTTGCAGTATTGTTCTATATCGTCCAATATTGACTGTAGCGTTTCCGGTTTGTAGCAAAATAAAAGTCCGTCGTCCGCAAATAGGATCATAAATATCTGTAATTCATTTATTGTTAGAATCCCTTCATGATCAGAATTTATGCTTTGAATTATATCATTTATGAAAAATATGAACATCAGACTGGAGCTTGGGTCTCCCTGTTTGATACCTTTTGTGGAATCGAAGAACTGCGACATGTGTGATTTGTATCTAACACAGGCTTTAACTACACTGTACATGGATTTGATCGCTTCTGTGAATTTTGTGCTTACGTTTTCTGTTAAGAGTTTTTGCCATAAATAGTGTCTTTCTAAATTATCGAACGCTTTTTCGAAGTCCAAGAATGCACAGTAAACCTTTTTGTTTTCATTCATCAATTTCGAGACTACCGTGTGTAATATAAAGATACAGTCAGTTGTGGATTTTCCTTTTTGAAAGCCAAATTGATTGTTTGTAATTTTGTTATTTATTTCAGACCATTTTGTCAGTCGATTGAGAAGAATTTGGGAGTAAATTTTGCTCAAAATGTTAATGAGTGTTATTCCTCTCTAGTTTTTTGCTTCGTTTACTTCTCCGCTTTTGAAGATCGGGATGATAATTCCCTCTCCCCAAGATCTCGGGTAGTTTTTGATGTCAAAAATCTGATTGTAAAGTTTTATAAAAAACGGCGCCATTATTTCTATTGAATGCTTGAATATTTCTGCAATAAGTTGATCATTTCCCGCGCTTTTCCCGTTGTTTTGTGATTTAACTGCCTGTGTGAGTTTATTAATGGTGATAGGTGAATCTAAAAAGCTGTCATGTTTTGTCTGAGATGTATTGTCTGTATCATGGTCTTGCGGTTCTCCGCCGTATAGGTTGTGGAAATGGTTATATACATCATTGTCCGTGAGTGATTCAGATGTTGGTCCCGGACATTGATTTTGTTTTTTTACCGTTTTCCAAAACTGTTTCGGGTTCGTTTTAGCCTCGTGTGCCAATCGCGATCGCTCTTTTTGCCATAAACAGCCTTTTTTCCTTCTTTTTAGCTTGGTTGTACTCTTTTTTCTTTTCTATAAATGTTTTTCTGGAAGCGTATGTTTTTTCCCTAAAAAGACCATTTCTTGCTTTTGTGTATTTTTTTCTTTTATCGTAACAATTTTTATTAAACCATTTCTTTTTGTTTATATAATGGGTTTTTTTCTTAATTGAACGAGATTTACCAAACGTTTTAAATGCCTCTTCTTGAACGCTATCAATGTCGCATCAGTAATTACCTGAGCAAACAGATTGGATCCAGATGAGACGCGTCTCATCAGGATCCAAACTGTTTGTTACTGTGAATGGTATTTGAAACGATAAAATAAGAAAAATAAAAAAAATATAGCGGACGAAAAGGTTTGCAGTGGACAAAATTTGGCTGCGAAAGAGCTAATTAACTCTTCCAGAAAGCGACCTAAGAAGCTTGGTGAAAAGGGCGAATATGTGATAACCTTTACAAACAGTTTGGAATCAGATGAGACGCCGAGTAGCATTATCAAGATCAAACATATTTGACGCACCATTTCCATGTTAGAGAAGAAATGCGAAGGAACGTCCACTCTGACTGTAAAGCAGACATTGTTTGTAGACAAAAAATAAAAAAGGATTATAAGTGTTTCTCCACTGTCGAGAAATATTAATACCGTTTATATTAATTGCGCAACAACAACGAAAAACAGCATCACTAACAGAGACAACTTTTAAGACAATTAGTCGGCAGTTTCCTTTTCAATTTAAATACTTTATAATCATTTGTAATAAGCTCTAAATGTTTCTACATATTGTACATGATACCTTATCAAATCACTATATGATCTATTTAGCATTAACGCTTATCTTGCTGCAAAATTAATGTCTGCTCAATATTTTATTTAAGGTTTTTTTCATTGGCTTCCAAACCATCAAACCTTTGAAAAATTATTGGCCGAGTGTCAAACAGGTTGGATCCTGATGAGACGCCGAAAACCAGTAAAGACGCACTGTGTATAAGGAGGGTTAAATCTTTTACATGAAATAGACAAATAGATATTTGAAAAGTCTTTCATCATTCTCTAATTCACAAGTAATATGATCAGATAATTATTTTCACTTTCACTGCAAATTCAGAAACTTTGTCGCCATTGCACAATCAACAGACTTTCATAATGAAAGGGAAATAAATCAGAACAAATGTCTATAATATTGCTATACAATATAATGAATCTTCATTTTCCGCGGTTTTGTATTAGACTTTGATAAATGGTTGTGCATAGTGGACACAGTTCAGTCATTACAGCGGATGGACATGACACACTTTAGTGCTTCCTGTTCCATTTAACCCTTTCCCTGTTCTGTTTTTATTCCAAATTTCAATTCCTACAGAATATCAATGGGCAAAAAAGTTATAACGAAATATGGACTGTGGACAATGTAGCCATTTAACAAAGTAAAGAAACAGATTCAAATTCAATTAGCAATCAGAGTAGACCCTGCTCAGACGGCTCCTATAATGCGTGAAAACATGTTTATATGAAGGAAAGGGTTAAGCTGTTCTGTAGTCCGTTTAATTACTAAAATGCCAATATTCAACTTACATAATTATATTCCAATAGTCGTTAATATCAAGTTGTTTGGCAACGCTATTCGTCTTCAGACAAAACAAATCGTATAATCAACTTTATCCTATTTCATTAGCAAACAGATGAGACAGGATTTGCCTTATCGATATTTATTCTGTTTGCAATGCTTTAAAATGGAGATATAATGCGCAAAGGATTTTATACATTCAACGTTTTGATTGCAGTCGATATGAAATCAAACTATGTTAACGACGTTACCGTGCAGAATAGTAAACAATTTACATGTTGTCCTTGTAAACGTACTTGGTCTGAAAAGAATGACGTTTTACTAGACCAGTGTGTCAAACTGTCCCTTACCTAATAACAACATCAACAATTCAGCAAATGTCTCTTTCTATTCAAGCAACTTATCGGTTAACTTACAAGAAAGTGTGGCTATTATCCTGCCAAATGTGCCTAAGCAACTACCTGAATGAGGAACCTTCGTAACAATAGTGTTAACGACCTGGATTAACCCTTTCCCTCATATAAACGTGTCTTCACACGTTTGCAAACAGAGTAGACCCAGATCAGACGGCTCTTATAGGAGCCGTCTGATCAGGGTCTGCTCTGTTTGCTTTGAAATTTGAAAGATGTGTTTCTTTATTTTCTTAAATGGCTACAAAATTCCACCTTCCATATTTTATTATTACTATTTTGTCCATGACTATTCGGTAATTTGTAATAAACACAGAACAAGGAAATGGTTAAAGTGTCACGTCTTACCTGAATAGTGATGATCATGATATTTCACTCTCTGGGATTATTTTAACCCTGTATCTAAAGAGCATCACAAGATCTCTCAACATACTGTAGATGATCAATTACAGTAAAACCTCTCTTAACCGGAATTCTAGTAGAGAATAATTTATATATTCTAAGCAGGGGACTGCTTAATGCAGGGTGAAAGTCATGCAGAAAGCTCCTCTAGGAGCTTTCTGCATGACTTCCACCCTGCATTAAGCTGTCACCTGTCCCCAAGACCGATATTTATTCTAAATTTAACTTCCGGTTAAGAGAGGTTTTACTGTAAATATGTTTTATTTAAAATGTAATCATTTTGGTGTGAATCTAAATCTAGTGCTTATAGCAGAATTCTGCAGCAAAGCTCATGCATTTTTTTAATTGCATTGTTTACAGTAGATCTTACTTTCCATTATATTTTACTAAGATTTTTATAAATATCAGTAACTTGTGATAATTGTGCCAATCTAGACAACTTATTTCATATTGTTTATATAATTATAATAATTAATAGAGCATTTACAACACTGTGATAAACATAATTTATAGATTTCTTATTTTTTCTATTAAAGTAAATTATTTAATTTTCTTCATAAGTCATGCCTCTCTATGTCAGACCATCAATAACAAGGACCACAATGGAAATAAGAGAAATATTTTCTCTTTTTTGTGTCCTCCTTGATATTGATGTGACTGACATGGTTCATAACACATATAATATCATTATTATTATTTTTTATGTTGTTATAATTTTGAAATAGGTATGTGTTGTTAACTATTGTCTTGTTGCTCAATATTGAAATAAATCTATCTATCCCTATCTAACAACTGTCAGTCTGCATTTAAAGTAACTGTTGTCTAGTATTGATAAAATGGATTTATACTGTTTTCTTCTTCCAGCTCATTTTAAGTATATGAAATTGTTGTTATTATTTGCTAATGCAAACTGAAATTTGATTCAAACAATTAAAATTCCATTTTCAATAAATGATGATAAACGAGATAGCATAATGCGTTTCGAAAGGCTAGTGTTTATGTAATCTCAAACAAACTTCAAAGCACTCCAGTTTCACGATAAATAGAGAGCTTTTTAGAATAATTATATTGTTAGTTTCCTTGGAGGCATCACAGTCAGTTATTTACCCGTAAACCATTGAACAATATTATATGTGATCAAACTCTGAACTGCTATAATGTTTTACTTATTGTCGAGTCGTCAAAACTTTTGAGAAAATATTTATTGGTGTCTCATCTGGATCAAACCTGTTTTTTAATGCGAAGTTGGTCGTGCTTAGCACGCAAAGGGTGAATAGGTTGCTAAACGTATTTAAGAGTGTTGCTTACTTAAATTATGTTCCATGGTTTTGATAAACTGTCAGATAATAGCAGTATAATAAAACAGAGGTCCAGATAAGATGTGTAACTTAAAATATTTACAAGCATAACTCCTTTATTCCTCCACCAAACCCTATACATGTACTATGACCACTCGTTAGAATCGTCATAGTATAGGGTTTGGTGGAGAAATGACGATTTTAGTATTTGGTACGCACCCTTATCTGTAACTCTGATCAAAGTTAATGTTTCCTGTTCAAATGCTTAAATAATGCCTTCGGTCATCGTATAATCAGTGATAACGTCTTTGGCATGAGCCGTCTTCTCTTCATAATGTTGATGATCTCTTATTTCTTACAAAAGCTGTATTAAGTGATGATAAACTAGGCTAAACTATTTTCAAAAATCTAATACAAACTTGACCCAACATCCTTTGGCGCTACGTGACCTGTTCAGTGTCGCAGTGCCCTTTATTCCGAACTATCCTATTTATTGTCACAGCTCAAGCAAATTGCACATTTCAGTGAGGCGTTTTGTGTCTTTATATCTTATCATGCTTTGACACTAGTTATTGGGTATTATCTTGTCTTTAATTTGGATGAGTTTGGTTGAGCTTTGATTTTACGGCGCTGTTAATATGTTTGTCAGTGTGTAACAAACCAGGGTCATTTCTGTAAAGGTCGTGTAAAGGGACTTTAATTGTTTTGAAATTTACAACACGTGTGTCAGGATTAACAAACTGCTCGACATAGTTTCTACTGTCAGTCTGCAGATTGCTCTTAAAATTGTTCCCGCCCTCAGTTGTTAACATTTAGTCTGACACACAGTACATAGGTTTGGTACTCTCATAAATTCCAACGGGAACTGAATGATGGTATCTGCCCTGTTTCTGCTGGTGAATTTTAATAAGATACATTTGATGCGAGAGCTGTAATTCAAAATTATTTTAAGATCGATCTATTATTGTACAAACTTTCAACTTTCAAATAAAATGTATTACCTACTGGCTGCTGCTTTTCTGTAGGATTTGATTCCAAACTTGACCCTATGTTCTGGCATACATGTATATACGTGTAAAATTAAGATATCACAACCATACTACACTTTTATTAATCCCCCACCGCATAGCGGAGGGGGGTTATAGGAATGGCCTTCGTCTGTCTGTCTGTCTGTCCGTCCGTCTGTCTGTCTGTCTGTCTGTCTGTCCGTAACAATTTCGTGTCCGCTCCATATCTCCTATACCCCTTGAAGGATTTTCAAGAAACTTGCCTCAAATGTTAACCAAGTTGAGACGATGTGCAGAACATATGTGGCAGATATGTCGGCTCAAGGTCAAGGTCACATTTGAAGGTCAATGGTTTTAACCTTCAATTTCCATTGCATTTTTGTGTCCGCTCCATATCTTCTAAACCCTTTGAAGGATTTTCATAAAACTTAAGTCAAATGTTAACCAAATTAAGACGATGTGCAGAGCACATGCGGCAGTCATGTCGGCTCAAGTTCAAGGTCACATTTGAAGGTCAAGTGTTTAAACCTTCAGTTGCCATTACAGTTTCGTGTCCGCTCCATATCTTCTAAACCCTTTGAAGGATTTTCATAAAACTTGAGTCAAATATTAAATGAATTGAGACGATGTGCAGAACCCATGCGGCAGTCATGTTGGCTCAAGGTCAAGGTCACGTTTGAAGGTCAAGTGTTCTAACCTTTAATTTCCGTTACATTTTCGTGTCCGCTCCATATCTTCTAAAGCCTTTGAAGGGTTTTCATAAAAGTTTAGTTAAATATTAGCTAAATTGAGACGATGTGCAGAACAAATGTGCCAGTCATGTCGGCTCAATGTCAAGGTCACATTTGAAGATCAAGTGTTCTTACCTTCAATTTCCATTATAGTTTCGTTATCTCCTATACCCCTTGAAGGATTTTCAAGAAACTTGCCTCAAATGTTAACCACGTTGAGACAATGTGCAGAATATATGTGGCAGTCATGTCGGCTCAAGGTCAAGGTCACATTTGAAGGCCAAGTGATTTAATCTTCAATTTTCATTGCATTTCGTGTCCGCTCTATATCTTCTAAACCATTTGAAGGATTTTCATAAAACTTGAGTCAAATATTAACCGAATTGAGATGATGTGCAGAACACATGTGGCAGTCATGTCGGCTCAAGGTCAAGGTCACATTTGAAAGTCGTGTTCTTACCTTCAGTTTCCATTATATTTGTTTCCGCGTCCTATTTTCTTAACAACTGGAAGGTTGAATGTCAACCACGTTGAAATGTCGGCGAAAGCAGCGCAATTTCCATTAGAGGCAACGTATCTCCTTTTTGACCGCAGCTCTGTTTTAAAAGCTTGTCTTGTGTTGTCTTATCCTAATGCATGAAATGCAGTTTTAAAACCCATTGTATCACCTTAAGGTCAATGTCTTAATTTAGGTGGCGGCGGTGGGGGGTATAGCTGTCCTTTGGACTGCCTTGTTTAATATGCATTGGCTGGCCCATTCAAATTAGTCTTTTGTGGCCACATGATACCAACAAAATTCTACAAATGCAGCACATCGAACGTTTTGCGAGCCAGGTAGACGCAAGATAAACTCAGCAATGACCAACTATGGTCAGCTATAGTCATAATAAAGACGCATTAACATAGATAAGAGGAACAGGGCGTTTTGAGTACCATCTGTAGACCAGCGCAGTCACATACACTTATCTGTCTCAGAACAATAATCAGTTACCCACTGGGTCTTATTTAATGTTTTATTTACCATTCGGTTAATACAATATTGTTTGAATTATAGGACTCTTTAACAACAAAAAAGTCAAAGGCAAGTTTATCCTCCGAATAAATGAAGATTGTCTGGATTCCCTGCAGGGAAATAAACTTTTCTGTATCATCGACCTTTATAGTCATAACTACCAACTTCCTTTAGCGGAAGATGCACGTTCTTTCAAATGGATATGGGGTTCTTTATGGTTATTCTTTTATATATGGCAGCATCAGATGGAAAAATTGTTCGTTTGTCTGTTCAGTCGCGATTTGTATTGTACGTTGTGTGGTGTATCGGTAGCTGATTTTGTCAACTCGTCAAGCGGTTTAAATGTTCAGTTGCATCCATCGTTTATTGTTATCTAGCATGGAAATCGAAGCGTTCAATAGATATGCCAGTTTGTGCGTATATGACCTTGATTGTGGTTCTTTAACAATATTGGGTTATCTGATATATCAGATATCAAAATATTGCCTCCATGGACATTATTGATTACCGCCAGCTGTTATATTCAATGCATATTTGACAAAACAATTGATAAAAATGCGTTTTCAAATACAATAATTGTCATTTCTCCACCACGAACCCAAATTAAATGAAAGATATATTCCTTAAAATGGATTGGTTTACACATATTTTCTATATCTCTGGTTTGATATATATCTAATATTCAGCTTAGCCCTTACAGTGTGGTACACAAGTAAGTAATGCCCTTTGTAAACAGTGTATACCTAGATAAGAGGGCTTCTGAAAGACCCCCTCATTACGGTTTGCACTGTATGCCATGTTGAATTTTCTTTACAAAAAACCCTTAAATATTCACCATAAACTTGAACGGTATGACATTTTGGAATAGTCCATTTGACAATTCATCGTTCTAAGGGTTAACACATACATTGTACGTTTCTTTGGTGCAGATGATGTTTTGTGGCTACAGTCTACAATGATCACAAATACACAAATTATATGCGGTACTACTAGTTATCGAACTAATCAATGCTTATATCTATCGCAGATATCATCGTTAACATACTAACCTTTAGTTATTTCTTATTAAGCCTTAAGAAGATTGCCTCATTTTAGAAGAAGCCAATCTCATAAAAGTCACTGACGAGATAAGAGGCATCGGGATGTTCAGTAATACTTACACTTACTCTGCTGAATAATTAAAATTGAATCTGAATATCAATTAAACAAACCTGTATCAAATTGTATCACCGAAGAAAATGATGTACCCACAGTGCATACCCTGACTGGTTAAAGGACTCCCATATTTTGCAAATTAACTAATTTAACTCGATTCTCGCAAATTAAGGACTGAACCAGTTGAAGTGTTGTTTATATAACATTATATGGTAGAATATTATACGTAATTAACGATGCTTCTACTGTTTGATGAATCGGGGACAGAGTTTAATAACCCCGTTATCTTTGTTGGCCATAAGCAGAGCCATAGACAAGCATTGCATACCAAGAAATACACAGACTAGTCAAGTTAGATCTAGGGATCATGTTATATCAAAGAAGAGTGTCTTACGGAAACCTGTACCATGCGCCTCCTAAAAAACCATGTGAATCCCAAAATGGCAATAGATTACCTCAATAATGTTTTGCTAGATATGCATGAAAATCGTGAATAAGTTGTTGAAGTACAAGAATAGTCTATCGAATTAACCATTTCCCTCATATAAACGTGTTTTCACGCATTTGCAAACAGAGTAGACCCAGATCAGACGGCTCCTAAAGGAGTCGTCTGATCGGGGTCTACTCTGTTTGCTTATGAAAATTTATAGATCAGAGTATGCACTT
Organism: Azorinus chamasolen; assembly: GCA_963576725.1. Lineage (NCBI taxonomy): Eukaryota > Metazoa > Mollusca > Bivalvia > Cardiida > Solecurtidae > Azorinus > Azorinus chamasolen. The sequence goes on from OY755243.1 coordinate 74,820,390, forward strand.
TCCACGACAGTGAACAATAGCCCCTTTCCAAGTTCCATTTATTGAATTTGTGCTTGACTATTCATAAGGTGAAGAAATGTTTAATAGATATGAAACAGGGAAATGGTTAAATGTCTTACTGATCTGTAAAGTAGATGATATACCAATGTCTTACAATAGTTTTGGAAATCAGTATTCTTAACCCTTACACCGCACTGTGAAAAGTACGGTCAGCTCAAATTCTGTTCTAGTGCAAGTGTTTACCTTGTTTCGTTCAAGACTTATCTACAGTAAAACACCACTAATGCAACCACCAAAAAGGGACATAATTCTGGGTGGCAGAGGCAGACGGCAGCTTAATGCAGGACGAAAGCTATGCAGAAAGTGGTCGCATTAGAGGATGTCCACTGTACTGACTGGATATCATGATGAAATGCCATATTTGACGACTCGTCTGGGCCCAAGCCGTTTGCAAATAACATCGCGGATAGTGCAATAAGGTTGAAGCGTGAAGGAATATAAAATATTCATAGACATTTGGTGCTAATCCGTTCTCATAGATAAATAGTTTTGGATAAAACAAAGAGTTCTTTCTTTCTTCTTTAAGTTTTTTTTTATTTTTATCATTGTACTATCGATTTTGTTTAAGCAAATGCACCTTCTTTGGACATGCTTTCAAATGAGTCATGAATAAATATTCAGTCCGCTCTATATCTTCAATGATCGCATATTTTCAATAATATCATAAAACTTGGTATTTGTTATGCTCTATCATTATTATGAAGGTTCTCAATTTGAACTTATATCGAAAAATGCCCCTGTGATACAAATAAACCGATTTCATCAATACTGATAATTTTTGTTCTACAACACAATATTATCGGCCTTTTCCGTTAAATTCTTCCGCGTTTTGCCGATGATCACCCGATCCCTCCATTGTTTACGTAATAGCTTTCTCGGAAGTGGTCGAAGAATCGCGAATAGGGCGAACAGTTACGAAACTAAAACCCAACCCGAATAAAACTGAAACTTCGGGTAGTAAAACCGGGATCGGCGATATCAAACACATGGATGTTTTGTCATTATAAACGGTAATTGGGTGGGGCTTTTTGCGATATACTACTTTTCAGCATATAAATAAATGAGTTTTGTATATTTTAAGAGTTTATGAAACGCGTCAAATGTAGGAACATCCCCTTTAAAAAGAATATGGAATATATATTTCATTTTTTACTGTGATAAATATAAATTAATGGGAATATTTTCTGATATTTTGTTTCCAAATGTTCATTTTTAGTATACATGTACATTATGTGTGAATTGCGCGTCGAGATCTTTAACCCTTCTCCTTATATAAGCGCATTTTGACGTATCTGCAAACAGAGTAGACCCATATCAGATGGCTCCTATAGGAGCCGTCTGAACAGGGTCTGCTCTGTTTGCTTAATATGGTGTAATATAGATCTGATTCTACAGCTTCTGCCTGAGCCGAAATGCCCTGTTTTCATATGCCATTATAAAAAATAATCTTATTAATATTCATGACATAACTATTTACTACATGAATATTCATCGGGGAAAGGTTAACCCTTTCCCTGTTCTATGTTTATTCCAAATTTTGATACCTAATTTATATTCATGGAGAAAGTTCTTATAATGAAATATGCAAGGTGGAACATTGTACCCAATTTGGAAAGTAAAGAAACCGAGCTTTCAAATTCCACTAGCAAACAGAGCAGACCCTGATCAGACGGCTCCTCTAGGAGCCGTCTGATCTGGGTCTACTCTGTTTGCAGATGCGTGAAAACACGTTTATATGAGGGAAAGGGTTAAAGCATTCAAACAAACGGCGCACTGTGACAATGTTAAAATTAATTATGCCGGTTAATGCTAACATTATGAAAGACTTCGGAAAACGTTTGAGCTTGCAGATGTTATTTCAAACCTTTTCCCTACGCCGAACAAGCTATCCCTTTCCACGTGCAGCTTTCGCATAGTATTCCCTAATTTGTAGCAAATTAAGTAAACGCATTACTAATTGGATATTACATTTGTATGAAAACGAAAACACCATACGTGTTTATACTGAGTTTCGCCATTTCAAAGATCATACGAGCAAAGATACGATTTACATGAACAAAACCAATTATAATAGTTGTCAAACTTAAACTAAAGTATAGCTTGCATTATCATTTTATTAGGAAGGTTATGATTTGATGTGTTTTATATATATACAGTTAAACCTCGATTATTCGATTTTTTTTATTATTCGAAATTATAAGGAATGTTAAGATTTGATGTGTAATATATACAGTTAAACCTCGATTATTCGAAAAAAAAATTATTATTCGAAAGTTTCGATTATTCATAATAGAAAACTGTAGACCCTTTTGGGCAGGTGGCTGCTTACTGCAGGGTGAATGCCATGCGGAAAGGCCTTTACCTTGCATTAAACTGTTACTTGTCTTAAAGAGAGATAACAATACGTATTTAAGTGTTCGAATAATCGAGATATTACTGGTTTGTTTATTTAAACGCTTTCACATTTAGCATGCAGTGCAAGTTATTTGTTCACTGTGTTTCAAACACTACAGTTTCAAAATTCACTTCATGATTAGTTTGTCTTCCAACATTCAACCAGGACCCATGCTTATAAAACTTTTAGTTGAATCTGAGTTCGTTCTCAAGTTTTTGATTGGTCAGAGTTGAGCCTTTGGCTCAAATCTGACCAATCAAAAGCTTGAGAACTCAAATCTGACCAATCAAAAGCACCCTGGGTGCCAAATCCTGATGAGACGCCGAGACACTCGGGTCATATGGATCAGCATTATTTCAAGACGTAATTAACCCTTTCCCTGCTCTATGTTTATTCCAAATTTCAATACCTACTGAATATTCATTAACAAAATACTTATAAAGAAATATGGAAGGTGGAATATTGTAGACATTTTAGAAAGCAAAGAAACAGATCTTTCAAATTCGAATAGCAAACATAGTAGAACCTGATCAGACGGTTCCTCCAGGCTACTCTGTTTGCAGATGCGTGAAAACACGTTTATATGAGGGAAAGGGTTAAGGGACCGTTGACAACATTCTAAAGGTTATTCATGAAGAAATGTCAAATCCCGAATACACAGTAAATAACTTGTCGAGAAATGACATTATTTCCTATAAATGTTTGGTACAGTGAAATAGATTGTTGTTGAATAAACAGTTTAGATAGATAATTAATGTCATTTCGTGTCATTCTGAAGGATTTCCAGTATATTTACTTGTTTTCAAATTTAGTTATGTCAGATTTGTTAGATTTTAATTGAACGAAATGGCAACACTCTGACAAGTGAACAATCCTACTTATGTTATAAGAAATTTCATCTTATTTCCATTTGCAGTTGAAGTAAGTAATGAGATCTATTTTTGCTAAAAGACTTTCTTTCGTGAAAGCTTTAAGAGAATAATATAAATACATATAACAGCAGGGAGGCAAATGTCATTCTGCCCGATCTCAATATATACAACGCTCGTATAATGCTGTAATAACGACCACCAGAAGACCAAAAGAGATGTTCTTGAATCCGGTTCGAATCCATTTAATTGTTCACATATCCAGGGCTTAGTGTAAAACCATTGTAACTAAAACGTATGGGGAGAAATCATGATGACATTTGCGAACATATTAGATCCAGACATAAGGCCGAATACACCAGGGTCCATGCTTATAAAGCTTTTTAGTTGATTCTGTGTTTGTTCTCAAGCCTATGATTGGTCAGATTGGAACCAAAGGCTCAAATCTGACCAATCAAAAACTTTATAAGCATGGCTACAGAAATCTCATCAGAATCCAAACAAGTCGGCACTCTGGTCGTGAATTAAGATTGAAATAAAAGAATCGCTTTGTTGATTGCTATATATTAACCGTTACATTGCGGGGACCGAGTTTACCCTTTACTCCATAAATACAACAGAATCTGTCTTAACCCATTCCCTCATATTGACGACTTTTGACGACTCTGTAAAAGTCACTTTATGAAACCATTGTGATAAATAAAGCATTTGTTCCTATAGGAGCAAATGCTCTATTTATCACAATGGTTTCAAACTACAAAATTCTATTTTTTCCCTTTTCTCTTGTTATATCTCCTTTTCGGTAGATTTATTCAAAGAGTTTGTATCTAAAAATACCCTATGAGGTAATGGGTTAAGCACTCATTTATTTATTTAACATAGGAGTAGTTGATTAATGCAGGGCAAAAGCAATGCAGTAAGATCCAATAGATTTCTGCATCATTTATGACCTGCATTATGATTGCGCCACATTTTAGCAGTGCTCAATATTGTAGGCAAATGAGCCAATGACCAGGGGAGTAAATGTACAATCGACTGAGCGGTCCTTCGGACTGAACGTAGACTATAGCTAAGTACTTTACATTAAGCTACGACCTCCCCTACAAATCCATAATCAGACATATTTGATGGCCACTAAAGACAGGTTGTGCTGTATTCGTGTGACAAATAACGACATCATCAATATTAATTAAATTGATTTTTATTATGGCACATGGACACAGGTTTTTCGGTCGTGGTTGAAAGTGTAAAATATTATCTATTTTATAACGTAAGCAGATCAGACTCTGATCAGACAGATGCCGTGTTATCTAGGTCTACTGTGTTTGCAAAGGCATAGAAAGGGGGATTTATGGAGAAAAACTTAAACAGACCTGACTTGCGTTTGCAAACTACTTGGATCCAGATGAAACTCATCTTCTCATCAGGATCCAATCTCTTTGACAATCTATCAATTGTTTCTCAAAAGTTTGATCGATTCGGAAGTAGTCGTATTTGCATGATATCCAAATTTGAGCAGTCATTATTATTCATAGCAGGACAAAGGTTAATTGCATAAACGGTTCATGCCCATACTACATGTAGGTGGCGGTGGTCTAGTGGTAACGCGCTTGACTATCAGTCCGGAGGTCCGAGGTTCAAACCCCGGTCCCACCCGGAAATTTCAGAGACGCTTTTCCGTGTCTCCCACCCGCACATCCTCTCCACCCAGGGGTTAAAATGGGTACCTGTGAGGGTCACTCGCCGGTACTGCGGCTGCATGATTGCGCCATATGTTAGCAGTGCTCAATATAGTAGGCCAATGACTCAATGACCAGGGGAGTAAATGTACAGTCGGCTGAGCGGTCATTCGGACTGAAAGTAGACTATAACTATTAACTAGGTACTTTACTTTTACTACATGGTTAACCCTTTCACCGCCAATGTCGCATAAATGCACCACAACAAATAGTGCAGTCCCAGATCAGACGCCGCCTTTTCAAGGCGGCGTCTGATCAGGGACTTCACTATTTGTCTCGAAATCTATTTCTATAGCAGTGCTTTTATTCCTTTGAAGTTTGCATTTATTTATCTTATTTCCTTATTTTACCGAGTGATTTAACAAAATTGGATTGCAGACGACAATTAGAAATTTGGAGCCGAAAGGGTGAAGAAGAATGATTATGTGAATCATGTATCGGCCAAGTGTCACTAAATTCTGTAAAATCCAGGATTACACTCCAAACAAGTATGATCCTGTCGAGATGCATGATATACCTATTTAATCATTTCCTTCAAATGAAAGCTTTTCACATATTTGCAAACAGAGTAGACCCTGGTCAAGCGGCTCTTATGGGAGTCGTCTGATCAGGGTCTGCTCTGTTTGCCAATGGAATTTGATATTTATTTATCATTATTTAGGTTACGCGTACAGAAATCCTAAAACTGCTTTCATTTGGACGTTCCTTTTAACCCTTTCCTTCATATAAACGAGTTTTCACGCATTTGCAAACAGACAGAGAAGACCCATATCAGACGGTTCCTAAAGGGGCTGTCTGATCAGGGTCTGCTCTGTTTGCTTATGGAATTTGAAAGATCAGTTTATTTACTGTCTAAAATGACTTTACTACTTTTTCATTCAATGGTACACCTTTCATACTTTATTAGAAATATGTTATTCAGTAGGTATTGAAATTTGAAATAAACATAGAACAGTGAAAGGGTTATGTATCTCGGCACCAATGTCGCCAGAACACCATGACAAACAGTGCAGTACCATATCAAAGCAGCGTCTGACCAAATACTTCACTATTTGTCTCAGCCTCTAGTTCTATATCTGCAGTTTTATCTTTTGCAGTTCGTAATTACTTTTATCAGTTTTACTGAACTATACCAACGCTCGGTGACAGACGACTCTTAGATATTTGGCTTAACAGACTGATTGTATTTTCTAAATGAAATGGTTGCTAGAAGACAAAACGGCGAGTTTTCTCTAAAGACATTTGTTTGACATCTGTCATTTGTTTGCTGTGTTTTGTTTGCCGTAAACGATTTCCCAGCCATTGGGGGATATGTAATACCCAATGGCCCAGATAAGCTGCGTAAAATAAATCATTATTTAGAATAGCTTCTTTGTGTCCCCTCCTAATCCTATATTAGATCTTCGCTTTAGAAATGCCTCTTCAGGAATATTCTAAAAACGGTCACAACACAGAGTTTGGAGGAGAAATTACGAGTAAAGTGTTTGAACACGCACCTTTATCGTTTGCTTTAATAACTTTTGTTTATATCTTTTCATAGATCAGAGGCTGATTAATTCGAAATCTCATCCGGATCGACACTGTGTGACATTCTGACTGTATTTAGTAACGAAAGTGAAGGGAATTCTAAAATAAAACATAAAAGATTCGATCATCTTAGCAGATGATATTTATTTGGTTTTGAAATAATAATATTTAATTAGCCCTTTCTCCATAAATAAGCGTTTCTACGCCTTTGCAAACAGAGATGACCCAGATCAGACGGCTCCTGGAGGAGCCGTCTAATCAGGGTCAGCTCTGTTTGCGTATGATATCATATAAACATAGTGTCTGCGATGGCCAAACATTACTGTGTACATGTGCTATTATAAAAGTTAATCTAACCAGTATTCATGGTGTCAATATTAAATGAATATCCATGGAGTAAGGGGTTAACACATTTAACCATTTACTCCATGAATAATCATATAAGAAGTAGTGCCATCATGAACATTTATTCCATTATATTCTAAAATGGCACATGAATACAGGCAAGTCTAGCTCATTTCATTTCAGTATCTCTATTTCTTCCCAGTGGATATTGCATACAAAGCGTATATTGGAATATCAAGCAGCGAACAATAATACAAACATACAAACATAAATAAAAATAATAAAATTATATGCAAGCTAAAGCTCGAGTAAGCCAAGCTACGAATGACCATTCATGCCACATATCAAGAGGTGGAAGGCTGTAACTGCATATTCGCGATAAGCATATGGATACAGCGTTAAAACACCATTTTAGTGTTATGTTAGAGGTATGTGAGAGGTGCATATGCACATTTCATATGCAAATTTTCCTACGTCTCCCTCTTACCATAATATCACTGTATAGTAAATGCATCAAATCCTTTATATGTGTAAATTTGAAACAAATGAAGAAGCAGGCAAGTTGATAATACTAGTTTTACAATACAGTAAAACCTCTCTATAACGGTCACTAAATCACATCAAGTAGTATGTGTTTAAGGCATGTGGTTGCTTAAAGCAAGGTGAAAGTAAAACAGAACGCTCCTATAGGAGCGTTGTGTTTTACTTTCACCTTGCTTTAAGCTGCCATCTGCCCTAATTTACCAACTAATTAATGCATTTTAATTCGTGACCGTTATAGAGAGGTTTTACTGTAATCCATTCGAGAGTAAAACGCAAGTCATACTCACTAGGCTGATACTTGGAATTAACATTGGCCGGCTCAGTTTTCTTCATTCATTGTCTGTTTCCACAACGTACAAGTATATCCTACAATTCCACATTGGCTTTCCAATCGTCAAGAAACTGTAGAATCGTATCTATATTATTTCATAATTAAGAAGAGCCGACGCTGATCAGACGGCACCTACAAGAGCCGTCTGATCTGGGTCTGTTCTGTAAGCAAATACGTAGCGTAGAAAGGCATATTCATGGAGTAATGGGTTAACCCGTTCGACATCCACGTCTGCAGGCCAATGTTGTTAAAATATTTCGGTGAAATGAAGAATTGAGATAAATAAGTAAATGCATTAAAATGAATGAATAAATGATAAATTAACCGCAGACATAGAACTGAAAGCCGAGACAAACATCAAGTCCCTGATCTGCACTGCATGCCGTGGTGTACCTTGGCCACTTTGGTGGTGAATGAGGTAAGCATTGGGTATTTGCAACTTTATTCACTATGTTCTCAGGCAGAATGATTCCGATTGGTGACCGCATTCATTACAATGAAGCCCACACAGACACAATGTAAAACCGGTATGTTTCTTTGGTGTCTGAATTAGTTTATAAAAATATACTAACTAGTACATGTAGAAACTACTGGACCTCTCGTTATTATCTGAATTGATAAACACGGAATTTACCGTTTGGCAGGCAGGAATTTACACAAGCGTGTACTAGTTTAAGAATCCCAAAGCAACATTATACAGTAAAACCTCTCTAAACCGGAATTCTAGTACAATTAAGATACTGTTAAGCAGGTGGCTGCTTAATGCAGCGTGGAAGTCATGCAGAAAGCTCCTAGAGGAGCTTTCGGCATGACTTCCACCCTGCATTAAGCTGTCACCTGTCTCCAAGACCGATATGTATACTACATTTAACGTCCGGCTTAGAGAGGTTTCACTGTATAGATAACGTATATCAGGTAAAGGCCATTTAATCCTCCGCGTAATTTTGTTGCCCTTTAGACTGTTTAAATGAACGTTAAGCCTAGTTTAATTTATATATTACCAAGAAGGAACGTTTTGTAAATCACTCATACATATTTAACGTTTCTTGTAAAACGCGAATAAGCAAAGGTTGAACCGGATACTTATTTTTCTATTTTGTAAGATATTAGAAATGTATCGTGTTCTGCCATACACCAAACTAGGTTATACATGTATACCAATACCACGTGAACTTCAGTGACCTTCCGATAACATTGAGATAACTGATTTTCTCCATTTTCTCGTTAACTCATTCCCTCCTACTGACGCCTTTTGACACCACTGCAGTCAGTCCATAGGAGCAAATACTCTACTTATCACATTGGTTTCAAACGTATATCCTTCAAAAAGTATATCTTGTTCTAGTAATGCTCCTTTTCAGTAGATTTATTCAAAAAGGTTGTTTTTAAATAGTTTAGGAGGGAATGGGTCAATCCTTTGATTGCGGGAAACCAATGCACTGCCATCTTTAAACAGTGTAGATCCAGAATAGAGGGCTCCTAGAGGAGCCGACTGATCAGAATGTGCACTGTTTGTAAATCAAACTCTTCTCTCAATGTTTACCCTTTCAAACCGTAAGAACTCTACCAATAAACAGTAATGGAGTATTCCACTTTGTGAAGTCAGTGTTGAAATGGTTGCACTAAATTAGACCATCGCCCATTACCGTATTCTTTATCCTGATGAATCATTTATATCTGCGAAAAACCGATCAGTTATAGTTTTACTTATTTTATGTTGCCATTTGTGCTTTTATTATCTGAATGTCACAAGTCTAGAACCTCAATTAGGCGTCGAGATACCCGGCCTCTAATTTGGATCCACACTGTTTTGAAGTGCCAACCACGTCGAGATCAACAGGAATAGGAATACATTAGTCTAAGAATGTTGATGGCTAGTTTATTCGGCCCGCAGGTGAATCTGGGGTTACATTTTTATATCGATTAACCAGTTCCATGTTCTATGTTTATTCCAAATTTCAATGTCTATCGATTATTCATGGACAAACTAGTTCTAATACAGCATGGAAGGTGACACATTATAGCCATTTTAGAAAGTAAGGAAACATCTTTCTAATTCCATTAGCAATCAGAGCAGACTCTGATCAGACGGTCCCTATAAGAGCCGTCTGATCTGGGTCTACTCTGTTTGCAAATGCGAGAAAACTCGTTTGAAGGAACGGGTTAAAGGAATCAAATACGGACCGAAATAATTTCTACCTGGTCAGTGGTATGCAAATGTTACTGGCATCTATACGTGTTCAAAATGAATAGTTGAGCTGTACTGGCTACTAGTTATACCATAATGACACAGTATAGTCTCGCTAATGCGGCCACATACTCTATTAACAAGAGGGTCCATAAAAGCAAGTTGTTACTTAATGCAGCACATATAGTCTACTATATTGCTACTCACTGTTACTTATTGCAGACATAGAGTTCTATACTTAATGTTACTGAATGTCACTTAATGCAGACACATAGTCCTATACTTAATGTCACTGAATTCCACTTAATGCAGGCATAGACTCCTTTACTTAATTCTACATAATCTTATAATGTTACTTAATGCAGACATAGACTCTTATGATACCTAATGCTACTCAGTGTCACTTAATACAGACATATTCTCCTATACTTAATGCTACTCAGTGTCACTTAATACAGACATATTATCTTATACTTAATGCTACTCAGTGTCACTTAATACAGACATATTCTCCTATACTTAATGCTACTCAGTGTCACTTAATACAGACATATTCTCCTATACTTAATGCTACTCAGTGTTACTTAATACAGACATATTCTCCTATACTTAATGCTACTTAATGTTACTTAATGCAGGCATAGGCTCCTACAAGCGTTTTCTGCATGGATTTAGCCTACAATATGCAAACTTATACTTATTTTGAGTTATCGCATAAGCGATACTTTACCGTGGTACAGAGTAAAATTAATGTATATGCATAGTCTTCCTAAGGTTTGATCATAATAACGAGTGAATGTACAGTAAAACCCCTCTAAACCAGAATTCCAGTAGTGAAGAATTTAGATATTATTAGGCGGGTGGCTGCTTAATGCTGGCTGAAAGGAATGCAGAAAGCTCCTCTAGGAGCTTTCTACATGACTTTCGTCCTGCAATGAGCTACCATATGTCTCCATGATATTTATACGAAATTAACGTCCGGTTTTAGAGAGTGTTTACTGTATATGTATAACCTGCTCCACAAAGTTTCACCATAGCAACAAGTGACTGCCCAAAGTTTGACAATAGAAACAAGTTCCTGTATATTTAGAGACTACTCAAAACTTGATCATAGTATTAAGTGAATGATATTTGATCAACAGAGATCCAGCTAAGATACATAAATTTCAACATATTCACGAATAGCTCCTTTATTTCTCCACCATACCTTATACTGTGACCACTCTTTCGAATCGTATAGAGGTTAGTGGAGAAATGACGAATTTAGTATTCGGGTACGCACCTTTATTTGTAGCTCTGGACCATATTGACAAGTGGATGTACATGTATATGTGTAGGCTGTCCAGGTTTTGACAAATGTGCACTGCTCCTGTTACCCTTGCACCTTTAGATTATTTCTATATTGGTTTAGTGATTGCCACACTTTTCCATCCAATCAACGAGCCGTATTCTTGACATTTTTCAGACTCAAATCCTCATAATTTTTATAAAATCGACTCTAACTTTCGAAGACAACCCTTACAGTGCGCATGTGCAACAAAACTCCACCAACTACTAGACAGAACGAGTTGCTATGTTATGACGTTATCGACACGCGAACGAGAGTACACACAAGTGCAAGTGTTCACGTGTGTAGACCGTGGAGAGGAAGAGTATAAAACAACTGAGAGGCAGAATTATAGATCTAGTAATTGGGCTACCGTGGACTAAAAAAACAAAATAAATCGAGAAACATCCCACCTATTGAAGCAGGATTATTGAAAAAGGACTAATGTAAATAAGCAAATAAATCAGGAAATAAGAAAAAAAACTGTATTTGAGACCGTAATCCGTTCAACAAAACATAAACAATCAAACCTGTAATCATTAAGCCTTTTAAGCCTTCACCTGTTTATTCTTATTTCAATAATAAATCTGCCCATAATGAATGTTTAATATTAATAAGCTGTATTATATGGGGTTTCGGTAGCAGTGAAGATTTAAATATGTGTAAACCGAGTAGACCCTGATCAGACAGCATATGAGCTTCTGATCTGGGTCTTCTCGGCTTGCAAAGTGGTCCACAGACGTCTCTTACTATAAGGTAAAGGGTTATCAGTCTGCTAGCTCGGTGCCAGATAGCAGGTCAAAAGACACATTGTTGTCAGCCATTATTATTTGGACTCCAGAAAAATTATGTAAAACATGTTTTACACACAGATGGGGAATATTTGATTACGTGACAAAGCCAAATAAGGCAATGTTTACAAGAAAAAGGCGCGAAACCAGTTTCACTGTGTAGGATTTTTAAAACATAAACACGTGAGCAAATTAACAAAGACGACGCTTGTTTGATTGGTAGGTTTTCTGAGTATTTTGCATAAACGGATGTGGGTTTAGATGGACCATAATCACGTGACTATATATAAGTTTGTCATTGCTCAGTGGGCGGGGCTTATAAACTCGGCCTGTTCAAAAGTAGGGCAATCACTAAATCGGTTAGAGCTTATAAACTGCAGTCTTCGAAAATAAGACGACCTAAAACGCTTCGCTCGGCCGTCTTATTTTCGAAGACAGCAGTTTATAAGCTCTAACCTATATATATGACACAGACAGGAGCATATCTAAATAATTTCAAAAGCAAAGAGAAGACCTGATCAGACGGCTCCTACAAGAACTGTTTGATCTGGGTCTACTCTGCTTGCAAATGTGTGAAAAAGAGTTTATATTATGGAAAGGCTTGATGCTCGCTCCATTTCCATATTTAAATTTTCTAAGAAGTTTTATAGTCGTCAATATTTGTGCTATAACAAATTATAACAATTGTGTTGGCAGAGGGCACATTTATAAATATAACTAACACTATAGCATGCAACTGTATACAATTTTCTCCTACAGAAATACTCCAGTAATTTCTTGCTAAACCGAACACTCACATAATACTAGTTTCAGTGTTTAAGACAGGTGATACTTTGATGCAGAGTCAAAGCATGTAGAAAACTCATCTGTGAGATTTCTGCTATTCTGTAAGACTTTCATCCTGAATTAAGATGTTACCTGCCTTAAAAGTACAATATGAGTCATGCAGGAAATACCACATACAGAACAAACAGCCGCCCGAACAGCAACACAATTTAGTGACAGTTATAGAAAGGTTTTGCTGTACAATAAGTTTGGATCCTGATGCGACGCCGGGGAACCCAGTGTTTCATCAGGATTTAAGATTGTTTGTTACTGTGATATTTAGCAAAAATGAAGAAAAAAGAGGTTGGTAGCAAACACCATTGCAGCGAAATAGTTAGATCACAGAACGAGGTTCAACCCATTTGCTCCCACGATCCCATATATGGGACGTGGGTAAACAGTGTATAGACCGCATATAGCGGCGTCTGATCAGAGTCTACACTGTATGCGGACAGGAAATTCAATATAAAGCAAAACAAAAATGAAAAATTAGACCAGACATCTCTTAGATGAAAAATAGACTAATCTAATATATAATCATGGAAGAATCCACTGTGAGCAATTGGGTTAAATTTCAGGCAGGGAGTGAACGTTCAACTGTCAGTTACATATCCGCTATACTCCAAAGATGTGCATATTCTATGCATCATAGACCATTTAAATGAACCTAAATTATCCTAAGTATCTACTTAAACCTTGGCAATATGTGACTTGTGTAGAAATACTTTATGTTCTACGTTTGTTTAAATTGCCGTTTTCGTGATAAAATGCATATTTTAATGTTTGCCCGACATCCTATGCATGGAATCAGATATGTAAATTTTTGGTGATTTGAACTTAAACAAAAGGTATACAAAGTATAGTTCGAACATATCCGGACACAGTTCGAATGCTTACAGCTAAACATTCAATTCCTGCATCGCTGTAAAAACTATCATTATTGCCTGTCAGTGAACTTATTTTGATCTGGTGTATTTTTTGACTACTTCCGATTCGATCAAGCTATTGAGAAAATATTAATCGAGCGGCAACCTGTTATGAACTTGATGAGACGTCAGGTTATTCGGCGTCTCATTTGGAAGCAAAATGTTTGCAAATGTGAGTCAGGTCGCGCAAAGCGGAATAAGGGTTAAACTCATTCCCTCATACTGACGCCTTTTGATGTCTCTGTATAAGTCACTTTTTGAAACCATTGTGATAAATAGATCATTTGCTCCTTAGGAGCAAATGCTCTATGTATCACTATGATTTCCAAGCTACATAATTCTAAAAATGTTCCTTTTCTCTAATGAATGTTCCTTTTCGGTCGATTTATTCAAAGAGGTTGGATCTGAAAATAGCCTAACAGGAATTGGGTTAAATGGCAAAATAAAAAGTTGAAAAAGTGCAACGTGAAGTACAGTTCAAGAAATCACTAATATTGTATAACAATATAGTCTTACCTTTATCCCTTTCCTCCATGCATATTCATGTAAAATCAATGACGTCATGAATATTAATTAGATTGATTTGATGTTAAAGCACATGGACATGTGATGTTTGGGTCATGATAGAAAGTGTAAAATCATATCTTAATCATATCATAAGCAAACAGAGCAGACCCTAATCAGACAGCTCCTATGGTCTAATCTGGGTCTACTCTGTTTGCAAAGGCGTACAAATGCGTATTTATGGAGTAAATGGTTAAACTGAGAAATACGCGTCTGTGCTTGTCTGTTGGTTTAAAGCCCATCGGCCATTATATCAAATGCTTCCCGGTGGATCACACAAAAGTCTTAAACGTGATAGGGAGATCATTAGAGGTTTACCTGCTGCCTTAGGATAATCTATAAGGTGTCACAAAAGTAGCTTCATGCCATTGGCCATGTTGATGAAGACGAACATATACACTACATGTGGAGGGTTGTCAATTTAAAATAAAGAATTGTTCATGACTAATGCATTATACGGTAAAACCTCTCTATAACGGCCACTAATTATGTTAATTAGTTGGTATTTAGATCAGGTGGCTGCTTAAAGCAAGGTGAAAGTAAAACAGAACGCTCCTATATAGGAGCGTCCTGTTTTACTTTCACCTTGCTTTAAGCAGTCACCTGCTTTTAACACAATATATTTGATGTAATTAAATGGCCGTTATAGAGAGGTTTAACTGTGTTCACTCATTGTGGCTAATGAATGAAATATCAATGTCCAAGCAATTTCACAGGATTTTATCTGTTTTATTTATTTGACAGATCTTTGCGTTGGCATAAAATGTTAAACATGTAGATGGTAATACTTTATTCTGTTACAACTAACCATTCTATTAGGATAGGTCATTAACCAAATTACACCCATGAAATACCACTATCTGAGTTTGTCCCTATAATTTACTACCTACGTTCCCTTAGATGCTGGGACAATTATCAATGATGATGGTATTGTGCGGTTAACCCTTTCCATTATTTAAGCGCTTTTAGACGCATCTGCAAACAGAGTAGACCAAGATCAGACGGCTCCTATATGAGCCGTCTGATCAGGGTCTGCTCTGTTTGCTTATGGTGCAATATAGATCTTATTCTACATCTTCTGGTTGAGCCAAAATGTCCTGTGTCAATATGCTATTGTAAAAAATAATCTTATTAATATCCATGACGTCATTATTTCCTACATGAATATTCATCAGGGAAAGGGTTAAGCAGAACAACGCCTAGTCTAGATACACCTTTATAAATAAGGTAGACTTAGGTCAGACTCCTCTGTGTTTGTTTATTTTATAATATAGACTATGCTATTACAGTATCTTCCACGGGCTAAAACGTCTCTTTTGATGTGCCGCAATATAATTGCAGTCAATTATATGAATATTTATGAAGGATAGTTGCCCTGTTACTTGATTGTGCATTTCTTATTAGTCATGTTCGGTTTCTAGGTTTTAGGTTTGACCGATCTTAAATATCAGATATACCTTTGCGCAGACGAAGAATCCAAATATCTTGAATGAAAGTGCAAGTGTCAACGATCTATATTAGAATTACAGTTTAGAGGGGTTTTACTGTATAAGAAAAACGTATGAATGACTATAATTGTCACCACTTGCCATTAAAAAGGATTGTTTCTATGAAATAAAAACATAGTCAAGTCTGGCAGGAAAAGTCACACACAAGACGCAACCATTACCAAAGTATTAGACGTAGACAAGCACACACGATGACGATGATTCATGGTAAATGTACGCACTACTAATATTGATTATTTCGAATGAGGTTTCTCTGCCAATCCATCAGCGTTGACTGTCCAGTTGAGTATCAACTGTCAGTACTGTTCTCTTGACAAACCAACCTTTGTATTGATTTAAACAAAAATATGTATAACAACATCAATTCTTTCATAGTGCTTGTAGTATGTCTCATCGGGACATATTAATGACATTGACCTTTGGATTAATAATGCGAGTGTTGTATGGTCATCAATGTATGGTTTTACAAGATCCCACTAATCACGATTGCGCGATTATTCGAACCCTAAAACTCGATTATTCGAACACTAAAATACGTATTTATCTTTAACACAGGACTGGTGGCAGCTTAATGCAAGGTTAAACATCAGCAGAACGTTCTAGGAGCTTTCTGCATGACTTTCACCCTGCATTAAACAGACAACTGTCTATAAAGCCACCAATTCTTCATTACTATCATTTTGAAGCATCATACAGAGCTACAGATAAGAGTGCTTACCAAAATACTAAAATCTTCAGTTCTCCTCTTCGAGACGATTCTAAAGAGTGGTAGCAGCATAGGGTTTGGTGAAGAAATAAAGGACTTGTTCTTAAAAATGTTTGAATTTGCATATAGCCTAGGCGGGATTTGGAAAATTCTGACACCAGTAGGCATTTCATGTTAAAAGTTGGCAAACAGTTGTAAACATTTTTGTATTGAAAACTGATTTAGACAGATAAATGGAACTCAGATATTTATTTCTTTGCATTGCTTCTAAATTGCTCTATCATATTTTGTTTAGCTCAATCATATCCGAAACAGGCTATGTTTTCATGGGATATTGAGTGGGCGGGGGAACAGCAGAAGGCACCTAAGATGGTTTAGAAATCCGAGAAATAGTAAATTGCATTTCTCCATAATCATCTTCATATTCAATAATCGCAATAAAACTCAAATAAACCCATCTGTTAGAATTATATACACCAACATTAATGGAGAGAAATGGTGTTACTGGTAGTATTCCTGAAATACATTTTATTTATATACTATAATATTGAGCAATAAAGCTCCAATAAGCCCATATGTTTGAATCATATACACTAAACATTATTGGAGAGCAACCTTCTGACTGGTAGCAGCTTGTTTATATTAAATTAAATGTTAAATTAAATTAAATATATTAAATCCATATACTATAACGCAGAGCAATAAAACTCATAAAATCTGTTTCACGCTTGTGCAAACAGAGTAGACCGATATCAGAACATAATGTAGGAGTCATCTGATCAGGGTTTTCTCTGTTTGCTCATGAAATTATAAGAGATCTGAATTTACAGTTTCAACTAATACACATACGGTATGTCATTATACGAATTCAGAAATGTTCAGATATCCTACATGGATGCTCT
The DNA here is from genome assembly GCA_963576725.1 of Azorinus chamasolen. Classification (NCBI taxonomy): domain Eukaryota; kingdom Metazoa; phylum Mollusca; class Bivalvia; order Cardiida; family Solecurtidae; genus Azorinus; species Azorinus chamasolen. Next base: position 74,837,936 of record OY755243.1, read on the forward strand.
ACATGGAAATGAATAACTATTTGGATTCTGTCTGATTACATGCAATGTGTTCATGCAGTTTGAATCCAGATCAAACGCCATAAATATTGGGTCTGATCCTAGGTCCAAACTACTAGTCACTTTACTTCTGCAATTGTTAAGTTATTATTATACGTATGTTGAACCGCAAATTTCACGCCACCCATTTTTACACGTGTGAAATTTGCGGCCCCAATTTTCACATAATTTATGAAAATTGCGTTCTGCCCCTATACCCCCCTTCAAAGCCCGACGCATTTTTCACGTATGTGAAAAATGCGTCGAGACGATGTGCTGAATTATTCACTTCAAAACACGCGACGCATTTTTCACACGTGAGAATATATTGAAGTTGACCAATTTATTTGGTCATTTCGGTTATAGACCAAGGGCGCAGGAATCGAAATGCCAGATTTGTATTACAACTCAGAAGTTGATTTGGGTGCTTACTCAACATACTTATTTGATTAAAATATAATTATGGGTCACGTGGGTAAAAAGTATTTGGAGTTCCTTGTTAATCCTTAAGCGTCCACATATTTGATATGCATTATGATTGTGTCTGCATTTTATGTCCCCGTGTTGCGGCACGTCTTGTTGCCGCTGTACATAGTGTCGCCGGCGACCATCTCTGCTGAAACAAATGGAATATATTGTCGCCGGCGTTAATATGTGCCGAAGTTTTCGGCACATATTAATGCTGAACTGCACAAATTGTCGCCGGTGACAATATGTGACGAAGGTTATGGTGCTGTTTAAGGGTATTTTTGCCGACAAAATGTAAAACGCCTTTAACGACGAACAAATTGATGACAGAGAACATACATATGGATAAAACAACAGACAAACAGCCGGACGGATATGTGATCCTGTCAAAACACAATACAGAGCTTTTGATTATCATTGGCGCAATTAAACTGTTGTGTCGTAAACCATCGAATACTATAATTTTGATTTCCCGACAAACGACAATATGACAGTGGCGTAACCCTTGGGCACGTATTGTCGCCGGTGCCGACAACTTCGGCACATACTGTCGCCGGCGACAATATGTGCCGCTTGTTTTGACATACATTGTTGCCGGCGACGATATGTACACCGTCGACAACATGTGCTGCAACACCCGGGATATCGAATATCTGGGATATTTTGTCCCAATCGGCTGCTAGTATGTCACCCTGGTCATAAATCTGGAACCGTTTGCATATTGGGAAAGACATTTCACAATACAAAACACCTTTGACCTTATGACCTTCTCCTTGACCTTTGACTTACTATTTTAAAAACTTATTTTGACGATGAGGAGAAGGACCATTATAATTTGCGTATGTGATTTTTGATACACACCATTTGTAGGAATACAAAATATTTGACTTGCTGACCTCTGAATTGATCTTAAGCATACTTGAAAAACCTTACCACTAGCTTTCACTTCTCAACCATCGAAAATGGGGCTTTCAAACTTGGCACGTATCTTCCTTGTTTCAAGACCGTTTTACAGTATGTAGCGTACATCGTGCGTATATCTATAGTGCGTGCATCGTATATCATGTGTATATCTTTCGTGCGGATATGTTGTACATCTCACGATTAATATTATGGGTACTATTTCCATTTTATGGGATATTTGATTAATACTTTTTGTACTATATGTATTATCTAAAGAAAGAAAGAGTTGTTCTTTACTTAAGGTAATAGTAACGTAAGAAACCATTCATATCGTATCGTTTAGTGTGCGTATATGTATCGTACGTGAATAGTATATTTATTTATTTATTTATTTATTTATTTATTCATGTATTTATTTCGCCACAGCACAACATTACAAAAAATATTATCTTCATTAATTCATTAGTAAGACAGATTACTAAAAGCTACTCTACCGTAGACTGTCTAGTGTAGCAAACAAGACTTCGTACCTTGCATATTTAGGGGGTCAACCGGTCTATGAAATATAACAAGATGTGTCATATATCAAAATGTTGGTCAGGGTCTGTAGACTATAAAAACGATGTTCGTTAATGCCAAAGTGATTGGAGTCGACAGAAATCCAAGATGGCATCCAAGATGGCCGCCAAAATTGCAAAAACAATAAAATTTATCCAATGCCTGCATTACTCCGGTATATTTACATATATGTAAACCAAATTTGTTTTGTTTTAAGCGTAAACAAACCTCCTTAAAGTTATTTACTGGCAACTGTTCATTAAAGTACAAGTTAAGGTCAATTTCAAGGTCAAGTTCAAGGTCAATGGTCAAATTATTTAAAATATGGTCATTTAACAAGTTTTTTTAATGCGAAACATTCCTTACAAAAACAAAATACCATTTATTGTATACTAACACGTATTATAAGGTATTAATTTTGAATGTTTAGCATTTTTCCTCAAATATATCTGGTTGCCATGGTGATGTCCAAGATTGCGGATCACATGTCTGTGGTGTGACTTTTTTCAGAATAAGTGAAACTGGTGGTGCCTGCTAAATAGACATCAAATGGAATTATTGTGACAATTTCCAATGGAAAAAAGCTGAATTTAGCCAAAATATTTTTTTCACTCTGAAGTAAGTTATATGTTTGAAAGAAATGCAAAGTTACTTGCCTTGTATATGATTTAGCACTATTTATGTAGTTTGCTTCAATGTAATCTGGTGAATAAATCGCAAGTAAGAACAAAAAAGGGACAGATTCTTCAGAGAAAATGACCAACAGGTGTGTATGAAAAGTTTCCTTTTCAAAGAAGTTAGATAAATTCTGTTTTGCTTTCCTTTTAACAGTTATAACTGATACAGCTTGTAGATATATTCCTATATACAGCAACCAACAGTAAGATATAAGAGCTACACTGTCCATTGGTTTATAGCCAATGCTACTTGATTTTACATACTAACGACAGTTTAGCTCTTAGTTCAATATGCGCAGATGTGCAGGCTGATCTGGATCTACACTTTTTGCAAATGACAACCGACAAATGATGTATGTGGCAGGATAGAAGTTCATCGTCATCATTAGTGTCTATAAACAGACTCAATAAAACCGAGTCTGCAATTTTCTGGGGGTGGGGGGGGGGGGGTATTGCTACTTTTGCTTTCTTGCTTTCGAAGGATCTCCCACTTTCAGGATAAATTTACTAAAAACTAGATATCAATTATCCATCTCTAGCCGTGGATAATTACTAATTCCAACACACCTCGCGCACACATCTACATAAACAAAGAAGGGACGTATCTATGTTTGAATTCTCGATAAAACACCGCACGCGCTGTAACGGCTTAACGTGACGTAATATGGCTTCGAAAATTCGTACGACAAGAAATGTAGTGCCGTTGTGGCGGTGCAAATTTTGTTAAATTGAAGTGTTCGAATCGAAATAATAAATTTATACCAGTGTTTTATATGCAATCGAACACGGGTAGTCGTTGAGATGCTTATAATTAAATCACTCGGCCTATCGGCCTCGTGATTTAATTACTACGCATCTCAACTCCTACCAGTGTTCGATTGCACGATAAAACACTGGTATGAATTTATTATTTCTTAAATCATATTGATAGATCTACTAGATCTACCATTAGTTATTTTAATAGTTATTTTTAATTTTGAATATGTATACACTAGCTACATGTATTTTGTTCTTGATGATTAATGTTTTGAATGACTAATGGAATGCCCTGAATGAATTAACCCTTTTGCCGTCACAGGCGACATTTGTCACATGCCAAATGCAGACAATGTAGCTCAATATCAGTATGTGCATCTGGGCAGTCTGACCTTACAGCTACACTGTCCGCTGAAAGGTCAATAACACCAATGAAATATTCTACATATTAGTAGACATCCAAGTACTTGCATGCAGGAAGATTTTATCAAGACTTCAAGCATAGCATACAACCCCATCATTATGGTCATTCCTACAGACTGCAGAACTGTGTACACCACACTCTTCCGCGTCAAGGAAGGAAGTTATGAATTGTCTGGGGCAGTCATATGTACCGATTGTGTTCGGCATAAGCCTTCTAGCAAAGACACTGGAAATCGTTTGGTGCAGAAAGGATGAGTTACAAGGTGTTATATATTAAAGTATGCATGTCCTCGTGTCCGTGTTCGCAGGAATATGTCACCTCTATGATGATACTGGTCGTAAGCAGCTATTGACAGATATAGATTTATATGCAACAGCCACAGTTTCTAATACACTGTCAGGTGAAGACTTTGACAGATAACTCACCGCATTCAAAATGATTGACGACGCCTTACATATCCGCCTTCTGGTCATCTGTGACGTGTGGTGTGAAGAAAACAACAAAAGTGTTCCTGATGTTGTGTATACGATGTTGTCACAGTAAAGAGCAGCATATGGTGACTTACACAATGGAGCCGACATGACAGACCTTTGCGACACTATCTCCCGCAATATAACGCCTTTATTGGATGAGTTCAGAATGACTGACATATCTCACCAGACAAAGTCTGTGAGGATTATCTCATGAGAGTGTACTGACCCTTCAAGATGTTCATTTCACCTATAAGAGACCATAACTGGACTATGCATTAGCATGCCAAACTTATGCCCATACCTCTCTTGTTTGCCTCCAACAGATCTTCCTATGCAAAGTACATTACAGTCCAAGTGCTACAGATGAATAAATAACACCTGACATGTGCATCAAAATCCCTTCAATGAAATCAAAGCAAGAGGAAACAGACACTCTAATTATTTTACATGCTAAATATAAGGCAGATAAAGGGTCTTCCTGTACAGTTGTTCAAACGCCAGACACAGATGTTTTTGTTTTGCTTCTGCATCATTACCAACAGGTTGTTCCGAAGCATATGTACATGTCAACTGGACGAATTACTTCCATTACAGACATGAAACGATACATTCCAGTACACTCGCTGAGACATAAGCTGCCAGATGAACAGCAAAATGTCCTGCAGTTTATATTCTGACCGGCTGTGGCACAAGTAGTTTCTATGGCAAGGGAAAGAAAGGGAAAGAAAACTGAGTTCAAGCAGTTGATAAAGTATGCCAATAAGTACCAACAACTACGAGACATGGGAGAACATAATTATGTGTTCACAAAACCACAGAAAATGGCTTGTATGCACTTTCTTGTGGACTTGTATGGAGGAGGTAATGTCGTTTCACGCAGTCAGCTCAGATGCATAAGAGCATCCAAGAAATCTTCCACCAACTGAGGATAGTTTGCCACTGCCTACGCTGAGTCTACCAATTATGAATTTGGAAAACTGCCATAAATCCACTACATGACCTTCCTCCGGTCACAAGTTCTGGATACGAATTTGTAGATGGCTCTGGAATTCCACCCAAAGTAATGAAACAGTCCTTTGCAGCGCCGGAGCTAGTGAATGATATATGTGAATGTGACATCTGCAGTAAAACATGTAAATGTTTTCATAACCCGTAGTCATATACAATGGCTTGTTCATGTACCGGCAATATGTAATCTGAGAACATAGTGTGTGTGAATGTGTATACACTTAGTCGGAGAGGTGATACGTTTATTTACACTGTTTGTTTTTTAGGGTGGGGATGGAATAAGTGTGAGGTTGGGCGCCCATAAACCGGTTTAACCCCCAGTGACTTTTGTCGCTGACCGTTCCAAGGCGGTACTTCCATCTTCCCCCTATTGTATGTTTGTTTTGTTTTTGTGCGTCTCTTGATGTTTTTATAGTTATGTACATTTGCTGATCCCTTGTGTTGCTGTTCGGGCGACTGTTTGTTCTGTTTGTGGTGTTTCCTGCATGACTCATTTTTGTACTTTTACTTCATCTATGTACAGTCATAATTTGGACAGTTCTGAAAATGAAAACTAAACTTTGGAGAATAAAGAGCATATGTGGGCCGCGTCATGCGAAACTTGGCCTTAGATACATAAACAACGTACCTCAATATCAGCTTTCGCATGTGTGCATCCTGGTGTGAGAGCTTCGCTGTCCGATGATATGTCAATAAGACCTAATTTCACAGACTAACGGACAGTGCAGCTCTCAGATCAGACTGTGGATGCACAGGCTTATCTTGAACTACACTGTCCGCTTATGTCCAAAGGCCCCTTTCCATGTGATCCGTCACATATTATATTCATCATTGTGAAAGTATGTTAATCAGTTTCCATGACAGTAGAAATTGTTTAAATCATACTCCTGATTCAAATCAGAGCAAAACAAATACTCAATACTCAATGAGTCTCTAATGGTATGCTGGTTTTGACACTTTACAAGTTTGATGTTGCAATCGAAGCTTGTTCTTATCTGATACAGTATATTGTGCTATATGTGACACGCCAGCGTTGGAATTATGTGTCTTATTGCATATGCGGAAAGTTGCTCCAGATCAGCCTGCACTAGTGCTGAAACGATTATCCGGTTAACCGTTGCCGATTACGAAATGGCGTTTAACCGGTTACAAAATCCGTAACCGGTTAACCGGACTGGTAACTTCCCTTAGTTCGTCAGCAGAGTGTTAATTTAAAGGTTACAGCGGTAATATAAATTTGGTTTCATGTTCAATAAAACCTTTGAAGTATATGCATTTCAAAACTATTTGCTGATTGTTCTATTTAGCACATCAAACCGATCGATTTTCTTCTTCACTATGGTTATTTGTCATCTTTTCAAAAGTCGTTGGTCTGAAAGATTTCGAGTGAATTGTGATGAAACTATCAGCTTAACTTGATTATGATACGACATTATTATGATAAAATATGTCATCAAAGTTCAATTTAATTTCTTAAGTTTGAAGTCACGCTCGGTTTATGCACAAAACTAGCTTGAGAGCTTCCCGCAATATAGTATCTGCGGCCATGCCAACTGTACTGTATTCCCAGCTGATAGTTGTAAACTATGGCAGAAAGGCACGTGGAATTTGAACAAGTTTTATCCAAGGTTCAAAACACTTTATTAGTAACGTATACACTGACATGTTTATTGTTACATGATACAATTAATTGTATGAGCAAGCTTACACATATCAACAAAGTACATGTATGTGTACCTGCAAATTTAAAGACATTGGTATAACGAAAGAGAAGATATTTCTTTTTTTCTAAATCTTGACAAATTTTGAGGCTGGGCATTACAATAAGTATGATTGAGGAGTAGTATAAATTGCATGTATATACATCAAAATAAAGAGAGAAAGAAAGAACGAATGAAATACAGAAAAAAGAAAGAAAGAGGGAAGGAAAGAAAGGGAAAAACCAATCTGGAACGGTTATGCATTGAACAATATGAAACATGCTAAGGGTGTTGCAAAATTATTCAACTGTTTGATAGATGAGATAACTTAATACATGTTTTACCGTTGTCTTCTTTTTCTTTTCCTTTTTTGCATACCACGTAGCAAATGCTCTGACTGTCGATACCCAATTGTGTTTTCCTAATTGCATATCAGCTAAAAGAGCCTGATATACATAATTATCACAAGATAAAATCTTAGCCCAGTATCTACATATATATAGATTGAACATCTGTGGCATTTCTTGTGCGCAGAAATATGTCAATACTAGCACCCAGGTAACTATCGCGAGCATATATCAATAATAACAATGACCCTTCTCATTACTCTTTCATTATAATTATGTTGATATATGCAGTCGCATTTAGTATAAAGATTTACGGTGTATCCAGGTTTGAATGATTGTGTGACAAAGTTCTAATTAATCGGTTAATGACAGTTAATACTCCTGATTAAACGGTTACAAATATCCAGGAACCGTTTCAGCACTAGCCTGCACATATGCACAGCCTGACCTTAGAACTACACTTTTTAAGTAAGTGTAACCCTATTGTACAGAAAAATGGACAATGAAGCTCTCTGGTCAGACTCTCCGTATGCGCAGACTGATCTTGAGCTTCATTTAACAATGAAGAAAATATTCCAAAATAAGGAATTAATATAATACATAAATACTTAAAATGCTCTGATCTAATATTTCGACCACTAAGGGCCTTTTTCAAAGATTATCATGTCAAAATACACGTCACATTTTTGTTACATGCATTCAGCCATAAAATCAAAGAGAATAAAGCTTCATTTAACATATATGCAATAAGACACACGATGTAATGGCACGTCAAATATTTTTGAAATGATGAATAAAAATTGATATATTACTATATACATGTATGTATGTATGTACTATATCTACTGGATAAGGATGTTAAAATTGAAAGACCAAACATCGCTAAACATTTTGATGTACCACTCTTTTTTATCAAATATCTCTTAATTGAATGAATTGGAAACAATAACATTTTGTCAGATGTCAAATGTTGATACAGTTGGACCTTTGACCTTGAACTTAACCTTGATTTCTATAAACTAAATTTAATTCAAGTTAATCAAGTCAAGAATATTTAATGTTTAGTTAAAATCAAAAAATATTTGGTGTCAGTAGGTACAAATATAACAAATTTATTTAGCAAATAATGATGTTTGTTTGTTTTTCTTAAGTTTGGCAGCCATCTTTAATATATCCATGGCAACAGCAACTATTGTATATATAACTCAACAGTCATAGAAGTTAAGAAAGCATATATCATTTTATATAATATGCATAATTCTTTTTAAAATGTTTCATACTTAGAATGTAGAGAACAAAACATATTTGTCAGAGGTAAAATTTGTATAAATATTTTGACCTTTGACCTTATATTTAAAAATTGACCTCTATAAACTTTACAGCAAGTTTGTTTTTTAAAGAGATTTCTTCATTATTAGTCAAAATAAAACAGGTTTGGATTCCGTAGGTACAAAAATGAATAAAAATTAATACAACATATTATATGTTTGATTTCACTCAATTTTGGCGGCCATCTTGGCGGCCATCTTGGATTTCAGGCCAACTCCAACCGCTTCAGTCAAAATGAATTTCATTTTCATATACTACAGATCCTGACCAACATTTTGATATATAACATTGCTTGTTATATTTCATAGACCGGTTGGGTGTTCCAAACCTGGGACTATTTGCTACACTAGTCAGTTTACTCTAATTTAACCTTATTTTCATTTCGGAATACTCTCAGTGCGCTGTCATTTCACTTTCAGTTTATTCTCAGTGCCCTGTCAAATTTTATATATGTATGTTTACAAAACACTCTTATCATCTACGTCGGTTTTAAATAAGGCAATTGGATAATTCCTTAAATCATAATTTCTGTCACCATATACTAAAGTACAGTCGACACTCATTAGCTTGAACTCTTTGCGAACACCACTATCAGACTTTAAAGAACTCCGTGATAAATGATTTTTATACACACAATACACGGGTACCACATTACGTTTTAAAATTTGTTTTTAGTCAAAAACACATGCTTTATTTCCATTGTTGAAAATGAAAACAGAATCCCAAGCAGTTTATATACATACCAGACGCTGAGTCGCTCTGCATCTGGTCTGGATCAGAATTGCTTGCAATTCAAAAAACAGCTCAAATGGCAGGGACTTAGAGTGGATTTCGGCATAAGCAGAAGTTCTACTTAACCGATGTCGAGATAACGAGAGTCGACTCAGGGGGAATTACTGTCATAAACATAATTCAGGGACAAAGCTACCCTATCCGATATTTATTCAATGTCCTGATGGCTGTTTAAGATATCTCGTGCATAAGCATGTGAACAATAGCTAAACCATCTATTAACGTATCTGTGAAAAATGCGTTGGTATTAGTAGGTCTTCAGAAATGGGGGTTAAAGGGGTGTCGAAATTTTCACAGCACGGTTTTGTGACAAACGGGGCCGCAAATTTCACCCGTGTGAAAAATGCGTCAACCCATTTTTCACACGTGTGAAAAATGGGTGGCGTGAAATTTGCGGTTCAACATACGTAAACAATCAGTTGAGATATGAGATGCAATTTTTAATTAGCATACATACTTAGACAACTGTAATTTATTTCATTTAGTGATTCAATGTTTTGTTTCTAACGTTGTTAAAAGCACATATAATTTAAAATTTATGGTATTATTTCTCTGACAGATTTGGTTGTTTCATTGCCGCGTTAGTATCTCTATAGTGCAAATTGTTCCATTTCTTTATTATAATTTAATGACCGACACTACATGATCATGATTTTTGGTATTACCTTCTATTTCAGTAGCTAAGTTTGTATTACTATTTTGCATTACAAATTATTGCCGCTTGTATTATAAGAAATTGTTTATCTTCTTGGCTTTTTGTAACAAAGACTTACGAAAGTTACAGATATATTTCTGTAATTATTTTATTCAAATAGTATTAGGTTGCCCTGTGTCAGTTTGTTCCATTTCCCACAAGAGCAGTACACATTTAAAAACTGTTCAGCTTTTTTTCACCAAAATGCTCTCCAAAGTAAATGTTGCGAGTAATTAAACATCTGTCAAAACTACAAATGTATATTTTTTACATTTCCAAATACTGTTTGTCAGTACGGACATACAGAATTAATAATGTGAAATCATAAATGCATGATCCCTTAAATTAAAAACTTTGCGAGCTGTTTTGCCCAAAGCTGAAAATGGTAGATAGAGCACCGTTCCACTCGGGCGACGAAATGGCGTTATTAACATTAAAATAAGTAGCTAGTACTCTTTTTCAGATTTGAGTTCGCCGGGTAGAGGACTGATGCGGTAAATTGATAAACGTAATGATGCTTAATTGGTTAAATAATAAGCGCTATAAGAGTCCCTAAATCGTTTTAGAATGTATCTAAATAGCATATAAGAAAGTACCAATTTAAAAAAAATCAGCATTGGAGGAACGCCCCTCTTGTACCCACAACATCGCGTCTCTGCGGCTCCGCGGTCCCAATCTTCAAAACTTGCCTACGCGCCTGGCTATAACACCGAAGTATTTCACACACAATAACAGAAAAAAAACATTTGCTAAGAGAAATATGAGAGTACTAGTACTGCCTTGAAACTGTCAGTGACTTATTAGCAACTGTTTTACACACTTATTATTAATTGAATGCGTTTATTTACATTATACAGAAAATAATTGCCTTGTAAAAAGCTCCCCAGGGTAGTACATATTCTATGACAGGAGTTCATATTCTACGGGAGGAGAGTCCATATTCTATGTAGAATACGGACCAGGGAGTACCTTTTCTACGTCGAATATGGACTGGGGAGTACATATTCTACGGGAGTACACATTCGTCATTAGACCGACTGAAAACAGGGGTGTTTCTCTACCAAGCAGATGGGGGACAATGTCTTATCTCAAAACCGATCCTGCAAGATGTCTGCCCCAACATCCTATTCTGTGTGCACATTATTGTAGCTTGGGTTTTTTCAGTGAAGAAGAAGGGGTCAAACCATCTGTTCCAGAGGTTGAAATTGAAATGTTGGTATCCAAACACGAAGATGCTAACACAAGGGTGATAATCCACTGTATTGAATGAAAACTACCCAAGGCAATTGTGGCTGTTCAAGATGTTGACATTTATATATTCCTCATAACCCGTTTTCAAAGAATGTCATGCAATAGGCTCCGATTTAAAGCTGGTACTTCTAAGAAGAAAAAGTACACCCCAGTGCCTATCATTGAGCAACTCCCTTCGGTGAAAATAAGCTTGAAACTTTACCCGTATTTCAGGCACCTACGGGACCTCATACAATCTTTTAAAAGATGTGAGCATGGTATACGGTGTGTCCAATAAGGACACCCTACATGAGGCAAGATCACAGATGTTGGTAAAATCACTTTCTCCAGATTGCTCTGGGCTTCCATTTCAATCTCATTCATTATCAAGCTGCAGTATGGATACAGGCTCATAAATGACGACTAGATTTGCTTTTCTAAGAAGAAATCGGTCCGAATATGGAAGAAAGCTCACTGTTTCTTTTCGTATTGAGGCTACCGGTAGTTCCTGGATCTTGCATGGAACTTATCTCCTGCAATATACCACGAGGTGCATGCTAGCATTGCTGATAGCTTGTCTCGTTTTCAGATGGAGCGCTTTCGACAGTTGGCACCAGATGCAGATCAGCATCCGGTTCCAGTGCCGAGCCATCTCTGGAATATCTTCGGATTGGAGCCAGACAGCTTTTGAGATCTGGCTTGTCCAACAATACTCAGTCGGTGTATCGCCAGGCCTTGGAACACTTTACGGGTTTCAGAGATTACTATGGCTTTGTTCAGACTTGGCCAGCACCACTCTCACAGTGGGAGATGTTTCTATCATATCTATTTCATAAGGGGTATGCATATAGCACAGCTAATACTTACATCTCAGCACTTCGATTTCAGCACAGGGTGATGGGTATGCCAGACTATGCATCTGTAGTCTCGCTTTCTAAAATGCTTGAAGGGTATCGTCGCTCAAAATTTTCAAAGGATTCACGATTACCAATTACATATGATGTTTTACTAAAGATTTGTGCAGAGCTTAATCAGGTCTGTTACTCTAATTATGAAATGGTTCTCTTTAGGGAGCTTATACCTTGGCCTTTTTCGTCTTTTTAGGGTTGGGGAACTAGTGACGAGTTCTACAAAGAATGATAATCCATTGCTTATCAGTGATACACATCATATTGTAACCAATAAATCATTTCAAGTTACATTGCGCAGGTCTAAAACTAATCAATGTGGCACCCCTCATGTTGTCAGTATAGTTGCCACTCAAACTATTGCATGTCCAGTGAAAGCCATGAATGAGTATATGCAGTGTAGGCCAAAGTCACTTGATCATAGTTTCTTGTTTTGCCATAGTGATAGTTCTCCTTTAACTAGGTACCAATTTGGTGCTGTTTTAAGCAAGGTTGTTCGAAAGCTAGGGTTGAGTGTTGCTAACTATAAAACTCATTCATTTCGCATTGGCGCTGCTACATGGTTATACAAGCAGGGTGTTGCAGAAGTGACTATCAAACAGATGGGCAGATGGTCTTCCGATACGTTTAAGAGATATATAAGACAAACCGTTTAAGTGGGATGACTGTGTGTATTTGTATGTATATTATGGAGATATATGTTTATAATTTTAGATCCCCTTTTTCTGACGCATATTTAAGATATGTTTTCAGATGTTTGGATAATCGGAGATTCATATGTATATTGGGCAGAGAAGCGGGCAGTTTTCCGCAAAAAGTGTGAGAACCTAGGTGACAGAAACATCAGGAACATTAAGTGGTCTGGTAATAGGGGCATGCATTGGGACCTGCTTATGCATAAAGTTCAGTATTTGTCTATCAGTAACCTCAGCCCCCGAGTGATTGTGCTTCATCTAGGTTCCAATGACCTTACATCTGTCCCATGTAGCCAGCTCCGGCAAGTCATGAGACAAAACATATTGGCTGTGCAGGAGCTGTTCCCACAGGTTATGATAGTTATTTCTGCATTACTTCCAAGACTGTCCTGGGGCAGTTCATCTATTCCAGTGGAGAAAATTGAGAGAAAAAGAAAGTTGTTAAACCGTTTTTTAAAGCGTCTGGTTTTGTATATTGGGGGGCGTTTCATATCTCATTAGGACATAAGTACTGATACACCAGGGCTTTACTTTAGAGATGGTGTCCATATGTCTGATATTGGCAATGATGTGTTACTTCTACAGTTTGAAGAAGTGTTAAGTTCAATATTTCGTGTATAGGACATATCTCGTGGATGTTTCGTTTAAACTGGATCATTGTGAACTATCTTTTACCACCTCGACCTAGAGTTACATTTCGCTACTTGAAGAAAAACATTTCTAATTTTCATTCAGATTATGTTCTTGTTCCTGCTGACAAGGCATCAAACAATGTAATCATTATTTGAAGATTGTATTATGTTGATGTTTTAAAGAAGGAGCTAACTGATTCAAAAACTTATATAACAGTTCAAACACCTGAAAAAGATATAGTCTCGGAACATGTAAAAATGTGCAATGATTTTAAGTCTGGTCCTAACATAAAACAACATAAAATTTCTACTTTGTACTGGATTCCGAAACTACATAAAAACCCTTATAAGTCGCGTTTTATTGCCAACTCTAGCTGTTGTACCACTACTAAATTATCTATACTTTTGACGTCCTGTCTTACTACGATCAAAGAACATGTTAAACGCTACTGTGATAAAATATATGAAAATTCTGGTATTAATGTTTTTTGGTCCATAAAAAATTCAAATGATGTTTTAACAAAACTTGAAAATGAACAGTATAACATTTCTTTACTGAGCTCTTATGATTTCTCTACACTCTATACTACTCTACCTCACCATCTTATAAAGGATAGACTTATTAAATTAATAGAAAAAACCTTTGCCAGAGAAAACAAAATGTTCATTGCTTGTAATGTTCAACGTTCATTCTTTTCGAATTCAGAAGTTGAACATTACACAATGTGGACTTGCCTTGATGTTTGTAGATCTCTTACCTTTCTTTTAGATAATATATTTGTGCGTTATGGAGATACCATATATCGTCAAGTTGTTGGTATACCCATGGGTACAAATTGTGCCCCTCTTGTTGCAGATTTGTTTTTGTATTGCTACGAGAGGGATTTTATGCTTAGCTTAAAACCTGATACACAGACCGATATTGTTAATGCTTTTAATAAAACTTCAAGGTATTTAGACGATATTTTGAATTTAGATAATCCTTATTTTGATACTATGGTTTCTTCAATCTACCCAAAAGAACTGTCTTTAAACAAAGCTAATCAATCTGACATTAATGCTTCATTTCTAGATTTGAATCTTTCAATTACAAATGATAAAGTTTCGTCCAAAGTATACGATAAAAGAGAAGATTTTAATTTTAAAATTGTTAATTATCCTTTTCTAGATGGGGATGTGCCACGTTCTACATCTTATGGTGTTTATATTTCTCAACTTATTAGGTTTGCCCGAGCCTGTTCTTTGCTTGAAGATTTTAACAGACGTAATCTAGTTATAACTGATAAACTTCTTAAGCAAGGTTACAGATATCACAAACTTCGGAAAACCTTTTCTAAATTTTATTATCGAAATTTACCTCTCATTAGTAAATATAATTGCAATCTACGGACGTTACTGCGACAAGGCATTTCTCAACCAGAATTTTATGGGGATGTTATCTACAAACTTAGGAAAATTCGGGGTCATATCCATTTTCATGATTTGTTTATAAAACGCATTAAAAAATTTAAAAAGAAAGGTTATGATCCTATTATATTGCAACACACTGCATGTTTGGTTATCGACCCTTTTACAGTCGGTAGCTACGCTTCCCTCTTTGCTTGCGCGATGACAGGCCGAGGGTAGTACTCTATGATGGTATACTCTTAAACTTGGATACAGGAGGAGCTTACCAGACTCATGTATTATTTTTTCCCTGTCGTGCCCTTAACGGCTTACCTGCAGATGCTCTGACTTCAGCAAAGTCATTGAGTACATATTTGACGGATTGTCACAGTTATTATGCTATGTTTTACATGTTGTCCTGTGTTCACCGTCGTCTATGTTGTGGGTAAGTCCAGCGGGGATACCTTTATTTACAATATTTGTAAAGCTAGGGTGACTTTGAGAGAAGTGTGAGGTTAGGACGTCCGTAAACCGGTTTAAACCCCCAGTGGTGTTTTTGCTGCTGACCGTGCCAAGGCGGTACTCTCTTTGTCACCCTTCCTTTTGTTTGCCTTGCGTCTTTGTGCTTGTGGTTTGTTCGTGTTGTGGAACGTTTGTCCCTGGTTCTTGTGTGTCTTTTGGTGTTTTCTGTGTTCATTTCGTGTGTGTGTGTGTGCGTGTGCGTTTGGGTGTGTGGTTGTGTGTGTGTGTGTGTCATGCTGTCTGTCGGTGTTTTGGTGGTGGTTGCGTCTTGCATGTGGCTTTGCCTGCTTGACTTTACTACTTTTCCATTTATACTCTTTTGACAGTTTTGCATATGAACATTATGTATTGTTGTGTTTTTTATTTAATAAGGATTGTACATGTTCCTTTGTAAACAGAATGTTTGAGGTGCAGTTCATAATGGATACTCGGTAATAACATGATAGTCCGGAATTTTGGGGCGAACAGTGGTTCGTGTGGCGGAAAATTCCGGAGAGATGTATTGATTTATAATTCTTATTGCTTAATATTATCAAAAGTTATTGTTAATTTGTACGGTGTGGAAAAGGAACTGGCTGCCGATCGATCCATTGGGTTAGGTGCTACAGGGACGGGTATTTTGACTGGCCGACTTATCCAGTGACTGATTCTAATGCTGGGTTTGTCGGTCAGTATTTTGGCTGGCCAACTGATCCAGTGATTATCCTAACGCTGGGTCCGTTGGTCAGTACACTCCATATGAGAAAAACATCTGTGGAGGGTAGGGAAGGAAGTTTGTATAGGGGTTGGTAGGGATTAGACCCTACCGGAGGTGGCCATGGGGATTGGACCCCAGGCCGGAGGTGGCCATGGGGATTTGACCCCAGGCCGGATGGCGGATAGGGATTGGACCCTTCCGGAGAGTATTTGGGGAG
Source organism: Azorinus chamasolen (assembly GCA_963576725.1). NCBI lineage: Eukaryota > Metazoa > Mollusca > Bivalvia > Cardiida > Solecurtidae > Azorinus > Azorinus chamasolen. The sequence continues at coordinate 74,854,388 of OY755243.1, forward strand.
TCGCAGCTAGTTCCTTTAAGGTTTTAAGATTTACATCTCTGCGGGGTTTTCCGCAGCATTCAGAACGACAACTGCCACACTCTTCATGTTAACACACTCTTCATGTTAGCGAAGGCTAATTCAGTATTTAGATTTTCATAATTTGTTATCATAATTTGTTAATAAAATGTAAAGATGTAACTGTGGTGGGTCTTCATTTTAGCCATCATGTAATAATAAAGGCTATTGCTTAAAATAGGCCGATTTATTACTGGCTAAAATGATAAATTGTTTATAGTTTACTTGTAAACCGCTTTCCGGTAGCACCGGTAGCCGGTGTTTCCGTAAATTTCACAGCATTATACATCTGGTCAGACCACGTTTTTGTATTCATTCGAAAGAAATTAAGCTTTTAAAATTGTCTGCCATTGGTCGTTTGTACATTTTAACAGAACATTTTAATGTTTCACGCAGATTTTCGGTGAAGTGTTTCCTTGTTTGCCTGGGAATAGTGCTCATTGGCGGCCATTTTTCCGCCATTTTGTATCTTACATACGGAAGATATAGCTTGGCAAACAGCATATTCGGATTCAGCACACCCAGATTATGTAAAAACAACTGTTTGCCAACTTTTAACGCGAAATGCCTACTACTCTTTCATTTTTCACAATTTCTCGAAATCCGACTAGACCAATATGTTATCTGGATCTCTGGTCGTATTTTACTGTGTTTTCTAACAGCCTGGATCAAGCCGAGATGCAGTCTAATTTCAGCAGGTTAGTGTTTGAACAGAGCTTATTTTTCATCAGGATAAGGGTCATGCTTCGTGAATATTTTACATATTTACACACACGTTTATACATTAACCTGTATTCCATGAATATTCATGTAAGAAAATATGAAATCATGAATTCGTTCAAGGTTTTGAAAAAAAATGTTGACCGAAGCTCAAGCAGCTTGGATACGGATGAGACGCCGAATTACTCGGCGTCTGATCTGGATCTAAGCTGTTTGCAAAGGGCATTGTCGTCCTTTCTTAAAAGCACTGAAGGTAAACAGGCAAATGGTAATATTTGTATGTTTGTGTTGATTAACGTCCGTTTCTGCTCACTATGGGCTAATTGGACGCCCCAGAGAGAGGGGAGGGGATACAGAGAAACCCGGGCGCGATGCCCTACTCTTATTATCGACTGAGTTTCTCTGGTTCTTTTAGATGCGTAGTGTATAGCACTGATACATCGGACCTCAGTTTATAGTCTCGTCCGAAGGACTTAGTCGGAACCCCTGGTAATGTATTTATACCGATTACAGTTCTTAGATTTATTTTTTAGTAAACTTTGACATGTCAATTTTAGTGCAATACTCATTGTGACGTTTTTTCTGTCTAATGATCAATATTACTTGGAGAATAAGAGAGTTTTACACTAATTTTACAAACAGTTTCACATTATTGCTTAAATCGCAACATTTCGTTCTGAAAAGTTGCCAACAACTGTGTTTTTGTTAACTGAACACAGTCAAGGTCAGAGCAATATGCGATCTTGCGATGCGTAAGACAAATACTTTCCATATGAGATATTGACCCCTGGTATTCTGTTTATCAAGTCATCTTATATATCCGTTTACAGTGATTAAAATATCTCGTTAACAAATAACGAGATTTTGCAATCGTTATATAAATAGGGTAGCCTACGAAGTATGACTAATTTGTGGCAAACAGGGAAGCCAAAGATGTATGGCTATTGCATGGCAAACAGGGAAGCCAAAGTTGTACAGTAAAACCTCTCTATAACGATCACTAAATTGTGTTAATTAGTTGATATTTAGGACAGGTGGCTGCTTAAAGCAAGCTGAAAGTAAAACAGAACGCTCCTATAGGAGCGTTCTGTTTTACTTTCACTTTTCTTTAAGCAGCTACCTGCCTGTATTGCGAACTACTTGATGTAATTTAGTGGCCGTTATAGGGAGGTTATGATATAAAGAGGTTACCGTAGAGGGGTTCTAAAGTACATTGTAAACAGCCATCCTGAAACATGTGATGTCATACTATTCTTACCGTCACGTCTTTGGTATACAAGATTGATGTTATTTCCCTTGTCTGCTAGATGCATACTAAATGGGCTACATTGAGAGAAAATGTTTCCTCAGGAGATCTACAATTATATTACTTGTCATAGACATAATACTGTTTACATGCCTCACCCTGGAGTACGTTAAACACGAAGGCACTTTGGTCTGGTCAGCATTGTTAGTTTGAACACATATTGTTTCCTTATTAGAGGACATTGGGTCGGGACACAAGTTTTTACAACATTAGAATTCACCCTTCCCTTACAAAGTAATGACTGCATCGTTTCATTAACATTGCGTTTAGAAGATAAAGAAATAAATCTTTCAAATTACATTAGAAAACATAGCAGATCCTATAGGAGCTGTCTGATTTGGGTCTATTCTGTTTGCAAATGCGTGAAAACGCATTTAAAAAACGGAAAGGGTTAAGGGATGGTGAAAATTTGTTACTGAATAAAACTTTACAATATCAAGATAATATAGCACGTTTGCGGCAAAAAGCATTTTTCTCAGAACACCATTTTCAACCTTTTACTACAAGAGTATTTATTTAGAAAAAATAACATTATGGATATTAATCAGATTATTTTTTAATAATGGTATATGAACTCGGGAGTGTTTTGCTTTGACAAAAATTGTAGGATCAGATCTAAGTCATTAGCAAACATAGCAGATCCTGCTCTGGATCTTCTGTGTTTGTAAAGGCGTAGAAAGGCGTATTTATGGAGTAAAGGGTTAAATTAAATCGTGTGGACCAGATATCAGACGCGCACGCTATATGCTATTAATATTAACGTGACAAATGTTTTTATCTGAGTTGAATGTCGCATACATTGCCCCTGCCTACTTTACAGCGATTATGGTTTTTAACCCTTCGCTTGCTATTCGCGTCAATATACCTACCTGTAAATAGTGAAGACCCCGATGAGACAGCTCCTGCAGGAGCTGTCTCATCAGGGTCTGCACTATTTACAAGTTCATTGTGCAACCAGTGCACTCCACAGCAGTGATTGCATAGCGAAATACTTGTACACAGTGACGATATATGTAATTATACAACAGGGCATGGGTAAAGAAGGAGACATGTATTTTAAAATTCAGCAAAAGAAGGATTAAGTGCGGGAACTGAGTATGCAAGTCTTTTGTAAACAGTGTAGACCCAGATAAAGGGATTCCTGAGAGAACCATTTGATCAAGGTCTACATTGTTTATCATAAAAACCAATTTGTTCAATCATAGATTCTGGTAAAGCCTGGTGTTTAAAGGGAACAGTTAGTTCCAATTATTCTGCAGATTGGGGTTGTTGAACTTAAAGTTTTGCTATTTTTAATCCTCTCTGGTGAAAACAGCGTTCAAAACCAGGATTGTGTCCTTCATTCCCACTCATCTGATTTTAGCGTGAGATAGCAGCGGAAATTGCCTTTCTGTAATAATTAAGACCCTTGTCCATTATTAAGGAGAAAATGAGAGGACTGCTCAAATATTACCGACTCATTAAAAGCTGAAATAATGTACATGTACTTTCATATCTCAAATGACATGTTACATTCGCACATCCTATATTTCCATTCCTATTAAGTCTACTCAGTTACTATTAATGTAAGAAATAATGACATCATTAATATTAATTAGATTTACTGTTACAACAACACATGGACACAGGAATATTTGGCCATGGCAGAAACTGTATAATCATATCTATAATACAACATAAGCAAACAGAGCGGATCCAGTGTAGGAGCCGTCTGATCTGGGTCTACTCTGTTTGCAAATGCGTAGAAAAGGCGTATAAAATTTATGGTGTAAAGGGTTAAAGAGGAAGTCCCTACAATGAACACATATTTTCAATAATATCGTAAAACTTGATATGTGTTATGTTCTATTATCATTATGAAGATTATCAATTTGAACTTATATCGAAAAATTCCCCTGTGATACAAAATAATATGTTTTCACCGATACATATAATTTTGTTCTACAACAAAATATTATCAGCCTTGGTCGAACAATTAACAAAACTAAAACGCGAGTCGAATAAATATTAAGACATTATCGAATAAATCTGATTTTCGACACATGAAAGTTGTGGGACTGCACTTTTGGTCGTGGTGCATTTATGCGACATTGGCGGTGAAAGGGTTAAACACGTTGCAAGTAGGGACTATCACTTTAATACTGCTTCCATGTCATTATTTGACCAGTAATATGAGTGTGTAACACACTTTTCAGATTTTAGTTTTGAAATTTGAATACCGCTTAGGACAGTGCTACGTGTGTGTGTGTGGGGGGGGTGTAGTGTTGCACTTTTCATAACTGCCCATGAACAGACTCAATAAAACCAAGTCTGCAATTTTGTCTTCTTGCATCGCTGCCTTTGGTTTCGAATTTTGGTACTCTCAGAACCTTAGATGTATCCATGTGTTTAACCAACTGTTTTAGTTTCAGAATGGACTTTTTTCAATATTTTTCAATATTGTCTCTAAAGGTAAGTGGTTTGTCAAACAATTTGGACCATAAAGAGATGCATATCTACTCGGTGTCTAATCAGGATCAAGACTACAGTAAAACCTCTCTATAACGGTCACTAAATTACACCAAGTAATTTATGTTAAAGGCAGGTGGCTGCTTAAAGCAAGATGAAAGCAAAACAGAACGCTATAGGAGCGTTCTGTTTTACTTTCACCTTGCTTTAAGCAGCCACCTGCCCTAAATACCAACTAATTAACACAATTTAGTGGCCGTTATAGAGAGGTTTTAATGTATTTGTAAATTTATAAATGTAATCACAGATTCGCAAGCCCTGCGACTTTGGTCATGAACAAACAACACAAGAATCGTACAGCAATTGATCGCAACATATTAACCCATTCCCCTCCAAACATTTTTAGACCCAACCTCTTTGAATAAATCTACCGAAAAGGTGCATTAACTATAGAAAAGGAGAACTTTTCGAATTGTGTAATTTGGAAACCATTGTCATAAATAGAGCATTTGCTCCTATGGAGCAAATCCTCTATTTATCACAATGGTTTCAAAACATGGCTTTTACAGAGACTTAAAGAGGCGCCAGTAGGAGATAATGAGCCATTAACATTTCCTACATAAAAATGCTTTTTCCTGCATTTGCAAACAGAGTAGACCAAGATCAGACGGCTCCTATGAGAGCCGTCTGACCAGGGTCTGCTGTGTTTGCTAATGGAATTTGATACCGTATGTCTGTTTCTTTTTTTTTCTAAAATGACTACAATGTTTCACCTTCCATATTTCATTATAACTATTTTCCCGTGATTTTTCAGGTATTGGAATTTGGAATAAACATAGAACAGAGAAAGGGTTAACAATATGTGTTTGTGAAACACTATGCCCTCGATATGACCTTTGACCCTGAAGGATGACATTGACCTTGAAATGTTACTCCTCCAAATATACAGCTTCATGAGATACACATGCATGCCAAGTATCAAGTCTCTATCTCTACTGGTTCAAAAGTTATTACCAATGTTAAAGCCGGTGATGTGAGCTATATATTTGACCTCTGACCTTGAAGGATGACCTTTTACCTCAAAATATGCGGCTTTATGAGATACATATCCATGCCAAATATTAAGTCTTTATCTGTACTGGCTCAAACGTTATGAACAATGTTAAAGTTGATGACAAACAAAAAAACAGACAAACAAACAGACAGGGCATAAAAATGGAGAAACAATGAGCACGAGGTTTGAAATTAGAGTTCGATACTTCACCAAACGTGGGTAGTTTTCACCATTTCTCCGTAACATATGTTTGTAGCTTGTGGGGAATCGGCCGACGATAAACCATTTCCTCCTGCTCTATAAGCTTATAGATAATACTGATTCTTTAGTTTCCATAACAAAACACAAGTTTGTGTCCGTATGCAATTTACAAATTCCATCTAATTAATATTCATACATTCTTACACAAATATCCATCAAGTTAAGTGTTCATCTCCTCAGGCACTCACTCTGTCAGATAATGCCTCTATAATAATACCTTTTATAACTACATGTAGAATGTATGCAAATCGAAGGTGTAACTACTGACCAGTAACGAGGAATAAAGACATAACATATGTGTTAACAGTGTATAGAATAAAAATGCATATGTGTCCTAAATAAATATATTAGGAAATCTTGTTCCGTGATGTGTCACTGCTTTAGTTAATGCCTACTGTACATTGTAAACTGTCATCTTGAAACATGTGGTATGATATCATTCTTACCGTCACGTCTTTGATATACAAGATATTATTTCCTGTGTCTGCTAGATGCATACTAAATGAGCTGCATTGAGAGAAAATGCTTCCTCAGGAGATCTAAAATGATATTACTTGTCATAGACTGAATACTGTTACATGCCTCATTCTGAAGGACGTTAACACTATATGCAGAAAGATCGCCACTTTGTTCTGGTCTTCGTCGTTAGTTGAAGCATAGAGTATCCCTATTAGATTACATTGGGTCGTCACAAATTCTTACATTAGAATTCACCTTCCACTTACAAAACATCTACAGTTGAACTTCGATATCTCGATCTTCAAGGGACCATACAAATTAGTTCGAGATAAGAGAGGTTCGACTCATCCGATTTATAATCTGACAAATATCTCAAGTCCACAGCTTAATGCAGGTCTAAAGTAATGTTGAAAGCTCCTGCAGAAGCTTTCAGCATTACTTTAGATCTACATTAACCTGTCACGTGTGTTTTAGATATGTGTAGAGATATATTTTAGAAAATAGCCTGTATTGTAAATTTTGGAAGGACTGAACGTTTAGTTCGATTTAGCCCGAAGTTCGAGTTATCCGAGTCGAGATATCGAAGTTTAACTGTATATAATTATACAGGTAATGTCAGCATCATTTTATTAACCCATTCTCTCCTACCGACGCCTTTTTGAGCCTCTGCAAAACACATTTATTGAAACCACCGTTATAAATACCTTTTCGGTATATTATTTCAAAGAGGCTGGGTCTAAAATAGTCTAGGGGGAATGACTTAAGGAATGGTGGCTGTATGTTATTGAATAAAACTTTACAAAGACAGAGAATCTAGTTTAATATAACACTTTTGCAGAAAGAAAACATTTTTCACAGAGAAGCATTTTAACCATTTACTCCATGAACATGGATGTAGAAGTAATAACATCATGAATATTAATTAGAATATTTTTTTATAATGGCACTTGAACACAGAAATATTTTGCTTTGACAACAAACAACTGCAGGATCAGATATATCATATATATATATATATATATATATCATTAGCAAACAGAGCAAACTCTGATCAGACGTCTTGTCCTTATCTACTCTGTTTGCAAAATCATAGGAAGGTGCATTTATGGATTCAAGGGTTGAATTAAATCGTGTGACCCAAATATCAGACGTGCACGTTATATGTTATTAACATTTACGTGACAAATGGTTTTAACTGAGCATAAAATTATATTGCCTCTGTATACTTTACAGTGGTTGTTGAGTTTAACCCTTAACCATTTCGGCGCCAAATTTCTAATTGTCGTCTGCAATCCAATTTGTTAAATTATTCGGTAAAAAGCAAAAAGAATGCGGAAACTGAAAGCCCTTCACCCAAGCTATCTGCATACCAACTATAATTGTCTAGCATATGTAGTTCAGAAGTTAAAATAAAATTTTAATGACAGCCAATAGTGACCTTAACCTTGATCTGATATCAGGTATTTTTATGCCAACTGTAAGGTCCGTTCCAGCCTGCGTCACACTAGACCACGTCCATGAAGACCGCGCTGCGTCCTGAAAATTTCGTAGGACGTAGCGAGGACGGGGTAAAAATTATAAAAAATACATTTCTCAAGTTCCTGCTACGCTCATACCACGTTTGCGCTGGGTTCTTACTGCGTCCAACACGTTCTCACTATGTTCTTACTACGCGTGTATTCAGGCGGGTACCACGTCCAACACGTTCTTGCTATGCTTTAACTACGCTCGTACTAGGTCCCTACTACGACCGCCAAGATAGCACTGCGTTCTTACCACGCGCTCATCACGTTCTCATCGCGTTCTATGGCTGCATATAAAATTCTGCGATTCTGCTCGATCTGATCATTCATTCTGCGACTTTCTTCTGAGCAACAGTAAAGTATTTTATACCAGAAAATATGCCAAGAAGGAAGGGGAAGGGGGGGCTGCAAAGCAGCTGCGAAAGCAAAACCGAGAACTCCATCACCAGCGAGTGATGGGTTGGAGGTTGTTCCTGAACCAGAACCTATCTGTAACAGTGGGCCCACTGAAACAACAGAAAGCTGATCTTCCATTCTTAATTCTGCCATAAGTCGGTCATAATGGCCGAATAGCAGCCTTCTTTCTGCTGACAGCCAAGGCCGCACCCAGCAAGACCTGGGCTGTCTTCTATTTCTTCTCCGTCTTCTCCTTCTCACAAGCAATAGTGCGACCTGTCCATCCAGAAGAGCCTGTTGTCCAGCCAATAAAGCAACATGCTGGAGAAGTTCTTGGTTGTCCATTCTATATTGAAATGGAAGTGAAAGAGAAATGAATCCAGTTTTTATACTCGATCACCAGAACGTGGCATGGTCGTGGCTAGAGCCTGCTGCAAACGTACCTTAGACGTGATAAGCACCGGTAGAACGTACTAAGAACCTAATGCGGTCTTTTGAAACGTAATAGGGACGTATCATTGTCGCAAGACTAGCGTGGAAGGGTCGTAGTGAGAACCCGATGGACGTAGCAAGAACGTAGTGACAACCTAGAGACAACGTGATGCGAACGTCACACACTCGTCCACGTTTGCACTACGCGTGTATTGCGTCAATGAGGTTCTTACTAGGTTTTAGCTACGTAATTACTACGACCTTACCAAGTTCTTACCACGTCCTGATTTGACCACGTTCTCGCCACGTAAGTTTTGAACATGTTCAAAGTTCACCCACGTCCTTCACGTCCATGAAGACCATACCACGCGCAAAGCCGTGTCTACTGCGTCTTCGCTACGTTGTACACGTTCGCACTGCGTTCTGGCATATTTTTGAGGACGTAGTGGGAACGTGGCCTAGTGTGACGGGGGTATTACCAAAGCTATCTGAATACCAAATACGAATTGGCTAGCAGTCGTGAATAAGAAGTTATAGCAAAATGTTAAAGTTTGTTAAATATAGCCAAATTTCAAAAAGTGACATTGACCGTGACTCAATTTCATGTATCCTTGTATCAACTGAAAGACATTCACCAAAGCTATCTCCGTACCATATATGAATTGTCTAGCATATCTGGTTCAGAAGTCAAGACAAAATGTTGGTCAACTTGTCAAAATAGTGACATTGACCATGAATTAATTTCAAATATCTTTATATCAACTGAAATGCCTTTACCAAAGCCATCTGTATACCAGAAATGAATTGCTTAGCATTTGTAGTTCAGAAAGTATAGCACTGTTAAAGTTTGGCAAAGTTTTCGAAATAGTGACCTTGACCTGATTTCATGTATCCTTGTATCAAGCTATCTGCATACCAAATATGAATTGTTTAGCTTAAGTAATTCAAAAGTTATAAGCAATGTTAAAGTTTTGTGAACGACGGCACTCCACCCGCCCACCTGCCCATCCGCCCGGATTTCGCCAAACTATAAGCCGAGATTTTTTCCCTAAAAATCCGGCTAACAAGGGCATGTTGTATTGCTATGCAAGACATGAGTCCCCCACAGGACTAAAAAAAACCTCCACTCTCCCCACCCCACCCACCCATGGTGTGGTTGACCATGGTATATACATGACCACCTGAATGGTATTAGTACCTACTTTCATACATTGAATCAACAAATAAAAAGTTATTGTCCAGACAAGAAAATATGAAAAAGGGGAGTAACTCCAAAAATATTGATGCTAGAGTTATTGTCCTTGTGCATGACACTACACCTCATCATGCTTGTTCCATATGAGAAGTTTCAAATCAATTGAACCAGTACATAAAGAGTTATTAACTGGACAAGAAAATATGAAAAGGGGAATAACTCCAAAAAATATAGATGCTAGAGTTATGGCCCTTGTGCATGACACTACCCCTCATCATGCTTGTTCCATATGTGATGTTTCAAATCAATTGAACCAGTAGATAAAGAGTTATTGTCCGGACAAAAAAATATGAAAAAGGGGAATAACTCCAAAAACATTGATGCTAGAGTTATGGCCCTTGTGCATGACACTACTCCTGATCATGCTTCTTCAATGTGTGAAGTTATAATGAATTTGGCCTAACTGTGTTGGAGATATTGCCCGGACACGAAGCGTGACAGACGGACTGACAAGAAAATATGAAAAAGGGGAAGAACTCCAAAAATATCGATGCTAGAGTTATGACCCTTGTGTATGACACTACCCCTCATCATGATTGTTCCATATGTGAAGTTTCAAATCAATTGAACCAGTAGATAAATAGTTATTGTCCGGACAAAAAAATATGTAAAAGGGGAATAACTCCAAAAATATTGATGCTAGAGTTATGGCCCTTGTGCATGACACTAGCCCTCATCATGCTTCTTCAATGTGTGAAGTTATAATGAATTTGGCATAACTTTGTAGGAGATATGGCCCGGACACGAAGCGTGACAGACGGACGGACGGACGGACGGGCGGACGGATGGACGGACAGACGGACAGACAGACAGACGGACGGAATCGAGCAAACATATAGTCCCCCAACCGGTAACCGGTGGGGGACTAATAAGGAAATTAGATAAATAAATGCAAATTTCAAAGAACTAAAGCATCGAAATAGAGTTTGAGACAAAAAGTGAAGTCCCTGATCAGACGCCGCCTTGAAAAGGCGGCGTCTGATCTGAGACTGCATGCACTATTTGTCGTGGTGTATTTTTGCGACATTGGCGGTGAAAGGGTTAAATGCGGAAAAGAGGTATATAAAACCTTTGTAAACTGTGCTAATTCCGATAAAATGGCTCCTTAGGAACCCTTTAATCAGGGCAATTATCGTAAAAACCAATTTGTAATACATTCTGATACATTTCTTTGTTTAATCAATAGTATGAAGGGAGCAATCAATTCTAATTATTCTGCAGATGCAGGCCTAATTAGTTTTACCAAACCCTATCCTCTCTAGCAAAAACAACAACGTTCAAAACAAGGATGGCGATTTTCATTTCTACATACCTTTTTTAGCGTGTGAGATCAGGAAAATTGTATTCCTGTTATAATTACGATCTTTGTCCACTATTAAGCATTAGCCTGTGGACAAAATGAGGACTGCTAAAACTATAATCTGATACAATTTTATTTACTTCCAATTCGTTCAAGCTTTAGTAGTTATTGACCGAATGTCTAACAGTTTGGAATCCTGGGTCCATACTTATAAAGCTTTTAGTTGAGTCTGAGTTTCGTTCTCAAGCTTTTGATTTGAGTTCTCAAGCTCAGATTTGAGTTCTCAAGCTTTTGATTGGTCAGATTTGAGCCTTTGGCTCAAATCTGACCAATCAAAAACTTGAGAACGAACTCAGACTCAACTAAACGTTTTATAAGCATGGACCCTGATGAGGTGCTGAGTAACTCGGCATCTCATCTGGATCCAAGCTGTTTGTAAATTGTCATTTAGGTCGGGATAAGTACATGTAGCCAAAGGGTTTACTCATTATCAGGTTACGAAATCTAACCGACACATTAAAAGCTGAAAATAACAAGCTTTCATATCTCATGTTAAATTCGTACATCCTATATTTCCATTCCTGTTATTCCTTTATCATGGATATAATTTGAACGGATATCGAAAAATGCCCCTGTGATACAAAGTAAACCGTTTTGATCGATACATATAATTTTTGTTCAGCAACAAAATATTATCGGCCTTGGTTAAACAGTTAACGAAACTAAAACGCGAGTCGAATAAATACTAATACATTGCCCTGCATTAAGCGACCACCTGTTTTTTTTAAGATTCCCTGTGGCCAATCATTATAAGGTCGCTTAAGACAGGTTCTACTGTAAAATCATTCTATTAGATATAGATGGCTACAAAAGAGATTATAACCTACATTATGTAAATAATATTCAGAAAGTCTTTCCGTCACGAACATTCGTGTAACCAATGCTTACAACATGTATATTAATCATTTGAATGGTTATAGTATTACATGTATATATGAAGAAGAAAATGACCGACCGTGCCATACACTGTATAATCAGATCTATATTACAGTGGATCTTCGATATCTCGAACTCGGATAACGCGAACTTCGGGATAACTCGAACTCAAAGTTCGGTCCTCCCAAAATTTACAATACAGAATTGCTTTAATATGTGTCACTATGCATATCTAGAAACACATGTGACAGCTTGGTGCAGATCCAAAGTAATGCAGAAAGCTCCTACAGGAGCTTTCAGCATTACTTTAGACCTGCATCAAGATGTGAACTCGATAAATTGCCCATATTCATAATCGGATAACTTGAACCTCTGTTATCTCGAACTTTTTTGTATGGTCCATTGACGTTCGATATATCGAAGTTCAACTGTATTTCAAACGCAAACAGAACAGACCCTGGTCAGACAAAGCCGTCTGATCTGGTTGTACTTTGTTTGGAAAGACGTCAAAAGGCGTTCATTTGTTTAAAGACTTGTTGTTTGTCTGGGTCTATCACATTGCATTTATAAATGTCAATTTATGGGGTTAATGTAATAAATACTGATAGTAGTAAACCGTATCTGTCACTGTAATAAATACTGATGGGTTAAACCCTATCTGTCACTGTAATAAATACTGATAGGGGTAAACCCTATCTGCCACTGTAACAAATACTGATAGGGGTAAACCGTATCTACCACTGTAATAAATACTGATAGGGGTAAACTCTATCTGTCACTGTAACAAATACTGATAGGGGTAAACCCTAGATGCCACTGTAATAAATACTGATAGGGGTAAACTCTATCTGTCACTGTAACAAATACTGATAGGGGTAAACCCTAGATGCCACTGTAATAAATACTGATATGGATAAACCCTATACAGTAGAACCCCTCTAATGCGACCACTTAATAAAAAAACATAGGTGTCTTTATAAGTAGGTGGTTGCTTAATGCAGGACAAAAGTAATGCAGAAAGCTCCTCTATGAGCTTACTGCATTACTTTTGTCCTGCATTAAGCAACCACCTGCATCTAGCACCCAGAATTATACCTCTTTTAGGTGGTCGCATTACCGGGGTTTTACTGTATTTACAGGAATAAATACTGATAGGGGTAAACCCTATCTGTCACTGCAATAAATAATGATATGGGTAAACCCTATATTTCACTGCAATAAATACTGATATGGGTAAACCCTATATGTTACTGTAATAAATACTGATAGGGGTAAACCCTATATATCACTGTAATAAATACTGATAGGGGTAAACCCTATCTGCCACTGCAATAAATACTGATATGGGCAAACCCTATATTTCACTGCAATAAATACTGATAGGGGTAAACCCTACATATCACTGTAATAAATACTGATAGGGGTAAACCCTATCTGCCACTGCAATAAATACTGATATGGGCAAACCCTATACATGTATTTCACTGCAATAAATACTTATAGGGGTAAACCCTATATGTTACTGTAATAAATACTAATAGGGATAACCCATATATTTCACTGTAATAACTACTGATAATGGGAAATCCTATATATCACTGTAATAAATATTGATAGGGGTAAACCGTTAGGATATCTTCCTGCACTCGTGACGTCATGTAGGATTGCGTGTAAGATTTGTGAAAACAACATTCAAAAACATTCATAACACAATAACGTTATCAACATAGGCAAGGTGGAAGATTAACATATGACACTGTGTGGGTGTTCTATTATCAAGTATAGGCTAGAATCATTGCAATTAGAGTGTTACAATCTTATCTATATTTAACTGGTATCACGGTTAAGGAGGTATTCATCTATATACAGACAACGTACAACAAATGTACTGTTTGCAGCAATAGCTTATTATTCACTGCCGACCATAATTAGGTTTCACATTCGTAAGATGGGTCTATTTACTCATTCCCTCATATTCAGCTTTTGGCACCTCTGTAAAAGTCACATTTTGCAAACAATTGCGATAAATAAAGCATTTGCCCCATAGGAGCAAATGCTCTATTTATCACAATGGTTAAAAAAACACACTTCTAAAATAATCCTTTTTTATACTTAAAGCTCCTTTTCGGTATATTTATTCGAAGAGGTCAGGTCTAGAAATAGCATATGAGGTAATGTGTTAACCCTTACCCGCTCTCAGCGACCGGACTTGCAGTTGCAAACTGCTTGATTTCAAATGAGACGTCGAGTCACTCGGTGTCTGATCAGTATCAAAGCTATTTGACACTCGGTCGATAGTGTTTGTTTTTTCAAAAAAAAAATATAGATCACATCGGAAGTAGTCAAAATGCACGTAATCCGAAGTTAAGCAGATACATTACTTTTTCACAGCGGGCTAAGGACTAATGTGTATATGTATGTCTAATTTCCCTTGTTTTTCCGTGATATACAGTAAAACCTCTCTATAATGGCCACTAAATTGTGTTAATTAGTTGGTATTTAGGGCAGGTGACTGCTTAAAGCAAGGTGAAAGTCAAACAGAACGCTCCTATAGGAGCGATCTGTTCTACTTTTACCTTGCTTTAAGCAGCCACCTGCCTTTAACACAAAATACTTGATGCAATCTGGTGGTCGTTATAGAGAGGTTTTACTGTAGATTGTTTTTGTTTGCTTATTAACCCTATCCATACTTATCCCTTTCCCTGTTCTGTGTTCATTCCAAATTCCAATACCTACTGAATATTCATAGATAAAATGATTATAACGAAATATGGAAGATGGAAAATTGTAGCCATTTTAGAAAGTAAAGACACAGATCTTTGAAATTCTATTAGCAAACAGAGTAGACCCTGATCAGACGGCTCCTCTAGGAGCCGTCTGATCTGGGTCTACTCTGTTTGCAAATGCGTGAAAACACGTTTATATGAAGGAAAGGGATAACGAAACTTGGATGGCACTTGGAAACAGTTGGAATCCGAATGAGACAGGTATTCAAGTAGAGAAGAATTTAGGTACTTTTAAGCAGGTGGTTGCTAGAGGAGCTTTCTGCATGACTTTCACCCTGCATTAAGCTGCCGACTGTCTCCAAGATCGATATTTATAATAAATCTAACGTCCGGTTTAGTTGACGTTTACTGTATAAAAAGGGTCAAGGTCATGCCAATGTTGACTTATTGATAATACAGATTTTCTATAAATAACCATTTATGCCTAGCGTAGGTGTCCAACAAAACCAATTAAACCGTATGCAATTCCGTTTGGATCCTGATGAGAAACCGAGTTACTCGGCTTCTCATCAGGATCAAAACTGTTTGACACTCTGATTCGATTTAGTACAGAAACTGATGGAACATCTACTCGGACGCCTGACACGTTCGATAATAATAGTTGATGGGATTTAGTTTGCACTGAAAGGGCTAATACAATACTATACAAATACATAATACGATTTCATTTGGAGCCAGTTTCCTCTTGTAGCCACCAGCCATTTGTAGTAATGATACATTGTTGTGCCTGGTATAACAAACTAAGTCTCTCAAAAGTATTCTAGATATATATCTTGATTTAATACGTTGAGCTAGATTATGTACAGAATATTTAACCCTTACAATGCTGAATTTTCAAATGGACTATTCCAAAATTCAAACAGGCCAGATTTATGGTGAATATTAAGGATTTTTCTAAAGAAAGGTGTAACATGACAATCAGTGCATACCCTGACGAGAGGGATCCTCTAGGAGTCCTCTAATCTGGTCTACTGGGGTATACACTGTTTGCAAAGGACAGTAGTGACACGTGTCCCGCACAGTTAGGGTTAAACTTCATCTAGATTAAACCTTTCGCTGCCAAATTATGTCGTCTGCTAACTTTGTCGTCTGCTACAAAATTTCATCTTTTTTATTTTCCTCATTTTTTGTTTCAAAAACATATTAACAGTAACAAACAGTTTGGATCCTGATGAGACGCCGAGTTACTCGGCGTCTCATCTGGATCCAGACTGTTTGCATAGGTAATTACAGATCCGGCATTGGCAGCGAAAGGGTTAATTGAATATATCTGGCAGCGCAAACAAGGTTAATTTCATATTCCAAATGAAAGGCCTCCAGTCAAACCCTTAGATATTTATTACATATAACTTGATGAAGATGCAAAGCGAATCAAAAGAGCAAAGCGAATACAGTAAAATCCCTCTGAACCGGACGTTAAAAGTACAAAAATGAGTCATGCAGGAAACACCACATACAGAACAAACAGCCGCCCGAACAGCAACACAAGGAAACAGCAAATGTACATAACTATGAAAACATCAAGAGACGCACAAAGACAAAACAAACATACAATAGGGGGAAGATGGAAGTACCGCCTTGGAACGACCAGTGACAAAAGTCACTGGGGAGGGGGGGGGGGGGTTAAACCGGTTTTTGGGCGCCCAACCTCGCACTTACATTTGTATTCCATCCCCACACTAAAAGACAAACAGTGTTAAATTTAGCATAGATATCGATATTGGAAACATGTGGCAGCTTAATGCAGGGTGGAAGTCATGCAGAATGTTGTCTCAACTACAATTCCGGTTTAGAGCGGCTTTACTGTGTAAAAAGCCAACGTTAAATTTCCTAAAATGGATTGTTAATGTCATATGCATGTTACTAATTGGCAAATCGTGTCTGTGTATTTACAGAACTACAGATAAGGGTGCACACGCAACCACTAAAATCGTCATTTCTCCAATAAACCCTAAACTGTGACTGCTCTTTAGAATCGTCTCGAAGAGAGACGATTCTAAAGGGTTGTCACAGTAAAGGGTTTGATGGAGAAATAAAGGAGTTTTCCTAAAACAAATGTTGAAATTACGTACCTTATCTAGATCTTTGTATGTAATATACCAAGCGGGATGCCCCTGTCAGGGAATGCCCCATGTCCTGGTTGAGACGCATTTTCAGGCTTTTGCAAACCGAGCAGATCAAGATCAGACGGCTATGTAGATGTATGAACCTAAAAAATTCAAAACATTCGTATACTGCCATGTGTTAACCCTTTCCCTCATGAATATTTGGTAAGAATTCATGACCCCATGAATAATGATTAGAATAGTTTTTAATACTGCCTATGAACACAGGACATGTTAGGCATGGAATCTATAGAATCAGTTTTTATTGTTACATAAGCAATCAGGGAAGACCCTGGTCATACAGACCCCATCTGATCTGTGTCTATTATGATTGTTACTTCGCGAGAAAGCGTTTATATGAGGGAATTGGTTAAGTGATCTGTGATGCAATTTGTGAAAAAATAATAATAATACATGATACTACAGATGTATCTTATGGAAAGCCATTGGGGACCCCGCTTCTTAGCTCTATTTTCTATTCAAAATAAGAAACTGTGCAATTGTCCAATTAATAAGCAGCACCATTGGGGATCCCGCTTCTTAACTCTCTATTTTCTATACAAAATAAGAACCTGCGCACTTTTCCAGTTAATAAGCATCATGTCTGCTTAGCGAATAACAAGTTCGGGTTCTTATAATAACTGGCGAGTTTGCTAAGGATTCCCGAACTTACGGAACGTTCTTCTAAACCATACATTAATAAGCAGCATGTCAGCTTATTAGCGATCGCGAAGTTAGTTCTTTATTCCATATAAATTTAGTAAGCGGCAGGTCCTCTCGATTAGCGACTCTTAACATGTTCGTGGTTCTTATAACAACAGGCGAGTTTGCATAAGATTCTCGAACTTACGGAACATTGTTCTAAACTCTAAACATTAAGAAGCAGCATGTCAGCTTATTAGCGAGCGCCCTTAGTTCTTTATTCCATATAAAATTAGTTAGCGGCAGGTCCGCTTGATTAACAGCGACATTCCTTGTTAATTTTACTATTAAAAGTCAATGGATAAATATTAACAGCGGAGATATTTTATCCCGCACTTAGCCGCTTAGCTCTAAATTTTAATGATCATTAACGAGACATGAAGATATATATTCTCGCGCTTAGATAGACTTCTTAGCTCCAACCAATCAGAAGTAGCGTTACTGATTGTTCTATTTTTAAAAAAACAAGCTGCGCATGCGCAGCTTGATCAGAGGAATTTGCAATAGATTCTAATCGACCCGATTCTAATGGCCTGGATTGACTCGGCGCTTTGAGCAGTGGACATGATGAAAATATATTGTTCTGACAGTGAAAGAATATGTACACATTGGGGGAAAGTCTGAATAAAGGATATATCTGGTGTCGCTTGTTTCTATGAGGCTGTGGTAAGTGTAACAGGAAAACCGAAAGTAGGTCAGGATCATTATTTGATAAGTTTTGGTAGTAGGTTGATGTGCATTTGATGTGTTTCTGTTATGAAACGAATGGAAATAGAAACACATGTCAAATTAATGGTGGTACATATATTCTAAGTGAAGTAGCTTTTTACATGTGCATATATTTTGCATTTGGTTCGAACGAGGAGCACGTACATTCATTACTCGAGCCACACTAGAGTTATAGCCTGAAATTGTATGAAAATAGTACTGTCAAAAAGCCTTACAATCCTATCAGATCGATATAAATTGTATCTTTTAAGCTTCTAATGACCCGACTGCTCCTACAAAACCTTGATCTCTATACGCAAAGGCATTAATTTTAAATCTGTTACCTGAATGAAATAGTTTTTCAAACAGAGTATACCCAGATCAAATGGCAGCTGTAGGATCTGTCTGATCAGGGTATGAACTGTTTGCTCATGAAATAATATAGATATAGATTAATATTTATCATCGATAGTTTATGACATATCATGTAAGGGCAGGCTATTGCTGCCGTGGCAGATATTGTAGAATCAGATCTATATTATTTCATGTCCACTGCTCAAAGCGCCGAGTCAATCCAGGCCATTAGAATCGGGTCGATTAGAATCTATTGCAAATTCCTCTTATCAAGCTGCGCATGCGCAGCTTGTTTTTTTAAAAATAGAACAATCAGTAACGCTACTTCTGATTGGTTAGAGCTAAGAAGTCTATCTAAGCGCGAGAATATATATCTTCATGTCTCGTTAATGATCATTAAAATTTAGAGCTAAGCGGCTAAGTGCGGGATAAAATATCTCCGCTGTTAATATTTATCCATTGACTTTTAATAGTAGAATTAACAAGGAAGATCGCTGTTAATCAAGCGGACCTGCCGCTTACTAATTTTATATGGAATAAAGAACTAAGGGCGCTCGCTAATAAGCTGACATGCTGCTTCTTAATGTTTAGAGTTTAGAACAATGTTCCGTAAGATCGAGAATCTTATGCAAACTCGTCTGTTGTTATAAGAACCACGAACATGTTAAGAGTCGCTAATCAAGAGGACCTGCCGCTTACTAAATTTATATGGAATAAAGAACTAACTTCGCGATCGCTAATAAGCTGACATGCTGCTTATTAATGTATGGTTTAGAAGAACGTTCCGTAAGTTCGGGAATCCTTAGCAAACTCGCCAGTTATTATAAGAACCCGAACTTGTTATTCGCTAAGCAGACATGATGCTTATTAACTGGAAAATTGCGCAGGTTCTTATTTTGTATAGAAAATAGAGTTAAGAAGCGGGGTCCCCAATGGTGCTGCTTATTAATTGAAAAATTGCGCAGTTTCTTATTTTGTATAGAAAATAGTGCTAAGAAGCGGGGGTCCCCAATGACTTTCCAATCGCTTACTAATCGCTAAACTGACAGGCTGCCTATTATAGATCGCTAAGCAAACCTGCTCCTTGTTAATCGCTAAGCTGGCATGCTGCTTATTAATCGCTAAGCTGACGTGCTGCTTGTAAGTCGCTAAGCTGACATGCTGCTTGCTAATCGCTGATCTGACATGCTGCTTATTAATAACTAACTAACTTCGGTTGTTTTTTTTATTAAGAACGGGAAAATTGTGCATGTTCTTATTTTGTATTGAAAATAGAGCTAAGAAGCGGGGGTCCCCAATGGCTTTCCATAGTATCTGTATGATACTAATAGGTTTCAACCCTTATCATCCTAAATGCACATTGACTGGCAAATAAAAACAGCTTGAACAACCCAGATAAGACGTCGAGAGTAACGCAGCATTTCACTAGGTCCCAAGCGATTTGACACCTAGCAAGTGGGTTTCCAAACATTTGAACAGTTCTGCAGATAACAGTTTGAGCAGATATTATATTTCAGAATAACAAGAATAAAGCCTTAAGAAGTGTTTTAGACATTTACCTGTCTGAACACATAACCCCCTAGTGACGCATCAATTTTGCGCCTCAATAAAATTCACAATTTGAAACCATTGTGTTAAATAGAGCATTTGCTCTATAGGAGCAAATGCTCTATTTATCACAATGGTTTCAAAACTATACAATTCTAAAACTCCCCTTTTCTGGAGTTAATGTCCCTTTTCGGTAGATTTATTCAAAGAGGTTGGGTGTAAAACAACCTAGGAGAGAATGAGTTTAGTGGCCATTCATTTAAAGGGCATACATGTATGCATCTTAAAAGCAGATGGTTGCTTAATGCAGGGCGAGAGTAATGCAAAAAGTTCCTAAAGAAGCTTTCTGTACTACTTTTGACATGCATTAAGCTACCAACTGCCTTACATAATTAGACCTCTTTTGCATTAATTGAATGCATTTTATTATTTGAATCCTATATTGATACTCTGCTCTTATCATTTATAATGTATACATTTTCAAATAAAACATTCTTAAACTAATTAGACCTCTTTTTGATGGTCGCTTGAGACAGGTTCTTCTGTGCACATTAATTCTTATCCCGTTATCCTCGCCCTCACTCGCATTTCTAAACTGCTTGGATCTAGATGAGTCGCCGAGAATCCCGGCATCTCATCAGAATCCAAACTGTTAGACAAAATGCCGATAGTTTCTAAAAAGCTTGAATCGGACGTAGTCAAGTTTGCCCCAGATCCAAAGTTGAGCAGAGATTATTTGTCTCACAGCGTGATGACGATAAGACTCAATATCAGTGTTATCTGTCGCAAACATGTCCTACAACGCCGTCATTAAAGTCCCATTCTATTTTTTGTTAATTAATTTCCGCTTCCAATTAACTGCCAAATGGCTAAACAGTGGAACCTGTCTTATATGGTCATTCATTTATTGAACATAGGAGTCTTAAAACAGATGGTTGCTTAATACAGGGCAAATCTAATACAAAAATATCGGGTAGGAGCTTTCTGCATTGCGTTTGACCTGCATTAAGCTATCGCTTGCCTTATAGTTCCGTAATTATACCTCTTTTTTATGGCCGCTTAAGGCAGGTTCTACTGTATATCGGTTAAGTTGACATTTTAATTTTGAATAAGTGCAACGTTTAGAAACATTTATCTACAGAGGGTATTGCCATTTCAGTAACAAAATGCAATTCCATTAACTCTTTCCATGCTAAGCAAGTTTTCGTCTGCAACAATTGCCGTCTGCTTCAATTCTTAAAATAAACTTTCTTTCATTTCTTTGCAAAAATATGGTCAATGTGACAAACATCTTGGATCCTGATGAGACGCCGCAGTTTGGCCGCTAGCGTGCAAAGAGTTAAGTTACAGAACAGACAGTTAAAAGCTTGACAATGTTATACTTTCGCCAACAAATAAAGTTCGACTGCTAACAGTTACCTCTGCAAACGGTTTCAAAGTAAAGTTTTCTTCAGATTATTTTCAAAAATATAAATTGATATTGAAACAGTTTCGATCTTAATGAAACGCCGAGTTACTCAAAGTCTCAAATGGATTGAAATTATTTGCAAAAGTTAACATGTATGCACAAGTCTGGCAAAAGTATTAACTCTTTTGCTGCCAAATATTATCCAGTGCAAAGTTTGTTGTCATCTCTGTTTTAGTTTTGAATATTCTTCTGTTTTGTTGCAAAAGCATGATCATAGGCTAGCACCAAACCGTTTGGGTCCGAATGGGGCGCCGAGTTACTCAGCGTCTCATCTAGATCCAAAGTGTTTACATAGGTAATTACAGATGTGACATTGTCAGCGAAAGAGTTTATACAAGAGTAGGCCATCTTTATGTTCGTCTAATGAGAAACTAATGGTCTTAAATGCTTTACAAACGAGTTGTTACTTACAGTGAAACATACACTTGTATTTAGAAAGAGATCAGCCGAGGTAGGTCTTCAGTTCATACGTCAACGATTGCTTTATACGAACTCGTTTTGCAAACAGAGTAGACACAGATCAGACGGCTCCTATTGTATCCGTCTGGTCACGGTCTGCTCTGTTTCCTTATGAAATTATAACAGACATGAATCTACAGCTTAACCCAATACCAACATACTATGTGTATATATGTCTTTATAAAAAGTCAGCTATTAAGTTAGCCTAAACAGATTCAGGAATTATTTCTTTAGAAATTTGTCTTCAGACAGTCGGGTACATAATTACTTTAAGGTTCCAAACTATTGTATTCCAGAGGAGACGCCGAGTAACTCATTTATTTACTTTTTCCCTCAAATAGCCCACTTCAAATGACGCCTTTTCATGAACAGAGTAGATTCCTGCCTTTTAGGATTCGTCTGGTCAGGATGTGCATTGTTAGCTTACGAGATAATATACAGTAAATCCTCTCTAAAACGGCCACTAAATTGTGTTAATTAGTTGGTATTTTGGGCAGGTGGCTGCTTAAAGCAAGGTCAAAGTAAAACAGAACGCTCCTATAGGAGCGTTTTGTTTTACTTTCACCTTGCTTTAAGCAGCCACCTGCCTTTAACAAAAACACTTGATGTAATTTAGTGGCCGTTATGGAGAGGTTTTACTGTAGATCAGATTACACAACTTCTGTCATGGCCAAACAATCCATTGTTCATGAATCTTTCATAAAAACAAACTAAATTGAATATAAACCATATAGATATTCATTCATTTATTACTTTTCACATGAATATTGATGAAGGAAGGGTTTACCCCCACAGAAAGACCTCGCTTGCATTATGAAACAGCTCCCCAAATATATAACCCGCTAGGCAGCACATCGCTTGCCATAACCTATTGAGTGATCCATTCAGTGATGCTCACCCTATTCGTATTATTTTGTTCATGTGATAAAACATGAGAGCCAAAGATAACTAAACTCTATACGATTCTAAAGAGTGGTCAAAGTATAAGTTTTGATGGAGAAATAACGGAGCTGTTCTTAGTATGGTGAAATTTGATCATCTTATCTGGACCTCTGTCGGGTTTATTGTCTCCCTTGGGGAAAAAGCTATAAAACAGTCTGTCCAGGAAACAATTACAATAACATTCACTAACATTATACATGCATAACAAATATGCCCACTATATCACTATATACATTGTATCACATCCTCTAAACGATGGTTTCCGGTCGTTTTGGAGATGGATAAAAAGGATTCAATGACGCATCCAAGCTGAAGCCAATAACGGGAACTAGAGACAAAAGTTAAAGAATAAAAGACTACGAGTGCGCCCTCTGTAGCAATGCCACGCTCTATTTGAAACTATTGGTATAATATGGACATAATAATGATTTATTTTGTAAACATAACCTGGTTAAGTCGATAATCAAGAACATGATCAGCAAGGTTGTTGTTGCATGAAATGTTTGGAGAAATTGGGATCAATATATGTATTTTTATACAGTAGAACCTGTCCCACGCGGTCATTCATTTATTGAACATAATTTTGTCACAAAAACAGGTGGTAAAACAAATGCCCAAAGCTCCTATGGCAGCTTTCTGCATTACTTTTGACCTGCATTAAGCTACAACCTGCCTTACAGATCCACAAGTAGTCTTCTTTTTGGTGTACGCTTAAGACAGGCACTGTTTTATTCAATTGTTTTATCACACCCCTATAGTGGTTCATTCTATTATTTCGCGCGTTCAGAATTATCTCTATCTATTTATAGCATCGATTCTACAATGTGTGCAAAAGGCAAACACACATTGAATTACAAGTGGTGAGATACAGACAAATAAACCTCAACATTGGCCTTTGTTTATATATTCAATACTGTCAAGCTCTGTCGTTTGATCATATATAGTTAATACTTCCAAGCTCTGACCTTTGTCCATATTTAATTCTGCCAATCTCTAACACTTGTTAAAATATTAAATACTGCCGAGCTCTAACGCTTGTTCAAATATTTAATACTGCCAAGCTCTAACGTTTGTTCAAATATTAAATACTGCCAAGCTCTAACGCTTGTTCGAATTATTAATACTGCCAAGCTCTAACGTTTGTTCAAATATTTAATACTGTCAATCTCTAACGTTTGCTCACATATATTTATACTGCCAAGCTCTAACGTTTGTTCATATTTAATGCAGCCAAGCTCTAAGGATTGGTCAAACCAATTATAATACGTTTGTTCATATTCAATACTGTCAAGTTTTAACGTTTGTTCATAATTATTTTCAATACGGCTAAGCTCTAACGTTTGTTCAAATATTTAATACTGCCAAGCTCTAACGTTTGTTCAAATATTTAATACTGCCAAGCTCTAACGTCTGTTCAAATATTTAATACTGCCAAGCTCTAACGATTGTTCAAATATTTAATACTGGTAACGTTTAATCACATACATTTTGTATATTTATACTGCCAAGCTATAACGTTTGTTCATATTTAATGCTGCCGAGCTCTAAATATTGTTCGTATTGATTTCAATACGTTTGTTCATATCTAATACTGTCAATTGTAACGTTTGTTCATAAATATATTCAATACGGACAAACTCTAGCGTTTGTTCATATATTTAATACTGCCAAGCTCTGACGTTTGTTCATATATTTAATACTACCAACCTCTAACGCTTGTTAATATTTAATACCGTCAAGCTCTAACCTTTGTACATGTACATGTTTTATACTGTCAAGCAAACTCTAACCTTTGTTCATCTATTAAATACTGTCAATTTCTTACTTTGTTCATATATTTAATGCTATACAACTCTAATTCATTAGCAATTTTCGTGAAGGGATGTTTGAAATGAACATTTTCATTGGCTATTTCACTCCTCTGGTCTCAGTTGAACACCTGGAGCTACGGTTATGAATCTCAATGTGTAGGATGTGGGATATGTTCGTTATGAATGACTGTGTCGTGTCTCTGGAAACATAAACGCTCGAATAAATCTAACACTAATGTCAAGTGTATAAGTAAGTAAATTGTTTGTTATAGCTACACGTGCATTACAATAATACACATTCGTCTTGTTAATAAACAAATCAATTAAGCACTCTGCCCAATGGGCCTATATGTTACATGTAATAATAATTTTAATAAATACCTTTCATTCACAATAACAAGAAAACTATTATGTTATAAATTCAAATCAGCGTACCCTCTCAGTTACACGGGATTGCAATAATCCATTTATTCATAGCATTCCTAAATTGACACAGGCAAACAGTGTAAACTACATTGTTAGCTGATCAGGGTGTGCATTGTTTGTTTCACAAATGTTAATATGTATATACAGTGAACCCTCGTTACAACGGAGGTTGCCGTTATAACGAGTTTAGATATAAAAGGAACCATATGGCCAGTTTTAAACTAGTACCAACAGGTGAACGCTTAATGCAGAACACAAGAAGTGCAAAAAGCTCCCTTTTGGGAGCTTTTTGCACTTCTTGTGTTCTGCATTAAACGATCACCGGTCTTATTGGCATTGTACCTATTTATTCAGTGACTGTTTAAAAGACTTAACGGTAATTGTGTTTAAATGCATACTGCCGGTATAACGAGTGTGCCATTGTAACGAATGCCGATATAATAAGGGTTCACTGTATCATGTAGTGGATTTCCAAATTCCAAGTTTACCCCTGTTATCAAAAGGTGCTCTAAACAACGTTTATATGCATCAGTCAGTGACCCTTGGTGAATAGATATTAGCTTAATGGCATACTTATATAAATCGTTTATACATTTTGACAATTAAAAATGAATGATTCAGTCTCAATTTCTAAGTAGAGGAATCTATATCTTACAAACTATTTATAATGAATCAGCCTAAATTTTATTTCAGTGGGGTGTATTTGCCAGAATAGTTTTTACAATATGGCCTTTGAAAATTAACATGTCAAGCACAGACAGTGCATACCCTGATCCGATTGTTACCACAAGGAATGAGTTCAACACATAATGGATGATACCGTAAAACCTCTCTAAACCGGACGTTCAGTTTAACCCATTCCCTCAAAAGCTATTTTTAGATCCAACATCTTTTAAATAAATCTACCGAAAAGGAGCATTACATGTACATGTAACTAGAGAAAAGGAAAATTTTAATTTTTTGAAGTTTATAAACCATTGTGATAAATAGAGCATTTGCTCCTAAGGAGCAAATGCTCTATTTATCACAATGGTTTCAAAAAGTGACTTTTACAGAGGCGTAGTAAGGCGTATTTATGGAGGAAAGGGTTAATATAAATATCGGCCTTGGAGACAGGTTGCAGCTTAATGCAGAGTGGCAGTCATGCAGAAAGCTCCTGCATGGTTCTAACCCTGCATTTAGCTGCAACCTGCCGCCTAAAAACTTTTTCTTTACTAAAATGCCGGTTGAGAGGGGGTTCTACTGTAGACAGTCAATTCAAATGTGAAAGTAGTGTGTAATGGCCTCGAGATGTAACAGAAATGTTTCAATGAGTTTTCTATAAAATGCTGAAATTTAAGTACTGACATGTTTACAGACAGGTAACTGGTTCAAAAGCCGTCTAGACATGTATCAGTGATTTTATTCGCATTTCACGTAACTTTAACTACGGAAATATAAATACATCGCCCCTAGCAATATCAGTAATATGGACTTAAAGTTTTAACCTTTTCATTTCTATAACGTATTTGACCTTTCAGTGCGGGACACAAGACACTTGCAAACATAGTATACCCAGAGGATAAGGTTCCTATATATAGGAGTCCTCTCATCTGGGTCTGTACTGCTTGACATGTTACACATTTCTTTAACCCATTCCCTCATAGGCTATTTTTAGACCCAACATCTTTGAATAAATCTACCAAAAAGGAGCATTTACTAGAGGAAAGGGAACATTAGAATTGTGTAGTTTAGAAACCATTGTGATAAATAGAGCATTTGCTTCTATGGTTTCAAGAAGTGACTTTTACAAAGTCGTAGAAAGGCGTATTTATGGAGAAAATGGTTTAAATAAATTCATGAATATCCATGGTAAGCTAATACTCTAGTTGACAAATGAGCATGGAAAGAACAAGCAAACCCATAATATCCACTGCCAAATGTACTATCTAGTAAAAACGGCAAAGAATGTTTGTGGGGCGGGCGGGTAGAGGGAATCATTATAACCTTTAGATAATCAATTTAAATCAGAATCAGAATCAGAATACACTTTATTTTGGATTTAAACATATACAGTTTATCGTCCCTATACATTGTACGATACAAGATATAATCAAAGTCAAGCAAACCGCTTGAGCACATAACAAAACAGAATTTTAGCATTCAAACCATAATAAAATACATGCTAAAATGACATTACGCGGAGGGTAAATTTGGAATGTTTACTAATACTTTAAGCAAAAAGAAGGTTACTGCGCATTTTAAGAGCACATGTAACGTACGTTACTAGCTTTGAAATTACAACTTCATCGTTGGAACTTAAAAGCTGAGTCAGTTTTAACATTTTTGGTCTCATTCTAAAATAATTTGGAATATATCTTTGCCTAACAACCTTGTACTTTTCACAGATAAATATAAAGTGAAACTCGTCTTCAATGTCTCTACTCCCACATATATCACAATATCTCTGTTGCCGTTCTATACGGTGTCTACCATAGTGACCAGTTTCAATTTTCAATTTATGGCAAGAAGTACGTAATTGTGTCACACATTTAAGCTTACTGTATGGTATGTTCATGTTAAGATAGTTTTCATACCCATACGAAGATTTCAAGTGTTTGTATAAGATAAGACTGTTATTGTTTTGCAATGAATTGTCCCATTCCTGTTGAAAACAATCAAATATCCTTTGTTTAAATACACATATAAATACATTTGGAATTACAGAAAAAAGGTTATTCCCATACATGTCCAAAACCATACTTATATAGTAGTTCTTTAACACCTGACGCCCAGTTTGTATGGTTAGTCCACGTATCTGACAACGCACAAGCATATGATTCTCTGATAATACAGTTTTCAGATGTCAATACTTTAAACCAATATTTTAAGATACGAATGTAACGGATTATATATAGAGGAAATCTCCCAAGTTCACCGTACACTGCTGCGTTGCTTGTGCTGAGTTTAACTCCTAAAATACGTTTGCAAAAACGTAAATGTATGCGTTCTAGCTCTTTGCTTTTAGCAAATTCCCAAACTTCGGTGGCGTAATTTAGAATAGACGTCACAAAAGAGTCAAACAATTGACGCTTCGTTTTGGGTGTAAATGTTAACTCTTTCATGTTGCAAAGTAGAACATTCATTGCTTTCAAGGCTTTACCGGCTAATAATTGGATATTGCTACCAAATTGTCCATTACTACCACAAACAACCCCTAAATAGTTAAAACTGTCCACAATTTCAATGTCTTGTCCTTCATAAGTCCATTTCTCACTCTGCTAGCGTACACGACCTCGACGCCTGAAAACTATTACTTTTGTCATTGTCCACATTGACTTTTAATCCCCATCTGTCACAATAAGCCTTAATATTGTCTAAACTACACTGCATATCTTCCACAGAGTCTGATAAAACAACCATATCATCAGCATACAACACGAGTATTAATGTAAGCTCTCCTATCGAAAGACCATTAACAGTATTTGACTGTAAATAAGGCTCGAGGTCCTCGATAAAAAGAGACCAAAATATCGGTGAACATATATCCCCTTGCTTCAATCCAACAGCAATGTTTATAAAATCTGAATAGTGGTTACAATGTTTGATACGACAACGAACATACTCATACATTGACCGTATAATACGTAAGAGTTTACTATTGATGCATGTTTTAGACAATTTAAACCATAAGGCATTCCTGTACACACTGTCAAAACATTTTTTCATGTCGATGAAAGTACAATATAACCTTTTCCCATTGCTTAGCATATGATTTATAAGCGAGTTCAGACAAAATATCGCATATGTTGTTGAGAACCCCTTCCTGAAACCAATCTGTGCATCAGAGATTACAGTATTTTCATCACACCAAGTAGTTATACGTTTGTTTAAAATCGAGGTAAATATCTTTGCAATACAGTTGACAAGAGTTATTCCCCTGTAATTGTTCGGGTCATTTTCGTTGCCCTTTTTGTATAAAGGAATAATAATCCCTTCCTTCCAAGAGGTAGGAAAATGCCCAGATTCAAAAGTATGTTAAAAAGAACAACCTGAATGGCCACAGTAGGTGCATGCGCCGGTTTGCTCTAGTCTACCATTACAGATGCGTAACTCTGTACTCTTACACAGGTCCAGTAATTGCAGCCCTTGCCTATTGTGCTGTTTGTCCATTGATATACGCGCTAGTGTTAATGTCAGAAACATAGTAAATACCGTCTACTGTCATTTTTTGGTTATAAAATTCTATAAAGTCATGTTTTAACCCTACTCTGCCATTAATGTCTCCTGCAACAAACACTTTTCCTAATTGTTTGTACTTTGTCACGTCATTTTCCAAATTTTCAAATAGATTGCAATTAATAACGTTGTAAGCTGGCGAGTCCTCACCCCATACATATACACGATGCCCAAGTAAATGTATTCATCTGTCTCGAAATAACCACTATATAATCTAACCCAAATAATAGTATCATAATGCTTATTTACAATGGTTATTCCCTTAGCGATTGCGGATTTGCAATATAATACAATACCCCACTGTTACGCCGCGCCCGTCTGTGCTGAAAGTTTCGAAAGAAATTGTACGCCTTGTAGCCTTCTACTTCGATATCACTATTATGTTACTGAACTCTTCATCTTCTAACTTGTTTCTTGTTAAGCCATTACAGTTCCAAACCCCAATTTTCACATCACCCCCCCCCCCTGTTTATCCTACTCAACTTTACCATATTTGCCGTCTGTATACACTTTGCCATCGACAATCAGTCTGTTGTAATTTAAGTACGCGTCTCTTTTATCATTTCTCGCTTCTATCATGATTAGAACCAACTTTTTTCTTTGACTGATAATTTCTGGTGGATATTGATCATGAATAAAATAGCCTGTAACCTTTGTATCAAGGTTTTCTCTGAAACTTTTCACCACATCTTTCTCCTTTACATCTTTGAATACTACAACCACACTCGTTTTCTTACCCCCTTTGCGTTCACCGAATCGCCGTACTCGGTCAAATTGGAGAGAGTCAACTCGTGCCTCTGGGATTTTCATATCCTTTTTCAAAAAATCACGCACGGCCGTTTCCGTTTCTGCTTCAGTTTCTTGCCCATCTGTACTTGTTCTGCTATATCCCCTATTATCAGATAAACAAGAGGGGTATGATGGCCCTGTATCGCTCGACCAAATTTTACTTGCTATTGATGCATACCAAAACCTTGAATAGATATTCTGACCAACCTTACCAATAATGGACCAAATTACTGAATAAGCCACAGCAAGGGGAAATGTGCCATATTGTATTACAAGAACTATAGACCTAGACCGGCTGCCGCGTCTCCGCCGCGGCATCTGATCCAGTCTACTACTATTTGTATTAGTTGTAGTTTGTATATAGTTTATTCTGATAGAGTGAATCATTACATATCCGCACTGGGTGTTGCATTGGTGACGCGGTTGCTGATCTATTTCTGAAACTGTTTGAATAATGAAAGCTTAATGCAAAACAGTATTAAATGCAATTCAGTATCCCTCTGCCTTCAGCAGGGAATAAGGGCAATAAATATAATGTTTGTGTATCAAAGGGGAATAATTCCTAAAAGCCGCACTTGACGCTTTTTGACACTTCTGTAAAAGTCACTTTGTGAAACTATTGTGATAAATAGAGCATTTGCTCCATAGGAGCAAATTCTTTATTTATCACAATGGTTTCAAAACTACACAATTCTGAAAAATTGCCTTTTCACTAGTAAATGCTCCTTTTTGGTAGATTTAATGAAAGAGGTTGGATCTAAAATAGCCTATACGGGAATGGGTTAAAAATCATTCTGTATGTGCTGCATAACTTGCATGTGCAAGCAGATTGGATTCAGATCAGCATCCCGTCTGTTTAACAATCGGTCAACAGTTCGCCAATATACACCAGGTGACATATTGAGCAGTCGTATTACTTTTGAACAGAGTTAGAACCAATTTACATCGGTTATTGTGAATATATAGTCCCGTATTTAGACGTTCTAATGACATACAAATCAGCGCACAGATTTTATTAGTAGTCACAGAGGAATTAATTCTACTTACAAAAGTCTTTTAAAGAGATTTTTTTCTTTGTTCACCTTTTGTAGGTACAGACATAAATTGACCTTCGCTGACGTTTACAAACATTAACATCTTCAGTGTCATGAAGAAGGAATAGTAATGTCATGTGCAAGTAGTTTGGATCCAGATGAGACGCCGAGTAACTCGGCAGGATCTAAATTGTTTGACACTTTGTATATCTTTTTGCCCACTCTAAAACTTGCAGCAGACAAAATAGTGGCATGCCGACGGCAATGCTGCAAATGAAAGGATTAAAAGTTCCGTTGATTCGGTTTTACGCTGAAGCACATTTTATTGTCGTCCGTGCCAAGATTACACAGCAGAACCTGTCTGAGGCTTTTACTCAATAACTACGTCTTTCTACGCCTTTGCAAACAGAGAGGGCCCATATCAGTCTGATCAGGGCCTGCTCTGTTTGCTTATGATATAATATAGATATGATTCTACAGTTTATGCCATGGCCAAAAATACACGTGTCCATGTACTATTATAACAAATCAATCTAAATAATATTCATGACGTCATTATTTCTTACATGGATATTCATGGAGGAAAGGGTTAGGTGGCAATTCCTTTATTGAACATGAAAAATTTAAGAAGCAGGTGGTTGCTTAGTGCCGGGTAACAGCAATTTCAATTCAAATTTTGATCTGTTCATTTTACTATTTAAAGTCATTTTTTAAACTTCTGATTCGAGCTAACTTTTGAGGACATCTTGTCCAAGTAGCATGGTGCAAGCCTTTGATAGTATTGACCAAGGTTCAAACAGCTTGGATCCTGGTGGGACGCCAAGCTACTCGGCGTCCGATGGGAAACCATGCTGTTTGACGATGCCGCCAAAGTGGTGGATAGCTCTATGCAAACAAGCATTTTCTGCGTCTGTCTACATGAAAACAGAATGTGACAGAATAAAGTGTAGGTTAAATGTACTTTAGTTATCTTTTACCTTCTTTAAACACTTTGTCACGCATTTGCGCACAGAGTAGATCTAGATCAGACGGCTGTGCATAGGAGCCATCTGGTCAGGGTCTGCTCTGTTTGTCTATGAAAGTATCTAAATCTGATCCTAAGCTAAACTATTCTCTTTGAAATATTTCCTTATAGATATGAAATTACCGGTAAAATGAATATTTATGAAATGATAAATTCACGCATAAATGTTTATTCAGGAAAGGATTGATAAGCTTTACTTAATATATTATAATATTTCATCAAAATACCCTTTCCTACCACGTCTTTACTCCGTATATATATATGTCTTTTACTCTTTTGCAAACATAGTAGATCCAGATCAGATGATTCCTTTAGGAGTCGTCTGATTGGGGTCTACTCTGTTTACTTTTAATATACTGAAGACCTGGTTTTGGTTCAGTTTCTGCCATGATGAATAGTTTGTTCGAACGTCATTTATAACAATGCAGTGGATTAATACGCATGATTGGTGATTATTTCTTGCCCAAATATGCATTGGGTAAACACGATACGGACGAATCTGTGATTATCTTGTTTAACCCTTTACTCCAAATTACGCCTTTCTGCGCAGACGGAGATCAGACAGCTCCTGTAGAAGCCGTCTGATCAGGCAGTACTCTGTTTGCTGATGACGTAATATAGTTATGATTCTACAGAATACCGTATAACTGGTTATTTTTGCGGACTCCTAATTTTTGCGGTATTTCGCGGGTCCCTTCTAACCGCAAAAATAAGAATCGCAAACTATTAATGATACTGTCACCTGTGCAGTATGTATACTTAGCCATTTCCGGCGATAGTGGGAGAGTATGCAGCAATATTTATAAACACTATCAAATGTGTATTATTAGTTAAATTACTTTTGCCATGACCCAAATTGTTCTGTGTTCATATGTCAATAGAAGAAGGCATCTAATTTGTATTTATGGTATCATTAAGATTTACATGCATATTCATGGCGTAAAGACATAATGCTTGACTCCATATAGTTCACAGAAGAATGATCAGAGATGCGTCTCATTCAAATCGGTAGAAACTTAGAAAAGTAAAGAAAAAAGGCTACTTCAAGATCTTAATACGGCGACTTTATCAATGAAAGCTTCGCTCTGCTGGCAGATGTATTGTAGACCTAACCCCTTTGAATTAATCTACCGAAAAGGAGCATTAACTATAGACAAGGAGAAAATGAGAAGTGTGTAGTTTTGAAACCATTGTGGTAAATAGAGCATTTGCTCCTATGGAGCAAATGCTCTATTTATCACAATGGCTTCACAAAGTGACTTTTACAGAGGCGCCAAAACAAGTGTCAGTAGCAGAGAATGGGTTAAATCAATGCTTTAGATAAAAACCACACTGATCTAGATAAGGATCTTTATTCCTATCCGAATCCTATCTTGCTTGCTATCCTCGTTGCCTAACAACAAGGTTTTGTTTAGCGGCAGGGAACTAGTCTAGAACCCTGTATGTCTGTCATATAAAGATAAGACAATTAATTCCAGCTGTATTCGTGTATTAAACACAAAGCTTTAAGGCGTTTTGACAATGACAGTGACATAAAGGCATTTCGCACTTAGATAATGCGAGTGTCATGTAGACAGACTAGGCTGTCGTATAAAGATAACGATATGACGTCAATCGGTAAGAACAATCGCAAAACATTCCCGAATGTAAAAGCTCAATATTTCATAAATGGTATTTTTCAAAACGAAAATGGGACATTAAGCTGTAAGAGAAAATAATGTGTTTATAATTCCAGTATAAATTGCAAATGCCTTTTAGTATTTGATTAGTATTTCCTGACCTGTGTTTTTAACATTTAGCCTGCTGACCAAATTATTTTTACAGAATGTTTCACCCACTACATTTTCAAAATTCAAGCTATAATCAATTTGCCTACCAAAATGCAATCAGGGTGCCAAACAGTATGGATCCTGATGAGACGCCGAGTTACTCGGCGTCTTATCTGGATCCAAACTGTTTGCATGGGCAATCTCTCATCCGCTCACAGCAGGCTAAAGGTTAATTATAACATTATCATTACATGTTTGGTCCGGTTATAATCTTCCAACATTCTTTCTCAGTCCGTTTACATTTATTTCCGTAAATAGTAGTAAGCAAATCGAGTGCTGAATGTCATACGGCAGGGTTGTCATTAACAATTTAAGCAACCGATTTTCTGGGGAAAGCAACAGATTAGGACGGGGGGGCAAGGGGGCCGCCAGGCCCCCTGTGGGTCCAGGGCAACGCCCTGGTAGGGGGACCAGGGGGCGAAGCCCCCAGCCGAAAATTAATTTTAGACGCTTTGAGGGTAAAACATACAGCTTTCCTTAGACCTAAAGTCACTGGAATTGACTATATGCAGTTCCATTTTGTTGCAAAGTTATTTGAGTATAGTTGTAATTTAAGAGCTCTTAGATAAATTTCTAAAATTACACCTGCTTATCTCAGTAAAAAGTAATTCATTCTCTTCATCATGGTTGATAGAAGACAAGTCTTCTGAAAAAAATTGGGGAAGTAGTCAAGGGTGCATGGTGGTTGAATAACAATTGATCCAGTACATGGCATGTGAAGAAGGTATTAATTAATTTAATTTGGCTTGGAAACACAGAACTGAATATGCCATGCATTGCACTGTTATAAACTACGACAGAATCGGTCATAAAAATACGACAGAATCGGTCATTGAAACTGTCAAACAGCAAAGAATTAAAACTAGATAGGTCACAGATCCGTTCTAACAAGGTAAAATGCTAAACTGGCAATGATGAAATTGTTTGAACTGTCACTTTGTTTGGAATAATGAATTAGAATCTGAAATAAACCGTTCGCCTTCCTTTGAACGCGGATAAACAACAGAATGAAGCAATGAAAACACCTATTCGGCGTCCGCTGCTAAAAGTAAAAGCAAAGTGAAAACAACTTTTATTTAACAAGAAAACGAGTGTCATGCATCCATACAGAAACGAAACAATAAATAAACGGTTTCCATATCCGAAATTGTTTCATTCTCACCGGCTTTCCGTCTAAAAACCAAAGTCAAACAGGTTTCATTTTTGTTTTCTATTTCGGCTGTTCGTTCGCCATCATATCATGCTGTGTTTACTTATTTTATACTGCGGTACGTGATTGGTTGTATGCAGTCCGATAAACCAGTCAAAAGCAGATTTACTATTAAGAACGGCGTCACAGTAAGTAATTCCTCATCAATTAGTTACGGATTACGCGAGATGGGTTGACATCGAAATTTCCGATCGCGGTTTTGAAGTTCCCGAAAACACAACCGATTTTCCAACGATTTTAAACGATAGTTTCGATCAGCAATCGGTTAATAATGACATCCCTGCATACGGTCTAAAATTAAAGGTTAAACCTTTTGTTCAACCCTTTCCCTGTTCTATTTTTAATTCAGAATTCAATACCTACTGAATATTCATGGACAAAATAGTTATAATGCAAATATATCAGCTGGAACATCGTAACCATTTTACTAAAGATACAGATTTTTCAAATTCCATGAGCAAACAGAGAAGACCCTGATCAGACGGCTCCTATAGGAGCCGTCTGATCTGGGTCTACTCTGTTTACAAATGCGTGAAATCACGTTTATATGAGGGAAAGGGTTAACCAAGACGTTTTTAGCTTCAGCAAGTTAGCAGCGTCACAGTAGTTTCACAATAGCTTGAAAAAATCGGTAGTAAAATGCGCCAGATAAATGGTTTGAGCAGCGATCAATTTTTCAGCGAGCTTTTCAGCGAGTGGCCTTTCAAGAGACACTTAAAACTATGAAATGTTTCTCAGCAGGTGGACAATACAGTATCTAAAAGGATGTATTTAGAGCATGTCTGACACAATCACCATGATATGATGTCAGTATTTATACTCAAACTCGTGAAAGACAAAAAGCTGAAGACAGATAAGCGATTCCATATTAACCCTTCTCTTGCTGAATTTTAAAATACATTTCTCCTTCTTTACCCATGCCCTGTTGTATAATTACATATATCTTCACTGTATACAAGTATTTCGCTGTGCAATCACTGCTGTGGAGTGCACTGGTTGCACTATCAACTTGTAAATAGTGCAGACCCTTATGAGACAGCTCCTGCAGGAGCTGTCTCATCTGGGTCTTCACTATTTACAGGTAAGTATATTGACGTGAATAGCAAGAGAAGGGTTAACTGATGTATGTTAACCATTGCAGTGCGGGAAATGAGTCACTACTATCCTTTGCAAACAGTATAGACGAGGGGGCTACTGGAGAAAAGCCTTATCACAAGGATCTGTGCTGTTTGTCAACATTATTAGTCATGGATATTACACTTTTACATAGAAACATCCCTAAGTATTCTTTATAAGCTTGACTTGTTTGAATTTTGGAATAGTCTTTTTGACAATTCAGCGTTGTAAGGGTTAAAACATCCCAAATTATTCACCATAAGCTTGGCCTGTTTGAATTTCGGATATGAAAAGTCACTTTGTGAAACCATTGTGATAAATAGAGCATTTGCTCCTATAGGAGCAAATGCTCTATTTATCACATGGTTTCAAATTACAAAATTCTAAAACTTTTCTTTTTCTCTAGTAAATGTTCCTTTTTGGCAGATTTAATCAGTGGTATCTAAAAATAGCCTATGAGGTAATGGGTTAATGTGAAAACATAATGTCAGCTCACATTTGGATCTGGCACAAGTCAGATAGGCGATGCCATACCAGAGTCTGCTGAATAGCTCCTTTATTTCTCCACCAAACCCTATGATGTGACCACTCTTTAAAATCGTCTTTTCGAGACGAGTCAAGAGAGTGGTCACAACATAGGGTTTGGTGGAGAAATGACGATTTTAGTATTTGAGTACGTACCTTTATCTGTTGCTATGCATACGAACAAACCATACAATACTGTGTTTACCCTTAACCCTTTCCCTCTTATAAACTCATTTTCACGCATTTGCAAACAGAGTAGAACCAGATCAGGGTCTGCTCTGTTTGCTTTTGACATGATATAGACCTGAATCTACACTTTTTGTCAAAGCAAAACAATTCCCTTGAATAGTTTATATTCCAATAAATGAGCTAACAACTATTCATGTTGTCATTATTTCTTACAGGAATACAGAACAGGGAAAAGGGTTAATGTGAAAACTTAATCGGATCATATTTGTGTGCTTCAGATTCGCGAAACTATCTATATATCGAGTGTCAAACAGCTTAGACCCTGACGAGACGACGAGTTTTCTTCAAGCTGTTTGCAAGCCTTAAGACGGCGGACCCATCATTGCCTTTGTAAACAGTTACAAATGAGAACAGGCACCGATTCATTCTGTGTCTAATCGGAATCTAAAATGTTTGTCATTCTGAACGCAATTTTTGTAAACAAAATGAGTATGAAAATGTAGTTTAGGAAATGTTTTAAAAATACATACAGTCGATATCTCGAACTTCAAGGGACCATACAAAATAGTTCGAGATAACAGAGGTTCAAGTTATTCGATTTCTAATCTGAACAATTTCTCAAGTTTTCACAGCTTCATGCAGGTTTAAAGTAATGCTGAAAGATACCTACTTTAGACCTGCATTAAGCTGTGACATGCGATTCTTGATATGAGTAGTGATATATTTTAGAGGAATTTCATATTGTTCATTTTGGAAGGACCGAACTTTTAGTTAGAGTTATCCCAAAGTCGAGTTATCCGAGTTCGAGATATTGAAGTTTAACTCTACCCATCAGGCTAATGGTAAAGAAAACAATAAAACTGGTTGACACTCTGTACATCTTTTTTGCAATGTCAGCAGTCATACCCGTTTACCAGTTTATTACCAATGTTTCATTTTGATATTCATTTACGAGACACTTTTATAGTGTTCCTGACATGGGGTATGCCTGTGAAACAATTGTTCTAAAACAATAGCATCACATTTTTTACATATCCCTGGTATAAAAGTACAAAAATGAGTCATGCAGGAAACACCACATACAGAACAAACAGTCGCCCGAACAGCAACACAAGGAAACAGCAAATGTACATAAATATAAAAACAACAAGAGACGCACAAAGACAAAACAAACATACAATATGAGGAAGATGGAAGTACCGCCTTGGAACGGTCAGTGACAAAAGTCACTGGGGGGTTAAACCGGTTTATGGGCGCCCAACCTCACACTTATTCCATCTCCACCCTAAAAGACAAACAGTGTAAATAAACGTATCCCCTCTCCGACTAAGCTACAACAACCGCGACGGCAAATACAGTGGTAAAGTGCATGTATAACGAAAACATTTAAGTGAACATACTGTATCCACCTATCGCTAGTGTACACAATGATTGAGCTGCAAACAGAGTAACTGTAGAAAAGTAATAAAGGGTACGACAAAAATGAAATAGTACAGATATCCGACGTTCTCCTTCCATTTCTGGATTTAAGATGGCGCCTTCATAGAGTACTAAAACATAGTTAGGTTTGCAATATACAGTAGAATCCATCTATAGGGACCATTAAATGAATCACTATAGTACTATTTAAAAGCTGATTTTCGATTAATGTATTAAACTACCACCTACCTGTATGGTACAGAAGGACATTTACTATAGAAACGGAAACTTTTTTAGAATTGTGTAGCTTGGAAACCATTGTGATAAATAGAGCATTTGCTCATATGGAACAAATGCTCTATTTATCACAATGGTGTCAAAAAGTTGATTTTTACAAAATCGTCAAAAGGCGTCAGTATTAGGCTACCACCTGTTTTAAAGATCCAGAATTAGATCTCTTTCAATAATCGCTTAAAACAGGTTTTACTGACAGTCTTACTTTGTTACATTGTTTTAACAAATATGATATATACATGCAGAGATGTGCTACAGAACACGGTATTCTTTACAAGTTATACACCATCATGCTTAAGCAGAAAAAATAACGCCTATAAGAGAGTCAATGAAGGATGTAAGTATTTAAAGCATATGTCCCGATTATTTCTCTATAAAATCCTATGCTGTGTTATTTTTTAACAACCCCTATGTTGTGACTACCCTTTAGAATCTTCTCGAAGAGACGTTTCTAAAAAGTGGTTACAACATAGTGATCGGCGGAGAAATGTATTTTAGTATTTTAGAAAGAAACTTTATCTGTTGATCTGTAAAAAGTAAAGTACTCCTATAAACTGGAAATGGTAACCTAAAACTAATACCAAGGTTACAACTCGCGCAATGCAACAAACCACTTACATTATGCTGCTAAAACCATGGCGATTTTTCAGGATTATGTCTTGCAACCCATTCTATATTCTGTGGCATAGATATGACACGTTGCTTTAGAAAGATCAGTTTATATACTTTTTTTTATATAATTATCCTTTAAACGCTCGTAACGTAAAAACGTAATTGTAATATCCAACACAAACAGCATGGATCTAGATCGGACGCCGAGTAACTCAACGTCTGATCGAGATCGAAGCTGTTTGATATTCATCGATATCATTGATATGAACTCTTCGCTAGCTATTCGCGTCAATATACCTACCTGAAAATAGTGAAGACCCAGATGAGACAGCTCCTGCAGGAGTCATCAGGGTCTGCACTATTTACAAGTTGATTGTGCAATCAGTGCACTCCACAGCAGTGATTGCACAGCGAAATACTTGCTATCATGTACTTTAGAATTTAAAGCAAAACCGGGTGTTACAAGTCATACAGCTGACTATTTAGCAACATATAAGAAATTTAAGTGGCTTGAAAGCGAAAAGGACGCATTTTGTGACTCATTCGCCAGACTCTTTACCGTATTTGAACACAGTGTAGAAGACGATAACATCATGAAAAGCCGTGAAGCATTCGTGCAATTGTTTCAAAAAGCAGGTGATCGAATGAAAGTCAAAAGTTCAAGGAAAAAACAAGTGAAAGGATACTTTACAAAACAACCCGAGTGGTGGGACAACGAGTGTGCCAACGCTAAATATAATAAGCACTGTAAACTCAGGCGCTTCCGTAGATCCAATTCACGTTCCGATTTACAGGAATATAAAAACAGTAAAAACATATTTAAAAACATGTGTCGAGCGAAAAGGCTGAATTTAGAGCGCAAGAGGCGGGCACAACTTGTTGAAACAAGACGCAGGCCATCAGAGTTCTGGAAGTGCATAAAATATTTCAAGAAAACCGTGACAAATGACAGTGAAAATATAGCTGCTAGTGAGTGGGTCGACTACTTTAAAAACCTATTCTCACAGTCAGACATACCAGCAGAGCCAGTGAATGATATACACAATATATTTAATGAACATATTAGAGATATTGATAATTCACTACTAGACGATGCCATTGTTAATGATGAAATTATTTCTAGTTTAAATTCATTGAGATCATCCAGTGGTACAGGGTCTGATGGAACGTGTATTGAAATGTATAAGCATACACTTGATATTACTCTGCCATACATGAACAAATTGTTTAATTCTATTCTGACAACAGGACATTTTCCACCAGAATGGTGTGAAAGTCTACTTAGCCCAAT
Organism: Azorinus chamasolen; assembly: GCA_963576725.1. NCBI lineage: Eukaryota > Metazoa > Mollusca > Bivalvia > Cardiida > Solecurtidae > Azorinus > Azorinus chamasolen. Next base: position 74,895,394 of record OY755243.1, read on the forward strand.
ACATAAGAAAGGATCACGTGATTCTCCAAATAACTTCCGCGCCATTTCTGTAAGCAACTGTCTCAGTAAGATATGCATGAAAGTGCTTAGCAATAGACTGACATCATGGGCCGACTCTTTCTCAATAATTGACGAATCACAGACGGGATTCAGGAAGGGATACTCAACTGTTGATAACATTTTTAATCTGTCTGCCGTCATTCAGAAGTACATAACAAGGCGAAAGGGACACTGCTATGTATTCTTTATCGATTTTCTAAAAGCTTTCGATAGTTGTGACCATCAACAATTATGAGATAGCCTTGTACGTAAAGGTATTAAAAGGGGTAGCAAACTTCTGAACGTGTTCGTACCATGTACAACCAATTCAATCGTGTGTAAAATTAAAACATGGGCTCACAGAGTTCTTCTCATGTGCAAAAGGGACGAAACAAGGTTGTGTAAGCTCAACAATAATCTTTTCATTGTTCATTAATGATCTGGTTACTCACATGCGAAGTCATTGCCGTAACGGCATATTCATCACCGGTGACATAGATGAGCTGCATGCGCTGATGTTTGCTGATGACGTCGCAGCCATCAGTGATACTGTAGCTAATCTACAAGACCATATTGACCGTATTACTGAGTTCTCACAGGCAACAGGCATGGAACTGAATCTTGACAAAAGTAAAGTTATGGTATTCAGAAATGGCGGACCACTTAGAAAAAATGAAAAGTGGTATTATCGTGGAAACATTGTAGAAGTAGTGCCATACTATAGATATTTTACACCAAAACTCTCATGGACAAAGACTAAAGAAACGTTATGCTTGCAGGCAACCAAAGCTGTTGGTGCTATCCTACAGTACCAGCGTCACTTTGGATACTTCCAACATAACGAAGCCTTTAAGTTATTTGAATCAGATGCTATAGTAAAACCCATCCTTTTATACTTGTGTGAAGTTTGGTGTTATTGCAACCCCTCAAAAGAAATTGAACGTGTCCATGCTAGATTTTGTAAAAGACTATGTGGCCTAAATCAAAACGTGGCAAACATTTTTGCCCTAAGTGAATGTGGAAGATTACCATTATATGTGGTTTACGTTGAACGGTGTGTGAAGTATTGGACAAAACTAATAGCAATGCCAAATACAAGATACCCCAGCCATTGCTACAAAATGCTCAAGAACCTTGACGATATTGGACGCACAACCTGGGCATCGCATATAAAGCGTATTTTGTACCAATTTGGGTTCGGATATGCTTGGATCGCTCATGAGATAGGTGATACCAATATATTCCTACACGAATTTTCACAGAGATTAAGAGACTGTGCTAAACAAGGTATATTTGATGATATTGGGACATCGTCAAAAGCTTTAGCGTACAGACTTTTCAAGACCGCCCTAACACCTGAATCATATCTATCAAGGCACACACATGTTGAAAGAGACTATAGATTTTGTAAATCATGTCTAGATAAAAGCATTTATGCAGTGGAAACTGAAATGCACTTTATACTGATATGTCCAACATATTACGAGCTGCGTCAAACGTACTTTAAAGACGAGTGGCTACATGCGCTTCCTACTGAGAGTACATTCATAAGTATCATGTCAGACAATAGACAAGATAGTGTTTTTGCTCTAGCAAAATATATCGAGAAAGGATTAAAGCTACACAAAGAGTTAACAGAAATTTAACTCTAGGTCTACCTGTAAACGAGCTTTAAATACATATATTGTATAGGTATTCTCGATTTATTCAAAAGGGTTGTTAATACATATATGTTATATGTGCTAGCAACCTCCTTGAATAACATCAGCGGTTATTCTGTAATGAAACTTAATGAAAGTGATTCTCCTTTCAAGCATCTGATATGTAAATATGATAGATATGTAAACCTGTGCTTTATAACAAACAGTTTATCGGGATTACAATTGATCTGTTTTATCATGCTACATATAACTTAAGTTATAACTTTTTTCAGAAAGTGAGGGGGATTATATTCTTCCTTCGAGATATCCGCAATCACACTTCACCATATAAATGATAAAAGACTGTGCCTGCATATGCCCTGTAAGTGCAGGCGGGACATTCTGCTGCTAAGACATCGACACGATGTAGTAGAAAGTGATTGCGGATATGTCAAAGAAAATTGAATGTTACATAATTATATATGATCTGTCATGCGAATGAAATGAATATTCATGTATATTTCCATGTTTTAAGAATATTTGACACTACATATATTATGTTGAAGAAATTAGTTTGTATTCTGGGCCGGAGGCCTTATATTGCGAATAAAGTTTTGTCATTGTCATTGTCAGTGAGGATATATGTAATTATACAACAGGGCATGGGTAAAGAAGGAGAAATGTGTTTTAAAATTCAGCAAGAGAAGGGTTAACTCTGCAAAACGTTAAATGGATATGTATAAAGTATGAGCCGACGACAACAATCGTAGAATAAGATATTGCAGACGATAGTTGTCAGCCGTCCAAACTGTATGGCATTTTTTCAAATTTATAATGATTAAGCTAATGCATGAAGGACTGAGCCCCTCGGTGTTCGTAAAGCTGATCTCGAGTAATACCGCCAGATTGCCAATCAATACACTACACTACACTTCACTCACGGCAACACTGTTTGTTTGCTTGCTTGTCTGTCGCTAAAACCGTAATTCAGTCGAATTGCAACGTCCAGCTAAATACAGGAGTAGGAAGACCCCAACGGTATTCTCAAGCATCGTTTAGCGTACAGAAGAACAGCCGAGTAGAACCAGCGACCTACCACAAACCAGCTGGAAGCACGACGACAAAGTGCCGCAATGAAATGAACACTGACGCATGTTTACGGCGGGGGTAATCATTCTGTTGCGATATCGTGAACGTGATACTATCGTTGATAAAATGTAAAGTAGAAATTGCAGACAGACATATAAATATACAGTAAAACTTCGATTATTCGAACACTAAAATACGTATTATTATCGATCTTTAAGACAGGTGGCAACTTAATGCATGGTGAAAGTCATGCAGAAAGCTCCTCTAGGAGCTTTCTGCATGACTTTCACCATGCATTAAGCAGCCACCTCCCTAAAAGGGTCTAAATTCTTCTATAACGAAAATTCGAATAATCGAGGTTTTACTGTACTTAAACATTAACATGGCAGTGTCGATTTGTCAAAATCCCCCTTCGGATAGCGCTTTGAATCTATAAATAATATCGCACGGAGATGTGGAATATTTATTGCAATGGGACACTAATGTATTTTGGTCACGTTAACCAAGTCGGCAATTCTTTCTATCATGCTATTAATGGCTTAACAGTTGTTCTCTGATTTCAGTTAAGTCATCGCGTACATTTTGACTGGCTTCAGTTATACTAGTTGATGATGGGATATGCTGGTATAGATCCAGTTCGTGTATATAACGAACCCCTTTTCTATTATATGTTTCCTTTTTACACGGATATTCACAACGGTGTAAGCCGTCAGGCATGTCACTGTTATAGTGAAACAGCCGGCGGGGTTCTATTTATTTACACTGTTCGTCAGTCTGAGTGAAGATGGGATAAGTGTATGGTTGGATGCGTCCCCTAAGCATGATTTAACCTTTCCACCGCCAATGTCGCAAAATGCACCACGACAAATACTGCAGTCCCAGATCAGACGCCGCCTTTTCAAGGCGGTGTCTAATGAGAGACTTCGTTTTTTCAAACTCCATTTCTACATCTTTATGCCTTGACATTTTGTATTTATTTATCTCATTTCCTTATTTTACCGAATTATTTAACAAGATTGGTTTGCAGAAGACAATAAGAAATTTGGCACTGAAAGGGTTAAACGTAAAGTGGTAATTTAACGCCCCTGGCTCTTCCAGTGCGGTACTCCTGCCTACAACCTATTATTTATTTGTACCGTGCATCTTTCATACTTTTGTACATTTGATGACGTATTCTCCTAGTTATTTAAAAGTTTTTCATACTTTTCTCAATAACTTTCATTTCAAGTGTTTGTACATTCCGCCATTTATATTCATGTTTATATGTACCATGGCAATGGACATGTCATGTTTATGCCAATAAAATATATGTTCTGTTCTGTTCTGTTCTGGTTATATACAGTGAAAACTAGATTCTAGAAATTTAGTAATGAAGAATTAATGCCGTTTTAGGCAGGTGGCTTCTTAATGCAAAGTGAAATATATATATATGGAATATATATATATATATAAAGCTCCCAGAGGAGCTTTCTGCATGGTTTTCACCCTGCATTTCCACTTCGCTTGCTATTCACGTCAATATACTTACCTGTAAATAGTGAAGACCCAGATGAGACAGCTCCTGCAGGAGCTGTCTCATCAGGGTCTGCACTATTTACAAATTGATTGTGCAACCAGAGCATTGTGCAGTGATTGTACAGCGAAATACGTGTACACATTGAAGATATATGTAATTATACAACAGGGCATGGGTAAAGAAGGAGAAATGTATTTTAAAATTCAGCAAGAGAAAGGTTAAAGACCGACAGTGATACTTGTTTAAGTGTTCGAATTATCGGGGTTTGACTGTATGTGTGTTTGAGTTCTCTTCATTTGCTGTGACTCGGTGCTTGTGGAGTTCTTTATGCTCAACATTCTTGTCGCTACGTGGCCTTTTCAGAGTTGCAATGCTAGACTTCAACTCTACACTATCCAATTAAGTGTTGCGATGCCCTACATCCAGCCAAACCGATCTATTTTTCAGTAAAGCCTTTTGTGATGTTTTATCTTGTTATACTCTTGTTTAAGTTATGGCATCTCATTTGCTATTTGTTTTTAATGAGTTTAATTTTGGTTTGACGGTGCAGTTAATATATTGTCAGTGTTGAGCATGCAATAAATAACTATAAGTGTATGGTATATGTATATGTGTGTATGAGCGTTCTTCATTTGCTATGGGTCGGTGTTTGTAGAGTCCCTTTATGATCAACATCTTTTGGCACAAGGAGATCATTTTAGTGTCGCAGTGCCCTAAATTCCAAACTATCCTATTTAGTATCGCAATACCCAAGACTCCGCCAAACCGATATTTACTTTTCAGTGAGGTGTTTCGTACGGAAGCCCGATGGTGACATTCTAAATTCCTGCTTCAAACTTCCTTCTTCGAAGTTCTTACTTCTTACTTCCAAGATAATTTGCTATATGGTTACTGTATAATGTTTAAGCCCGAGTTCCGAGTTCCTGCTTCTTAGTTCCGACTGCCAAGTTCCAAGTACCGACTTCCAAGTTCCAAGTTCCGACTTCCATATTCCAAGTTCCAACTTCCATGTTCCAAGTTCCGATTTCCAAGCTCCAATTTCTGACTTCCAAGTTACAAGTTCCAACTTCCGACTTCCTACTTCTCTTTTCACGTCTGTAGAAACTTTGTAAAATGTGTAAACAATAAAAGGGAGACAACGTTTTGGAAGCATTTTGGATATTTATCTATTGTTTTGAGATCAACAAAGCAATGTTTTATAATGCAGTAACCAACCAATAAATTTTGGAGGCGAAGCAACCTTTAGACCAAATGCTACGCCTAGCATGTCAGCTAAAATGCGCGAAAATGTGACGTCACGAGAAAACTTAGAACTTTGAAGTCGGAACATGGAACTTCTTGGAAGTCGGAACTTGGAAGTCGGAACATGGAAGTCGGAACATCAAACTGGGAAGTTCGAACTCGAAACTTAGAACACGGAACTATGAAGTAGGAACTTAGAATGTCACCATCGGGTTTTCGTATTTTTGTGACGTTATGGCTTTCCGTTCTCCTCCACACTTTGTGGCATCTCATCTTGTTTTTTGTTTTTGATGATTTTGGCTGAGGTTTGGTTTACGCTAGCGCGAGGGAATAAAATCGGGATTGTCGATATCAAACACATGGATGTTTTGTCATTTTCAACGTTTATTCGATAGGGTTTGGTTTCTTGCGGTATTCTTCTTTTCAGCACATAAACAAATGAGTTTTGTATATTTTACGTATTTTTGATAGGCGTCGAATGTAGGGACTTCCCCTTTAAGGCAGGCGGCGAAAATATAATAATCTTAATCTATTTACTTTCGTTTCGTTTTGATGATCGAGTGTCAAACAGATTGGACCCTTAACCCTTTCGCTGTCAAGGCCGGATCTGTGATTACCTATGCAAACAGTTTGGATCCAGATGAGACGCCGAGTAACTCGGCGTCTCATCAGGATCCAAACTGTTTGTTACTGTTACTATGGTTTTGAAACAAAAATGAAGAACATCAAAAGAATGAAATTGCAGACGACAAAGTTAGCAGACGACAGCGTTTGGCAGCGAAAGGGTTAAGAGACGCCGTGTCTCTCGGAGTCTCTCATCTGAATCTCAAACTGTTAGTAAATACCAGCAATGTCAAGCGAAGATTTAAAATCTTAACAACATTGATTTCAAACTAATAGATTTTCATTGCAAATTAATTACTTTTCAGATGATTAAATAACATCTAACACTTTACTGCATAAATGCACCTTTCTACGCCATTACAAACAGAGCAGACCCAGACCAGGAGCTGTCTGATCAGTGTATGTCAGTTTCCTTATGATACAATACATCTGATTATTAAGTTTCTGCAATAGCCAAAACTACACATATTTATAATGTCATTATAAGAATTCAACTGATTGATATTCATGATGTCATCTTTTTTCTGGCATGAATAAATGAATACTAATATATAATGGATAATGAATAATAATTTTAAAAAATGGGTGTTTTATGGGTATTTTATGAAAGAAGTCACTCATTTTTGCTTTATAGTTTATTTATTGACCGCCTTTACAAGCATTGCAAGCATTCAATTCTACAAATACACATTTCTCCAGTTTATTATGCAACCAAATAACCAGCGTGTTGAAAGATTTGATCCCAAAGCTCGTCTAGATTTAATGTATTGTAATGTGATATTAACCCTTTATTCCTTGAATTTTCATTTCAGAAATAATCACGTCATGAATATTAATTAGATTTATTTTTAGAATGGCATATGAAAATGGCATGGCAGAAAACGTAAATTCACATCTATATTATTTTTTAAGCAAACAGAGCCGACCCTGGTAAGATGGTGCCAACAGGAGTCATCTGATCTGGGTCTACACTGTTTACAAAGGTGAAGAAATGTGCATATATGGAGTAAAGGGTTAAACATTACCCCACTGTGAAAGAACAAAACTGATCAAATTTGGATCTAGTGCAATACTTCTACTTCCGATTCGGTTAACCCGTTCCCTGATGAATATTCATGTAGGAAATAATGACGTCATGAATATTAATAAGTTTACTTTTTATAATGGCATATGAACACATGACATTGTGGCTGAGACAGAAGCTATAGAATTAAAGTTATATTACACCATAAGCAAACAGAGCAGATCCTGATAAGACGGCTCCTATATGACTGCTGAATGCAGGGAGAAAGTCATGCAGACAGCTCCCAGAGGAGCTTTATGTGACTTTCACTCTGTATGCGCATGTGGTTGCTTAATGCAGGGTGACAGTCATGCAGGGAGCTCCTAGAGGAGTCTTCTGTATGACTTTCACCTTGTATTAAGCAGTCACTTATTTCCAAGATCGATATTTATACTAAAATGAACTTCCCTTTAGAGGGGTTTTACTGCACTATTCTATTTGCTTTACAAGTATTGTCACCATGATTTATATAAACCAAGCGTTAACAGTATAGCATAGCGATAGTATGGTACACTTATAGTTGTTACCTCGATATAGGTAATACAGTATGTAGAATATGTCTTAAATATCATAGGAATTATATATTTATCTCATATGTATTTAGTATTACAGTTTACCGTGAAACCCCTAAAACCTGAGTTTCCAATAGATATCAATGTGGGTATGTAAGACAGGTAGCAGTTTAATGCAGAATGAGTCATGCAGAAAACTCCCATAGGAGCATTGTGCATGTAATATTGGTACAGTAGAACCTACCTTAAGCCGCGATCAAAAACAAGACTAAGCTTGGGTCTGCAAGACAGGTGGAAGCTTAATGCAAGTCAAAAGTAATGCAGAAAGCTCCTATAGGAGTTTTCTGCATTACTTTTACCCTGCATTAAGCATTCTTCTGCTTTTAACACTCCTATGTTTAGTATAGTAATGGTCGCTCAAGACAGTTTCTACTGAATATCTAATTTAAGGTCCCATAGTTCTTCCTTCCTTTTCCTTTATTGTAGGGGTGATAGAGCTTAAGGCAGACATCGGGGTTCAATGTTGCAAATGCATCAGCTAGAATACTACTATTCCACGTTAAATTGTATTACAGTAAAATTCCGCTAATACATTGTACGGCCACTCAAAAGAAATATAATTCTTGATTTTCTAAAACAGGTTGTAGTTTAACAAAAGACAAATGTTATGTAGAAAGTTCCTACAGTAGCTTTCTGTATTATATTTTCCCTTAATTAAGCAACCAGATGAAACAGAAAATTACTGATATTGTTTTTATTAAGTCTGTTCATGAGCAGTTATTAACCCATTCCCTCACATTGACGACTTTTGACGACTCTGTAAAAGTCACTTTGTGAAACAATTGTGATAAATAGAGAATTTGCTCATATATATATTATCACAATGGTTTAAAACTAAAAAAAATCTAAAATTTTCCTTTTCTCTATTTAATGCTCCTTTTCGGTAGATCTATTCAAAGTGGTTATATCTAAAAATAGCCTATAAGCTAATGGGTTAAAAGTGCAAGACTACTCACGCCCAGAGCACCGAGTTCAACGGTATTCATTTTTATAACTAATAGGATTAAAATGCATGATCCCAAAGGACTATATAACGTCATTTTATACCGACGGCTTTAACTTTATCTCCAACGAAAAACACCTTTCTCAGTTTATTAGCCATTAAATTAAAGATTCGTCTACAAAATAGTTTATATGTTAACCCTTTCCTTCATATAAACGCATTTTCACGCATTTGCAAACGGAGTAGACCCAGATCAGACGGCTCCTATTGGAGCTGTCTGATTAGGGTCTACTCTGTTTGCTAATGGAATTTTTAAAGATCTGTTTCTTTACTTCCTAAAATGGCTACAATGATCCACCTTACATATTTCATTATAACTATTTTGTTCATGAATATTCAGTAGGTTTTAAAACCTGGAATAAACATAGAACAGGGAAAGGGTTAATCTATTTGTCGCTGCAAAACAGTCATCCTTTACCCGATTAGTGCACGTGTAACAATAATAAATGATTATTAGCTGATTTGTTATGATAGTATATAAACATAAAGCCTTTTTGCCATGATTCTCAGAAACTATAGAATCGGCTCTTTATACAGTAAAACCTCTCTATAACGACCACTAGATTGTGTTAACTAGTTGGTGTTTATGATAGATGGCTGCTTAAAGCAAGGTGAAAGTAAAACAGAACGCTCCTATTGGAGCGTTCTGTTTTACTTTCATCTTGATTTAAACAGCCACATGCCTTTAACACAAAATATTTGAGGTAATTTAGTGGCCGTTATAGAGAGGTTTTGCTGTACTTTCATAAGAAAATAGAGCAGACATTGATCATACGGCTATAGGAGCCGTATGGTCTTTGTCTACTCTGTTTGCAAATTGTCACAGGTGTCTTTAAGATAAATGGTAATACTACCAAAGCACTGTAGGCTTACGTATATGTATATGACCACCAATCTAAATTGTAAGGCACCACAATTCAATGTTTAGCTAATGATGTCATGCCAAATTTGGTCACGACAACTCGCATGCTATTTCCAATTAATTGTATTATATACATACATGTATAATATAGCATGTATTTCTACAATGGATTTTTCTCATTCACAGAGTAAGCCGCATTGAAAGGAAATGTTTAACCCTTTACTCCATTAACACGGCATAAATGTAATAAGTTCTTACAAGCAATATACACTTAACTTGTAACAGAATATATATTTTGATCACATAACTTGGAATATTAGGGAGAATGTCTGTATTCGTATTATGCGTACTTTGATATGCGAATGTCTGTTAACATAACATGTCCATATTAGTGTCAACTAAGGCTATTTTAGTCTCACACACCTTATTATTTTCACAACCACACTGTAGTACAAAATGGAAATTATATTTTCAGAACTTGAGCATGGATCGTTGACGAATACAACGTAAAGCCTCTTTGAAACTTCGTCTGAAGTTTTTGGAAAACAATGCGTACAGTATAGGATTCAGTCCTGAATTCAAGAACAATACAATAAATGATAAAGGGGAGAGAATCAAATCAATGGAGTGGGGCACTTTGGTCACTCTCCAGTAGTGGTTGAGCACTTTCATCATATGTGGAAGGACACATACGCCAAACGTCACCACAACCGCAACCAGTAGCTTAATCACTTTTTTCCTCGCTCTACAGATCCTTCTGGAGTTTGCATTAAGGGTGTGTCTGTATTTCAGTCTATTTTTGACGCCCGGCACCTTGACTGAATTTCTTGCTGGCATTTGGCAAATACGAATTCCAATCTCAGTTTCATTGTCTTCCGTTATTGAATGGCTCGTTAGTTTGCTATTATCATTTGGTGTAATAGAATTACATTTACTTGTGCCACAAACAATAATAAGAGCCTGTTTACCGTTGTATGTCATTGGTTGGTCAGATGAACGGCTTTCACTCGAACTTCCAGACCTGTTGTGTCGGTGTAAAGTATCTGCACCGTCAATTGATAGTGACTGGCATCTTTGTTCGCGCGACTCATTATTTAATTCAATGGTCCTTGTAGAGTTGTTGCTCATAAGTGAACCTGAATCGACGCTAGTATAACTTTGTAGTCTAAGCGCGGACACGACTGTTGTTTTCCACAGGGCAAATGCCACTCTATAGTACATAAAACAAATTAACGTTAGTGGTATAATGTACCACAGGATACAATTGGCAAGACTCAAAATTTTGAGATTGTTGAGATGTTCACTATTTGAATAGCAATATACTTTGTCATAGTCTTCAAATGAAAACGTGTCGTAGAAGAACAAATATGGAATATTGTACAAGAGGGCAACAAGCCAAATGATCCCCTGAGTTAACTTCAGCTTATTTGGAGTCAGTAGATTCCGGGACCTGAGTGGGTGGATGATGGCAATATACCGTTCAATAGCGATGACCGTCAGAATGATTATACTGACTGTGTAGGCGACGTTCCAGATATAGTAGTAAATTTTGCACATTGCCTGGAAAACAATAAAGATATTGTAAGCAATATGATTGACCCACGCAATGACAAGCCCAGCTTTAACCCATTACTCCATGGATATTCATGTAAGAAATAATGACATTGTGAATATTAATTCGATTAATTCTTATAGAAACACATGGACACAAGATGTTTTGCCATGGAAGAAGCTGTAGAATAATATATATCATATCATAAGCAAACAAAGCAGACACTGATCAGACCGCTCCTATAGGAGCCGTCTGACCTGGGACTATTCTGTTATAAAGGCGTAGAAAGGTGTACTTATGGAGCAAAGAATTGAGGAAAAACTATCCGAATCTTATTCTGGAACCCATCCGTGTTCATGTTGAGGGCAACAGCATATTATTTACTAACACTTTGACATCTGATCTTGGTCTACATGTGTTAGATTTAAGGGACACTGGTCAGAAATTTGATAATAACATGCTAACGATATTTAACCAGATTAATGGTTTATCTATTTGATCGCTTACAGCGAATTTGTAATTACGTTTGCAAACGGTCTGGATCTCTTTCCTAGAATATCATTTTCTCTCTTAATCATTTCCCTGTTCTATGTGTATTCCAAATTCCAATACCTACTGAATATCCATGCACAAAATAGTTATACTGAAATATGGAAAGTGGAACATTGTAGCCATTTTAGACACTAAAGAAATAGATCCAGCAAACTCCATTAGCAAACAGAGCTGACCTTGATCAGACGGCTCCAATAGGAGCCGTCTGATCTGGGTCTACTCTGTTTGCAAAACGTGAAAACATGTTTATATGAGGGAAAAGCCTAATCCCTAGCATTCTACAAGGCAGATGTTTACTAAATATTCGAAGTTTTACAATTTCACCTACTTCCGACTCAATCGACTTTGTGTCCATTTACGACCAGTGGATTATTCCACGGTTATATATTGGATTAGTCCATTTTTTATTTAAGGGGTGCATGGCCTAAATTTTCAATTTCGTTTTGTTTTTAATTGAAATTCCTATCAGCAAACAGCGTAGACTCTAATCAGACGCTGCATTATGCGGCATTATGCGGCGTCTGATCAGAGTCTACACACTGTTTGCCTACGTCCCATATATGGGATCGTGGGAGCAAATGGGTTAATTAAAGAAACTAAGTGTCAATCATTGTGTGTCCTGATGAGACGAAAAGTAACTCTGTCTCATCAGAATACAAACTGTCTAGACGCTCTGATACAAGATAAACTTTGGCAAAACAAATTATGGAATTATAGCAGATATCATATTATGTAGGCTCTGATTATATAGCGTGGACAGAAATAAGACAGAAAACGAACATGCAATTAAACGTCCTATAAGAACAAGACGACGTTTTTGTGTCAATTAATTCTTTGCTTCAAAACGCGATCTTACTGACAGCTTGGATCAAAGTACAAAAATGAGTCATGCAGGAAACACCACATACAGAACAAACAATCGCCCGAACAGCAACACAAGGAAACAGCAAATGTACATAACTATAAAAACAACAAGAGACGCACAAAGACAAAACAAACATACAATAGAGGAAGATGGAAGTACCGCCTTGGAACGGTCAGTGACAAAAGTCACTGGGGGGTTAAACCGGTTTATGGGCGCCCAACCTCACACTTATTCCATCCCCACCCTAAAAGACAAACAGTGTAAATAAACGTATCCCCTCTCCGACTAATCTACAACAACCGCGACGGTAAATACAGTGGTAAAGTGCATGTATAACGAAAACATTTAAGTGAACATACTGTATCCACCTATTGCTAGTGTACTCAATGATTGAGCTGCAAACAGAGTAACTGTAGAAAAGTAATAAAGGGTACGACAAAAATGAAACCGTACAGATATCCGACGTTCTCCTTCCATTTCTGGATTTAAGAGGTCGACTTCATAGAGTACTAAACCTTTCTTGTCGGCGTACATGCAAAGAGACCAGCGTGATTGCCAACTGTAAAAGGGTTCACAACCAAACATGCAGTATGTTGTAGTACTACAGGATCATATCCCTTTTTAATGAATTGTTTAACAGATTTGATGAACAAAGTGAGAAAATGGATACGTCCAATAATTTTACGAAGTTTGTAAATCACATCACCGAGTTGAGATGCAGAGCAACCCTGCGTTAAATCTATGCTGACTCTCGCTTAATAGTTCCTATAAAGATAGATAGATTGGAAGTATGTGAACGTAGTAATACATCGGATAAAAAGCAGTATTCAGTCAGTTTTATAGCAGATAAAGTATTAAAGGAAGAAAAAAGATTTCACATTGTGCAAGAAAAGAGAATTAATGCCATTGCTGACTGATCCTTGTTTATTTATAGTTTTTTTTTATAGTATAAATTTTATACATGTAGGTTGTTGCACGTTCGCTCGAGATGATAATTCAAATATGCAAGCAGATTGTTTCCTTTAACCGATTATTATTGGCTATTTTTAGATCCAGCCTCTTTGAATAAGTCTACTGAAAACAAGCATTTACTAGAATATAAAGGATTTTTTAGAATTGTGTGATTCTGAACCACACGAGCAAATACTCCATTTATCACAATGGTTTCAAAACGAGACTTTAACAGAGGCGGCAAAAGGCGTCAATATGAGGGAATGGGTCTGCGCTATTTTCTTAACCCTTTCCCTCATATTGACGGCTTTTGACGACTCTGTAGAAGTCACTTTGTGAAACCATTGTGATAAATAGAGCATTTGCTCCTATAGGAACAATGGTTTCAAATTACAAAATTCTAAAAGTTTCCTTTTCTCAAGTTAATGCTCCTTTTCTGTAGATTTATTCAAAGTGGTTGGGTCTAAAAATAGCCTATGAGGGAATAGGTTAAGATTGTCTGTCCAAATACGCATGGTGTGTGTGCAAAGTGTATTCAAACCTGTGAACAATGAGAAGTGAGACTGATTTATTTTTATTCTTAATAGTTGTATGCATTATCCCACATCCCACTAAGTGCACAGTAACTAGCATTTGAATATAGCTTCGATCCAAATGAGATGTATGTGTAGCGAGAGCATATCTAATGTCTAATGCCCTTTGAGGTTTACAATGCTAAATTTTCAATTAGGAAAGTACCAAAAATTCTAAAAAGATCAGGATTACCATGAATTATAAGGAGTTTTAAGAAAGATGTAGCATGACACAATTTTAATAGACATTTCATCTGAGCTCTTTCATCGTGATCTACACTGTTTGCAAAGGACATTGGTGATTTAGTTCATTTTACTGGTTAGGTTTAATTGAGACTCTCTATAATAAAAGCACATTTTCAACAAATTATACTTATGAAGATTGTAATTTTGAACTCATATCGATAAATCCCATAAGTATGATACAACAAAAACCGTCTTTAATGTATACATGTAATTTATGTTGCACAACAAAGTATTATCAGTCACGAGACTAAAATGCATCCCGAATAAATACTTATACATCGACGAAGAACATCGGGTTATTCTATATAGGACAGGGCAGTTCCGGGTGTATTCTGTTGAAGCTTAATAACCCCCTTATATATAGAATAAATGTGTAAAAATATCGTAGTTATATGACATGAAAATGCTTTAAAATGATATAATTATAAGATAGACATAACATAACATGTACAATTATATTGTATCATATTAAACCGTTGGGTATAAATAAGTCATATTTCTTGAAATAAATGAAAACTAACTAGATTTTCCTGTAAAACGGACCACAATTATATAACTTAACCAACTTAACGTCCGGTTTAGAGAGGTTTTACTGAACATAAAAAATCACCTTACAAGTAATAGAGAGTAAATTCTAATTATTGTATTACTACCGAATGGATGAAAAAATGGTATCTGTTTTAATATTAGAGTAGTTTTATTTCATCAACTTTTAATCTGATCTACAAAAACGTGTTCCAGTTTGTTCAAGTTGTTGAAAAAATACAGACCGATCGGACAGCAACTTGGATTCTGTAGAAATGCGGAGTTCCTTGTTCTTTCATCTGGATCCAAACGTATTTGCAAATGCCTGCAGACCCAAGTACTGACATCGCCATTTCTCAACCAAACACGATAATTTGACAACTCTTTAGAATTGCCTCGAAGAGACTATTTCAAAGAGTGGTCACAGTATTGGGTTTGGCGGAGAAATAATGGAGCTATTCTTAAAAATATGTGAATTTACGAATCTTTTCTGGACCCCTGGCTTGCCAGGTATACCTTTGCAGGATAATTGTTATTTTAGGTAATCTGGTTTGTGCTAGACATAATTACTTACTTCAGCCAGTGTGATATGTTAATACATGTATTGACCAGCTGAATTATAGTTGGACTTCGATATCTCGAACTGAACCTTCCAAAATGTACAATATAGACTTGTTCCAAAATGTATCACTATGCATCTACCAACACATGTGGCAGCTTAATACATGTAGAAAGTAATGCTGAAAACTCCTACAGGAGCTTCGAGCATTGCTTTTAACCTGCTTTAAGCTGTGAACTTGAAAAATTGTTCGGATTAGAGATCGGATGACTCGAACCTCTGTTATCTGGAAGTAATTTGCACTATCCTTTGAAGTTCGAGATATCGAAGTTCAACTGCAATTACTTACTTCCGCCAGTGTGATATCTTAATATTTACCAGACTTTACATCTCCTGTTTTAAAGAGGTCTAGATAAGAAGCGTAAATTAAAATATTTTCAGGAATAGCTCCTTTACTTCTCCACCAAACCGTGTACTGTGACCACTCTTTAGAATCGTCTCGAAGAGACGATTCTAAAGAGTGGTCACAGTATAGAGTTAGGTGGAGAAATGTCGATTTTAGTATTTCGGTACGCACCTTTATCTGTAGTTATATGTTATAACCTACATATCATTAATCACGATGCTTTACAAGTGTTCATTTGATAAAGATGCTTTGTAAGTATTCCAACTATTAATTGGTATCTATTTTACTAGTCTCCCTTACCGTTCCCAGTATCCAATTAGGCGAGAGAAATGTTGATAGATTTGGCAGCACGCAAAACGCGCCGACACAGAAATCGGCGATAGCAAGATTGGCTAGGAAGAAGTTGGTCATGCTTCGTAATCTTGGACTTCTTGCTATGGCAAACAAAACCATAGCGTTGCCTGAAATAGGAATTATTAACATAATGTACAGTAAGCTGGTTAAGAAATATAAAACAAATCTCGATTCCAATTGAGTGACAAAAGTGAGTGACAATGAATTTTACCTGTATTTTATAGTGGATATCAACACATGAATTGCTTACTGTAGCAGAAACAGCAGAATCACTTCGTACTACATTAACCCTTCTCTTGCTGTATTTTAAAATACATTTCTCCTTCTTTACCCTTGCCCTGTTTTATAATTACATATATCTTCACTGTGTACAAGTATTTCGCTGTGCAATCACTGCTGTGGAGTGCACTGGTTGCACAATCAACTTGTAAATAGTGCAAACCCTGATGAGACAGCTCCTGCAGGAGCTGTCTCATCTGGGTCTTCACTATTTACAGGTAGGTATATTGATTGACGTGAATAGCAAGCGAAGGGTAAGACATTACTGGCTTTTAAACACATCCATGTTTATTTAACGGGTGGTCGCTTTAGAGGAGTTCTGTTTGTCTGTGTTTTATTCAGTGTTACTTCTTTAAACTGACAGTTTAGTGAAACATGCACATGAGGTTATATGGAATTTATAGAAAATATCTGAAATAAATAGTAAAATGTGCTTCATGAAAGGATCGTTTCTTGGTTTTAAAGCATAATATAGCTATTGCGACTATTGTACGGTTGCTTTATGCAAAATATTTGTTTTGTTTTGTTTCTCTTGAAGTTTTATCTAGAATTATTGTTAACTCCATTTGGCCTTTATATGTAATGCTTTGATTTATATCACATTTACAACATTGATTTTGTACACGTTTTCATTATCCCTTGTTTTCATTATCCCGTATAAGAATGTGATTTGTAAGATTATAAACCAATGTTGCTCATTACGTGGGTGTGGTATTTCGTAGAGAAATACGCGATTCACAAAAGCAAAATCTGCTTAATCCATAATATATTAAAATATTGTCACAAAATTCATATGCATTCAGTTTTACAATAATTTATCATTAAGAAAATCCTTCACTCTGTACATTTTGAAATTATAATTTACATTAAAGTTAGTGACTTTAAGATATACGCGGAACACATAGAGGCAATTTGGCACTGTCCGTCGACGAATAGGACGACCCCGAGTCCAACTGACTATTGACGCTGTAGACTTGGTCGATAAAGAGCGATCTCTAAAATGACGTTGACACATGAAAACATGTTGACGTAATAGGGACATGACTTAAATCTATTCGGGAAAGGAACAGTTTCCAGTATTTAGTGTGCGTCCAGTAATGGTTTCAAAAGTGACTTTTACAGAGTCGTCAAAACGCGTCAGTATGAGACAATGGCTTACAGCGTCTTGTGATATTCGTCTGCGAATCTAACTCCTACGTCAAGCAAGTCAACATTCTATTCCGATTGGTCATTATTCAAGTGAGATTCGAAAGTTTTTAATCAACGTGCTAATTAACGTGCTAATAAAATGTTTTACTCATGGCAAAACACGTCTTTTCCATATGCACAGGCAATGAAAAATCCGAGAGATGTGTGCTTCGGGTGCTTCCGCCTTGTATAACATGTTTTGGAGTATTGACAATTGTTGGTTCTGTGCATGGCGTCTGCTAAACAACTATTGTACAAAAATGTACAAATAATTCCTGGACTTTCCCATGAGTTCTGACACCAGAACACACTACTTTCATCGGACTTTCTTGCAGAAAACGGATGCGGTCACTTAACGGTTACAGTTTACTGCAAATGTTCGCTAATTCTAAGACCAAAATTCTGCGATTACAGGAGTTATACAGTAAAACCTCGATACTACGACATTTTAGTAATGAACATTTTATGTCTTTGTAGGCAGGTGTCTGCTTAAATCAGGGTGAAAGTCACGCAGACAGCTCCTAAAGGAGCTATCTGCATGACTTTCACCGTGCATTAAGCTGCCACATGTCTTAAAGATAAAACATGCCACGTATTTGAGTGTTCGTAGTATCGAATGTTTACTGTTATAGTATTTGCGAACAGTTGCATAAAGCTGTAATGGCTACTGCTAAATGAACGGAGATCAGTTCTTTCTGCTGTTGTAAACTTATATATAATATTCCGCCTACTCACTGGCGTATAGGAGCCGTCTGACCAGGTCTACTCTGTTTGCAAATGCGTGAAACGACGTTTATATGAGGGACATTATTAAGCTGCCTTTCATTTAAAAAGAAGTTGGTTGCTCAATGCAGGGCGAAGGTAATAATGCAGAATGTCATATATATACGTTTTCTTCATACCTCTGACCTGCATTAAGCTACCGCCTGCCTTACATACCCCTAATTAGACCTCTTTTTGATGGTCGCTTTAGACTGGTTCTACTGTATAACAAGTTTAGACACAACCCCAATAATATTCTCGATCCTGCTTCCGTAATATTTTAGTAAGCCACGTTTATTCTGTTATAAACATATCTGCTCAAATTTGGATATGTTCAATTCTGTGAATACATCCTATTCGATTAACCCTTTCGGCAACAAATTTTCATCGACTGCAATCCAAGTTTGTTAAATCATTCAGTAAAATAATGAAATGAGATAAATAAATGCAAATTTCAAAAGAATAAAGCACAGATATAGAAACAAATATTGAGACAAAACGTGAAGTCCCTGATCAGACGCCGCCTTGAAAAGGCGGTGTCTGATCTTGGACTGCACTATTTGTCGTGGCGCATTTATGCGATATTGGCGGTGAAAGGGTTAAGCCTTTGAGAACTATCGACTAAGTGTCAACAGCCTGAACCCTGATGAGACACCGAATAACTCGGCGTCTCATCTGGATCCAAGTTGTTTGCAAATGCGAGTCAAGTTACGGATAATGGGATAAATGTAAAGGAATACATGAGGCAACATCAGTTGGAATCCCGGTGCGATGACAAAGTTTGAACCTTATCAAAGATTGACCCACTCTCATAATATCATGACGCGAGTAGTAATATTATGACCCCCTGGACCAGGGGTCGAAATGTTACGACCGGGGATCAATTTCAGTGAGGCGTACGACAAAGACCCTCGGCTGTAATATCCAATTTATCGGATTGCTCCGCGGAGGATTTAGGATGTTATATGCTCAAATCTCATGAAACATGCTTTGAGTATAAATACTGATAAGTTCCATCACTGGTGGGTTTTTGGGGTAAAACAAGTAGGTCAAATCCAAAAAGCAATGAGAGTTGCTAGGGTTAGGATGCGCAAGTGAAGTGTGTAACGGGAGGTTCCCAGACTTGAGGATGTTAAAGGTTTCTTCACATGCTATTCAACAGCTTTAAAATCTAGGTCGTAACCACTCACTCAAATGGTATATTATTGAATGGTAGCAACGATGTTGTTAATTCGTTGCCTCTATTCACGAACGAGATTTGATATGTAAACTACTTGGGTCCGGATGAGACGGCGACTATCTCCGCATATCAACTTTATCAAAGTTTTCTGGAAAGCCGACAATGTCTCCAGCGATTGCCTATATTATGTATAAACCCACAGGAGCAAATGCTCCATCATATTGGTTTTCCAAAACTGCCTCTATTAAATGCTCCGTTTCAGTAAATTTATTTTTAGAGGCTCGGTCTAAACGTAGTCTAGGGGAGAATGAGATAAGTTAAAACAGTTGAATTGCAGTCTATAATTAGACGTTTTGGCACCGAAAAAGTTAACGATCGAGTCGACTACACAATGTACATAACTAAAGGTAAAATGTTTTTTACGCTTTTGCAAATAGAGTAGATCCAGATCCTATATGAGACGTATGGACAGGGTGTGCCCTGTTTGCTTATGGATTTATAACATATCTGACACGTTCTACCAATACCAAATACTCCTGTGTGCATATGCCTCTGTAAACAATAAGTCAATAAGTATTCATGAATATTCAACTGGGAAAGGGTCAACTAGAAACACCCTGTGGTCTGTGGACTGTACTACGTTTTGATACACATTAACCCTTAGAGGAATAATCCTTTGCAAACTTGGCAGATCCAGATCAGACGGTTCTGTTTGCAACAGCATATGTCATATGCATTTGCCGTATGTATTCATATGTTATAATAAGAATACCAGCTATTTAATTAACCCTTTCGGCGCCAAATTTCTATTTGTCGTCTGCAATCCAAGTTTGTTAAATCATTCAGTAAACTAAGGAAATGAGATAAATAAATGCAATTTTCAAAGAAATAAAGCACATAATATAGAAATAGAGATTGAGACAAATAGTGGAGTCCCAGATCAGACGCCGCCTTGAAAAGGCGGCGTCTGATCTGGGACTGCACTATTTGTCGTGGTGCATTTATGCGACTGCGGCGGTGAAAGGGTTAATAATAAAAACCTTTCTGAAATGAATATCCATGGAGTAAATATTTAAAAGGTAAGTCAACAGCGGTGTAGGCATACGGCAATGTTAACCACTACAATAGTTACCAAGACGAAATGTCATGTTTTTTACAACTACACGGCTCGCTATGGTACTCTCTCTATTTCTAATGACTTATGTTATCATATCAATCGCCTTTGTCCCAACTGGTGTATTTTTACAACAGAAGTCCGACACAGGGTTATCGGATTCTGAAGCCCCCATACCATAAGTCCGATATACTGACCGTCAGATTCTGAAGTTAGTGTAGTACTTGCTTCTTGTTCTTATTCTTTAGCACTTTTCCCTGTTCTATGTTTATTCCAATTTTCAATACCTACTGAATAATCATGAGAAAATAGTTATAATGAAATTTGGAAGTTGAAACACTGTACACATTTTGGAAACAACAGAAACAAATCTATCAAATTCCATTAGCAAACAGAGTAGACCCTGATCAGACGGATCATATAGGATCCGTCTGATCTGGGTCTACTCTGTTTGCGAATGCGCTAAAGTACGTTTATATTAGGGAAAAGGTTAATTTGTTCTGCTTCTCTGTTCTTCTTCTTCATCGATTATGAAATTCTATAATTTGAGAGATGATTTTGAATGACAAACAGTGTAGATTCCGATCAGACGGCTAATTAAGATCCCTCTGATTTGTGTGTACACTGTTTAGAAAAGACGGAAAACTCGTTTCCCGTATTCATATGATTAAACCCAGCATCCAGCGACTGGCTTGTTGTTCTGAGTAAGTATAAGTCGTATGATAAATGCTTATGCCGATGTTTCGATGTCCCAAGGAGACAATTAACGAGGAAAACTGCGTTTGGAAAGAGTGCCCATATTGAATATTTATGAAAATCCAATTAAGGAGAATGAATTAATTATTTAATACCTTGGCGTAGTTCCAGATGACCGGGTTGCAAGACATGTTGCAGGGCTACTTATAGTGCAGCAACAATACAACCCCTCAAACCCGACCATATACAGTAAAACTCCCTCTAAATATATAGTATAAATATCGGTCTTGGAGACAGGTGGCAGCTTAATGCAGGGTGAATATCATGCAGAAAGCTCGTCTAGGAGCTTTCTGCATTACTTTTACCCTGCAATGAGCAGCACCTGCCTAAAAGTTTCTAAATTCTTCTCTACTAAAATTCTGGTTTAGAAGGGTTTTACTGTAATAAATTAGCATGGGTGTCTATAAATTGTAAGCATGTTACTGCTTAACGCAAGACGAAAATACTACAGAAAGGTAGTTTTCGTACTGCATTAAGCTACCCCTTGACTATATGCTTGAAATTACACATCGTTTTAGTGGTCGTATTAGAGGGATGCTACTTTAGTACATGTGAACTAGACTGTCATGCAAACCATCAATAACCATCATCAAAGACAAAAAGGACAGAGATTAAATAAATTTAATTAAATTAAATGTTTTGTACTCTGGGAATATGAGATAAATGGGGTTGTTTGGCCCTTAATTTGCGGCAAACAATGTAGACTCCGATCAAAGCCATTCAAAGGGCTCCTGTAGGAGCTCTTTGATCAGGGCCTGCACTGTTTGTAATACAAGACATTTTGATGAATTTTGACACAACTTTTTATGTAATTGATACCTTTTCAGAAAAGAGGAAGTTTGAAGTATTTAGTATTCTGTGAGTGAGTGTGTTGGGTTTTACGTCCGACCAACAGTATTTCAGTTATTTGCAGACGGCACCCACTTGAGACAAGTTATAATGCTGTCTCACTGGAATGCCCAAAGGGCACCCCGCCCAGTCACATTATCCTGGCACTCGGCCGACCAGTCCTAGAACTACCCTTTTAATGTCGAGCGTAGACAAGGGAGGTACTAGTGCCAACTTTTAACGACTTTCGGCTGGGTGTCGAACCCACGACCTTCCGTACCGCATGCGGACGCTCTACCACTGAACCACGCGGCCGGTGTCAGTGTTCAGTCGATTGAGGGTTATGTGTTAATTCAGTTCTTATGATTTATTGGGCTAACATTCTGAGAATATCACATTACGATACATTTATCCTCGTAGATTTTCAAACTATTAACACATTCACTTATATTGACGTCTCTTGAATCCTCTGTAAAAAGTCGCTGTTGGAAGCCATTGTGATAAACAGAGCATTTGCTCCATAAGGCCATATGCTATAGTTATAAAAATGGTTTCCAAACTACACAGTTTTAGACTTTACCTCTTTTCTAATAAATACATTTTTTTAGCAGATTTATTTAAAGAGGTTGGGTCTAAAATAGCGTATGATATAACGGGTTAAATAGTTTTAATATAGTCGTTTCCTGTGTTAGATTTTCCTGACATTTTGTTCGTTTGTATTCAGCCAGTAAACCCCAAATACCTAAACAAAATAACTCTAGGTCACCATATCCATTACAATTTAATACATGTTCCAATTTTTTAAGAGGAACTACTCTGTGTCTCACCCGAATCCAACCTGTTTGCAAAGTGTCAGGCAAAACGTGCCTATCATGAACTTGTTTTAAATCCGTTGTCAATCTTACTTCCTTCAATTTGTTAGACGTTAAGGGAAATGTTGTGTCTGAGTGCGAACCAGCTTGGATAACCTTGGTTTAACCCTTTCAACGCCAATGTCGCAAAAATTCACCACGACAAATAGTGCAGTCCTAGATCAGACGCCGCCTTTTCAAGACGGCGTCTGATCAGGGACTTCACTTTTTGTCTCAAACTCTATTTCTATATATATGCTTTATTCCTTTGAAATTTGCATTTATTTCCTTATTTTACCGAATGAATTAACAAAATTGTTTTGCAGAAGACAATTAGAAATTTGGCGCCGGAAAGGTTAAACTGTTTGCATGTGGTCGTCTTGTGGCGATCGGTAGGATAAGGGAGACGCACGCGAAATTGCTGTCTGAGACATGAAACAAATGCAATGCAAACACAATGAACCCAAGGCGAGACGCTGTATTTCCACGCAGATTAAAAACTTGAAAAAAGAGTCCTCTATTTGGACAATAGTTGAGGTCGAATTCGTTACTACCATTTACAGTTTGGGCACCAAATAGACGGCAAGAAAATCGGCGTCTCTTCAGGGTCCAACCTATTTTGCATTCGTTCAACCGTATATTACAAACTTGTATAAATCCGTAGTAATATTTACAATAGATCGTGCTTTAGCAGACAGGATAAGGGCAAAATGTGACGAATGTCAAACAGTTTTGTTGACGCTTTGAAGCAGAATAATTGCTTTTCGTGACGAAAGACAGTCACATCAGAAACACAGCAGAAGCCTTTCAGAAACTTTCAAATCTTTACCCTTGGAACTCCGAAATGACTTTCAGAAACAATCAATCTTACCCTATTTGAGTGTTCAAGGTGGAACGAATGTACAGTTTAATGATGTTATCCACTTAGTATGAAAGGCTTAGAGGAGTGCAAGAGGAACGGTGATCTTCGGAAGATGAGGGTGGCAAGCATCTCCACTTCAGACACAACAGCCGAGTTCAAGTGTCCTACATGTGACAGATACTTCCAAGCCAGAATCGGCCTGACAAGTCACCTTGGGACGCACCGACCCCAATCGAATATACTACGTTTATGCCATGCTTAACGTCGACAACGATGGAGGAACATCATTGACTGGTATACATTGCGTGAGGATTTTGAATGACAAACAGGGCAGACCCTGATCAAAGGGCTCCTATAGGAATGTCAGTATGCGCGTGTCCCGTATTGAAAGGGTTAAGACTGATCAGCAAACTGTCGTCGACAGAAAGTGTTGTGTAGACTGATTGTATAATTATATTCTGCTTATTTTTTTTCATTTTAATCAATTGGCCCTTTTCCTCCATATGCTATTTTAGACCCATCCACTTTGAATAAATCTACCGAAAAGGAGCATTAACTAGAGAAAAGGAGAATTTTAGAATTTTGCAGTTTGAAATCACTGTGATAAATAGAGCATTTGCTCCTATAGGAGCAAATGCTCTATTTATCACAATGGTTTCATAAAGTGACTTTTACAGAGGCGTAGAAAGGCGTATTTATGGAGGAAAGGGTTGATACCAAACGTTGCACACTCATTCATACCATAGGTGCCAGGTGCGTGACAATGTCATAAATACTACAGACAAACATCTTCAAATACGTTTAGGCATCATACTTTGACGGATTTTTTTTATTATTATTTTAATATTTCAAAATGGTCCAAAATGGAAGAAAAATTGCACCAACTACATCCCACGTCTTGTTACGACGTCAATTTCCGCTTGATTTCAATCAAATATGATTCATTACACGCGGGAATGTCATGTCTTTGAAATACACACCATCGATGGCCGATCACCGTCCGAACAATTACTGTACTGAGACGATAAACTCCAACTTAGCTTTAGTCGACCGAGTAAATATTATGTTCCTTGCCTTTTTGGCACTGGACATTTTTTATGGCTAGAAAACCCTTATTTGTTGCATTATTTGCATGTTTACCCTTGCAGCCCTTTCAGCCGAAAAAGTCAAAATTGCAAAAGTTAATACGGTCACCAATGTTGTTTTTCCTCATTTTTAAAACCAGCCTATGTAATAGAATATTCACAGTGAAAATAATATATACTTTTTATTGTTAGATGTTTGTAAATCTAGAGATTTAATAAGCATATTTTTCATTAATTTTTATGAGAATATTCCATTGCCAATATAAGTCAGATAGATGCAATTAAGTGATTATTTTTATCTAAACAAAATGATCACGAAGCAATTGATACTTGAATGTTATCTGGTCAGGAAACTGGGGCGTTTTCATACAATTACGAATGTTTAATTGATAAATGTCTTTTTCTGAAATGATTGCCATGTCAACAAAAAATTTAGCATTGTGACCTCAGATATTTTCATTGTTTTGTGAATGCCATAAAAGCTATTTCTGCAAAGTTTCATCAAATTCTTGTTTGAATTTCAAATGGGTGCATATGTCTTTAAGAGTGTGTGTTCTGCAATGTTTACATTATCTGCATTGCACTCAGCACGCGAATGATAAATACGCTCTCTGAATTACGCTTAACATGAGAAGGGTTAAGTAGACTCTCTGAATTACGCTTAGCATGAGAAGGGTTAAGTGGACTCTCTGAATTACGCTTAGCATGAGAAGGGTTTAGTAGACTCTCTGAATTACGCTTAGCAGGCGAAGAGTTAAATACACTATCTGAGTTACGCTTAGCATGAGAAGGGTTTAACACACTATCTGAGTTACGCTTAGCATGAGAAGGTTTCAACACACTATCTGAATTACGCCTAGCATGAGAAGGGTTCAACACACTATCTGAGATACGCTTAGCATGAAAAGGGTTCAACACACTATCTGAGTTACGCTTTGCCTGAGAAGTGTTTAATACACTATCTGAGTTAGGCTTAGCATGAGAAGGGTTTAACACACTCTCTGAGTTACGCTTAGCATGAGAAGGGTTTAACACACTATCTGAGTTACGCCTAGCATGAGAAGGGTTTAACACACTATCTGAGTTACGCTTAGCATGAGAAGGATTTAACACCCTATCTGTGTTAGGCTTAGCATGAGAAGGGTTTAACACACTATCTGAGTTACACTTAGCAGGAGAAGGGTTAAACGCACTATCTTAAGTTAGCAGGTGGGGGGGGGGGCGTGTTCCCACTTCCCCACGTGTATTTAATTGGTATAGTAATTGGGATGTTTGCTGTTGGGAAATTGTGTAGGTAACAATAGAATATTTGGTGTAAATGAAAGTTTAAAGGTGCTTCACAAATTTGTTTTTATTTTAGTAAGATTTTGGAGTATGAAGATGAAAATGTATTACTTGGTTGTAGAATTTTATCCAAAACAGTGAATAAAAATGACGAAGAAATAGACATTTTATATCAGAGTTTCTTACTATGAATTTATCATATATACCACTACATTAAGAAAATTCGTATACTTTTGTATTAAAATTATTCAGAAAATTAATATGACAATTGTTTACAATTTACAAATAAATAGACAAAGTAAAAATTATTAAATTTATTTCAAATATTAGAAAACTGTCATTCTATTTTCTTAATAATTCTGGTACAAAATGGTAAATAAACATGACAAAGAAATATAATTGTTTTTTATCAGATCTTGCATGTTTTAGTATCAGTTATTCAAGAAATAGCAACATATAAGGAAAACGGATATAATTTTGTACTAGAATAATCAAGAAAATGTGACAAATTTCAAATCTGTGAATTTTAAATACTTGAATTGCTCTGATCTAATATTTCGACCACTAAGGGCCTTTTTCAATCATTGTGAATTTTCATTTTAAATAAATAGAGAAAGTAACAATTATTACAGTTGTTTTACAAATTAGGATTGTGCCATTCTATTTTCTTAATTTTCGTAATAATTTGGTACAAAAAATGTAGAGAAACATGATAAAGAAACAGGTATTTTGTACCAGACGTTGCATTGTTTAGTTTCAATTTATCATGAAATAACAATATATTAACATGATTTTTGTACCAGAATAATCCACATAATAAAAATGACAGTTTTCTAATTTGGGAACTAAAATTGAATTTTGTATCAGATTTTGCAATTTATTTTAATGAATTTATCATGAAATAGTTCTATATGCATCATTATGATTATTATTTTTTATCCAAATTTCTATAATTCTATTATTTGATATTTACATTGCATTTTGATTATTTGCTATATTTGATATTATTTACAACTAAAAATGAACCGTAATTCTATTTCATTCCCCAGAGGTACGAACTTAATAATTCGTCCTAAAAAGAAAACCTGGCTTTGAGCATTAAATGTATTATTCTGTAGACTTTCTTTATTGAGCCGACTGTCTAAAACATGCCTGAACAGTTGTAAACAATACTTGAATTTTATTTTTAGAGACTGTTTTGTAGCCGTAATCGAGTTCTCTCCCATGGATATGAACGCAATTTACGCTGTGAAGGAGAAATAACGAACCTAATTACTTACGTTTAACCATGTTAAACGTATTTGGCTTCGGAGTTTCATTACTTGTAATAATTACAGTTAATTTTGCCACAAAACATTATTTCTCATACAAATACAATTTACAGAGCAGAATAATATCTATCTGAATAAATGATTATGTACAAAAATCGGTGCTCTGCGATGAATATACAGATATAATAAATATTATCTTCATCGGACATGACGTCCGTTATATCACATTGTTAAATTAACCAGGATAACGATTGTATTACTGAATTAATGAATAAATTAATAAATCAATGAATAAATAAAATAAATATAATAAATAAACAAACAAAACCTCGGTCACATGACTCATGATCATATCATATTGCGTGGAGGTATGAATGTAATAATTCACGCTAAAGGAGAAAACCCGGATTTGAGTATTAAAAGTATTATTCTGTAGACTTTCTTTATTGAGCCGATTGCCTAACATATGTCTGAACAGTTTTAAGCAATATTTAAAAATTATTTTCAGAGACTGTTTTGTAGCCTCGGTCGATTTATCTACCACGGATATGAGCGTAATCTACGATGTGAATGAGAAATAACGGACTTAATCATTCGCGTTTAATCCATTCCCTCATATTGACGACTTTTGACGACTCAGTAGAAGTCACTTTGTGAAACCATTGTGATAAATAGAGCATTTGCTACTATAGGAGCAAATGCTCTATATATCACAATAGTTTCAAACTACAAAATTTCAAACTTTTCCTTTTCCTTTTCTCTATTTAATGCTCATTTTCGGTAGATTTATTCAAAGAAGTTGTATCTAAAAATAGCCTATGAGGTAATGGGTTAACCAGGTTAAAAGTTGTTGACTTAGCGATTTCATTACTTGTAGTGATAATCTCAGTTCATTTTGCTGCTTTGTATAGAATATGAATAACAGAGGCACAAGTATTTATAAATCAAAGTACTGACAGTACTGAAGGTTTCGGACCATATATATGTGTCGATTGTGACTATACAATACGAACAAGCTTGGTAGGGACGGACTGGTACCATTGATACATAGTAAGATGACCTCTAAAGCATTATTTCCTGAACTAAAATGGTGTTTAATGGAACTGTTTGTTAAAAGTGACAGGTCATCGGAACATAATTGCTGTGAAATCCTGTCAGTATTTTAGATATTGTTTAAAGAAATAAATTGATGACTAGTTGCACACAGTGCAGTTCCAATAGTTCAATTTGCCACTGTGTGCCTGAAGTTAGCTTAAATTAATATTTGAATGTAGTAAAGGGCCGTTACTCTATTATTATTTGGCCGACGTTGACGTCATATAATGTGCCTCATGCACCTATCCATGTAAATACCCCCGTCAAATTTAAATCAAATCTGAGCAAGCTGTTCCAAGATATGACTTCTAATAGTCACATTTCCTATATAAATGGCTATCTGAAAGCAACAAAGGGTCATATTTCTGCTACTAACTGGTGGATTGTAACAGTATTTGGCGTACATCAATCACTTATCCATATATACACTACAACCAAGTTTGGATAAATTATATATGCCATGTGAATCTAAATATCATACAGTTAACAAGATCTAATTGTAACAGAATATGTTGCAGAATGTCCCCTAAACGAAACCTACAACTGGTATTGATGAGCAAAATATCTAAATTTCAACCAATAACAGGCCATCACTTGGTTACCATGGCAACCAACACTTTTGAAACAACTGCATATATACCCCTACTGACCTATTTTCCGAAAAATCTAATATGTAAATTGAGACCCATTCAGAGGACACCGCTCCATTACAATGGCAACCAAGTATTTCAAAACAACTTGACTGAGTTTGGGTACGCAAATACCCCTAAATGCCAATTTTCAGCAAATTTGAATATCTAACATTTTGACCAATCAGATCCCACCATTCAGTTACCATATAAACAAATTATTTCGAAAGACATACCAATCAATTCGGAGTGTCAAAATATCCCGACATACCAATGTTCGGCAAAATCGAACAATATATGAATTTGTCGAAAAGGATCTACATTTTCGACCAATCAGAGCAACCATTCAGTTACCATGGCAACCAATTCTTTAAAAAATACCTACAAATTAGTCTTGAGTGCCAAAATATACCGTCATACCAATTTTTAGAAAAATCAACCAATACATGTACTTTCGAAACACATACCAATTGATTTGGAGTACTAAAATATCCCATGATACCAATTTTCAGCAAAAATCGAATGATATATAACTTCGCCAAACAATATCTAAAGTTCGACCAATTATAGCCAACCAATTGGTTATGGTGATTTAAAAAAAATAAAAAGTGGGATGTACATCTGCATGTATCAAGCAATATTCATATGAAGTTTCATTAGGATCGGACAATTACTTAGTCTTACTGAGAAATGCGTTGGACAAGTTCACGACGAAAGAAGAAGAATTGGAAGAATCGGAAGAAAGAATAATAAGAATAAGAAACGGAGCAAACACAATATCTCCCTCCACTTCATTTTGGGACATTATTATATACCAGGGGGTGAAAATAACAATATCAAAACTTATGAAGTTACACGTATATTTTAACTTAGCACGGCAAATAAAATAAACAATTTGCTGTAAATACTAATAAATAGTTGAATTTCCATAACTTAGAACGAATTTTGTTTTAATAAGATATTTCAGTCTAATCGCTAGACCTTCATCGACTGTCGTGAGACCTTATCAGCAAGTGACATGTGACCGTTCAGAGTTATGGAAATTCAATAATATGGATTATCCAGAACAATATATCAACACGAATGAAAATCATCTGGAATTCTGAATTTCCTTCTTGATACATTTAGGCTTGCTGGGCATTTTTAAATGGTGCCAGTAAAGAACTGGTACGGCAGCATGCTTGTATGTTTACACAGATTAATGCTGAGGAAAAATCTTAAACGCACACTACAAACAAACAAAATGTCAAGAATTATATACGTTCAGCATATGTTTTAATTAACATTAGTGTAAAAAATACAATAAAATAATTCCATTATATCTCCTTTATAACTACTAACTCTCTATAATTGGAGTAATTATCCTTAAATGCTTACAGCCTGTTACCAAGTCTCCTAAGACATTACATACATTATATAAACATGGATCTTAGAGAACTGAAAAGTCTATGATCAAGGTTTACGATGCTTGTCACACATCATGTAAAAATATAATTATGATCTTCAAAACTCAACATAAATACTTCTGATGCATTCAGAATATAGAATGCTTTTGAGACTCAAGAGTATCCATTATATCTCCGGGACATTTCTCTACGGTCCGTGCTCCTTCGTGCCGAAGGGTCGGTGCCGAATATTATGATTTTTTAGCTTTCTTCAACTTCAACTATAACTACTTATTATGTACTGAATTTTAAATTTACGTATTTCAAATGATAAATATGGACAATATTAGCCAATAAGCTCGATAATAAAAAAAATAATGCGTAAATTGTGGCTGATTTTAGGCTGTGAAATTCATATCCGCGGATATGAGTCATACCCGTCATATCGGGTGTTTAGACTGTATCTTGCAATAATTATTTCTAGTCGTTATCTTCATTCCCATAGTGCGTGTGTAATGTGTAGAGATTGACGATGTTCCGACCATTATTCATTACTGTTTTCTCCGTAACGTAGTCTGTATCAATCCGACACATTCAAGAAACGCTTGTAGATTTCAAAATATCCGCCCGACTTTCAGAAGTCGATTACTTTCTGGGTCATTTTTACCGGCGCTCTGTGGTATCTATTCGTACGCAACCAAATTTATCATATTACGTAGCAATTTACATGGCACAATTATTGGTAATTGAAACAGTTTCATCCGCATTTTACTGATTGACACAAATACCAAACGAAGAATTATTGATATCGTTTATCCAACGCATTGCACTTGGACCTATATTTTTGTCTAGGGGTGTAAACAAAATCACATTTTTGGCAAAATGAAAGTAAATACGGGTGAAATACACCCGTAGACAACTAAATCGTTTAATCGGCGCTACGTGATAAACATTTTGTCAACGTTAAACCATTCAAAATTTCTGCATTTGGGCTAATGAACGTATACATTGTAAGTATAAATCGATATTTCGTAGTATAACAGTGGTCTGATTGCGCATTATGGGATATTATTTTCTTTATAAATTTGCTTGAGGCATGCCATGGGGATGCATTACTATTAGGTTTCGGAAAGTAGTCCGAAACCTAAAAAACAAACATTTTACATAGCTGACTGACCTAGGTCATCTTCATAATTGATTATTGAAAGTACATGACTTATACAACAATTAATTTTTCGTGATAGATAAAGTCTGTTGTAAATATATATCCGGATATATATTTATAACAGATTCGATTTCCCACGGATATGACCATTATGTCCGCCATAAATAAGAAATACTGAATATCGTTCGATTATTCAGTTTTTTTTCTAGTGTCGGATACATATTCATTGTGCAGGATATATACCTATAACACATTTTATCTCCCACAATATGAAATATATACGAGTATATGTATATATTATCGAGCAAAATGACATAGTGAATTATTTTTTGCAAGACATGTCAGTTGTACCGGACACATGTATATATTTATAACACATATTATCTCCCACGAATATTAAAGTAATATTCGTTATGAATAGTAATGAATAGTAATAATTACAGTAAAACCTCTCTATAACGACCACTAAATTACATCAAGTATTTTGTGTTAAAGGCAGGTGGCTGCTTAAGGCAAGGTGAAAGTAAAACAGAACGCTCCTATAGGAGCGTTCTGTTTTACTTTCACCTTGCTTTAAGCAGCCACCTGCCCTAAATACCAACTAATTAACACAATTTAGTGGCCGTTATAGAGAGGTTTTACTGTAATTCATTTGCTGGTTATGGAAGTCATCGTTAAAGGTACATATTGAATTTTGATTTTGCAAAGTAACATTCACGAAACATTCTAGCATGCTACATTTTGTAGGCCATTACTGTTGCCACCTGAAATTATCTTTAATAATACTTAAGATTTTATAAGCACATGTACATACATATCAAAGTGTGATTGTAAGTTTTTTTCTGAGTCACAGTTTCAAGCAGAAGAAAATCTGGCGGGAAACTTGCAGGTTGAAGAGAAATATCGGATATAAGCCACAGAAACGTTAATTCTCACATACCTTCCCTTATCTCCGAGTTAGAACAGCAGGTTAAAATTCCCTTATCTGTAACACGTGTAAGATCACTTTAGAACGTCAAACCATGGAAATCTATGTTTACATGTCATTTAAACGGCGAAAATACACTTTTTTGATATGTGAGAAAATAGTCAGATGCTCGTTGTCTTTTAAGATCACATGTTCCTAAACTCACCAAGAAAATGTTATTAAGCTCGAAAAGGCTCGCTTAAAATGATATTTTCTAAGGCTCGTTAAGGAACATGTGATCTTAAAAGACAACTCGCAACAGATCCTCTATATCTTCTACAATCTACTTACATGTAAGAAGGCTTTCACTTTCATAGTATAACTGTTTACTGCGACTGTATTTCATTGTTACAATTCGCTATGGCGATTACTATCGGATAAAATTATGCGCTATGACAAAAATGTTTTACTGCATTTTCAGAGTTTGACCATTTCAATGCGGGATACAAGTCACTAATGTTGTTTGCAAACAGCGTAGACCCAGATGAGAGGGCTCCTAAGACATTTCTTTAGAAAAATCCCTTATATTCACCATAAGCTTAACCTTTTTTAATTTTGGAATAGTACATTTGAAGATTCATCATTTTAAGAGTTAAAGCATGATTATTGACATGTCACTGTCCTAATGTAGTTCTGATATACACTTAACCCATTCCCTCATATTGACGACTTTTGACGCCTTTGTAAAATTCACTTTGTGAAACCATTGTGATAAATAGAGCATTTGCCCCATTAGGAGCAAATGCTCTATTTATCACAATGATTTCAAACTACAAAATTCTAAAAGTTTTCTTTTCACTAGTTAATGCTCCTTTTCGGTAGGTTTACTTACAGAGGTTGTATCTAAAAATAGCATATGAGGTAATGGGTTAAGGCACGCTTCCCAGCCTCCAGCAGAAGGTTAATCCAACTTATTATTGCAATTAAACATTTACAAAAGCTTGATAAGTAATCAAACAAGTGACAACAATAAACAATGTACAGTAAAAACAGCCACGCAACCTGTGAATGGCATTATAGCCACGCATACCTGTGAATGGCATTGTTTCAACATCATTGTTTTATCAATTAAAAATGGAGTTACAGTTAATTCAATATATTAATACATACATTTAGACAGGAGAAATATAGACTAAGGGTCTAAAGGTGAAAATCTGTTCTAGGTCTACTCTGTTTGCAAATGCGTGAAAAAGCGTTGATATGAGGGGAAAAGTTTATGTACATGTATGTATCGCTTGGTCGATGTCATTACGTACATTGGGAATTTTATAACAAGCAATAAAGATATCAATCTATGCCAGTTCACGTTTTTATTGTGGTCTAAATGGTATCCATTAACAATTGAGAAACGTTTGTTCATTCATTGTAATTGATTTTACAAACACTATACTTTACTATACGTTTTCTTTTTGCATGGGCTGGGAACGTAGGTCAATCAATCTACCTCCAATAGAGTTATAACACTTCCAATGGCGCTTACACAAACAGTTTGGATCCAGATGAGACACATAATGAAGATCCAAACTGTGTCATGCTGTATTGATTCTTTAACCCATTACCTCATAGGCTATTTTTAGATCCAACCACATTGAATAAATGTACCGAAAAGGAGCATTAACTAAAGAAAGGGACAATTTTAGAATTTAGTAGTTTGAAACCATTGTGATAAATAGAGCATTTGCTCCTATAGGAGCAAATGCTCTATTTATCCCAATAGTTTCAATAGGTGATTTCTACAGAGGTGTAGAAAGGCGTATTTATGGAGGAAAGGGTTCAATAAAAAGGGAAGAAAAGTAAACAAAAATGAAAATTGTGGCAGAACACAAATACAGTAAAACCTCTCTAATGCGACCACCAAAATGAGGTATAATCCTTGGTATTAGAGGCAGGTAGTAGCTTAATGCATGACGAAAGTAATGCAGAAAGCTCCTGCTGTTTGCCACTCGGCCAATTCTTTCTGAAATGCAACAACCAACTGCGATTCTAGGACATTTGCCCCCGGACACTTGCCCCCCGGACCTTTGCCCCCCTATTTGGGCATGGGCGGACATTTGCCCCCCTGGTGGTTTAGCTTGGGCGGACATTTGCCCCCCTGACACTTGCCCCCCTGTTTGACTTGGGCGGACATTTGCTCCCCCTAACGGCTTAGCTTGGGCGGACATTTGCCCCCCTGAGTCTTGCCACCACATGTATGGTGTTACTCGATCTAAAAAAACCAGAGACCTCCATTCAGGTTCAATAGAAATTGCTCTAATACAGAAATGTAGCTATTTTAAATAATTGCTTATATCTAAGTTGAGTAAATTACTTTTTTGTTGTTAAATCAGTAATTTGTATTCAAATAACAAACAGATGTATACTTATCACCTCCAGATCCAGATCTTATTTTATTTATTGTTAAAAATCGCGTCGTGTGAATCAAACAAATATTTATCATAAAAGCTAAGCCGACACTTGACAGTAAATGAATTGCGTAAGTGTAGAATTTTCCACTGCCTTTAGGCTAGTCAAACTCCTAATCCAATTAACACTTGTGTTTTTAACACATAACACCATAATGACAATAAGTGAAAGGTCACGTTCTGCTGCATACACCTTTGTGTGTTAAAACAATAAATATGGCTGTCAGTGTTTTCAGAAAATGAAACGTCACCGTTTTCAGAAAATGAAAGGTCACATTTGATGTTGCAGAATCATTTGATTTGGAACACACCCTTTTCTGCATATATATAACCTCTGTGTTTACAATTTTTGCAAATGGCTGCCGAATTAAATACTGAGGATATTTACACGCATCAAATCATTGCAAAAAAGGTAAATAGAGGCCTCAATTAAACTCGTTTGTAAAAGCTTGGGAAACCCCATGCATGATTAGTTGCTATTTGAAGGTATTTTTTATATATAAACACTTTGTTGTTTTAAATGCCCAACTTCCTGTAAAATGTTTTAGGGATGCTGATGATGCAAAAAATGACCAAATGTCCGTCCTCGAGAAAATTAACAGGGGGGCAAATGCCCGCCCAAGCTAAACCGTTAGGGGGGCAAATGTCCGCCCAAGTCCAACAGGGGGGCAAGTGTCAGGGGGGCAAATGTCCGCCCAGGCTAAAACACCAGGGGGGCAAATGTCCGCCCATGCTCAAATAGGGGGGCAAAGGTCCGGGGGGCAAGTGTCCGGGGGACAAATGTCCGTAAACCACCAACTGCATAAACAGGACGTTCAATTTAGTATAAATATCCGTCTTGGAGACAAGTGGCAGTTTAACCCATTCTCTCCTACTGACGCCTATTTGCGCCTTTGTAAAACTCATTCTTTCAAACCATTGTGAAATGCTCTATACAGGGTGTCCCAGAAAAAATGCAACCCAATTTCAATTCCTTATTACTTTAAATATATTCAACCGATAGATACGTTTTATATACCATTGTTTATGTACAACAATGGTTCACAATTGTGTAAAATTACAGCTTAAATGCTTCTACTTTTTTTGAGATATTCCGTAAATACTGACGACACACTGTTTTCAATTTTGCCAGAAATAGGATCATTGATGTAATAAGTACATTTGAAAAGAACTTGGCATTTTATCTCATTTATTCATCGCAAAATGTGTCACCAATATTTATGGTGTCAGATCAGGAGATCGAGTTGGCCATTCCCGAGGTTCTCCAAGACAAACGAGCCTCTCTGTGAACAGCTGTCGCAGTCATTGTATCACAGCTGGCAAGATAACTGCATTACAGCACACACGGATGTCAAGAAGGACGATGTGCTTTATGCGCAAAATGGCTCAAACCTGTTTGAATTTAAATGGTGCTCAGGTAGAGGGTCGTACTGGTGGAAACTGAACATTTTATAAATGTATTTTACAAGTGCTTTATAAACTGTGTTACTGGTATAACATGCAATACAAGTATTTCTGTGATACAAATTCATTAGGATTTCAGTTAATTAAATGAGATCACATTTGATGGACTTATGAAGCTTGTTATATTTTCTTTTAAATGTAATATTTTACAAGTGTATTACAGAACTTTACATTTGTAACGACTTAAATTGTTTAAATAAACATTGTTGACACAATTTGCAATAAATAAATGAGATAAAATGTTCTATTCAAATGTACTTATTACATCCATAATCCTATTTCTGGGAAAATTGAAAATAGGGTGCCTTCAGTATTTACGGAATATCTCAAAAATTGTAAAAGCATTTAAGCTGTAATTTTAAACAAATGTGAACCACTGTTGTACCTAAAGACATGTATATGAAATTTGTATATCGGTTGAATAAACTTAGATTAATAAGGAATTGAAATTGGGTTGCGTTTTTTCTGGGACATCCTATATATCACAATGGTTTCAAAACTACACACTTCTAAAGTTCTCCTTTTCTATAGTTAATGCACCTTTTCGGGAGATTGATTCAAAGAGGTTGGGTCTAAAATATTCTAGGGGAGAAAGAATTAATGCAGGCTGAAAGTCAAGCAGAAAGTTACTAGAGGAGCCCTGCATTAAGCAGCCACCTGCCGAAAAGTATCTGAAATCTTCTCTACTAGAATTCCGGTTTAGAGGGGTTTTATTGTACATGAAAAGTGTTTAAGTTAAACCCTGGCTTATTATAATAATTATGGTTGCTGGAAAAAAACCGATAACATCATGCAATTGCATTATTTTTTCAGGCTGCTGGGTAATTGGTTACGGACCAAATGCTGATTTTCAGGCAGCATATGCGTACATTATTAACCATTATCCTATACAGAAAACCGATGTTTCCTGAAACATGTAAGACAAAATGACGTCATGAATATTAATTAGATTATTTTTTATAATGGCATATGTACACAGAACATTTTGGCTCAAGGAGAAGCTGTAGAATCAGATCTATATTACATCATAAGCAAACAGAACAGACCCTGGTCAGACGGCTCCTATAGGAGCCGTCTGATCTGGGTCTACTCTGTTTGCAGATGCGTAAAAATGCGCTTATAAAAAGGGAAAGGGTTAAAGCTTTTACACATTTTACACATACATATTTTGTATTCTAATTGAATACCGGCGTTTGATATGAAACGTAGCTGTTGTGATGTACGTCAAGTCACGTGTAGCAAGATACAGGTAAGTTTGCGTTTCAGGCACTCAGGGTTTCGAGAGATTAGCATGGTAGATAAATCAGAGTTTCATGACATTAGTAAAATTACAGACGCTTAGCAATGTACAGATAAATCAGGATTTCAAGTGCTTAGCAAAGTGCATGTAAATCAACGTTCCAGGCGCTTACAGCCGTACAGGTAATTCAGACGTCCATGCGCCTAGCAAAATACAGGTAAACCAGGTTCCGTGATCTTAGAACAGTACAGGTAAATCAGTGATCCAGGCGCCTAGCATAGTACAGGTAAATCAGAGTACTAAATGCGCTTAGCAAGTACATATAAACCATAGTCCCAAGTGCTTAGCAAAATATAGGCAGATCTGAGTCTAGTACAGCTGAGTTGTTGTTTTAGCTTAGCAAAGTGCAGGTGAATCAGGGTCCCATGCGCTTAGAACAGTACAGGTAAATCAGACTTCCAGGTGTTTAGCAAGTACAGGAAAATCAGGCCTCCAGGCTCTTAGCAAAATACAAGTAAAATCATAGTTCTACGAACATAGAAAAGTACACGTAAATCAGAATTCAAGGCGCCTAGCATAGTACAGGTAAATTATAGTAAGTAAATTATAAACACTTAGCAATGCACTGTACATGTAAATCAGAGTCCCAATCGCTTAACAGAGTGCATGTAAATCAAGGTACAAAGCGCTAAGCAATGTACAGGTAAATCAGTGGTCAAGGCGCTAAGCAAAGTACAGGTAAATCAAGGTTCCAGATGCTAAGCAATGTACAAGTAATCCAGTGGTCAGGGCACTTAGCAATGTACAGTTAACTCAAAGGTTCCAGACGCTAAGCAATGTACAGGTAAATCAGTGGTCAAGGCACTTAGTAATGTACAGGTAAATCAAAGGTTCCAGGCGCTTAGCAATGTACAGGTAAATCAAAGGTTCCAGACGCTAAGCAATGTACAGGTAAATCAGTGGTCCGGGCACTTAGCAATGTACAGTTAACTCAAAGGTTCCAGACGCTAAGCAATGTACAGGTAAATCAGTGGTCAATGCGCTAAGCAAAGTACAGGTAAATCAAGGTTCCAGACGCTAAGCAATGTACAGGTAATTCAGTGGTCAAGGCACTTAGCAATGTACAGTTAACTCAAAGGTTCCAGATGGTAAGCAATGTACAGGTAAATCAAGGTTCCAGGCGCTAAGCAATGTACAGGTAAATCAGTGGCCAAGGCACTTAGCAATGCACAGTTAACTCAAAGGTTCCAGACGCTAGGCAATGTACAAGTAATTCAGTGGTCAAGGCACTTAGTAATGTACAGGTAAATCAAAGGTTCCAGACGCTTAGCAATGTACAGTTAACTCAAAGGTTCCAGACGCTAAGCAATGTACAGGTAAATCAGTGATCAATGCACTTAGTAATGTACAGGTAAATCAAAGGTTCCAGGCGCTTAGCAATGTACAGATAAATCAAGGTTCCAGGCGCTAAGCAATGTACAGGTAAATCAGTGGTCCAGACGCTTAGCAATGTACGGGTAAATAAGCGCACCAGACGCTTAGCAATGTGCAGGCGAATTAATATTGTTAATTATAGGAGCCGTCTGATCTGGGTCTACTATGTTTGCAGATGCGTCAAAATGCGCTTACATAAGGGAAAGGGTAAACCCATTATCTGCTATTAACCCGTTATCTGACTTGTAACGCGGGGTCTTTTCACATCAAAGTATTATGACACGCGAATACAAAGTTCCGAAGACTCTGATCGATACGGATGTATAAAAAAGTGGAGTTTATGAAGACACATTTTACAGCATGATAAAACTTAATTGTGCCATATCGACACATGAGGCTTTCCGTATATGAGGATAACTGCTTTATCTTCAACTGTGTCGTTTACAATATAACACAAAAAGATGGTCCTACATCTGTTACAAGTACAGAAAAAAACTCTTTTAATCGACCAACTAAATAGTACATAATTGTGGGTCTTAGAATAGGCGATATCTTAATGCAGGTCGAATGTTATGATACAAGCTCCTACTGGAGCTTTTTGCATTAATTTCGTCCTGCATTAAGCAACCATTTATTTTTAAAAGGGGCTGTAGGAACTTTCAGTATAACTTTCTGTATAACTTTCTCTTTCTGTATAACTTTCTGCATAACTTTCTGTATAACTTTCTGTATAACTTTCTCTTTCTGTATAACTTTCTGTATAACTTTCTCTTTCTGTATAACTTTCTGTATAACTTTCTCTTTCTGTATAACTTTCTGTATAACTTTCTGTATAACTTTCTCTTTCTGTATAACTTCTGTATAACTTTTCGTCTAACTTTCGTCCTGCATTAACCCATTCCCTCACATTGACAACTTTTAACGACTCTGTAGAAGTGAAACCATTGTGATAAACCATTGTGATAAACCATTGTGATAAATAGAGCATTTGCTCCTATGCTCTATTTATCACTAAGGTTTCAAACTACAAAATTCTAAAAAAAATCCTTTTCTCTAGTTAATGCTCCTTTTCGGTAGATTGATTCAAAGATGTTGTATCTAAAATAGCCTATGAGGTCCTATGAGGTAAAGGGTTAAAGTACCACCTGTCTTTCAGAGCCGGAATTATACCTTGGTTTTAGCGATCGCTTAGGTAGAGATTTACAGTACTTTTAACACGAGTTTTGTAACCTATTCCTCGCACGTTGCAATGAATAACAACTTATGTCATCATTTATTCATGTAGATAAATGTATCCCATGAGTGCGAGTACGGACAAGATAATTCAATTACAATAATGTGGTGTTTACTTAGAGCGTGATGTATAACAGTCTATGTCTCTATATTATCGGTGACAACATAGATTTTAACTCATTTCAACACTATTTCAACCTCTTGATTTTACAATTTCAGAATTGCGAATTTATCAATTCACGATTTCAATTTTTTCAGCTTAATTAATTCGTGGTTTTAGGATTTCGGGAGTTCAGCTTCAATGTCACAGCATTAACTAACCACAATTTACATTTACTTTCAACATGAATTCAACAGAGCAACAGATAATGGTGAGTGTTCAAATACAGCTGAACTTCGATATCTCGAACTCGGATAACTCGAACTTTGCGATAACTTGAACAAAAAATCCAGCCCTTCCAAAACTTACAATATAGAATTGCTCGAAATTGTATCGCCACTACAGATATCTAGAAGCACATGTTGTAGCTTAATACAGGTCTAAAGTAATGATAAAAGCTCCTACAGGAGCTTTAAGCATTACTTTAGATCTGTATTGAGCTGTGAACTCGAGACAGTGTTCAGATTAGAAATCGGATAACTCGAACTTCAGTTATCTCGAACTAATTTGTATGGTCCCTTGAAGTTCGAGTTATCGAAGTTCAACTGTACTAAAACTGTCACTTCTCCATTTAACTCTATTTTGTGAACGCTCAAGTGTTGTCACAACTTAGGGTTTGATGGAGAAAGAAAGGAGTTATTCTTGAAAATGTTTCAATGTACGCATCTTATGTGGACCTCTGGTTCAGGATTGTAGGGTTTCAACTTCAATGTCACAGTTATAACTAGCCATCATCTACATCTACAGTAGATGCAGAAAACTTTCTGCATTACTTTTATCCTGCATTAAGCTATCACCTGCCTCTACCACCCAGAATTATACCTCTTTTAGGTGGTTGCATAAGAGGGGTTTTATTGCACTTTAAACATGAGTTCAGGAATTTAGGATTTAGACTTCAATGTTACAGCATTAACTGACACAATTTACATTTACTTTCAATATGGATTCGTACTGAAACTGTTCCAAGAGCAATGTAATGCTTCCTTAATGTTATGTTATCTTTTATTGATCCTTTTCCTGTTCAATATCCATGTAATAAATAATTGACGTCATGATTTTTAGAGCAGACCATGATCAGACGGCTCCTATAGGATCCAGCTGGGTCTACTCTGTTTGCACGTGCTTGAAAATGCGTTTATCTGTTAACCCTTTGCTTGCTATTCGCGTCAATATACCTACCTGTAAAATTTATAAATAGTGAAGACCAAGATGAGACAGCTCCAGCAGGAGCTGTCTCATCAGGGTCTGCACTATTTACAAGTTGATTGTGCAACAAGTGCACTCCACAGCAGTGATTGCACAGCGAAATACTTGTGCACAGTGAAGATATATGTAATTATACAACAGGACATGGGTAAAGAAGGAGAAATGTATTTTAAAATTCAGCAAGCGAAGGGTTAATATAGATAATTGCATCCAATAGGTAAAAGTAAACAGAGGATCTTACGTGAGTGTTCATTACAAATTGTGTCATGAAAACAGTCTTTAATAAACACGAATGTAAGATTTTTTTATCACATAAGTCTTAAAATGTCATAGAAAATGAAACAGGCTATAACTGACGTCTGTTTCGCCCAGATAAGGGCCGTCAGATCTGGGTCTACACTGTTTGCAAACGCGTTTATATGAGGGAAAGGGTTACATAATGACGTCATGAATATTAATTAGATTAATGTTTAT
The DNA here is from genome assembly GCA_963576725.1 of Azorinus chamasolen. Taxonomy (NCBI): domain Eukaryota; kingdom Metazoa; phylum Mollusca; class Bivalvia; order Cardiida; family Solecurtidae; genus Azorinus; species Azorinus chamasolen. The sequence goes on from OY755243.1 coordinate 74,937,940, forward strand.
AATGGCATATGAACACAGCACATTTTGGCTCAAGCAAAAGCTGTAGAATCATACCTATATTACATCATAAGCAAACAGAGCAGACCCAGATCAGACGGCTCCTATAGGAGCCGTCTGATCTGGGTCTACTCTGTTTGCAGATGTGTCTATATGAGGGAAATTTTTAAACAGTCCCAGATGCTGATAAGACACTGTGTTACATAGCGATTCATCTTAATCTAAACTCTTTTTTTTTGGCAAAAGGTAATCATGGATCCGCAGACATCACGTTAAAATTTAGAATAACAATGTTTGACGCATTTGGTGAATTAGAATACACAGGGTACAGCCGGGAGTCCTTACAGTGACATCTACACGTCAAGTGGGTGAACTGAATTAGACCAGAATTCTAATCGGTATTACTACTGCGTCGCCATAAATAACACAACATATCGTACATGTAACAAGTGTAATAACACAACATATCGTACATGTAACAAGTGTAATAACACAACATATCGTACATGTAACAAGTGTAAGAAGTGCCATACGTTCCGTTAAAAATAATGTTCGCAACTGTTCCCAACAGCTCGTAAAGTTTGTTTGATCTGAACTTCTGAAGGGCCCAAAACTGTTGTTAACAGCTTGTAACATTTTGTGTTTCATCTGAACGGTCCTTAATGGACAGGTGAAAACGTTCCTAACTGTTTTTAATTTGGCGAACGTTATGCGAGCGCTTCCCTCACCTGAACACGTTGTTGTTATACCAAATATCAGATCGGGAAAATGAGGGTGTGTCTGGCTTAACCATTTCCCTGTTCTATATTTATTCCAAATTTAAATACCCACTGAACATTCATGGCAAAAATAATTATAATAAAATATGGAAGTTGGAACATAGTAGCCATTTGAGAAAATTAAGAACCACATCTATCAAATTTAACTAGCGAACAAAGTAGACCCTGATCAGACGGCTCCTGATCTGGGGCTACTCTGTTTGCAAATGCGTGAAAAAAGCATTTATATGAAAGAAGGTATTAAACCTTATACATCTGTATCAAATCTGTTTTTAAAACGAACTTTATATATAAGAAATAATGGTTTAATGTATATTAACCAACTAAATTTTATAGTGGAATATGAACAAAGGAATGTTTGAACAGACACTGGTCACATAGCTCCTATATGAGTTGTCTGATCTAGGTCCACACTGTTTGCCAAGGACTAAAATGCGCATCTGTTATGGCGTAAATGGCTCAATATGTTGTTTTTAGTAGTTTAATTTCCTTTTTTTTTAAATTTTTATTATTATTATTTTTATTTTGTTCGTGTTTATGTTTTTTTCGTTTTGTTTATTTTGCTACTGTTTTTCTTCTTTTGTTGCTTTTTTCTTTCATTTTTTTTTCTTTTCTTTTTTTTCTGTTTTTTGTTGTTGTTTGCTTGATAAATAAATGGGGAATTTATTCCATTATACCAAAATACTGTAAATAGCGAAAGTTGGATCCGGTATCAAAATGGTATGTATCATGTTTGTCACAAATTACAGCACAGTCGGTCTCAAGAAACGCAGGAAATAGTACATAAACAAATTAAACAACGGAAAAGGAAATTACAGGATATTTGTCTAAATCATAACGTCACATAACTCAACAACAATTCCGGTGTTTAAAATGAATCTAACACGCACACAATCACGTACGTATAATTTTGAAGGTTAGCCCAGATGGCCGTATGAATATCTTCTATCACCAATGAAGTCGGTAATTAAGGTTGACAAGTTCTCAAAACATTAATCACATGTATACAGAAAATACTATAATTAGGCAGTTCTTACATTATATGTCTTATCTGGATTTGCTATGTTTGTATATTAATCCCTTACTCAATAAATACGCCATTTATTGCCTTTGCGAACAGAGTAGACCCAAATCAGACTGCTTCTGTAGGGGCCGTCTGATCAGAGTTTGCCCTGTTTGCTTAAATAATAATATTGATCTGATTCTACAGCATTTGCCATGGCCAAATTGTTTATATACAGTTATAGGAATTCATGTTGTTGATCTTCATGGTGACATCATTTATTACATGAATGTTTCATGTAGATAAGGATTAACCTTTTTCCCTTATGTAAGCGCATTTTCGTGCATCTGCAAACAGAGTAGACCCAGATCAGACGGTTCCTATAGGAGCCGTCTGATCTGTCTGCTCTGTTTGCTTATGTTGTAGTGTAGATCTGATTCTACAGCTTCTGTCTGAGCCAAAACGTCATGTGTCCATTATACCATTATAAAAATAATCTTATTAATATTCATGGCGTCATTACTTCCCACATGAATATTCATCAGGGAAATGATTAAATAATACAGAGCTGATTCTACAGCCCGCGTTATGGTCAAAGCATTTCGGTGTTCATCTGCCAGACAAACTTCCAGATAAGATACGTAAATTTAAGCATTTTCAAAAGTAGCTCTTTTATTTCTCCATCAAACCATATACTCTGACCAATCTTTAGAATCGTCTCTTCGAGACGATTTCAAAGAGTGGTCACAATAAAGATTTTGGTGGAGAAATAACGATTTTAGTAGTTAAGTACGCCCCGCTATCTGTAGCTCAGTGTCATTTACAAAATACCTTTAAATAGTCATCTATTCTATATGAATATTCATGAAAGGGTTACCTATGGTATAATGGTTTATACAATAGGACTTAATATTATGTATAAATTACACAATATGAACTTGATACAAAACCATTATTTATTAAATAAGGAAATATTTTCTCCTAAATAAAACATGTGTCTTTCAAAATGGTCTTTTTTCCAGTAAAACTGGCATCAAGTGGAATGGTAATTAGATTCCCAGGCTACTTTTGTTTTATATTCAGTAATGGGTATCCATGTCCATTAATAAGGCAAGGTCAAACCCACAACTTCCAATGGATGCATAATTTAAGTGTCTTGGAATACGATGTTTGTCCTGAAATTGACGATAAGCTGGCCAGCAAGTCAATGGTTAACTCCTGTAACTCTTTTGGCGCCAAATTTAAAAGTGACTTCTGCAATAATAATTTAATATTGAATATGAGTCTAAACTAAATAATAAAGGTAGATTAGTAAAACATTTGTTTTTTAAAACCTGTATGCTTGGGCTAAAATAATACAGAAAACAGTGAAGTCTCAGGTCGGATGCCGCCTTGAACAGGAGGCATCTGACCTGGGACTGCACTGTTTTCAATGGTGCCAACAAGCGACATTGGCGGCGAAAGAGTTAACGCTGATTTGTCAAATGGAATATTCTCAAAATCCAAACAAGCCAAGCAGTTAGCTTACCGTTAATATCCAGGGATGCTTTTAAGAAAAGTGTAACATGACATACGATGAGACAGCTCCTCTCATCTGCGTCTACATTATTTGCAAAGAATATGCACTTATTTTCCGCGCTGAAAGGGTTAAGCAGAAATCAGAAATCTCAATGCTATTCTACCGCGTCCATCGGCGTTTGTATGACAAGGAACCAACCCAACATAATAGTATAAAGGAATGACCTATGCAAACAAGCTGGGCAATTGCTTGCCTATATGCAGGGCTGGCAGATCCAAGACGATGCAGACGTTGTATATCTCATTCTGGGATGACGACTGAGAAGGGACACAAGGCATATATTCCGTAGAAAGCTTTGGGTTCGATCAGGGCTGGACGGAGGCAGAACAATTCAACATGTACCTTGATTTCTCTGATTCGCAGTTCTTGTTGCAAATTATTTATCTTACAAACACATGTGGTGGTAATTTATTAATTAGCATAAATAAATGAACGAATGAAAAGGTTAGGTAAAACATAATTTGGGCAATTTTCCGAACAAAATGTTATTTATTTCAGTACTTACAGTGTCATTGTCTTTTAAATAAACATATTTCTAGTAAGACGACAATTAGAAATATGGCGCCGAAAGGAATAACAGTAGTTCAGTCATATCACGACGTCCAGCTAATTACAGGTGGAGGAAAACCCCAAAGGTTTTTTGCGTGCACAGAACAAATTGCATTGTTTTGTGCACTGACGAAAACACCGACCGCATGCCAACTGGAAGGCTTCCGAATGCCCACGCCGAGATGCGAACCACAGCGGTGAGGGGTTTGTTTTCACAAAAGAATGTTAAACAAGCAATAGATGGTTAACAATGATGTTTCTTGACCACGTTGCAGTGTAAAGTGTGATAATAAAAATTAGGAGAACTCAATTTGACCATAACCCTTTCCCTCATATAAAGTCTTTTCAAACCCTTGTAAACAGAGAGGACGCAGATCTGACAGCTCATATTGGATCTTATCCTACAGGTTTTGTCTGAACAATTCCCGTTTTAGTTCTTGTAACTATTACAAAATAAGCTAATAATTATTCATGAAGTGATCGAAGCATGCGTTTAATGTTAATTCACGAAATGGCTAATATACAACATCATTTATTATTCATGAAAGAACTACTTATGGTTATCATAAAACGGAATTAGTCTACCTCAATGGTGATGCTTATTCACATATAACCATAGGTCCAGATAGGATGCGTTAATTAAAACATTTTCAAGAATATCTCCTTTATTTCTCCACCAAACCACTTTTCGAAGAGACGATTATAAAGAGTGGTCACAGTTTAGGGTTTGGTGGAGAAATAAAGATTATAGTATTTTTGGTACGCATCTTTATATGTAGCTCTGATAATAATATAAAATACAGCTTATAGCCAATGATATGGAGATACAGATATGGTCCAGTTAAATGTAGATAATTTCATATTTTTTTTATATCCATACATCATAGTAACAGATAAAGGTGCGTACTCAAATACTAAAATCGCCCATTCTCTACCAAACCCATCATTGTTTCCATTCTTTAGAATAGTCTCGAAGAGATAATTCTAAAGAGTGGTCACAACATAGGGTTTGGTGGAGAAATAAAGGAGATATTCTTGAAAATGTTTACATTTACGCATCTTATTCTTGAAAATGTATTAACCCATTTGCTCCCACGATCCCATATATGGGACGTCGGCAAACAGTGTAGACTCTGATCAGACGCCGCATAATGCGGCGTCTGATCAGAGTCTACATTGTTTGCTGATAGGACATTCAATATAAAACAAAACAAAAATGAACCTTTAGACCATACATCCCTTAGATAAAAGATAGACTAATCCAGTATATAAGCATGGAATAATCCACTGGGAGCAAATGGGTTAATTATAGCATTTATCTGGACCTCTGAATACTAAAATGGGCTAAAATTTGTACCGGGTTTGCCATCAATATATGAAAAACTGTAACCATTAATTAGTATATACATGCCATTAGTAATGTTGCACTTCAATTTTATAAAATTAATGTCTTTTTTTTTCAGAAAATAAGGGAAAATCGAAGAAAAACAACACTTTTAATTGGAGATCTAAATACAGCTCGGAAAAGTCCTTATCTAGCAAAGGACCAATCGGTTAATAATTACAATGGTTATATGGATTAAATCCGCCATTCTTTAGCAGGTCAATCTTTTTCGTCCAATTAATATATCATTTCCTTTTTAAGCATTACACTGTGTAATTCCTAATACGTTGTACCCTTTGCCACTTATTATCCGATTCCTTCATACTACCACCTTTTGACACCTCTGTAAAAGCCTCTTTCTGAAATCATTGAGATAAATAGAGCATTTGCGCCTTTTAACGCCTCTGTAAAGGTCCCTTTAGCATTGTGATAATTACTGCATTTGTTCCACTGGAGCAAATGCTCTATTTATCACAATGGTTTCGAAACTTTAAATTTCTAAAATGTTCCTTTTCTCTATTAAATGCTCCTTTTCGGTAGATTTAATAAAAGAAGTATGATCTAAAATATCCTATGATGGAGTGGGTTAATCGTCTTTCGTGTCCGTGGGAACGTCATGTGGCCGCCATGCAGCATGACGCAGCATGGTGCAATATCGGAGGCCGAAAATCCTCAACGGTATGATATTTAGAATTGTTATTATCTCCGTGATATTCATTATATTTTCCATTATTGCTACCATTCCTTCAGAATACGTGCAAGAAGACTTTATTGACGTCCCACGTCATTTCGAGCAAATGTGGTAATCGACTTTTTTCAGATTGCATTGTTGGGTAAAATAAATGGCATTTTATTTTTCCATCATATTTAGATATTTGAATTGCAGGATTTGTCCTATACCTTCAGAATGCATATGAATATTTCTATTAAAGGTGTTGTCAAAGCCTTCAAAGGATGTTTTACCATGATTAACAGATGTGTCCTATCAAGAATTTATGATACTTTAATGTGTGTTTGTATGTTAGATACGTATTAGCGACATTATCGAAAAATGAGTATGGACGCCATGGTATAAATATAAAGCTTCCTTCGAACAATTTAATATTTTATCGCGCTAGTTTTTTCCAAATTTGTTAACATTTTGTCACTCACGCAAGGTATGTTACTGCTATGACATCTGAAAATATCTTATTCGAATCAGAGACAAATACATACATGTATGTATATGTCTCTGCTCGAATTAACCCTTTCGGCGCCAAATTTCTAATTGTCGTCTGTAATTTTATTAACTTATTTGGTAAAATTAGTAAATGAGTTAAATACATGCAAATTTCAAAGGAGTAAAGCACGTGTATAGAAATAGAGATTGAGACAAAAAGTGAAGTCCCTGATCAGACGTCGCATTGAAAAGGCGGCGTCTGATCTGGAACTGCACTATTTGTCGTGGTGCATTTTCGCGACATAGGCGGTGAAAGGGTTAATTGTATATGTATTCTTGTGCTATTTGATCGGTGTGAACTGGCAAGCTTCTACGGCAAGGAGTTTAACTTCCTAACTTCTATTTCTTGAAGTGTTTTATATGTTAAACATGTTAGTATGTTTTATTCTGAAGTTCAGGGTGTGCTGTTTGCTTATGAAACTACAGTTGAACTTCGATAACTCGAACTTCAAGGGACCATACAATTTAGTCCGAGATAACAGAAGTTCGAATCATCCGATATCTAATCTGAACAATTTCTCAAGGTCACAGCTTAATACAGGTCTAAAGTAATGCTGAAAGCTCCTGTAGGAGCTTTCAGCATTACTTTAGACCTGTATTAAGCTGTCACATGTATTTCTAGACATCGGTAGCGATACGTTTTAGAGCAAAGGAGTATTGTAAGTTTTGGAAGGACTGTACTTTTTGTTCCAGCTATCCCGAAATTCGACTTATGCGAGTTTGAGATATCGAAGTTCAACTGTATACTAAACCTGACTCTTCAATACCAATATGGTCACTGACTTAAGCAAGTTCAACGGTTTCTCGTCCAACATTCTATTGTCTATTCATACGAAACTTTCTGAATTAATTAGCCCTACATTTTTTAGCAGTATTCTGTTGCTTTTGTCTGAACAAGAAAATTAAGTTGATTGCAGAACATAGTTTTGCCAGTCTTAATACAGCGTAAAGTGTTTCATTGAGTATGATGATGATGATGATGAAAATGACAATAATAACAATAATAATAATGATAGTAATAATGATAACAACAATGATAATAATAATGATATAATTATGATAATTGTCATAATTATATAATTATGTAATAATAATACAAATAATATAAATAATACTGTAATTAACAATAATACACGATGATCTAATAAACAAAATCAAAAGAAACTTACCGAGTATACACATTGCAAATACAATAGAGTAGCATGTTATAAACAAAACCCTTGCGTACGGACGGTCGAAAGGGTTGTCAAACCCAAAGTCATCATAATCACCATAGTCTGTGAAATTCGTACTCATATTAGAACCGTTAAACTCCGGTGTCGTTGTTGCATCCATTTTCAATATAAGTGCATAATCCTTTTAATTGCATTTAATTCAAATGGGCAATCAGAACAAGCTATCTGTTTAAACAGCATTATGACACATCATTCTTCACCTAGCCATTTCACAGGAATCAACAAATCTCACAGGTATAGAACAGCTGTAACCGCAATACGCAAAACCCAATATGTATTCTTGAGACGGTTTAAGCACAATATCAGTCCACATGTGGATGCTCCGCCAGCAGTACTACTCGATTGGGTAATGCCAATTATATAGTCAATACAGTAGGCGTTCGAACATATTGCTAAGTGTTACTCTTAGATGAATGTTTATTTTATCTAGTAAATATTTGAAAGAAAGGTATAAGGGCCGTTTCAACACCATATCATATAAATCTGGCTGGTGGTCAAAGACGACATGTTTTTCATTGCCACTATTTCACGAAGGCAAGGAGTATCATCCCAGCCTCTATAGGTCATATACAGTTGAATTTCGATACCTTGAACTTGGATAACTCAACGTTCAGTCCCTCCAAAACTGACAATTTACAGAATTGCTCTAAAATGTATTACAGTAACTAAGAATATCTAGAAACGCATGTGACAGCTTAATGTAGGTCTAAAATAATGCTAAAAGCTCGCACTACTTTAGATCTGCATTAAGCTGTGAACTTTAGAAATTATCCAGAACAGAAATCGGATAACTCGAACTTATGTTATCTCAAACTAATTTGTGTGGTCCCTTGAAACTCGAGATATCGAAGTTCAGCTGTATTTGACTAATCACAATCGATTCAGCAATTGGTAGGGAACGAACATTTCCGCATAATCGAATCAAAATCTGGCATGCGTTTTCAGAGAAAATGGTTGGAACTTTTTTGCTCAATAGACATACATATAAAAATTAGCATCGATCAGTATCGAATACAGTTCGGGTGCTTAAAGAAAACAGTTTTTAAATACCCACATATAATACAAGTGTGTCAACAGGACACAGATAACACTCTACTTATAGCGATATTGCCTCTAAATCAAGTACATTTTAGCGAAATGGTTATAAAATCCATTTGAACTCATACACTCCTATATTATTTTAGACCCAACCTCTTTGATTAAATCTACCGAAAAGGAGCATTATCTATAGAAAAGGAGAATGTTAGAAGTGTGTAGTTTTGAAACAAATGTGATAAATAGGGCATTTGCTCCTATGGAGCAAATGCTCGATTTATCACAATGGTTTCAAATTGTGACTTTTACAGAGGCGCCAAAATGCATCACTAGGAGGGAATGTTTTAACTTTGGTAACAAATAGTCATTGCAGTTCTTTTGTTATGTTATCTTCGTTATCATCTTCACATCAAGGTTGTTTATCTGTGAAAGTTCGTAACAAATCATCTTAGTGCTATGTAAAGAGTTGAGAAAACAAAAGGTTTTCATTTTGTGTTTTATTGTGAAACATACAAAGTCCCGTACCACTGGTAAAATTGTCGGAACAAATATTCCCATCTTTATGGCCATCTTCACATTAAAGGTTGTTCATCTGTGATAGTTTAAAATAAGTCATACCGACGGTATCATAGGAAATCGACTCGCACCATTTTTCCACTATATCTTATACTACATTGACGATCAAAGCCCCGTACGTTTGGTAGAACCCGCTCTTTAGGGTCTTTTTCACATCAAGTTTGTAATCTGCCAAAGAAATTCCTCCCTATGAGGAGTAAGACATACAATATATTTACATTGTATCTTACATAGTGGAGACACTTACAAGTCCCGTAACTCTGGTAAAAACGATCGGAGCAAACATTCATTTCTTTAGGACCATCTGCACATCAAGGTTGTACATATGAGTAAATCCATCCATCGGTGTATGCTGGGCTGGACACACAATTCTTTGCGGGGCGAACGTAAGAATGTACGTACGCACGGTCAAGAGCAATTTATATGCATCCCATCTTATGGGCGAGACCATATCTGTAAACCACGTTTCGTGTCTCACGACACTTCATCGCAGCAAAGCATATCGAGGGCTTGGTGAAAAACTATTCTAACTCCTTCACAAAGTGAAGGAGTTAGAATAGTTTTGCACTAAGCCCTCGATATACATTATGTATATCTCCGCTTGTGGGAATCGATCCCGAGTCGCTGAAAACCAAATACCTAACACCTGACTACCTAAACAGCTTGACTCGGTAAAGCATTTGTAAATTACAGTAAACCATCGATAATTCTAAATTTATGTATAAAAGAAATTATCGGCCTTACGACTGGCATGTACCGGTACTGCGGCTGAATAATCACGTCATATGTTAGCAGTGCTCAATATTGTAGGCGAAATGGCTTAATTACCATGGGGTTAAATGTACCGTCGGCTGAGCGGATATTCGGACGGAAAGTAGACTTTAACTAGGTACTTTACTATGTATTTATACCGTTATAAAAACATTCAAAGGGCACAAGAGAGCCGGATAACATGCATAAAGAGTGGTCGCAACATACGGTTTGGTGGAGAAATGACGCTCTTAGTACTTGAGTACGCATCTTTATCTGTTGCTCTGATTACATCTCTATAGTTAACTATATTCATGCTAAGCCGTCGTGATAAGCATTTACAATCAGATTGGATCCCGATGATACTCAGAGTAATTGTTCGACATTTAATTAGCCCTTTCGGCGCCAAATTTCTTATTGTCTCTGCAAATCCAAGTTTGTTAAATCATTCAGTAAAATAAGAAAATGAGATAACTAAATGCAAATTTCAAAGGAATAAAGCACATATATAGAAATAGAGATTGAGACAAATAGTGAAGTCCCCTGATCAGACGCCGCCTTGAAAAGGCGGCGTCTGATCTGGGACTACTATTTGTCGTGGTGCATTTATGCGACTGCGGCGGTGAAAGGGTTAATAGTTTCTGAAAAGTTTGATGTACGTAAAAATAAATTGCAATAGATCAGTGTTTAATCAGACATTATTTATTTATCCATAAGGAAGATTTAATACATTCTGTGGTGAAAACTAATTATAAATATGCAAATAACATACACATGATAGATTATACAATATGCAAAATATCAAACACATGATGCAATCTTACCACATGTTGCCTCGAGCAATTCCAACTGCAGACACGCTACACTAACTAGTTTCCAAATATAGTCATAAAATACACGTGTTGTTATGACATTTAAGTCCAGCGGGGATACCTTTATTTACAATATTTGTAAAGCTAGGGTGACTTTGAGAGAAGTGTGAGGTTAGGACGTCCGTAAACCGGTTTAAACCCCAGTGGTGTTTTTGCTGCTGACCGTGCCAAGGCGGTACTCTCTTTGTCACCCTTCCTTTTGTTTGCCTTGCGTCTTTGTGCTTGTGGTTTGTTCATGTTGTGGAACGTTTGTCCCTGTTTCTTGTGTGTCTTTTGGTGTTTTCATTTCGTGTGTTTGTGTGCGTTTGGGTGTGTGGTTGTGTGTGTGTGTGTCATGCTGTCTATCGGTGTTTTGGTGGTGGTTGCGTCTTGCATGTGGCTTTGCCTGCTTGACTTTACTACTTTTCCATATAATTAACATTTAGCCTGCTGCGAAAACTTTTGTTGGGAGAAAATGTCATCGATCTCAGTTACTGTTATAATCTACCAGTTAGTAGCAGAAATATGACCCTTTGTTGCTTTCAGATAGCCATATAGGAAATGTAACTGTTAGAAGTCATATCTTGGAACAGCTTGCTCAGATTTCATTTAAATTTGACGGTGTATTTACATGGATAGGTCAGACATTATTTATTTATCCATAAGGAAGATTTAATACATTCTGTGGTGAAAACTAATTATAAATATGCAAATAACATACACATGATAAATTATACAATATGCAAAATATCAAACACATGATGCAATCTTATCACATGTTGCCTCGAGCAATTCCAACTGCAGACACGCTACACTAACTAGTTTCCAAATATAGTCATAAAATACACGTGTTGTTATGACATTTAATTAACATTTAGCCTGCTGCGAAAACTTTTGTTGGGAGAAAATGTCATCGATCTCAGTTGTCACAACTGATTCATCCTGATTCATTTCTTTTCAATATCACTGTACGAGTGTTTTGAACAAACAAATTGGATCTTGATCAAACAGTCTAGATCCTGATGATATGCCGAGTCACCCGCTGTCTCATCTGGATCCAAACGGTTTATACAGGGCATCACTCATCCGCCCTCAGTAAGAATTGATAAAGGTAAAATTGCCGCTTTATCAGGAAAAACCCATTCCCTCATATTAACGCCTTTTGACGCCTCTGTAAAAGTCACTTTTTGGAAACCATTGTGATAAATAAAGCATTTTCTCCATAGGAGCAAATGCTTTATTTACAAAATGGTTTCAAAACTACATAATTCTATTTTTTGTTCCTTTTCTCAAGTATATACTCCTTTTCGGTAGATTTATTCAAAGATGTTGAATCTAAATATAGCCAATGAGAATGGGTTAATGTCTTTGGTGATCTGCAAGTATTGTAGATACAAACGTGGATACAAGCCTGTAAACCCATGCGTCGCACCTTAACCCTTTACTCTTTGAATATTCTTGTAAGAAATAATAACACCACCAATAAATTAGATTGATTGTTATAATACCACATGCACAGACAAATCTGTGGTCATTGCCAAACGCGTTGAATCACATCTATATTATATCATAAGCAAACAGAGCAGACCCTAATCAGACGGTTCCTATAGTAGCAATCTGATCTGGGTCTACTCTGTTTGCAAAAGCGTAGAAGTGTGTCTTCATGAAGTAAATGGTTAAAAGGTTAATTACGCAGTACAAAGCTTGAACCAGAAATGGTGTCAAAGCCACCTGATGCTCGCCTGTTTAAAAGTTAAGTCTAAAACGTGTCATATTGAACACAAAAAAAAATCAATTTTCAGTTTAAACTTAACTGCATCAATATCACAACCAAAGGCAACCAAATACCAATTTTCATAAATTTAAAAAGATTATTAAACAAAAAGATACATACCAAATATGGAAGCCCTAGGTCTATTCAGGTTCCAATGTAATAGGCAGTTAAATATGTTTGCAAAAGTAGGTCAAAGGTGAAGGTCAGAAGGGTTAAATTGTTGGCATGGTCATACCAAGTATAGAAGTCCTATGCCCATCGCATCCAATAGCATAGGCATTTAAAGATTTTTGCAAAAGAAGGTCAAAGGTCAAAGTCAAGGTCACATGGTAAAAATATTGGTATGGTTGGAAAGTCTTAAGACAGGAAATATACATCCAAAGTATGGAAGCCCTGGGCCTATTGGTTCCAATGTTATATGCATTTAAATACTTTTGCAAAAGTAGGTCAAATGTTAAGGTCAATGTCAGAACGGCAAATATGTTTGCATGGTCATACCAAGTATGGAACTCCTAGGTGTATTGGTTCCAAGTTATAGGCACTTACATATTTTTGCAAAAATAGGTGAAATATCAAGGTCATATGGTAAAAAACATGGGTGTGTTTGAAAAAGTCTTCAGACAGAAAAGATACAAATCAAGTATGTAAGTATATGCATTTAAAAACTTTTGCAAAAGTAGGTCAAAGGTCAAGGTCAGAAAGGCAAACATGTCGGCATGGTCATATCAGGTATGGACGCTCTATGCCTATTTGTTGCAATGCTATAGGCATTTAAAGACTTTTGCAAACGTAAGACAAAGGTCAAGGTCACATGGTAAAAACAATGGTATGGTTGGAAAAGGCGGCGTCTGATCTGGGACTACTATTTGTCGTGGTGCATTTATGCGACTGCGGCGGTGAAAGGGTTAATAGTTTCTGAAAAGTTTGATGTACGTAAAAATAAATTGCAATAGATCAGTGTTTAATCAGACATTATTTATTTATCCATAAGGAAGATTTAATACATTCTGTGGTGAAAACTAATTATAAATATGCAAATAACATACACATGATAAATTATACAATATGCAAAATATCAAACACATGATGCAATCTTATCACATGTTGCCTCGAGCAATTCCAACTGCAGACACGCTACACTAACTAGTTTCCAAATATAGTCATAAAATACACGTGTTGTTATGACATTTAATTAACATTTAGCCTGCTGCGAAAACTTTTGTTGGGAGAAAATGTCATCGATCTCAGTTACTGTTATAATCTACCAGTTAGTAGCAGAAATATGACCCTTTGTTGCTTTCAGATAGCCATATAGGAAATGTAACTGTTAGAAGTCATATCTTGGAACAGCTTGCTCAGATTTCATTTAAATTTGACGGTGTATTTACATGGATAGGTCAGACATTATTTATTTATCCATAAGGAAGATTTAATACATTCTGTGGTGAAAACTAATTATAAATATGCAAATAACATACACATGATAAATTATACAATATGCAAAATATCAAACACATGATGCAATCCTATCACATGTTGCCTCGAGCAATTCCAACTGCAGACACGCTACACTAACTAGTTTCCAAATATAGTCATAAAATACACGTTTTGTTATGACATTTAATTAACATTTAGCCTGCTGCGAAAACTTTTGTTGGGAGAAAATGTCATCGATCTCAGTTGTCACAACTGATTCATCTTGATTCATTTCTTTTCAATATCACTGTACGAGTGTTTTGAACAAACAAATTGGATCTTGATCAAACAGTCTAGATCCTGATGATATGCCGAGTCACCCGCTGTCTCATCTGGATCCAAACGGTTTATACAGGGCATCACTCATCCGCCCTCAGTAAGAATTGATAAAGGTAAAATTGCCGCTTTATCAGGAAAAACCCATTCCCTCATATTAACGCCTTTTGACGCCTCTGTAAAAGTCACTTTTTGGAAACCATTGTGATAAATAAAGCATTTTCTCCATAGGAGCAAATGCTTTATTTACAAAATGGTTTCAAAACTACATAATTCTATTTTTTGTTCCTTTTCTCAAGTATATACTCCTTTTCGGTAGATTTATTCAAAGATGTTGAATCTAAATATAGCCAATGAGAATGGGTTAATGTCTTTGGTGATCTGCAAGTATTGTAGATACAAACGTGGATACAAGCCTGTAAACCCATGCGTCGCACCTTAACCCTTTACTCTTTGAATATTCTTGTAAGAAATAATAACACCACCAATAAATTAGATTGATTGTTATAATACCACATGCACAGACAAATCTGTGGTCATTGCCAAACGCGTTGAATCACATCTATATTATATCATAAGCAAACAGAGCAGACCCTAATCAGACGGTTCCTATAGTAGCCATCTGATCTGGGTCTACTCTGTTTGCAAAAGCGTAGAAGTGTGTCTTCATGAAGTAAATGGTTAAAGGGTTAATTACGCAGTACAAAGCTTGAACCAGAAATGGTGTCAAAGCCACCTGATGCTCGCCTGTTTAAAAGTTAAGTCTAAAACGTGTCATATTGAACACAAAAAAAAATCAATTTTCAGTTTAAACTTAACTGCATCAATATCACAACCAAAGGCAACCAAATACCAATTTTCATAAATTTAAAAAGATTATTAAACAAAAAGATACATACCAAATATGGAAGCCCTAGGTCTATTCAGGTTCCAATGTAATAGGCAGTTAAATATGTTTGCAAAAGTAGGTCAAAGGTGAAGGTCAGAAGGGTTAAATTGTTGGCATGGTCATACCAAGTATAGAAGTCCTATGCCCATCGCATCCAATAGCATAGGCATTTAAAGATTTTTGCAAAAGAAGGTCAAAGGTCAAAGTCAAGGTCACATGGTAAAAATATTGGTATGGTTGGAAAGTCTTAAGACAGGAAATATACATCCAAAGTATGGAAGCCCTGGGCCTATTGGTTCCAATGTTATATGCATTTAAATACTTTTGCAAAAGTAGGTCAAATGTTAAGGTCAATGTCAGAACGGCAAATATGTTTGCATGGTCATACCAAGTATGGAACTCCTAGGTGTATTGGTTCCAAGTTATAGGCACTTACATATTTTTGCAAAAATAGGTGAAATATCAAGGTCATATGGTAAAAAACATGGGTGTGTTTGAAAAAGTCTTCAGACAGAAAAGATACAAATCAAGTATGTAAGTATATGCATTTAAAAACTTTTGCAAAAGTAGGTCAAAGGTCAAGGTCAGAAAGGCAAACATGTCGGCATGGTCATATCAGGTATGGACGCTCTATGCCTATTTGTTGCAATGCTATAGGCATTTAAAGACTTTTGCAAACGTAAGACAAAGGTCAAGGTCACATGGTAAAAACAATGGTATGGTTGGAAAAGGCGGCGTCTGATCTGGGACTACTATTTGTCGTGGTGCATTTATGCGACTGCGGCGGTGAAAGGGTTAATAGTTTCTGAAAAGTTTGATGTACGTAAAAATAAATTGCAATAGATCAGTGTTTAATCAGACATTATTTATTTATCCATAAGGAAGATTTAATACATTCTGTGGTGAAAACTAATTATAAATATGCAAATAACATACACATGATAAATTATACAATATGCAAAATATCAAACACATGATGCAATCTTATCACATGTTGCCTCGAGCAATTCCAACTGCAGACACGCTACACTAACTAGTTTCCAAATATAGTCATAAAATACACGTGTTGTTATGACATTTAATTAACATTTAGCCTGCTGCGAAAACTTTTGTTGGGAGAAAATGTCATCGATCTCAGTTACTGTTATAATCTACCAGTTAGTAGCAGAAATATGACCCTTTGTTGCTTTCAGATAGCCATATAGGAAATGTAACTGTTAGAAGTCATATCTTGGAACAGCTTGCTCAGATTTCATTTAAATTTGACGGTGTATTTACATGGATAGGTCAGACATTATTTATTTATCCATAAGGAAGATTTAATACATTCTGTGGTGAAAACTAATTATAAATATGCAAATAACATACACATGATAAATTATACAATATGCAAAATATCAAACACATGATGCAATCTTATCACATGTTGCCTCGAGCAATTCCAACTGCAGACACGCTACACTAACTAGTTTCCAAATATAGTCATAAAATACACGTTTTGTTATGACATTTAATTAACATTTAGCCTGCTGCGAAAACTTTTGTTGGGAGAAAATGTCATCGATCTCAGTTGTCACAACTGATTCATCTTGATTCATTTCTTTTCAATATCACTGTACGAGTGTTTTGAACAAACAAATTGGATCTTGATCAAACAGTCTAGATCCTGATGATATGCCGAGTCACCCGCTGTCTCATCTGGATCCAAACGGTTTATACAGGGCATCACTCATCCGCCCTCAGTAAGAATTGATAAAGGTAAAATTGCCGCTTTATCAAATCTTAAGACAAAAAAGTTGCATACCAAGTATGGAAGCCCTTGACCGACCAGTTCAAATTTTATAGGCATTTAAAGAAGTTTGCAATTTTAAGTAGGTCAAAGGTCAAAGTAACATGGCAAAAACAATATTGTTGGAAAGGTCTTAAAGAGGAAGTCCCTACAATGATCGCATATTTTCAATAATATCATAAAACTTGGTATTTGTTATGCTGTATCATTATCATGAAGGTTCCCAATTTGAACTTATATCGAAAAATGCCCCTGTGATACAAATAAACCGATTTCATCAATGCTGATAATTTTTATTCTACAACACAATATTATCGGCCTTTTCCGTTAAATTCTTCCGCGTTTTGCCGATGATCACCCGATCCCTCCATTGTTTACGTAATAGCTTTTTCGGAAGTGGTCGGAGAATCGCGAATAGGGCGAACAGTTACGAAACTAAAACCCAACCCGAATAAAACTGAAACATCGGGGAGTAAAATCGGGATCGGCAATATCAAACACATGGATGTTTTGTCATTATAAACGCTAATTGAATGGGTTTTCTTGCAATATACTACTTTTCAGCATATAAACATATGAGTTTTGTATATTTTAAGTGTTTTTGAAACGCGTCAAATGTAGGGACATCCCCTTTAACACAAAAAGTTGCATACAAAGTATGGAAGGCTTTGGCCCATTGGTTCAAATGTTATAGGCATTTAAAGATTTTTGCAAAAGTAGGTCAAAGGTCAAGGTCAGGAGGGCACAAATGTTAGCATGATCATACCAAATATGGAAGTCCTAGGCCTATTGGTTCCAATAATATAGGCATTTAAAGATTTTTTCAAAAGTAGGTCGAAGGTCAAGGTCAGAAGAGCAAACAATAATATTGTTGGATGTTACAGGCATTTAAAGATTTTTGCAAAAGTAGGTCAAATGTCAAGGTCAGGAGGGCAAAAAAGTTGACATGATCATACCAAATATGGAAGCCCTATGTCTATTGGTTCAAATACTATAGGCATTTAAGGATTTTTGCAAAAGTAGGTCAAAGGTCAAGGTCAAGGTCAGGAGGGCAAAAAAGTGGGCATGATCATACCAAGTATTGAAGTCCTAGGCCTATTGGTTCCAATAATATAGGCATTTAAAGATTTGTTCAAAAGTAGGTCGAAGGTCACGGTCAAGGTCAGAAGGGCAAACAATAATATTGTTGGAAAAGTCTTAACACAAGAAGGTTGCATACCAAGTATGGAAGCCCTAGGTCTATTGGTTCAAATACTATAGGCATTTAAAGATTTTTGAAAAAGTAGGTCAAAGGTCAAGGTCAAGGTCAGAAGGGCAAAAATATTGGCATGGTCATACCAAGTATGGAAGCCCTAGGCCAAATGGCTCCAATAATATAGGTATTTAAGATTTTTGCAAAAGGAGGTCAAAGGTCAAGGTCAAGGTCAGAAGGAAAAAAAAATGTTGGCATGGTCGGAAGGGTCTCGACAATATGAACCTTCTCACCCAATTTCAGCATCATAGCACAAATATTAAGCTTTATACCAACCCGTCCAAAAAAACTTTAACCTGGTGATTTTGTCCAAAACATGTCAAAAATTGATAAAATCGAAAAATGTTTTTAATGTTTAACTTTATAGCAGCAATATTTGACCTCAAATGAACTTCCATACAAAATGTCAGCATCCTAGTACAAATATTAAGCTTTAAAACAACCCGTCCAAAACACTTTAACCTGGTGATTTGTGGCCAAACGGACTAAGTCTAAAACATGTCAAAAATTGATAAAATTGGAAAATATTTTTAATGTTTAACTTCATAACAGCAATATTTGACCTCAAATGAACTTCCATGCAAAATGTCAGCATCCTAGTACACATATTAAGCTTTAAAACAACCCGTCCAAAAATCTTTAACCTGGTGATTTGTGGCCAAAAGGTTTAAGTCCAAAACATGTCAAAAATTGATAAAATTGAAAAATATGTTTAATGTTTAACTTCAGTCGAAATCTCATTTTAACAGAAAAACTGCTTAAGCAAGGATATAGATACCATAAACTAAGAAAAACTTTCTCTAAATTTTACTATCGAAATCTCTCGCTTATTGGCAAGTACCAATGTAATCTCAAGGTGCTTCTGCGACACGGTATTTCACATCCTGAATTTTATGGTGATGTGATTTACAAACTTCGTAAAATTATTGGACATACCCATTTTCTCACTTTGTTCATCAAATATGTTAAACAATTCATTAAAAAGGGATATGATCCTGTAGTACTACAACATACTGCATGTTTGGTTGTGAACCCTTTTACAGTTGGCAATCACGCTGGCCTCTTTGCATGTACGCCGACAAGAAAGGTTTAGTACTCTATGAAGGCGACCTCTTAAATCCAGAAATGGAAGGAGAACGTCGGATATCTGTACTATTTCATTTTTGTCGTACCCTTTATTACTTTTCTACAGTTACTCTGTTTGCAGCTCAATCATTGAGTACACTAGCGATAGGTGGATACAGTATGTTCACTTAAATGTTTTCGTTTTACATGCACTTTACCACTGTATTTGCCGTCGCGGTTGTTGTAGCTTAGTCGGAGAGGGGATACGTTTATTTACACTGTTTGTCTTTTAGGGTGGGGATGGAATAAGTGTGAGGTTGGGCGTCCATAAACCGGTTTAACCCCCCAGTGATTTTTGTCACTGACCGTTCCAAGGCGGTACTTCCATCTTCCTCCTATTGTATGTTTGTTTTGTCTTTGTGCGTCTCTTGTTGTTTTTATATTTATGTACATTTGCTGTTTCCTTGTGTTGCTGTTCGGGCGACTGTTTGTTCTGTATGTGGTGTTTCCTGCATGACTCATTTTTGTACTTTCATAACAGCAATACCTGACCTCAAATGAACTTCCATACAAAATTTCAGCATCCTAGTACACATATTAAGCTTTAAAACAACCCGTCCAAAAAACTTTAACCTTGGCCACGCTCACGCCCATGCTCACGCTCACGCTCACGCCGGGGGTATAGCATAAGCTCTACTGTTCTACGAACAGGCGAGCTAAAAACGATGACACAAGTTATTCAAATTTGATCGCAATCCGAAAAGAGATAATAGAAATAAAAGTACTGACAGTACTGAAGGTTTCGGACCATATATATGTCGATTGTGACTATACAATACGAAAAAGCTTGGTAGGGAAGGACTGGTACCATTGATGCATAGTAATATGACCTCTAAAGCATTATTTCCTGAACTAAAATGGTGTTTAATGGAACTGTTTGTTACAATTGACAGGTCATCTGAACATAATTGCTGTGAACTTTTCTGAAAATCCTGTCAGTGTTTTAGATATTGTTTAAAGAAATAAATTGATGACTAGTAGCACACAGTGCAGTTCCAATAGCACAATTTGCCACTGTGTGCCTGAAGTTTACTTAAATTTATATTTGAATGTAGTAAAGGGCCATTACTCTATTATTATTTGGCCGACGTTGGCGTCATATAATGTGCCTCATGCACCTATCCATGTAAATACCCCGTCAAATTTAAATGAAATCTGAGCAAGCTGTTCCAAGATATGACTTCTAACAGTCACATTTACTATATGGCTATCTGAAAGCAACAAAGGGTCATATTTCTGCTACTAACTGGCAGATTATAACAGTATTTGGCGTGCATCAATCACTTATCCATTTATACACTACAACCAAGTTTGGATAAATTATATATGCCATGTGAATCTAAATATCATACAGTTAACAAGATCTAATTATAACAGAATATGTTGCAGAATGTCCCCTAAACGAAAATTATACTGGTATTGGTGAGCAAAATATCTAAATTTCAACCAATAACAGGCCATTAGTGATCACTTGGTTACCATGGCAACCAACACTTTTGAAAAAACTGCATATATATCCCTACTGACCAATTTTCCGAAAAGTCTAATATGTAAATTGTGACCCATTCAGAGGACACCACTGAATTACGTATTTCAAATAATAAATATGGACAATATTAGCCAATAAGCTCGATAAAAGGTTTTTCTAATAAAAAACAATTGCTTAAATTGTGGCCGATTTTAGGCTGCGAAATTCATATCCGCGGCTATGAGTCATACCCGTCATATCGGGTGTTTATACTGTATCTTCCAGTCGTTATCTTCATTCCCATAGTTCGTGTGTAATGTGTAGAGATTGACGATGTTCCGACCATTATTCATTACTGTTTTCTCCGTAACGTTGTCTGTACCAATCCGACAAATTCAAGAAATGCTTGTAGATTTCAAAATATCCGCCCGACTTTCAGAAGTCGATTACTTTCTGGGCCATTTTTACCGGCGCTCTGTGGTATCTATTCGTACGCGACCAAATTTATCATATAACGTAGCATTTTACATGGCAAAATTATTGGTAATTGAAACAGTTGCATCCGCATTTTAATAATTGACACAAATACCAAATGAAGAATTGTCGATATCGTTTAACCAACGCATTGCACTTGGAACTATATTTTTGTCTAGGGGTGTTAACAAAATCACATTTTTGGCAAAATGAAAGTAGAAATACGGGTGAAATACACCCGTAGACAACGAATTCGTTTAATCGGCGCTACGTGATAAACATTCTGTCAACGTTAAACCATTCAAAATTTCTGCATTTGGGCTAATGGACGTATGCATTGTAAAAGTACAAAAATGAGTCATGCAGGAAATACCACATACAGAACAAACACTCGCCCGAACAGCAACACAAGGAAACAGCAAATGTACATGGGTAGAAAAAACAACAAGAGACACACAAAGACAAAACAAACATTCAATAGGAGGAAGATGGAAGTACCGCCTTGGAACGGTCAGTGACAAAAGTCACCGGGGGTTTAAACCGGTTTATGGGCGCCCAACCTCACCCTTATTCCATCCCCATCCTAAAAGACAAACAGTGTAAATAAACGTATCCCCTCTCCGACTAATCTACAACAACCGCGACAGCAAATACAGTGGTAAAGTGCATGTATAACAAAAACATTTAATTGAACATACTGTATCCACCTATCGCTAGTGTACTCAATGATTGAGCTGCAAACAGAGTAACTGTAGAAAAGTAATAAAGGGTACGACAAAAATGAAATAGTACAGATATCCGACGTTCTCCTTCCATTTCTGGATTTAAGAGGTCGCCTTCATAGAGTACTAAACCTTTCTTGTCGGCGTACATGCAAAGAGGCCAGCGTGATTGCCAACTGTAAAAGGGTTCACAACCAAACATGCAGTATGTTGTAATAATACAGGATCATATCCCTTTTTAATGAATTGTTTTATATATTTGATGAACAAAGTGAGAAAATGGGTATGTCCAATAATTCTACGAAGTTTGTAAATCACATCACCATAAAATTCAGGATGTGAAATACCGTGTCGCAAAAGTACCTTGAGATTACATTTGTACTTGCCAATAAGCGAGAGATTTCGATAGTAAAATTTAGAGAAAGTTTTTCTTAGTTTATGGTATCTATAAGCATAAATTGATATTTCGTAGTATAACAGTGGTCTGATTGCGCATTATGGGATATGAATTTCTTTATAAATTTGCTTGAGACATGCCATGGGGATGCATTACTATTAGGTTTCGGAAAGTAGTCCGAAACCTAAATACTCAGTTCAAATTGGGTGACAGAAGTAAGTGAAACCCATCGTACCCTATAGGAAATATGCTATAATAATAAGAATAACTACCTACCTAATGAAATATGAATATTAATTATCGGCAGTTATACAATGACATTATAAATAGGAGAACGCTTGGCCTTGGCAGAAGCGGTAGACCTCGAATTATATAATCCAGAAGCACATTGAACAGACCCTGATCAGAAGACTCCTACAGCCGTCTGATCTTGGTCAGCTTTATATGAAAAGGGTCAAAATATCAGGTAAATGGTAGATCCAATTCGAGGGCTTGGTGCAAAGCTATTGTAACTCCTTCACAAAGTGAAGGCGTTACAATAGTTTACACCAAGCCCTCGAGTTGTATTCTCAAATAAAATTTAATGCTGAAATACACGTTTTGAATTTCACAGTTTCCTCGCTCTACAAAGTACAGAGAACGTAAATGTACTAGCCTACAGAAATAATAATAGCAGTAATGCTATGCTTATCACTAAAACCAAACTGAAATTCCATTAAAATATTCTAAGATTCATGTCATCTTTTTTGTTTTATTCCTTGGGGTAAGTGAAAATATAAAGCCATGCTATTTATCTAAGTAAACCCCTCATTCTTTGCTATGTTAGAATATGTGTTTGTATTGAAGTATTTCTGCTGCAAATTCTCGGCTCCTAATACATTACATCAGTCTGCTAAGATAATGATCTGCTTCAGGGTTCAAAGTTTCGAGATTTTTCTTCAATTTCCTTACAAAAATATAATCAGTGTCAAACAGTTTGGGTCGGCGTTATGCAGCGTCTCCTGTGGGTCCAAACAGTTTGGGTCGGCGTTATGCAGCGTCTCCTGTGGGTCCAAACAGTTTGGGTCGGCGTTATGCAGCGTCTCCTGTGGGTCCAAACAGTTTGGGTCGGCGTTATGCAGCGTCTCCTGTGGGTCCTTGAAACAGTTTGGGTCGGCGTTATGCAGCGTCTCCTGTGGGTCCAAACAGTTTGGGTCGGCGTTATGCAGCGTCTCCTGTGGGTCCAAACAGTTTGGGTCAGAACTTTCAGACTATATTTACTTCACAACAGCAGGTGTTAAGTGCTTGTGGGGCCGAAAAAAGTCGCCCCGTACTTCATTTTCAGTGTTGTTATATTTCTGGTCATGCGGGATCATTAGTTTTGATGTTATTATTTTGAAAATTGAATACTGCTTAAGCCGATGCTAGTGGGCGTGAGTAATGTTGCATTTTTATTTACTACTCATGAACAGACTCACTAAAACCGAGCAATTTTCTCTTTTCACATTGCTACTTGTACTTTTGAAGGATCTCCCAATTTCAGACTATACATGTATTCGTACAAAGATAACCACTGGGTAGAAATTCTGACCTACACCCACGCTACAGATAAAGGTGTGTATCCAAATACCAAGTCCTATACTGTGACACCCGCCTTACATATATATTTTGTATTGCAAAATGTTGTGATATTCAATTTGATTTTGTTCTATACATTTCTAGTCACACCATTGCAATGCGGTATCTCATTAAGCCATTACATTGCGGTCACAGAGTATATTAGACCGTTGCAAACAGCGGCACCCAGATCAAAGGACTCATTCATCGGAGTCTGCATTGTTTTTCATAAAAATCCTATCCTTCAGTGATAAAATTTGATATTTTTTTCAGAAAGGGAGGAGCCAGTTTTAATTATTCAGCAGGTTAAGAGTTTGAGTAGTTTCCTTAGGCAGGTTAGATTAGGAATAAATGAAGTGTTTTTCAATTATTTCCTTATCTGGTAAGGTTTTACAGCATTTCATTCATATGATGCTGATGATCAATGCTTTTATAACTCTAATATGACAGCGATAATGTTTTATCTTGTAAACATGACCTAGTTCATTCCATAACCAATAACAGGATCAGCAAGGTTTCTTTTGCACGATGTTTTGGGGGATCAAGGTCAAACTGTATACCTGAATACAGTAGTTGTCTTAAGCAGTCATTCCTTTATTCAACGTAAGAGTCTAAAAAACAAACGATTGCTTTATGCAAGGCAAAATTAATACAGAAAGTTCCTACAGGAGATGAAGATAAGTTTTATGGTATCCAAATGTTTACCCTATAGTGAATCACTCCATTATTTCGCACGTCAGAACTATCCCTGTCTATTTATTAATCCCTTCAATAGATTTTGTCTGCCTCAGGTTCCAAACTGGAGCAGCCTTCACTTTCTTTAACCCTTTCGGCGCCACATTTCTAATTGTCGTCTGCAATACTTTAGTATTTTGTTTAATGGATACAACTATATAAACGTGTCTAAGCCTGTTGTGAATACATTAAGTAAACCTTTTTGTCGCTTTTAATTAGACTTGAACTGCGGAAACAATTTGAACGTTTTCACCAAACGTTAATGTCGGTTTACCATAGAGAAGTATTTGACAATTAAGTGGATGAAAGGTGCATAATTCGCGGAACATATTCAGCCGTGGAATAACAAACGTTGGACAGTTAAAAAAGTAATGATCGACACTTTCAACTTGGTGTCCGCATGAACAACTTTCAGTAATGGATAAATGGTTTTTAAACAGGTGCGAGTTCAAGTTACTGCACTTGTTTCGCAACCGAGCATACAAAACTGATGTTTTCCTATCGCCGCTTAATAGGTATTTAGGAGCATGGTTCGTATTTGAAAATAAATTACGCGGTGCTTGTTTAAAACCACACAGGGTGTTAATATTACGAATCTCTAATGGTAAATCATTCCACAGACTAACAGCGGAAGGAATAAAAGACTTTGCATAGATGTGGGTTCTTCTGGTAGAAATTGTATAATCGTCAAAATTCTCAGATTGTAACTTGTATTTGAGCTAACGATGTTAGGCACCAAATTTTGCAGATAATCAGGACAGTCGCCTTTGTGAATTCTATACATATACAAAAAACCAAGCTTTAAATAACGACGATGATCTGATAACGTTAACCAGTCAACTTCACAATAGAGATTATAAAGAAAAGCAGATCTTGTTAGGCTGGATACTATTCTTTCTGCTTCATTTTGGATTTTATCGAGTGTTCTTTTTTATAAATCGTACAGCCATCCCAGACAACAGATGCATATTCCATAAAAGGTCTAACGTAGGATACATAGATTTGGTTTAGTGTTTGTAGTTTAACTGAACATTTTAATTTTCTCATGATACCTAATAATTTAGCGGCAGATTTAGATATGTTTTCAATATGTTCATGCCATTTACTGTCTGAGCTCAGGGTTAATCCAAGATGTTTATGGGTTTTAACAAAATTAATGGGGTATTATCAAACAAAATGTTGGGGTTTACAATACTTCAGTTTAGCGTAAAAAGTATGACCTCCGTTTTATTTGGGTTGAAATCTACCAACCACTTCCTAGACCAGGAATGAATAAGCGCAAGGTCATGGTTAAGTATTCCTTCCAGATCATTAATATTTGATGTTGTAAACGATAAAGAAGTGTCATCTGCAAATAGACGCGAAATACTCAAAAGCTGATCAATGATAGAAATAATAGAGGACCAAGGATAGAGCCTTGAGGAACACCAGCAGATATAGATACTTCATTTGAAAAAGAACAACCCACAAAAACGTTCTGTGTTCTGTTTTCAAGATAACTTTGAATCCAGTCGAGTAACTTTCCATCGAAGCCATTCTGGTTTAGTTTAACCAAAAGCCCTTTATGCCAAACTCGATCGAAAGCCTTGGATATGTCACAAAAGACGATACATGTGAAGTTTTTATTGTCAAATGCCTTGGCTATTTGATCGTATATGTCAACTAGAGGTTTTTGTCACAAAAACGGATGTCTCCCCTCTAATAAAAACAATATGCAAAGGGAAATCACTACAAATGTTATGGACTTGATGAATGATACTTCTCCTCATTATGCGCTTTCCACACCACATTTTTCAAGAAGAAAATGATAATAGCTAATAACTCTAATAATATTGATACCAGAGTTATGGCCCTTGTGCATGACACTTACTTTCATCATGCCCTTTCCATAAATAAAATGTCATTCCAATAGCATCAGTAGAACAGGAATTATTGATCGGCCAAAAAATGTAACAAAGGGCAATAACTCCTAAAGTATTGAAGCCTGAGTTATGGCCCTTGTTTATGACACTTTCTCTCATCATGCTCTTTCCATGTATGAAGTTTCAATACGATGGCAAGAGCCATGTAGGAGTTATCGTCCGGACAAGAAAGCATTAAACAAATGTACAAGGGACAATAACTCTAATATAAGTCAAGCAAGAGTTATGGACCTTGTGCATGACACTTCCTCTCATCATGATCTTTCCATATATGAAGTTTCAATCCAATGGCATGAGCCATATAGGAGTTATCATCCGGACAAAAAAGTGTAAATTTTTACAAGGGACAATAACACCTATATTAGTGAAGCCAGAGTTATGGACCTTGTGCATGGCACTTCCTCTCATTATGCTCTTTCAACATATGAAGTAGTTCAATCCAATGGCATGAGCAATATAGGAGTTATCGTCCGGACAAAAAAGTGTGAATTATTTTTACAAGGGGCAATAACTCCTATATTAGTGAAGCCAGAGTTATGGACCTTGTGCATGACACTTCCTCATGTCATGATCTTTCTATATATGAAGTTTCAATCCAATGGCATGAGCCATATAGGAGTTATCGTACGGACAAAAAAGTGTGATTTTTTACAAGGGCAATAACTCCTATATTAGTGAAGCCAGAGTTATGGACCTTGTGCATGACACTTCCTCTCATTATGCTCTTTCCATATATGAAGTTTCAATCACCTGGCATCAGGCATATTAAAGTTATCGTCGGGACAAAAAGTGTGACGGACAAATGGACAGACAGACAGACAGACGGACAGACAGACAACTCTCACGAAAACAATATGTCTCCCCCATATAAATATGGGGGGAGACATAATTAGTTGAGAAACTGATGAGTGGCCTCTTAAAAACCCGGACTGTTTAGCGTAAAATAAGTTATTAGAAATTAAGTGGTTATAAAAGTGTTTATAAACAATCCTTTCCATAACTTTGCCGATATAACTTAAGAGTGATATTGGGCGGTAATTAGAAGAAAAACAGTGTCACCCTTCTTAAAAAGAGGCATCACAAATGCTGATTTCCAACATGATGGAAATATAGATTCATGTAAAGACTTATTAAAAAGTGCAGTAAGAGGTCTGGCAATAGTGTTGCACGTCTTCTTAAGAACAAGATGACTTATTAAATCCTCCGCTACAGCCTTATTTGTAATTAAGTTACTTATAACATCTATTGCCTCTAATTCGGTAATGAGAATATGATCAATTTTAGTGTCTGGTAATGAAAGAAGTTAGGAAGATTTACAGAAGTATCATCTAATTTCGATATAAATCCGAAATATGTATTAAGGCAGTCTGCTTTTTCCACATCAGACAAATAGTGAAGTCCCTGATCAAACGCCGCCTTGAAAAGGCGGCGTCTGATCTGGGACTGCACTATATTTCGTAGTGCATTTATGCGACTGCGGCGTTGAAAGGGTTAAAACATAATAAAACATAATTAGAGCGTCAAAACGGTTGGAACCTGATGAAACGCCAAATAAACCGGCGTCTCATATGGATCCAAGCTATTTGCAAAGCTCATAACATGGTTTCGCCTGTGGCGGGGAAAGAGTTTTGTGCAGTTTTGAAAATGGTATGCGGTAAAACTAATGAAATATGCTTGAATGTTTTAATGATTTCCGAAGTATTGAAAAGTTATATTTCCCGTTTCAAATAACACTTTTCTTACCACGTGATTAAGCATTAGCCATTTCCTCCACAAATACACCTTTGTACGCCTTTGTAATAGTCACTTATTGAAACCATTGTGATAAATAAAGCATTTGGTCCATAGGGGGAAATGCTCTATTTTATCACAATGGTTTCAATACTACACAATTCTAACATTCTCCTTTTCTCTTGTTAATGCTCCTTTTCGGTAGATTTATTCAAAGATGTTGGATCTAAAAATAGCCTATGAGGGAATGGGTTAAACTAGTTTCAAGTAACAAAGCTTCCGATTCTGAAGGTCTGATTCAGAGCACATATTTAAAACTACCCTTGTAGCCTATCAAATGCGCTTGAAAACGGGAACGATGAATTCACGCACCGGGGGATATTTTCCGAAATTGTGTTACCTGGTTTACAATGAAATGATACTTTCAGATAACGAAGAGTATGACATGACCATGACAATAAGAAGGGTGGCAGCATTGTGGTACAATTATAAAACACTAAAACTGGGGTTTTCCAAGGCAACGGCTTTGCCGTAGGAATAAAATAAATACCATACACAAAGATCTCTTCATATCTTTTAAACTAATGGAAGGGTTTTAATTTATCATGATAGGTAACTAAACAATATCAAAGAATTGTTAAAAATATAAGCTGAAATAGATTCCCTTTCAGGTCAAGGTCACGGGTAGGGTCAAAGGTCAAATTTGAGCTATTTTCTGTCTTATCAGATATGTTTGTTTTACAATTTTACATTAACATTTATATATCTTAAGAAAAAACTTAGCAAAGATACTGGTGTACATTACACAAAGGGGTGCCCTTGACCAAAAGTTATTATAGATTTGTGGAGGTCAATTTTACAGGTAGAGGTCAAGGTTCACACCTTAGAAATCAAAGGTAATTGTCAATACTAGTTTGTGAATGTTGAAGTCCATTTGTTCTATGTATGAGATGTATTTAGTAATAACTGTGCAAGTTCAACATACTAAAACAATATCCTCTACCAAGGACTTTGGTACATACTGTCAATGTCAAGGTCGCACGTAGAGGTCAAAAGTCATATCTGAGAAGTCAAAGGTCAAACATGTTCTTTTTGTGCAATTTGAGTCCATGTTTCCTATGTATGTGATGCTTATTTTGTAACACTTGTGCACATACACTATACTAAGTCAATATCCTCTACCAATGACTTTGGTACATAATGTCAATGTCATAGGAAGGTCAACGGTAAAATTTTCACTTAACCTAACCTGAATCTTTCGTAAATCGAGGAAGAGAAACAAATACTTGTTATTTCACAATATTTCATTGATATAATATTTTAGATAATTAAACTCCACTTTCAGCATTTCAAATGATACCATCATACATTGTAGTTGAGTATGTGAAATATTATGTCCCCGTATAAGGACCTTTGATATTGATATATGAAACTGACCTTAACCCTTTCGGCGCCAAATTTCTAATTGTCGTCTGCAATGCAATTTTTGTTAAATCATTTGGTAAAATAAGGAAATGATATTAATAAATGCAAATTTCAAAGGAATAAAGCGCAGATATAGAAGAAGAGTTTGAGACAAATAGTGAAGTCCCTGATTAGCAGCCGCCTTGAAAAGGCGGCGTCTGATCTGGGACTGCACTATTTGTCCTGGTGCATTAATGCGACATCGGCAGTGAAAGGGTTCGCAAAATGCATGCCAAGTTTAAAATCGTATGTATGCGCAATGGCTACAAACTGATATCTAACGTTAAATTTATATACAAGTACAAAAATGAGTCATGCAGGAAATACCACATACAGAACAAACACTCGCCCGAACAGCAACACAAGGAAACAGCAAATATACATGGGTAGAAAAAACAACAAGAGACGCACAAAGACAAAACAAACATACAATAGGAGGAAGATGGAAGTACCGCCTTGGAACGGTCAGTGACAAAAGTCACCGGGGGTTTAAACCGGTTTATGGGCGCCCAACCTCACCCTTATTCCATCCCCATCCTAAAAGACAAACAGTGTAAATAAACGTATCCCCTCTCCGACTAATCTACAACAACCGCGACAGCAAATACAGTGGTAAAGTGCATGTATAACAAAAAAACATTTAATTGAACATACTGTATCCACCTATCGCTAGTGTACTCAATGATTGAGCTGCAAACAGAGTAACTGTAGAAAAGTAATAAAGGGTACGACAAAAATGAAATAGTACAGATATCCGACGTTCTCCTTCCATTTCTGGATTTAAGAGGTCGCCTTCATAGAGTACTAAACCTTTCTTGTCGGCGTACATGCAAAGAGGCCAGCGTGATTGCCAACTGTAAAAGGGTTCACAACCAAACATGCAGTATGTTGTAATAATACAGGATCATATCCCTTTTTAATGAATTGTTTTATATATTTGATGAACAAAGTGAGAAAATGGGTATGTCCAATAATTCTACGAAGTTTGTAAATCACATCACCATAAAATTCAGGATGTGAAATACCGTGTCGCAAAAGTACCTTGAGATTACATTTGTACTTGCCAATAAGCGAGAGATTTCGATAGTAAAATTTAGAGAACCTACAAACCGACAGACAAACTAAACCAATATGCCTCCGAGAGGCATAATAAAATAAAAACCTTGTCCATAGCGTCATTATAGAAATTAGTCACTATTATTTATTGCATGTATATCCACGGTGTAAAGGGTTAATGAATGACGTTTACAATAACATGTCCATCATACCATATGACCAAATTATTCCACAAGTCCTTCGTAATTTTGGTTTCTAAGAACTCCAGTACATGAGGTACATGTATATGTTATTGTTTTGTTGTTTCATGTTAACCCTTTCCCTCATATTGACACTTTTAGCGACTCTGTAAAAGTCACTTTGTGAAACCATTGTGATACATAGAGCATTTGCTCCTAGAGGAGCAAATGCTCTATTTATCACAATGGTTTCAAACTGCAAAATTCTAAAAGTTTCTTTTTCTCTAGTTAATGCTCCTTTTCGGTAGATTTATTCAATGAGGTTGTATCTAAAAATAGCTTATGAGGTAATGGGTTAAACTGCCCATAAAGAAGACAATAAGTTCAATTATTAATACTAGAATTTGACCTTTTACTCTATCTTTTTGGCTGTTTTTGCAAATACAGAAGAACAAAATATATGACCCCTATATGAACCGTTTGATCAGAGTCTGCCTGTTTGCTTTTGAAATAAAAAATGGATCTTCTGCCGTTTCTGCCACGATAAACACTGCTATGCACGTGGGGCATTATAGCAATCCAGCTAATTGACAGTCATACAGTTATTTCCGAATTAATATCATGGAGTTATTGTCCTGTTTTATTGACCTGTCAAATGTGAATATTCATACGCCACTGAAAGAATATATTTAGCTTGGGTAAACCTATGTTTCAAACGCTTTTCACGAAATTCACAATAAATGTACAAGTACTCGAATGAGCCAAGTAAGAAAGCGTTTATTAGCGGAAACGATCGATATCAACCGAAGCTATACGAGGGGCGTGTTCAGCAAGCGTATACTTTGACAGGTTAATAAAACAGGACAATAATGTCAATGAGAAGCAAGTTTGTTGTCATATACCTGATCACGATCCAGCGACTTTACCTGAATAAACAACTGTTTCTTGTCAGACATACAGTAGTATTGTCCTGTTTTATTAACCTGTCAAATTTGAATATTCCTACGTCACTGAAGAATATATTTAGCTTGGGTAAACCTGTGTTTCAAACGTTTTTCACGAGATTCACAATAAATATACAGGTACTTGAATAAGCCAAGTTGGAAAGCTTTTATTAGCGGAAACAATCGATATCAACCGAAGCTATATATGGCGTGGTCAGCAAGCGTATAATTTGACAGGTTAATAAAACAGGACAATACAACGATCAGATGGGGTTGTTTACAAAACAGTACGTATGTAAACACAGAAAATTAACGATAAATTAAACTGCGACATGTTGTATAGGTTAATCCAGGCAGTTGACTTGTGTGGCTCCACCACTTCTTCCTATCCTAATATACATGCCACAGTTGTATTGTCCTGTTTTATTAACCTGTCAAATTTGAATATTACTACGTCACTGAAAGGATATATTTAGCTTGGGTAAACCTGTGTTTCAAACGTTTTTCACGAGATTCACAATAAATATACAGGTATTTGAATAAGTCAAGTAGGAAAGCTTTTATTAGCGGAAACAATCGATATCAACCGAAGCTATATATGGCGTGTTCAGCAAGCGTATAATTTGACAGGTTAATAAAACAGGACAATACTTATCGTTAAATTTCTGTGTTTACATACACACTGTTTTGTAAACAACGCCATCTGATCGTTGTATTGTCCTGTTTTATTAACCTGTCAAATTTGAATATTCCTACGTCACTGAAAGGATATATTTAGCTTGGGTAAACCTGTGTTTCAAACGTTTTTCACGAGATTCACAATAAATATACAGGTACTTGAATAAGCCAAGTAGGAAAGCTTTTATCAGCGGAAACAATCGATATCAACCGAAGCTATATATGGCGTGTTCAGCAAGCGTATAATTTGACAGGTTAATAAAACAGGACAATACTACTGTAGTTTTCCGTTTATTTTGATTTGTTATACATACGCATGGTCAAACGATGTTTATACATTTTTCATCTATCTGGATACAGTGTGTGGTTCAGCATTGCAGTAATCGAATAAACGTGCATTGAATAAAATGTCATTTTGGGCACTTTTGCGATGGGATAAAACTATCTGTCACCAATATGTTTAACCGTTAATCAATGGATATTCAAGCAATAAATAACAAGACCTTGAATATTTATGAAATGAATCTTTATATTGGCTCTATGGTCACACTAGTTTTTTATCTGACAAAAACAAACTGTATATTCAGATCCTCTATATTATATCATAAGCAAACAGAGCAGACCCTCCTATTGGAGCCGTCTGATCTGGGTATATTTTGTTTGCAAAGGACTGGTGTAGAAGGGCGTATCTATGGAGGAAATGGTTAATGTTGAACATATTCGTATGATATGGATAGATCAATAACAAATAAATAAATGTTTCCGCAAACAGCTTGTTTTGAGATAGATATAATTGGCATCCGATTGTGAAGATCTGATGATCTGTATATCACAACCCATCATTATCCTGGGGGAATTGTGATACTGTACATAATAATACTGTACGTATAAAATGTGGAATGTAAATGAATGCATCGAGATAGCATTGTCTACTATATCCTTCTTTTTCAATACATGCTATCGCGTCTTCTTAACCCTTTTCCTCATATGAACGCCTTTTTTATGCATTTGCAAACAGAAAAGACCCAGATCAGACGGCTCTTATAGGAGCCGTCTAATCAGGGTCTGCTCTGTTTGCTTTTGACATGGTATGGATCTGATTCTACAGTTTCGTCAATTTGTAAGTAAAAAAACTTCCTTGAAAAGATTTAATAGAATTTCAGCTAACAAATATTAATGATGTCTTTATTTCTTGCATGAATACTAAACAGGGAAAGGGTTAACCGTTTTGAATATGCATGAAATATAATAATGACTAATGAAAATTCATAAACTGAATTTTATAGGGAATTCTTGACCGTTTCACAAACTGTAGAATCAGGCCTTCTATTCTATAAGCAAACATAGCGGACTATTATCATTATCATTATCGTCTGATCTGGATCTACAATGTTTGCAAAGGCGTGAAAATGCGTTTATATGATGGACATGGTTAAACTAATGATCTGATCACTGACAAGCGTCTACCTTGTACAAATAATAAAACGTTACGGATATGTCAAACAGTTTCACAGTGATTAACCCATTCCCTCATATTGTATAATTGACGACTTTTGACGACTCTGTAAAAGTCACTTTGTGAAACCATCGTGATAAATAGAGCACTTGCTCCTATATGAGCAAATGCTCTATTTATCACAATGGTTTCAACTACAAGATTCTAAAATGTTCCATTTCTCTAGTTATTGCTCCTTTTCGGTAGATTTATTCAAAGAGGTTTTGTCTAAAATAGCCTATGAGGTAATGGGTTAAACACATCATCAGAGAAACATAAACAGATCCGTTTTGAAAACGGTAAAATTATAATTTTCAACTTGATATTATGATATTGACCTTTTTAATGTGCACTTACGGTAATACATGTACAAAATATAATTATAGGTTTATTTATAATATATTTCTCTGCACGTTTGTATTAAAATATTTCGAAACTCTGCTAAACAATATACATGCACATGTACCATAGTCATAACAGTGAATCGTATTCTAGACATGTGGATCTTTCATTTTGACATGTATTTAGTTTCTAATCTAATACACGCGGTCCTACATATCAAGGTAAAGATTCTTTATTGAATTAAACTATACAAAGTTCATCGTAATTTTAACAAGATTGAAATCGCTGTAATAATTGGTGAATGTGTTACTTAATAAAGAATAGAAAAAAGAATAAAAGTGGGAAAACAGTGAAACGGGGAGCGCCACACATAAAAGAGAACACAACCAACGATCACTATACACGAATCAGCACAATTAAAAGACAAAACGTGACGAGACGAAACGCACACCATTAAAACATTAAACGATACCCATAAGACGTTGTAACTACTCGAGCACCTATGTTAACCCTTCGCTTGCTATTCACGTCAATATACCTACCTGTAAATAGTGAAGACCCAGATGAGACAGCTCCTGCGGGAGCTGTCTCATCAGGGCATGCACTATTTACAAGTTGATTGTGCAACCAGTGCACTCCACAGCAGTGATTGCACAGCGAAATACTTGTACACAGTGAAGATATATGTAATTATACAACAGGGCATGGGTAAAGAAGGAGAAATGTATTTTAAAGTTCAGCAAGAGAAGGGTTAATCCTCGATGATGACACTGAAACTTAACTTTAAGTATCTAGCTATGTGTGCAACGACTTAATTATAAGAGAACGTGCGTACGTTGCGAAATATACATATATAAACATCAAACAGAAGGAGTCATCAGGCAGACTGAATCCAGTTATAGACTTGTAATTGGTGACCAGCATAATATGTTCTGTAATATAACTGTAATAACTGTAATATATACTAGATCCTTTGTCCATCAGGTTGAGTCATTGACAATGGATAGGTATATAGATGAGTGGTCACGTACTATCAATAGTACTGTTGGTACTTCTGGAAGAGGTCGCAACAAACTGAGGGTTTACCGGACATGTAAGCAGGACCATGCAGCTGAACAGTACTGTACAATGATTTTAACACCTAGGCATAGGTCTGCTTTGTGTAAATTTAGGTGTGGGGTTGCTCCTATTCGAATAGAGACGGGTAGATATGAAAATATTCCGTTAGATGAACGCCACTGTCCATTTTGTCACGTACTTGAGGATGAGATACATGTTATTTTAGATTGTCAAATGTATGCTGACATTAGATCAGATATGTTTGCCAAGGCTATGTTACTCGAACCTGACTTTGTAGACTTGAGTAAAGGTACTCAACTTGAACTGTTGTTCACTAGTCAGCCTTTAGTCAGGCTATGTGCCAAAACCTGTTTTAATATTCTTCAGCGTCGTCAGTTTTATCTGTGTAGGTAACTTGATGTATTTATCCATTGTTTTAATTCTTTTTTTTATGTCTGTCGGTTGGTAGATGCAAATCGGTACTTCTTTGATCATATCAAAGGGGTTGACTGATCTTTTAAGTCATCTTGTAAAACACGTATTGCTTTTTATGTAAATAATGTCCTCTATTGGTATTATTTTCCCTTACCTTTAAGATATTATTCCATGTGTTTATAGCTAATCAGTTTATCTTTGATCTGATCAAAGGTAATAACGGTTATTTTAAGGCATTTTTTTAAATAAACACGTTTAGTGTACTTTTTCCAAATCAGGTTTTAACGGAACAGTTATATTGCAGTTCTTTAACAATAGATTAGCTAGAATCACATGGTTTTACTCTCTGTAAATAGATGTTACCTTGTGCAATGATGTATGATATATTAATCTACAGTCTCCTATAATTCTTTAAAGAATGGCTGTGTACATGTTATGTTGGTTAACAACCTATGTTTTGTAGCTATTTACGTATGTACATGGATGAGACTTAAATAAATAAATAAATAATCAACGGGTGCTCCAGCTTTGACTAATGTTTGGGTAATTATAATTATTTACACCATCGTCATAATTGCACTGTTTACCGAATACAATCTACATTTTACAGGTATAGTTACGTTTCAAATTAGAATTCTTAAAAGCAGCAATTATTTCAAGACAATTAGTCTGGTGATATCGTACTTTATATGTGTATGTATCTCTTACACCAGCCAGCCTTCAAAATACGCACAGTAAGTCGAGGTATTGGTGCAAAACTATTGTAACTCCTTCACAAAGTGAATTTCACAGCGAAATACTTGTAGACAGTGAAGATATATGTAATTATACAACAGGGCATGAGTAAAAAGGAGAAATGTGTTTTAAAATTCAGTAAGAGAAGGGTTAAAAAGCCATCAAAAAGAGGTCAAATTATTGGTCTGTACGGCAGGTTGTAGTTTAATGCAAGACAAAAGGAGCTTTGTTGAACCGTATATGTCACGGATCGAATATGTAACACGAGTGAAAAATTCGACGAATATGTTACACGTTTAATATATTCGGTCGAAAATGACACGCGCATCAAACGAATATGGTACATAAAATGTGGTATATTCGTGTGGCTTAAGATTTTATATGCACACCAAAACGAATATGTTGCACCCACAAAGTGGACATAAAAAACGAAAATGGCAACGAATTCATCACATTTGTTAATAATTGTTAGATATATCTGTTTTGAAAAAAAAATACGTACTTTTTAACAATCACATTATATTGAAATCTTACTTATGCCACAAAGGTTTCATCATCATCATCATTATTATCATCGTCATCGTCATTTTCACGAGCATCATATCGATATCATCATCATCATCATCATCATCATCATCATCATCACTGTCATCAAATGTTATATATTCATTCTTTACTGAAAAAAACCCACTAGATATTATGTTTCAGTTTCATGCATACGTGCGACAAATGAAGTTAAAATGTTTACAACAATATTGACATCGTTATTATATTAAAATAACCTGAATCACAATGTCGTTTAATTCTTTGAACCAATGTTGAGAGTTGTATCAGTTTCCTGCTTATTTACACATGAGCGCCAATAACTGGTACGTTATCGACAATACATATTTGCCCCAGTGATATTAAAATGGCACATAAATGTAGGTACATGAAACTGTACAAATATGCTTAAATTAACATAATTTATGACATCGTTATTAAATAAAAATTACATGTATGACAACGTCGTTTAAGTCTTCGAAATCACTGTTCATAGTTATATCAGTTTCTTATTTATTTGCGCATGAGTGCCATTTACGGGTATGTTATCGACGTTACATATTTGCGGCAGTGATATTAAAATGGCAAATAAATGCAGTCACATGAAACTGTACAAATATGCTTAAATAATTACATATATGACAAGGCTTTTTAATTCTTTGAAATCACTGTTCAGGGCTGTATCAGTTTCTTGTTTATTACAGCTATAAAATTTTCGTTTGTTCTCTGAATTAGATAACCCTTTCCTAATGAACTGAAAATCACTTTTAGTTATGCACAAACAACAAGAACGCTAAATAAAATGGCGATGAGTTGAATGTGAGGAGGATGTTGTTAATGATGATGATGGTCGTATTGAGGATGATGTTTTTGGTGATGATGGTAATCAGGATGCTGGATACGACAATGATGATGATGATGGTGTTGATAACAATTATTGTGCATACTGATGCTGATGGTGAATGATGGTGATGATGACAAGGATGATGATAAAGATGATGATGATGATGATGGTTGGCATCATGATAATGATCGCGATCGTAATGATGATACTGACGAAAACCATTATGTTGATTATACTGATTATATTCGTGATGTTGTTGGTGGTGGTGGCGGTGATGATGATGGTGATGATGATTATTATTATTATTTTATCATTATTATTATGAGGAGGAGGAGGATTATGATGATTATTATGATGCTGATGATGACAATGATGGTGATGGTGAATGATGGTAATGGTTTTATATCACAACGTGTGTGACATAAACGTTTATGCTTTTTACTGTCATATTGGGCAAACTAATATGTCACATTTGTCAGGTGTGAAGTTTACGGTCGAATATATCACACACGTGCTACATATTCGATCCGTGACATATGCGGTTCAACAGAGCTTTCTTGTTTTGAAGACTGTTG
This sequence comes from Azorinus chamasolen, assembly GCA_963576725.1. NCBI lineage: Eukaryota > Metazoa > Mollusca > Bivalvia > Cardiida > Solecurtidae > Azorinus > Azorinus chamasolen. The sequence continues at coordinate 74,976,872 of OY755243.1, forward strand.
TATTCAATAATTAAATGTTCTACTGTATTGTGGAAAAGTATTATACTGTTAGACATAGTGTTTAACCCTTTACTCAATGAACATTCATTTAAGATATAAAGACACCATGGATATTAATTAGATTAATTGTTATAATAGCACATCGACATTGGTGAGTTTTGGCCAAGCATAAGCAAACAGAGTAGACCCTCATAAGACGGCTCCTGTAGGATCCATCTGATCAGGGTCTAGTGTGTTTGCAAAGGCGTATAAAGACGTATTCATACAGTAACAGACTCGCCCAATTAGTTGATGCATTCAAAGAAACTGGTTTTCAATTTAAAAACAGAATAGAAGACAGATACGTAGATAATTTGGAAATCACACACAAAAGTCCACATCAAAACCTGAAGCACAAATGAAATGCTTGCACATACATACACACACGACCATCATAGAGCTGTCCCTTGTGTTTTCAACATCGACATGGTTTAGCAGTGCCGTAAAACCAAAACTCAACCAGACTCATCGAAAACAAAAAAAGACAAGATGTGGCGCCAAAACTTACGCAAGAGTGTATCTGATAAGACATAACCTCACAAAAGAACTTACTGAAAACTAAATATCGATTCGTCTTAGTCTAGGACACTGCGCAACTTAATTGGTTAGATTGTACTTAAGGGCCTGAATACTGAAAAGGTCACACAAAGCTCCAAGAGACGCTGAACATAAAGGAACCCCGATACACAACAACTGAAGAGCGCTAATACACAAATACCATACACATAGACCAATCAAACACACATAGAACTGTTCATTGTATGCTCAATATCGACAACACATGTGTAAAGTTCAATAAAAGAAGGTAACATGTACATCGGGACTTTAGTTAATAGAATTCGAATACGTTTGTCCTTAACCCATTACCTCATAGGCTATTTTAGATACAACCTCTTTTAATTAATCAATCGAAAAGGAGCATTAATTAGAGAAAAGGATTTTTTTTAGAATTTTGTAGTTTGAAACCATTGTGATAAATAGAGCATTTGCTCCTATAGGAGCAAATGCTCTATTTATCACAATGGTTTCACAAAGTGACTTTTACATAGTCGTCAAAAGTCGTCGATATGAGGGAAAGGGTTAACCCTTTTGGTGCCAAATTTCTAATTATCGTCTGCAATCCAAGTTTGTTAAACCATTCAATAAAAAAGGAAATGAGATAAATAAATGCAAATTTCAAAGAAATAAAGCACGAATATAGCAGTAGAGATTGAGACAACAATATATTATCTTTTATGACTAGATTCAGTAGCAATGGGTGGTCTTAGAATATGCTGAGTAACATGTTGTGTGAAATCAGCAGTTTTATAAAATGGTGCAGTCTGTAATACAATTGGTATCAGCCTGGTCGTCAATATCCCTTAATATGAAAAAGACAAAGAAGAAGCCGCGAAAGCATAGCTTGTATACCTGACTATAAACGTACAAAGCGTAAGTCAGCAATCGAAGTACTATCATTACTTTGGCGTGGTTTTCTCCGTTTGTCACTATATAGACAATACCGCTTTTTATGATCTTTAGAAATATTTCCAATCTGATACAAAGGTCAGCTTTATCAACAAAGCCTTCAGAATACGTATGTTGAACCGAATATGTCACGGGTCGAATATGTAACACGAGTGAAAAATTCGACCGAATATGTCACACGTGTGATGTATTCGGTCGAAAATGACTCGCGCATCAAACGAATATGGTACATAAAATGTGATATATTCGTGTGGCTTAAGATTTTATATGCACACCAAAGCGAATATGTTACACCCACAAAGTGGACACAAAAAAACGAAAATTGCAACGAATCCATCACATTTGTTAATTGTTATGTTTTGAAAAAAAAACACGTATTTGTTTAAAACAATCACATTATATTGAAATCTTATTTATGCCACAAAGTGTTTTGGCTCATCATCATCATCACCATCATTATCATCATCATCATCACCACCACCACCACCATCACCACCACCACCACCTCCACCTCCACCTCCACCTCCACCTCCACCTCCACATCACCACCACCTCCACCTCCACCACCACTACCACTACCATCATCATCATCATCATCATCATCATCATCATCATCATCATCATTATCAAAATCATCTCGCAAACTTGCATTAATTCAAACCCAATCATGCAGTTTGTAATTACCAAGGTCGGAGAACCCTTCAGATAATTTTTCGCTTAGTCGGTATTCATAGGCGAAATATCTATATAAGACCAGATATTTAACTGAATAATCGAAATCCCGTCAGTGTACGTTTTCTGCTTATGAAAGCGGGTAGAAACAGTGGTGTCGCATTAGCCACTAAACAAACAATACAATACCAAAGATGGGTAAATGTCTGGTTTTGCATATGAGTGGCATTAACTGGTATGATATTATTGACATTACGTATTCGCGGCAGTGATATCAAAACGGCAAATGAATGTAGTCAAATGAAACTGTTCAAAATATGTTTCAAACAATTATGACAACGTTATTATATTGAAATAAAATGTATGCCAATGTCGTTTAATTCTTTGAAATCACTGTTGAGAGTTACTGAGAGTCAGTTTCCTGTTTATTTCCATATGAGTGCCATTAACTGATATGTTATCAACATTACATATTTGCTGTAGTGATATTCAAATGGCAAATAAATGTAGTCACATGAAACTGTACAAATATGCTTAAATAATTACATGTATGACATCGTTATTATATAGAAATTACATGTATGACAATGCTGTTTAATTCGTTGAAATCATTGTTCAGAGCTGTATCAGTTTATCGTTTATTACAGTTATGAAACTTTCGTTTGTTCTCTGAATTAGATACCCCTTTCCATATGATCTGGATGCCTCTTTCAGTTATGCAGAAACAACAAGAACGCTAAATAAAATGGTGATGAGATGAATGTGACATGTAACGATGATGTTGTTGTTGATATTAATGGTCGTAATGAGGATATTTTGGGTGATGATGGTGATGGTGATGGTAATGATGTTGGTGATGGTGAATGATGATAATGATGATGACAAATATGATTATGGGGATGATGGTGATGATGATTGTGGTGATTGTGAATGATGGTAATGGTTTTATACATTGTATCACAACACAAGTGTGTGTGACTTTTACGGTCGAATATATCACACACGTGTTACATATTCAATCCGTGACATATACAGTTAAACATACGTGGATCCAGACTCAATGCATATACATGTAGTATACTATGGAGCGGTATTTGGGTCAAAATTATAGTTATGATTTTACTAAGCGAATACTGTTATCTACGTGCTAGTTGTTAATTTAGATACTCATTTCGATGTTGTTAAATACAATTTATCTATTTAAACTTCTATTTTAATTGTCTTTTCCGTTTTTCAAAAATCTTATATTTCATTCGCAATCTCAGAAGCTAGCCGCCTTATTCTACATGCCTCATTCTATATTCTTCATTCTATATTCTTCATTCTATATTTTTCATTCTATATTCTTAATTCTTATCGCTAAACGCTAAATGTTTCAACTCAAATTATTACGAAACTAACTCACCAAATACTAGCTCTAGCTACACTACGCGATGACAACGTTAAACGGTATTAGTAAGATTGTAGAAAATCATTGTTAATCATTGAAAATTATTGTTATGTACAGAATATTAAGCGTTTATTTTGTTAAAAGGGTGCCATCCTCGATTCGACATGTCTAAATTTAGATTTATATATAAGTAGAATTCCCCCAAAGCAGACAATATGCGGCCGTGGCCGAGTGGGTAAAGCTGCTGGCAGTTAACAGTTTTGGTATTGATGGTTGGTGGTTCAAATCACGGCAGCGACACATTTATTTTCTTTGGGAATATTAGTTGTTAACGCTTAATGCTTCATGACTATATTTCTAAAGTCTGAATTGCAAATCGGTAAACGGTAAATGCTTCAACTCAAATTATTAATATTGAAGTTTAATCCTTCCCTGTTGAATATTCGTGTAAAAAATAATGCTACCATGAATATGTATTAGCTGATTTTTAACAATGATATATGGACACATGATTTTTGATGTCCCCCAACGGCGGGTATATAGTAATCGCATTGTCCGTCCTTCCGTCTGTCCTTCCATCCGCCTGTCCGGCCGCCCGTCCATCCGTCCGTCCCAAATTTCGCGTCCCTTCTGTAACTTTTTTCTGTGAATTGATTTCAAAATAACCTGGCACAAATGTTCACCACAAAAAGATGATATGTCGCGTTCAACTCCCTGGTCCATGGGTAAAAGGTCAATGTCATCCTTCAGGGTCAAAGGTCGGGGGTATAAGTGTTTCACAAACACACTCTTGATTGGTAATGGATAGAATCAGCACTGTTATATTTCCATAAGCAAACAAATTGGACCCTGTTCAGACGGCTTCCTTAGGAGCCGTCTGATCTGGATCTACTATGTTTGCACAGGCCTAAAAGGCGGATATTTGAGGGGAAGGGATAATACATACATTCACGCGAGCTTATTACATTGGACATACACGCAGTGTTGACCCAGATCAGAGGACTCCTAAAGGAGCATTCTGATCAGGATATGCAGTCTGTCATTCAAAAAGTTCTAGCAGGTGTAAGCCTTTCACACTGCGTGGACTCTATAGTTAAAAACTGATGTTCCACTGTGAAAATTCAGACTTGAAAGATGGAAGTTAACCCTTTACCTGATAGTCCAGTAAACCCTCTCATGCAGACAGCTCCTAGAGGAGCTTTCTGCATGAATTTCACCCTGCCTTAAACTGATACCTGTCTCCAAGACTGATATTTATACTGAATTTAACGTCCGGTTTAGACGGGTAGATCCTGATTAGAAGGCTGCTGTTTATAACTTTCGTCCTGCATTAATTTTAAACTCAGAATTATAATTATTTGTAGAGATCTGCTACTGTGCACAAACTGTATACAGGCAATCAAGCACCAGTGATAGCTCTCCGATTAACCCTGTACCTATTGAATATTCATATAGGAAATAATGACGTCATGAAAATCAATTAGAATAGTGTTTAAAATGGCTGATGTGAACACATAGACTTTTAACCATGGCAGAAACTGTAGAATCAGATCTAACCATTTCATAAGCAAACAGAGCAGACCCCGATAAGACATTTTATATTCTTTCTTCACTATATGCACTCGGGTGTCAATCAGCTTGAATACTGATGCCGCACTGAACCACCCGGTGTCTGATCTAGATCCAAACTACATGCAAAATCAATCTTGGATTCACTCATAGTATGGTAAAGGTTGGCACTTTCCCCCATCTATTCATGTAAAAATCATGAATGTTAGAATATGAATTAGATCTAGATCCTAGTTGTATTTTATCATGGCATCACGAACAAGTGGTAGAAACATTAGAATCAGATCTACATTGTTTCATAATCAAACAGAGTAGACCCAGGTCAAACGGCTCCTATAGGAGCCGTCTGATATGGGTCTGCTCTGTTTGCAGGAGTCAAAAGTCGGTCATATGAGGGAAAGGGTTACAGATACTATTCGTTATCACCAATCCATTCATAGCATAGATTCTATAAAAAAGCAAAAACAAGCATAAATTCTATATAAACAAAGCAAATGTTAGCGTGTTTTCTTTCTCGAAACGCCCAAATGTTATTTGCTAAAATACTGGGTTTGACACCTCTGTTTATATGTAGAGTAAAAGGCCCTTATATCGACACCTTAAGACACATATATTCGTCGTAACGATAAGAGTTTGTTGTACTTCGACATGGCAACAAAGAAAGACGTACATTTACCACCGTGTTTGAATTACTATTTTCTACAATTACTAAATACCTTTTAACGTTGTCATCAAGTAGAGCTAGTATTTTGTGAGTTAGTTTCGTAATAATTTGAGTTGAAACATTTAGCGATAAGAATTAAGAATTTAGAATGAGGCATGTAGAATAAGGCGGTTAGCTTCTGAGATCAAGTAGAGCTAGTATTTGGTGGGTTGAGAACAAGTAGAGCTAGTATTTGGTTAGTTAGTTAATTTGAGTTGAAACATTTAGCGTTTAGCGATAAGAATTAAGAATATAGAATGAAGAATATAGAACGAGGCAGATCAAGTAGAGCTAGTATTTGGTGAGTTAGTTTCGTAATAATTTGAGTTGAAACATTTAGCGTTTAGCGATAAGAATTAAGAATATAGTATGAAGAATATAGAATGAGGCATGTAGAAAAAGGCGGGTAGCTTCTGAGAACTATAATTTTGACCCAAATACCGCTCCATAGTATACAGCCTGTCAGAAACCTGATATGGATGCTATATCTGTTTTATCGATGTCGTTCGTTACTTTAATTCAGAATGTGCAAATTATACGAGTGTCATAAAATGCAACAGATGTGCCAATCATTACCATGCATCCCTCGTTATTACCCTAAGGCTAACTATTAATAGAGACGTTGTAAATGATGTGAAACGAGATGTTTACAGAATAACAACACCGCTAACCATTGCCCCTCTGTTAAAAATCACGCCCAAAGGTTATAAAAAATTGCTTGAGTCTGAGATCATTCTCACGCATCTGATTGGTCAGATTCTGAGCTTGCTCACAATCTGAGCGATCAGATACTTGAGAATGATCTCAGACTCAGACTTGGACCCAGGTCTGCTCAAATTTGGATCTGGTGCAATTTTGCGAAACTATTGACCGAATGTCAAACAACTTGTATCCATGCTTATAAAACATTTAGTTGAGTCTGAGTTCGTTCTCAAGCTTTTGATTGGTCAGGTTTGAGCCGTTGCCTCAAATCTGACCAATCAAAAGCTTGAGAACAAACTCAGACGCAACTAAAAAGCTTTATAAGCATGGACCCTGTATCATGGTGAGATGCCGTAACGACTCGGCGATTTATCCAGATCCAAACATTTTACAAATGCGATTCAGTTAGCGAAGAGCAGGAAAAGGATTAGCACCAGTTCCCAAACAATGTGTCAAAACCGTGACAGCAAATGAGTTTTGCCATGTTGATTAGAATAAATAATCTTTCATTCAAATTCGTTTGAACGCATTTGATGTACAATTTGTGTTTCATTTAGGATTTCATTCGATTCCGTTTATACTGCAACAATTGAACTCTTTTTCTCTGCACATTGAACGTCAGACAGTCTGTTAGAGTATGCAATTACCGATTGTGACTGTTTGCTCAATAAGGTATATACAGAAGAACTTGTCTTAGGCGGCCATTCATTTATTGAACATAGGGGTATTAAAAAGCAGGTGGTTGCTTAATTCAGGGCAAAAGTAATCATGCAGAATGCTCCAATAGGAGCTTTCCATTTTACTGTTGACCTACATTAAGCTACCACCTGCCTTACATACTCAAAAACTGATATCTTGTTGATGGTCGCTTAAGACATGCTCTATTATAATTGTTTGAAACAGTATATTAACGTTTTCCCTGTTTGTCCAATATTATGAAAAAAATGACGTCATGAATGTGTATTAAATTAGCTAATTTGTTTAATGTAAACTTATTAGGGGAATTCTGTGCTTTGACAAAAACTGTAGACTCAGATCCATATCATGTCATAAGCCTAAAGAAGCCGTCTGATCTGGGTGCACTCTGTTTGAAAATGTGTGAAAAAAGCGTTTATATGAGGGAAAGGGTTATAGTTTAACCCATTTCTTCATAGGCTATTTTTAGATACAGCTTCTTTGAATAAATCTACCGAAAAGGAGAATTAACTAGAGAAAAGGAAAATTTTAGAATTTTGTAGTTTGAAACCATTGTGATAAATAGAGCATTTGCTCCTACAGCAGCAAATGCTCTATTTATCACAATGATTTAACAAAGTGACTTTTACAGAGTCGTCAAAAGTCGTGAATATGAGGGAATGGGTTAATGTTTCAACCATTACTCTGCTATGAAAAATAGTATCAGTCTGGATTCTTCTGTACTTTTGGACTAATTGCGATTCGATCAAGTTTTTGTGAAACGATTTGCCGAGTGCCAAGCAGCTTACACCCTGAAGCGACGCCGAATTACACGGCTCCTAAGCTGGGTCCAAACTGTTTGCAAAAGCCAGAGAGGGTCGCGAAACGTGGGATAAAACCTGACGTCTGTAAGTTTGTTTCACAATTCAAGAAAAAATATTTTATGACACCTATCAAAGGGTGTAGCGTGTTTCATTTGTTTAAAGATTGTATAGTTCCGTTACATAACAGCTAGTTAACACTTGGGCAGCAACAAACTGTGTCCCGTTAATGTTTATGTCATATACAGAAGAACCTGTCTTAACCCATTACCTCATAGGTTATCTTTAGATCCAACCACTTTGAATAAATCTACCGAAAAGGAGCATTACCTAGAGAAAAGGAAACTTTTAAAAGTTTGTAGTTTGAAACCATTGTGATAAATAGAGCATTTGCTCCTATAGGAGCAAATGCTTCATTTATCACAATAGTTTTAATCGGTGCCTTTTGCAGAGGCGTCAAAAGGCGTCAATATGAGGGAATGGGTTAAGTGACTATATTTTGATTGAATATATAAATCTTTAAAAGCAGGTGGCTGATTAGTACACTGCAAAAATAGTACAGAAATCTCCCATAGGAGTTTTCTGTGTTGCTTTTGACCTGCTTTAAGCTATCATCTGCCTTACGGACCCATGATTAGACCTGCATTGAGCTATCATCTGCCTTACGGACCCATGATTTGACCTGCATTAAGCTATCATCTGCCTTACGGACCCATGATTAGACCTGCATTAAGCTATCATCTGCCTTACGGACCCATGATTAGACCTGCATTAAGCTATCATCTGCCTTACGGACCCATGATTAGACCTGCATTAAGCTATCATCTGCCTTACGGACCCATGATTAGACCTGCATTAAGCTATCATCTGCCTTACGGACCCATGATTAGACCTCTTGTCAATGGTCGCTTAAGACATGCTTTACTTTTATTGAGAGACTAATCCTTAGAGCAAATAGCTGTTGAAAGAAAAATCAATAAACTGATTAGAATATATTTGATTCAGAAAATACCTCTAAGTTATATTGTTTCCAGAAGTCATAGCTGTTAAGTGTTTGGAAAAAAATGCCCCTTGGGAGATATGATGTGTATGGACCTTATATATATATTGCTTTTTTCATTGGGTTAGGGTTAGGTAAGGGTTAAAACAATATTAAGACTTGACTGCATTGGTGTATACATGTATGAACTAAACCAATTCACTGGATTGTTGTGAAGAAAACCTCTTTGGAAGGTTAGGTAATATTCTAAGGTCAGTAATGGGACTTAGTTGTTATTCATAAAAATGTATGGCGTTTCCATGTACGTTTGTCCTCTTAGATTTGTGAGTGTATCTAACTTTTATTACAACATGCCACCTTAACTCTCCGCTTGCCGAATTTTAAAATACATTTCTCCTTCTTTATCCATGCCCTGTTGTATAATTACATATATCTTCACAAATTACAATTATTTCGCTGTGCAATCACTGTTGTGGAGTGCACTTATTGCACACTCAACTTGTAAATAGTGCAGACCCTGATGAGACAGTTCCTGCAGGAGCTGTCTCATCTGGGTCTTCACTATTTACAGGTACGTATATTGACGTGAATAGCAAGCGAAGGGTTAAGGATGTTTCCTGCAGGTTTGGAGTTGTTGAACGTATTTATTTCGTAAGTCTTTTCATATACGGAATGATGTTAATGGACATACAATATATGAAAGTTCGCATCCTGAATGGATAGTAAAAATGGCCTTAATATATGTCGTATGTTTTTAGTATTTTTGACTAAATATTTTATAAATCACCTAAATATTAAACAGATAACGTTATTTTACATATTTCAATGGATAACTTACATATAGTTTAAAACAATTTCTATTCATAGTCATTCTACTTTAGAAACTATTTTGCATAATGTGGCTAGAATGTAAAAGTAGAATATCAATACAGTAAAAATCTCTTAAACCACTCATTCAAATCAGTATCAGTGCCGGTCTGTAAGACAGGTGGTAGCTTAATGCAGGGTGAAATTCTGTAAGACAGATGGTAGCTTAATGCAGGGTGAACTTCTGACACATGTGATAGCTTAATGCAGGATGAAATTATGTAAGACAGGTGGTAGCTTAATGCAGGATGAAATTCTCTAAGACAGGTGGTAGCTTAATACAGGGCGAAATTCTGACAGACATGTGGTAGCTTAATGCAGTGTGAAATTCTGTCAGACAGGTGGTAGCTTAATGCAGGGTGAAATTCATGCAAACAGTTTTCTGTATGACTTTCATCCTGCATCCTGCATTAAGCAGCCATCTGTCTAAAAAATCTAAATTGTTCTTTTGAAATTACTAAAATTCCGGTTCAGCTGATCGTTACTGTAATATAATGTGGGGACGTTTTGTTATACATTTCAGCCTCTTTTTATTGTTTACAAGTGTGAGCCTTCATTAAATTCTAAACGAAGCAAGTGAACTGTATATGTGTTTCAATCATCAAACGGAAAATCAACTAGTCGTACTTAACCCATTACCTCATAGGCTATTTTTAGATACAACCTCTTTGAATAAATCTACCGGAGCATTAACTGGAGAAAATGAAAATTTAAGAATTTTGTAGTTTGAAACCATTGTGATAAATAGAGCACTTGCTCCTATACGACCAAATGCGCTATTTATCACAATGGTTTCAAAAAGTGATTTCTACAGAGTCGTCAACATGAGGGAATGGGTTAAACATGAACTGGTCATTTTAGACCATTAACGCTGTATCATGTCACTGCCAATTTGTATACGTCTATAAACCTACAAGCATTTTGTAACATCTTCCAATCTGAAGCCACCAGCTATTTACATCGCCCGATATGTTCCCTGATTGTGTTAAGTGCTTCTGATTCTGACGTCATACAAACTGAATTAGAACTAATGGAGACTATAATTATTTGAACGTTGACTTTCGTTTTCGATATTTTCATTAACCTAAATACCTGACTTTTAGTAATTTCCAGCTTAGATATTACATGGTTTTAAGAACTTCTTGTTTGTGTTTTTAAAAACAAAGATATCATTTCGAGGGATTGGTGCAAAACAATTGTAACTCCGTCACTTTGTGAAGGAGTTACAATAGTTTTCCACCAATACCTCGACTTACTGTGCGTATTTTGAATCTCTAGTCAGTATATATCTTTTCCAGGTTGAAGGCTGGCTGGTGTAAGAGATACATACACATATAAAGTACGATATCACCAGACTAATTGTCTTGAAATAATTGCTGCTTTTAAGAATTCTAATTTGAAACGCAACTATCCCTGTAAATGTAGATTGTATTCGGTAAAACAGTGCAATTATGAAGATGGTGTAAATAATTATAATTACTCAAACATTAGTCAAAGCTGGAGCACCCGTTGATTATGCTGGTCACCAATGACAAGTTCTATAACTGGATTCAGTCTGCCTGATGACTCTTTCTGTTTGATGTTTATATATGTATATTTCGCAACGTACGCACGTTCTCTTATAATTAAGTCGTTGCACACATAGCTAGATACTTAAAGTTAGTTTCCTCTCACACTTTCAAAATAATATCAGTGTCATCATCGAGGATTAAACCTTCTCTTGCTGAATTTTAAAATACATTTCTCCTTCTTTACCCATGCCCTGTTGTATAATTACATATATCTTCACAAATTACAAGTATTTCGCTGTGCAATCACTGTTGTGGAGTGCACTGATTGCACACTCAACTTGTAAATAGTGCAGACCCTGATGAGCAGCTCCTGCACTCCACAGCAGTGATTTCACAGCGAAATACTTTTACACAGTGAATATATTCAATGTGTAAAAGTATTTCGCTGTGAAATCACTGCTGTGGAGTGCACTGGTTGCACACTCAACTTGTAAATAGTGCAGACCCTGATGAGACAGCTCCTGCAGGAGCTGTCTTATCTGGGTCTTCACTATTTACAGGTAGGTATATTGACGTGAATAGCAAGCGAAGGGTTAATGAGCATATGACCTACTTTCTGTCACATAATAACACATGTCTGCATTTTTACTGCTGCTCAATGAACCTCATGCCCTATCTGATCTTTCTACGAGTGCATTTTTCTCCAAACCTATCATCTACACACCCTCAACTTTACTGATCCCTATACTACATAAATAAACATGTAAGAAACAATTGCATCATGAATATTAATTACATTAACTGTTATAAAAGTACATGGACACAGGAATGTTTAACCATTACATTAATCAATTACAGTCGAAGTTATATCTCGAACTTTGATAACTCGAACTTCCGGATAACTCGAAGAAAATTTTCGTTTACAATACAGAATATGTTTTAAAATGTATCAAAACGCACATCTGGAAAACCATATGTAACAGGGTAATGCAGGTCAAGCTGGGAGAGAAAGAAATCAAGCCCCGAGGTTATAACACTTTTTGCTTGAGTCGGAGATCATTCCCAAGTTTCTGACCAATCAGATACCTGAGAATGATTTCAGATTCAAACTCGGAAGTTTTAAAACCTTTGACCCTGGGTCCATGCTTATAAAGCTTTTTAGTTGAGTCTGAGTTCGTTCTCAAGCTTTTGATTGGTCAGATTTGAGTTCTCAAGCTTTTGATTGGTCAGATTTGAGCCAAAGGCTCAAATCTGACCAATCAAAAACTTGAGAACGAAGTCAGACTCAACTAAAAATTTTATAAGCATGGACCCAGGATTCAATCATTGATATCTATTTTTTGTTGTTGCTATTGATAAAGCTTTCAAGGTGCGAACGATGTCACATGTGAAATTCTAACCACATGATTAGCTTAACTTCTAATATCTTTTAGAATAGTGTCAAAGTAGGAACAAATTGACGTGCAAATGACTGTGGGAAGTTTACATTGCAAATACAGTAGGACCTGTCTTAAGTGACCTTTCATTTATTGGACATAGCAGTATCAAAAAGCAGGTGGTTGTTTCATGCAGGGCGAGGGTAATACAGAAAGCTCCCATAGGATCTATGTGTATTACTCTCGACCTGCATTAAGCTACCACCTTCCTAACAGACCCATAGTTAGACCTCTTCTTGGTGACCGCTTAATATAGGTTCTACTGTAAAGTTTGGTACAATTATTTAAATTGCTGAAATGACCCTGACAATCCTAGGATCAACTTAATGAGCCAATCTAACACTACGATCAACCCTTCGTTCCAACAAAAATCTAAAGTATTAAATATAGTTCTGTACTAACTATTGTATCATTATAACGTGATTGATTTAAGGATAAATTATCTTGAGGAATCATGAAAGCAAATGAAGAAATTCTAAATTACAAAGTTGACCATAATACTAATCAGAATCAATTGCTCGTTTGTAATTAAGGGGTGATGCTCCGACGCTATCAAGTTACAAACATGTTGAGTTTAAAGCTGAGTGCCATCCTAAGTATCTGATTAGTCAGAATGTAAGCTGGGCTCGATATCTTCACTGAGATGCTTGAAAATGTACTCAGATTCATGCTTAACCCATTTCCTCATATTGACGACTTTTGAAGACTCTGTAAAAGTCGCTTTGTGAATCCATTGTGATAAATACAGCATTTGCTCCTATGGAGCAAATGCTGTATTTATCACAATGGTTTCAAACAATAAAATTCTAAAAGTTTCCTTTTCTCTAGTTAATGCTCCTTTTCGGTAGATTTATTCAAAGAGGTTTAGAGGTTTTCACTACTTCCGATTCGATCAGGCTTTTGAGAAACTATTGACCGAGTGTCATGACACAAGCTCTTATGAAACTATTGACCAAGTGGCATGACACAAGCTTTTGAGAAACTATTGACCAAGTGTCACGACACAAGCTGTTATGAAAGTATTGTCTAAGTGTCATGACACACGATTTTGAGAAACTATTCGTCACGTGTCAAACAAACCCTGATGAGACACCGAGTCATCTGGATCCTAGCAACTGTGATCAAGTCGTGGTAAACAGGTCAAGGGCGGTACGCAGTACATTCATTTGCCATTTGTCAGCGTGCTATTGAACTAACCAAAACCGGTTTAACCCCCAGTGACTTTTGTCACTGACCGTTCCAAGGCGGTACTTCCATCTCCCCCCTATTGTTTGTTTGTTTTGTCTTTGTGTGTCTCTTTATGTTTTTGCTAGTTATGTACATTTGCTGTGTTTTCTTGTGTTGCTGTTCGGGCGGCTGTTTGTTCTGTATGTGATGTTTCCTGCATAACTCATATTTGTACTTTTACAAGAACGTTCGAAAGTCCAAACATAATCTAATATATACCATAAACAAAAAAATAAGCCGACAATATAAACAAAAACAAAAGTATTTTATATCAGGCCTTATTATTGTAATATATTCAGAAACGGTTTTGTTCTGATAACAAAACAACTGTAGAATCAGATCTATATATTAAGTTGATAAGCACTCGGAGCAGTCCTAGATCAGACGGCTCCTACACAAGTTGTCTGATATGTGTCTATTCTGTTTACCGATGCTTTAAAAGGTGTATCTATGGAATAATGGTATACTGGTGACAAACGTCCGGAATATCACTCGTTTTTCGTCATCAGACATAGTTTTCCCTTAAGAATAACAATTGATTTATAAGGTTCAACGAGTGAAAGTCGTGTATTGGTATTACAATATGAGCAACAGCACTACAGCGATTTCCACAGTATACATTTGTCTTTGCTGAAATGTTTTTCTCATGAGGATGTTTTGATTGATATCGACATTCGGAACAGACAGTAAACAAGTAAATGAAGATTAGTTTTATCCTGCTAAAAACACAATGTCTTATCAAACAAATATATTAGCTTTTGACTTTCACAAACGTTTGGGCGAGTATTAAACAGCTTGGATCATGATGAGGCGGAGTTACTTGGTGTCTCATCTGGACCCAAATTGTTTGCAAATTACAGTCAGGTTGCATTAACCCTTTCGGCGCCAAATTTCTAATTGTCGTCTGCAATCCAATTTTTGTTAAGTCATTCATAAGGAACTGAGATAAATAAGTGCAAGTTTCAAAGGAATAAAGCACATATATAGAGCTACAGACTGAGACAAAAAGTGAAGTCCCTGATCAGACGCCGCCTTGAAAAGGCGGCGTCTTGTCTGGGACTGCCCTATTTGTCGTGGTGCATTTATGCGACATCGGCGGTGAAAGGGTTAACACGTGAATGTTTACGTTACCGCGGTTGACACGTTGTAGCCAACTATAAATTTTGTAGACATCGTTCATTAAAACAGTATATAAGAAATCACTTAGGACTGAAGAGGACAAAAAAGGTACTATTACAGTGATAAGTTCTCTTTCTCCGTATATTTGACTGAACAAGCTATTGAATGCATCAATTCTTACTATCCATGAATATTCGTGTCAGAAATAATGACATCATAAAACATTGGTATAATAGCGCATGGGCATAAGACTTTTTGACTTTTCAAGAAACTGTAGACTTACATCTATATTATAGCATAAACAAACAGAGCAGACCCTGATCAGACGGCTCCTACAGTATTATACTAATATTCTAAACTCGCCATAATTGCATTTTGAAGCCCGTCCGAGGGGTCGGTGCACAAACAAAATATAAGCCAATGCAAGCACTGACATCGATCAGTTCAGAAAACTGTTGCCAACTGTTCACACTCTGATCAGGAGTCATCTTATCTGGGTAATTTTGACTGTGTGCTAAATCATTTTACTTAGCACTGCACCATTACATCATTTCATAATACATTAATAAATTGAAACTGGTGCCAAAAATGAAGGGAAGACATTGGTCCTTAACTAAGAACATGTTTTTGTTAATAACCTTATTTGCATAATCATAAATATTAATGAGAAAACCGAAAAATAAATGAAAAAGGCTAGAATGTGGTGAAAACTAGATCTGAAATCATTTGTAATGCTCCAAATAGACAGAAATTTCCTCTTAGACATAGCTTGCAGTATGTAAATAAAACGTGTCTCTATACGGTTTTTTTGCATTTTTATTGAGTTTCAGTTTCCATAACAAACGTACGCCAGGAAAGCGTCAGCGCATATTTAAACGGTACCATTATATCACAGGACCTTCGAGAACTGGTAGATAACTGTATCAATCTGTAACCAAACATAAAATAAATATACTAGTATTTGATTTAGAATATCATGGTGTTAATCAGTTCATTAGTATATTCATGAATATTAATGAGGAAACCGAAACATGAGATAAAAAGATTAGAAAATGGTGAAAACTAGATCTGAAATCTTAATCAAAGACCAGTGTATTTGTTTAACGTTTGGTAACAGATTGATACTGTTAGCGTCCAGCTCTCAAATTCCCTGAGATATAACGTTATCTTTTAAATATGCGATGACGCTGTCAGGACATACGTTTGCTACAACTCGATAAAAATGCAAAAAACGCACAGAGACACGATTTGTTTACATAATATCAGCTAGATTACTCTCCTCTGTGTAGTTTCATGTCTAAGAGGAAATTTCTGTCTATTTGGAACATCACAGATGGTTTCAGATCTAGTTTTCACCATAATCATTCCAGTCTTCTTCCTTCATTTTTCGGTTTTCTCATTAATAATCATGATTATGCAAAAAGAAAAAGAATTAACAAAAACATATTCTCAATTAATGGCCAGTGTCTTGCCGTTATGTTGGCACCAGTTTCAAACTCTTAGCGCCCCAAATAGCACACATGTAATGCAAATTAGTCTTTACCCACCGTCGTTGTCCAGACGAACGGTTGCCATGGAAACGGAAGAAATACTCATAACAAAGACGATTTTTTTTCATAGGAACATTTTGGTTCCATTTAGCAGACCCTACAAAACACCCTGGTACCCATGGAAAAAGTCAGACGGGGTGCATGGTAACCCTATCTGGCCCGGGCTACATCGGTGTCGTTTCTGGCCACGATTGTAAGTGTCTGGCTGTTTGACAATGCTCCCATGTTTCATCACTCTGTATTCTAATTTACCAAAGAACATTTGACGTATGTTTTGGTTTGTAATAAGGTCAAATGACTGACTGTTATACGTCCGTTCTGTCGACCCAATCAACCTTAAGTTAGCTAGAATAGATCTGCTAAAAGCATGTACAATAAAACCCAAACAATTCAAACACTCAAAGAAGTACAGTAAAACCTCTCTATAACGGCCACTAAATTACATCACGTATTTTGTGTTAAAGGCAGGTGGTTACTTAAAGCAAGGTGAAAGTAAAACAGAACGCTCCTATAGGAGCGTTCTGTTTTACTTTCACCTTGCTTTAAGCAGCCACCTGCCCTAATATACAAACTAATTAACATAATTAAGTGGCAGTTATAGGGAGGTTTTACTGTATAATCATTGACATTTTAATGCAATGCGAAAGTCATACAGAAAGCTCCTCTGGAGTTGTCACAGGTCTGTCTAAAATGGGTCACATCCAAATTTAGCTATCACGAACTCGCTAAAACATGGGCAGTAAACCCTGCAAATTAAAACACTCAAACAAGTATCAGTGTCGGTATTTTAAGACAGGTGACAGCTTACTGCAGGGTGAAGTTCATACATGCTACATTAAGTAGTCCTGTACTATAAATGTTAAAATTAAATCGACAATTTTGCAACGAATGTACTACACTGAATAATTCTTTGTATAAGTGTTCAGTTAATATTTGCATTAATTTATCATAAACATATTTACCTGTTAGCAGTGTTCCATTCTAAATTTCGTTCAATTATCATCTCTAAAACTTGCTCTTTCTTTCACCAGCAGCTCATTTCGTCGGACTTTATATGTATTTCCCCAGCTTGTTCTGTGTATACATATCCTATTTTTCTGTAAATATCTTAAAGCTTCTTCTGTATACATTATAAAGCTTCTTTGTGAATGTCTTAAAGCTTTTGTGTGTATTCTAAAGCTTCTTCAACGTATATCCTAAAGCGTATTGTAGGTTTATCCTACAACTACATTTGTAAATATTCTGAAGCCTATTGCCAATTCTATGTTTATCCTAAAGCTCATTATAGGTATATCCTAGATTTTTGTCTGTTTATTCTAAAGGAGTTTTGTATATCCGTAAGCTTCTTCTGTGTAAATCCTAAAGCTACCAAAGCCATTCTGGATGAAAATCCATCAATAAGGAATACAACAGGGCTAATATCCACCACCCCGTTGACAATTATCCCCGTATATTGAGTCTAAGAAACACATTTGATAATTGCTGCTAACATATGGACCTGATAAGGTACATGGTTACTTTACACTCATTACGAGTTCTCAAAACAGTCCACACTTTATATATGAGTAGACCTTACACACTTTACATTTGTGCAAAACATACACACTTTATATATCTGTAAACAAAACATCCTGTATTTATATAACCATACACATTTTTGCAGGCGAAACATGGTATAATGTTAAAACGTTGCAAGCACACATTTATATAAGACTAACCCAGGTTCAAACCTAGCGTTTAACATATACACTTTTCATAGTTTAAGATTTTCCAAACGTAAAACTCTTCTTACTTTGTTGCGTTCAATCACAAAATTCACATATGTTTATCGATGGTATTACATTTTTTTTCTTATAAAATCGAACATCGGTATGGGAAAGTTCCGCTACTCGTATATTTGAAGTTGAAAGCCTTTTGGCAAGAAAATATTTTATCTTTACAAAATCAACATTCAGTTTATGATGAATTTGTCAAAAGTTTAACTACAATCACTTTATCAAATTCGTTCATTAGATTCACGCACACATTCAATATTGTTAACTTTGCGTTTTAATTAACGAATGGAGAATATTTAATGACAAACTGTATCTGTTTACAATCAAACTGTAATATGAATACACTGAATGAACTGCACTTCAACAATATTGAAATTAGTGATGGTATTCCTTTCTACACTTCTATTATTAGTATAATCACCACTGAACACGCTTATTTAGCAAACCTAGAAACACAAGACACAGTGTATTAGTACTGTCGGACAGTATGCTATTCCCCATCGTAGGCGGGGAATTAAGTTTTAGCGTTGCAGTACGCCCGTCCGTCCATGCGTCCGGAGTCATATATCAAAACGCTTTAAACTTTTTCTTTGAAATTTCGTGTTATATCTTATTGAATTAAAATATTGTATTAACGAAACGTTTAAATACAATGCATTATAAAATAGTTTGGTGTAGTTAAATCATTATACATGTATGGCGTCTGTCATGGCTTATTATCAAAATGATATATATTGGGTTCGTTAACCTCTTGGATATTCGTGTAAGAAGTAATTACATAATGATTATTTTATTAAATGCATTTCATAATGGTATATGAACATGTGGTTACGTTTGTCATGGCAGAAGCCTATAAACAAATTAGAACAAATGCTGAAATCGTCTTTTCTCCACCAAGCCCTATGTTGTAACCACTCTTTAGAATCGTCTCGAAGAGACCATTCTAAAGAGTGGTCACAACATAGGATTATGATTTGGTGGAGAAAAAAACTTTATTCTTGAAAACAGTTTTAATTTACGCATCTTATCTAGAGCTCACTAGTATATCCATATGTATATTATTCCATAAACACACAGACTATTCTGATCTTTGTTTACCCGACTTAGCAAATTCCTGAAAATGTGTCTGTATTGAGCAAAGGGTTAAATTGATAATCAATCATTGACAAATATGAATAGATGTGTGTGAAAGAAAACAAATGTACTAATGATGTCAGATGTGGTCTTTCCCGATCGAAACAGCATACACATAATATAAGCTGTGATTTGCAAAATAAAAGACACGTCAGATAATACACGTCATTGAACAACGGGGTCATACAAACTTTTACATTGATATATACTTAGCAACAAGTCTATTAAATATACATGTATAATATTTAAGTAAATTAATATTCATGATGAGTTTATTTTTTATATGAATATTCAACAGGTATAGGGACAGAACGATAGCGTATAAAATAATCACACACTTTTGATAGTACAGTTAAAACACATTAACCATTCACGCATTTACAAACAGAATAGACCCAAATCAGACGGACCATATAGCAGCCGTCTGATCAGGATCTTCTCTGTTTGCGTATGCTATGATACAGATCTGATGATTCTATAGTTTTTGTCAAAGCAAAAAGCAAAACATAATCCCACAAAAGTATACATAATAAAAAGTAAGCTAAACAATATCCATGATCTCATTATTTCTTACATGAATATTGAACAGGGAAATGGTGTTTGATCTGGTGTCAGTTTGACTACTTCTGGTTTGATCAAGCGTATGAGAGACTATTGACCGAGTGTCAAACAGATCCTGTTGAGAGGCCGAGTTACTCGGTGTATCTTCTTGGTCCAAGCTGTTTGCAAATACGAGTAAGGCCACGGATAGCGGGACAGTGTTTTACCCTTTCACCGCCGCAGTCGCATTAAAGCACCACTACAAATAGTGCAGTCCCAGATCAGACGCCGCCTTTTCAAGGCGGTGTCTGATCAGGGACTTCACTATTTGTCTCAATCTTTATTTCTATATATGTGCTTTATTCCTTTGAAATTTGCGTTTATTTATCTCATTTCCTTATTTTACTGAATGGTTTAACAAACTTGGATTGCAGACGACAATTAGAAATTTGGCGCCGAATGGGTTAATTGTTTACCATATTTCAGCAACATGCAGTTAGTGTGTTTTCTATTTTGATTACGTGTTTGACCTATGTTTTCAAAGTTCGTGTCTTTGAACAGATATGATAGTATATTTTTATAGAAATTAATATACGTGATTTGTTCGATAGAGTATAATATATAATTCGATAAAGCAAGGTATCTTATTAAGGTATGAGGACAATGTTTGAACTGATTTTCACGTGACACACCATTCATTGCTTTTCTATCTGATTGTTCTAACCTTGTATATGCGTATATTATACAATATTATATCGGAAATCAGTTGCGGATCCAGGATTTCAGATTAGGGAGGGGGGGGTATAAGTCTTTTTTGGAAAGGGGGGCGTACATTTTTATGTTTGATGAGAGGGTTCTGTTTTACTTTCACCTTGCTTTAAGCAGCCACCTGCTCTAAATACCAACTAATTAACACAATTTAGTGGTCGTTATAGAGAGGTTTACTGTATATAGATCTAAAATATTATTAAATTAAATGTTTTGGCAATTTAAGGGGGCGTACGCCGGCTCCGCCACCCTCTAAATCCGCGCCTGGAAATAGTTCAACGCCATGTGAGCTTCAAAGTGCATTATATCATAATCGAATTTTCTCTGAACATCACCAATGAATTAAAATGTAATAGACACACGTGTCTGTCTCTTTAGTAAGTTCGCATTTTACCCGAAATTTTAACCCATTTGTGCCCACGATCCAATATATGGGACAGTGTAGAGTCTGATCAGACGCCGCATAATGCGGCTTGTGATCAGAGTCTACACTGTTTGCTGATAAGAATTTCAATATAAAACAAAACGAAATTGAAAATTTAGGCCAGGCATCCCTTATATCAAATTGGACTAATCTAATATATATAGATACTGAAGAATCCACTGGGCACAAATGGGTGAATCAAATAAGTTAAACCTCTTTAAAGCGACCATCTTATGCATAAACATAGACGTTTCTTAAATCAGAATGACAGTTATATAGAATGCTCCTATAGGAACTCTCTGTATAAAATTCGCTCTGCATTAAGTAACCACCCGTAAATAAGACGCCAAGACGCAGAATTAGACCTTCTCATCTCTCTCCTCTCTCTCTCTCTCTCCCTCTCTCTCTCTCTCTCTCTCTCTCTGTCTAAAATTCACTCTGGATTAAGTAACCACCCGTATATAAGACGCCAAGACGCAGAATTAGACCTCCTCGTCTCTCTCTCTCTCTCTCTCTCTCTCCCTCTCTCTTTCTTTCTTTCTTTCTCGTTTTACTTTAAACAAAATTGTCATATTTAAAAAATCGGCGAAACTGTTTAACACATTTATTCAAACAAGCATACAACAGCGCCGCTAAAGTAACTTAACTATTCTCAGCTTGGTCATTGTTATTTAACCCTTTATTGATATTTTTCTAAAACAGAAACTATTTTTGTTACTCTCAATAAAAGAAACAATATTACCAGAAAACATGCGGAGGAGCGTTAACGAGCTTGATTTATGCTGATAGTTGAATAAGCAGGCTTTACATGGTATATTGGACACCATTTACGCTCCCTTAAAATCATGCAAATTATATTGAAAACATAACCTTTAACCCATTTCCTCACATTTACGTCTTTTGACGCCTCCGTAACAGCCACGTTTTGACATCTTCGATATAAATAGAGCATTTACTCCTGTGGAACTGTTCTATTTATCACATTGGTTTCAAAACTACACAGTTCTAAAGATTTATCTTTTTCCAGGAAATGTTTCTTTTTTAGTAGATGTATTCAAACAGGTTGGGATTGAATATAACCTATGATGAATGGGCCTAAAACTAGCCTATGTGGAAATTGGTTAAACTAAACACTATATCCGAATTACCCTAAGCATTATGACTCCCAAAATTCCCCTCAACCTGTTTGTAATGCTGCATATTTCAACTTTAAATTAGACTGACATATGCTGAAGACTCTGATCAAACGAATGTAGAGGCGTTTGATCTGGATCTGAAGTATTTGCCTGTCTGAGTACCCCTTTTTGTAATGGTTGATGCAAACAAAACTACACTTTACTTGTCGCTATGCTCATGGGGGTATTCGAAAATTAATACAACTGGTTTCACCACATTTTTGTTACATTTTTTTATTTAAAAAAGGTCAAGTTAAACGTTCAAAGAACCCTCCTTTACATTGCACACATCTTCGTAATATATTAATTCTGGATTTGAAGCAGTGTTAGGTACAGTGGAGAAACTGTTATTCTTTCCCGTTTATGCTTACGCATGCGCAAACGATACGCAAACGATACGCAAACTAAACGATAAACGATATACGCGTCTGTGCATACAAACGCGTTTGTAAGCGGATTTTGCGTATATAAGTGCGTTTCATTCGGCATACCTTTGTTATTATCGAGGCCGATCGATAATACGAATGAAGTAAAAAAAACTAAAGGTATATTGCTCAGCAGCCTTAACATGTCCTCCAAAATAAAAGCCGAAATTGAAATAACATGTCTAGGATTAGATAAATCTAATGCAGTCCCTGGCGTGTCAATAATCTCTCCAATTAACACCCAATCAAACAATAGATGACGATTTGAAGCTCCGCCCAAGGGCCCGGCGACGTATTTCAAGCACTACCCTATCCAGTGTTTATTAATTGGCACGAACAAGCCAGTTCTAATACGTGTGTCATTTATAAAACAAACACCGGACTAGATCAGTTTATCCAGAAATTCATCCTGAAATCGGTTGCATCAGCCTATAATCTGGAATTAGTAAGTTAACCAACGATTTACGTTTGTATTTATATGTTCAAAACTACTTTCAGTTTAATTTTTGTCTTGCTTTTTAAAGTAATAGAATGAAAACGACTGACATCTCAATATTAGTAGTCATAGACTTTACTTTTACTCGGGGAGCCAATCGGGTCTACCGTGCAAACCCCCCCCCCCCCACCAGACTTTTTTCATGGGTACCAAAATGTTCAGAAAAGTGTCCTGAATCAGAATCGCGAATGTACTCAAACTTAAATCCTTTTAGGCTATGTGTATTTTAACCGTTTCCATGGCAACCCCCAGTTTTCGTAATGATGACCCATACCTACCAATTCGCCTATATCACAGCCAGTTTTTGTCCTAAAAGCTATAAAACTGGTACCAAATGGAAGATAAGACATTGTACTTTTATTTCCGATTTGTTTTTAATTACCTTATTTGCATACTCATGAATATTAATGAGAACAATAAAAATAGTAAAAAAAGTATAAAAAATAACGTAAACCTTTCATTTTTTTATCCTACAAATATCAGAAAATAACTTCAAATGCAGATTAACATGATGACAATACCCCCAGGAAACAAAATATCCAATTTGAGGACCATAGCATTAACTTTAAGTACCTTTTTCCCCGTTTCCATGGCAACACCCTAGTTTTTGTAATAATGGCCCGTGCCTGCAAAATCGTCCATATCACGGCCAGTTTTTGTCCTAAACCTATAAAACTGGTACCAAATTGGAGATAGGACATTGTGCTTTTATTTCTAGTTTGTTTTTTTAAATTACCTTATTTGCATACTCATGAATATTAATGAGAACATTAAAAATAGTAAATACAATATAGAATTAACGTAAATAATGTAAAATATTCACTTTTTATCCTACAAACATCAGAAAACAATTTCAAATGCAGTTTAACATGATGAAAAAATCCTCAGAAAACAAAATATCAAATTTGAGGACCAAAGATGTAACTCTAAGTAATTTTTAACTATTTCCATAGTAACCGTTCATTTCACTCTGTTCACACATTTTTGTTAGTTGACACCTACCTGCAAACATCTTCCATATCACAGGAAGTTTTTGTGCTAACTGTATAAAACTGGCACCTAATTAAAGCTAAGACCGTGTGCTTTGGTTTAAAGGCTATACTAAGGAATTACCTTATTTGCATACACGTGACTATAAATGAGAATAATTAAAAATAGCAAAAAATACAGAAATAACGTAAACCTCTCAATTTTTATCCTACCAATATCAGGAAACAACTTCAAATGAAGTTTAAATTGATGACAAAATATTCAGAAAGCTAAATATCTAAATTGATACCCAAACAATGAACTGTAAGTAACATTGTAACTGTTTCCATGGTAACCGATCCTTTCACAAATTTTGGAAATTTGACATCCACCTGTAATACTCCGCTAGATCTCAGTTATTTTTGATGAATCATGAAATCAATTGTTACAAACATAGATATGAGGCATTGCTTTAATTATAAATATTACTTTTCTGATATAAACTAATTTGCATATGTATGAATATTTATGAGAACATAGTAAATCTTGAAATTTTCGACAGACACCAGTCTTTCTCTTATAAAGCAAACAAAAATGCAAAATGGTTAGCCAAAGTTTACTATGATCACTGAATATCATCAAGATTGTTAGATAAATAAATTTGGGACAAATTATATAGCACTGATGGTGATATATCTGTTTCCTAGGCAACCATTCTAACCTCATTGTTCATATTACAGAGTATTTAAATACCTGCAATAAACAAAGATATTGCGGCCTACTTTGGCGATAATTATAAATTATATAAACATATACCCGATAGTTGATATATGAATCTTAATGTTTGGTTTACTTTATGCAAATTACCTTATTTGCATCCTCATGAAAATTAATTAGTGATAAGAAAACAAAGAGAAACAATATTGAAAATAACATGTTTGGCAGTACGCCGAGCACAACATTACACCATTCTCCAAATATAGCTTGCAATAATAAATGTACCTTTTGGTGATAAATAAATAAATTTTATGTCTAAAACTGTTACAAAAATGACCATGCACTGCTTCCATGGTCAAACTGTTGAAAGCCAAGTACTTATGAGACCCCTAACAACTATCTGTTATTGTTTTTAAAGTGTTAAGAAAACAAAGAGAAACAATACTGAAAATAACATGTTTGGCAGTATGCCGAGCACATTACACCCTTCTCCAAATATAGTTTGCAATGATAAATTTACCTTTTGGTGATACATGTATATATAATTAATTTTAATTCTAAAACTGTCTTAAAGATGTTAAAGGGCATGTATACATCTAGTTAAGGGTTAATCCCTCTCTGCTTTATGCATTATATCATAATCGAATTTTCTCCGAACATCATAAATGAATTAAAATGCAATAGACACACGTGCCTGTCTCTTTAGTATATAATTTCGCATTTTTACCCGGAATGTTAACCCATTTGTGCCCACGATCCCATATATGGGACAGTGTAGAGTCAGTCTGATCAGATTATGCGGCGTGTGATCAGATTCTACACTGTTTGCTGATAAGAATTTCAATATAAACAAAACGAAATTGAAAATTTAGGTTCTCTGTCTCTCTCTGTGTCTCTCTCTGTCTGTCTGTCTGTCTGTCTCTGTCTGTCTGTCTGTCTGTCTGTCTGTCTGTCTGTCTGTCTGTCTGTCTGTCTCTGTCTGTCTGTCTGTCTGTCTGTCTGTCTGTCTGTCTGTCTGTCTGTCTGTCTGTCTGTCTGTCTGTCTGTCTCTCTCTCTCTCTCTCTCTCTCTCTCTCTCTGTCTCTCTCTCTCTCTCTCTGTCTCTCTCTCTCCCTCTCTCTCTCTTCTCTCTCTCTCCCTCTCTCTCTCTTTTTTTCTTTCTCATTTTACTTTAAACAAAATTGTCATATTTAGAAAATCGGCGAAACTGTGTAACAAATTTATTCAAACAAGCATACAATAGCGCCGCTAAAGTAACTTAACTATTCTCAGCTTGGTCATTGTTATTTAACCATTCTATTGATATTTTTCCAAAACAGAAACTATTTTTCAATACAAGACAAAATTATTACCAGAAAACATGCGGAGGAGCGTTAACGAGCTTGATTTATGCTGATAGCTGAATAAACAGGCTTTATATTGGACACCATTAACGTTCGCTCCCTTAAAATCATGCAAATTATATTGAAAACATAACCTTTAACCCATTTCCTCATATTTACGTCTTTTGACGCCTCCATAAAAGCCACTTTGAAACCTTCGATATAAATACAGCATTTACTCCTTTGGAACTGCTCTATTTATCATATTGGTTTAAAAACTACACAATTCTAAAGATTTATCTTTTTCCAGGAAATGTACCTTTTTAGTAGATGTATTCAAACAGGTTAGGATTGAATATAATATATGATGAAAGGGCCTAAAACTAGCCTATGTGAAAATTGGTTAAAATAAAGACTATACCCGATTTACCCTAAGCAATATGACTCCCAAAATCCCCCTCAACCTGTTGGTAATGCTGAATATTTCAAATTAGACTGACATATGCTGAAGACTCTGATCAAACGAATGTAGAGGCGTTTGATCTGGATCTGAAGTATTTGCCTGTCTGAGTACCCCCTTTTTGTAATGGTTGATGCAAACAAAACTACACTTGTCGCTATTTAATTATGAGTCATATCAGGTATTATGAGTTATAAAACCCTTCCGTTCAGTCTGGAATCATGCTCATGTACATGTATCTGATTTGTCAGAATTGGAGTTCCACCCAAAATTGGACAAAAACTTGAGAATTAAGTCGGACTCAAACTCAAAACGAATGTTTAAACCCTTTTGCCGCCGTATGTAAATCTTTAACCATTTCCCTCATATAAACGTGTTTTCACGCTTTTACAAACAGAGTAGACCCTGATCAGACGGCTCCTGATCAGGGTCTGCTCTATTTGCTTGCAGAATTTGAAATATCTGTTGCTTTACTCTCTAAAATGGCTACAATGTTCCACTTTCCATATTTCGTTGTTACTATTTTGTCCATGACTAATTAGTGTGTATTGAAATTTGGAATGAACGTAGAACATGGAAAGGGTTAATATCATTGCAAATTGTTTAGATGTAGATTAGACGTCTCGTGACATGACGTCCCGTTACCCGGCGTCTCATTAGGATCAAAAGAAAGGCGTATGTTTGGGGTAAAGAAAAACTTACTTCACAATACGCTTGGCCATGCTTATGGGGGTGTTCGAAAATTAATACAACTGCTTTCACCACATTTTTTGTTACATTTTTCAATTTAAAGAAAGTCAAGTTAAACGTTCAAAGAACCCTCCTTTACATTGCCCACATCTTTGTAATTTATTAATTATGGATTTGAAGCAGTGTAAGTTATACTGAAAAACTGTACTTCAGGAAGTACAGTAAAATCTCTCTAAACCGGAATTCTAGTAGAGAAGAATTTAGATACTGTTAGACAGGTGGCTGCTTAATGCAGGTTGAAAACCTCCTTGAGGAGCTTTCTGCATGACTTTCACCCTGCATTAAGCTGCCACCTGTCTCCAAGACCTATATTTATAGTAAATTTAATGTCCGGTTTAGAGGGGTTTTACTGTATACTTTCGCCCAGCGAAGAGACTGCTCAGTTTTTTAGAAATACAACCTTGATTAGCTCTGGTGAGTTGGCTGGGTGATTAAGCTCAGTTACTTTTCACAGTGACTGCATTGCGCGAAGGATCATTGCCATGCAATAAGCGAGTGTACATCATTGCTGTTAGAGGTCGACACTTTCAGAAATATTTTGTCAAATGTTTTCAGTACACATTTGTAGAATCCGCCGGTTTAAGATTTGCCCCTTGGTACACTTTCTGTAATTTATTTGTGAACATTGTAACGCACAATTCGTTTTCAATGGATTTGTCTATGCTCTTACGGGTCGCTTGGAAATTCTAGTAGTCTAAAGCCCATACAAATTTAGTTTGCTGTGGCTTGGTTGAAAATAAACTCAGATCAAAATTAACATGTTATGAGATGTAAACAAAACAACTTTTCAGTGTAATTTTAGAATATTTTCAGCAACTTGTTTGTCTTAAAAATTCGGTTGTGTTTTCGGCCTTGTTACGTAAACGAGGAAATCATCGTGCACCATTCTTATTACAGTGAAAAATCCAAATAAAACCCCTATATTGTGATCACTCTTTCGAATCGTCTATTTGAGACGATTCTAAAAAGTGGTCACAACATAGGGTTTGGTGGAGAAATAAAGAAGTTAATCTTGAAAATGTTTTAATTAACACACCTTATCTGGACCTCTGGATCTTGTTATAGTAAACAAAGACTTGTGATATCGCTGAATCAGCCCGGAAACAGCTGCAATTGTACATGATCGTAATAACTTATAAGGATGCATCGTCTTTAAAGCTATATTACGACCATTGCATTAACTCTAACCCTGCCAAATGTTGTTGTCATCAAACAATATTGTCGGCTACAATTTCATTTTTAATTCAGAAAACAGTCAGAGTAACAAACAGTTTGGATCCTGATGAGATGCTGAGTTACTCGGCGTCTCATCAGAATCCAAACTGTTTACATAGGTAATCACAGATGCGAAATCGGCAGCGAAAGAGTTAAATATTGTCGTCAATTTGTAATATTTTGTAATAAATCAAAGCAACACGTTTTTCCTTATTATCATTATAACTAATTACCCTGAGTATACGGACAACGCCAGGCAAATAGTACAGAACCCAGCAGTTTCACTAGGGTCTATACTATTTACTACTATGTCATTCTAATTCAAAGTTATCAAAGTGAAGCCAAATTGACTTATTAAGCTTTACCAATCTATGGAGAGGGGCGATTGTGTTCTCATACTTCGAGAAAATTATGATATACATATATATATATATATATATTCTTTATTTGAGTCTCTCCATGGTAACAATAATACAAAGTCATCACTATATCTATAAAATAACCATGCCATTCATAATTGAATTATAAGAGACTATATTGTAGTGTCCTGCCTTCGCCAGTGTCGAGTGAGTTTCGACCGGCCTGTGGCACGGTCGAACCTCACTCAACACGGAACATAATTCGTTAATTTAGGTACTATGTTGTTTATCAATTCTAGAGGCACTAAACCCCACGTTTAATAAGTGTTGTCAGTAGCGCACATCTGCAGTACAGGCTTGTATTCAAGTTGTTGTTGACGCTTCTGCGAATTTTCGGCATGACACAACCATATTGCCTGATGCATTATGGGTTGTTTACATATTACGTCACTAATGAAAACAGCGTCCAATTGTGTACTATCTGTCAAAAATGCCGAAAAGGAAGGCTGAAGCAACTTATACACCTATGGTAATTGTTAAAGTCAAATGTATCATATGTTTCAAAAGGGGTCTTCAATTTGAAATATTTCTTAGAATAAGTTCAACCGTTTAACGGCTAAATGGTCTAAAAGTGATCGGCTTCGACCATCTCTTTGATCACCTCTTTGATCACTTTTGGTCAAATCGACCATTGATCACTTTCTGGACCATTTTCTTTGATCGATTTTCTCCGCAGAGTATAAAAGGGGGTGAAAATCGTTCGAAAGTGGAGACGAAACAAAATCTTTAAAGGAGCAACACGCATAAGACCTTTTTGAGGCAGAAATATTCATTAAACCGGTAAAATTTAATGCAAGCCTTTCATATCACATACACTGAAGTAAAATAGTAACAAAATCCATTGACAGAATATATTACATGAACTTTAATTTGAGTATTTTACGGTAAATTCCTACTGAATCAACGGATTTGGCTATTAACGTTACAAAAAAACCTTCCTTCGGCTTCATTTTATTAAAATCCATAGATCTTGATGCAGATGTGCGCTGCTACGCATATTTGAAGATATACAGAAGATGTTTTGATGTTTTATAATCGGTCTATGCATAGAGAAAAGTAACAAAACAGAACTACTTTGAATTGACAGTTGTTGTTTTACTATGTCTCCCATCCAGTTACTGATCTGAGCTAGATCTACTGATCTGGATCTCAGAACCACAAAGCTCACTTCAGACCAGATCATTGAACGTGCCTTGCGGGCACAACAATATATATATCACATTATCATTTCATAATTATTGCACTATATATATACAAGAATTAAAAGGTATACAGACATTAAGAAGTATATAGCCTCTGTTAATCCAACAAACCAGACATCTGCACAATCATGAGTACATATATCTGCTTATATAAAAAACTACTTAAATTAGAAAGCATATAAAAACTGACTACAGAAAAACGGCCAAACAAGCCACGTTACAAATTGTTCCTAAAAAAACGATTATAACCTCAAATCAGATTTGAGATAAACTGATTAACAGAGACTTTATACATTAAATAAACAGCAAAGATTTAAACATTTGTCATAGACATCATTTACAATAAAATAGACCAATACTTTAATACCTGTGCCTAGTTTCACACTAAAATAAAATAAACTGATACACATATACCAAAGTAGAGAGTACTCTACTATCCGAGCACTTATGTGTCCGACCTATCGGCGACTTCTCATTTAACCCTTTCCTTCACACACATCTCCACGCATTTGCTAAAGTAGTAGCGGTAGACCCAGAATAGATGGCTCCTACATGAACCATCTGATCACGGTCTGCTCTGTATGCTAGTGGGATCCGAACAAATTGCAAATCTACAGTCTAAAATGGATACAGTGTTCCATCCACCATATTTCATTTCAACATTTTCCCCCTGACCATCCAGTAGACATTGAAATCTGGAGTACATATAGAGCTGGGAAAGGGTTAAACCTAGAGCATACTTATCATCGCATGAAGTGCATAACAAGCTATACTTTCAAAAAATGGCATCTAAAGCATTACATTATTAAAACATTTCAGGAAAACCTACTAACTATACAAATTAGAGTATCTGTACTTTAGAATTAAGTCACAGTATGAACCATTTATCCGTCATGAGTCCGTCACGACCAATTTACCTCACACGAGGGTAAAACAACCAATCCGCAGATTATACGGACATGGCGTCTTTGTACGTAATTGCATCATTAACTCATTTGATCCCAGTGGATTCATCCATGCTTATATATTGGATTAGTCTATTTTTTATCTAAGGGTGCCTGGTCAAAATTTTCAGTTTCGTTTTTTGTTTTATATTGAAATTCCTATCAGCAAACAGTGTAGCAAACAACGTCTGATCAGAGTCTACATTGTTTGCCTACGGCCCATATATGGGATCGTGGGAGCAAAGGGGTTAACCATTTCCCTCGTGTAAACGCATTTCCACGCATTTGCAAACAGAGTAGATCCAAACCAGACAACTCTTGTAGAAGTCGTCTGATCAGGGTTTGCTCTGTTTGCTTTTGACATGATTTAGATCTGATTCTACAGTTTTTATCAAAGCAAACACTTTCCCTGAAAGGTATACATTATAAAAAAAAAGTCAGGCTTCGTTTGGGCATACATAAAATTCGTCCTTTTCCAACAACACGTCATCAAATAGTTTCAACTTTAAATGTGAAACAGATATTATCTTCTAGTACTAGGGTTCACGTGCACTTATTTTCAGTGATACTAAGTTTAACCCTTTACTTCATGAATAGTCATGTAAGAAATGATGACATCATGAATATCAATTAGATTACATTTTTTAAAAAGTCATATTAACACATGAAATGTTTGCCTAAGTAAAAACTATAGGATCAAATCTATATTATTCCATCAGCAAACAGCAGACCCTAATCAGACTGCTCCTATAGGAGCCGTCTGATCGGGGTCTACTCTGTTTGCAAAGTCGTAGAAGGGCGTATTTATGAATGCCACGGTTAAACAAATACTTGCATATACATATAAAAGTAACATTGCGATATTGATTCTAATTACTTTTCACTATAGATTATAAATTTCAAAGTCCCGTCATTATAGTGAAACTTGTCGGACCAAATATCCCTTCTTTACGTATATCTTTGCATCAATATTCTTCATCTGTGTTCCTCCCATTGGCGCGCGAGAAGTTAGACACACAAGATGTTTTTCACCGAATGTTATATAGTGAAAACAATTTCAAAGTCCAATAACTCTGGTAAAATGGCATGAGCAAAACTTCCATTCTTTACGAACATTTTCATATCAATGCTGTTCATCTGTGAAAGATCAACCCTTTCGGCGCCAAATTTCTAATTGTCTTCTGCAATCCATTTTTTGTTAAATCAGTCGGTAAAATAAAGAAATGAGATAAATACATGCAAATTTCAAAGGAATAAAGAACAGATATAGAAATAGAGTTTGAGACAAAAAGTGAAGTCCCTGATCAGACGCCGCCTTGACAAGGCGGCGTCTGATCTGGGACTGCACTATTTGTAGTGGTGCATTTATGCGACTTCGGCGGTGAAAGGGTTAAGTAAATCGTCAAATTGGCGTATAAGGAGATGGACACATACAATTTGTGGGACGTACACACGGATGTGCGGATCTATGTATGTACACACGGACGATTGGACGGACAGGTGGATGGACAAGAGCAAGGCTATATGACTCCTACCTTGTGGAGACAAAGTAAACTGGAGCTCGTAAAGTGATAAGAAAATCATGCACTGGTTGGTAGAAATAGAGGATCTTACATGAGTGTTCTTGATTATTGGATTTATTAAATGAGTCTTTTTAAAACGATAATAAACGAGCTTTAGCGAGTTTTTTATCGTTTTAAAAAGACGAATTTAATAAATCCAATAATCATGAACACGAATGCAAGATCCTATTTATAACATAACACACACAAATGTTATTTGCAGCCAATATTTCAGCAGTAACGTGGATTGTTATAAATTCTCCTTACATATAGAAATGATGAATGAAAGGTGTTATTAGGTTCGCTAGGTAACTGGGACAAAGTAGGTCCAAATTTTCCAACTTTATTTTTTACTTACTGTCATATCAACCAGGATCTAATTCAGACATCTCTGGTATTCAATTTAACTGTGATAGTTTATGATACAAAAACATACAGAAACACGTCAAAATAATTTTTGAGTTACAGTTTTGACATACATAGTTACAAACACGTCACATTATGACGTCATTGTACACAACATGTGTCTATGTAAAGCGCGCCATTTACATGAAGACCTACATACAGTCGCCAACACGTCCGACACTCACTGTCAATGGGATTCGAAATGCGCCTTCGTTTTGGTATATTAAGCCCTTCATTAGTGTTGTATGTATACACATGGACATGGACATTTCCACCGAGAAAAAAATCTCGATTCAAGTTCAGTGAAAATGTTTGAAATGGACAAAAGATTCAGTACGAACTGCTGCATAAAATGTGTTGGAACAGGAGGAAGATTTTCGCGATCAGCTGAGTTAGTGAGTATAGCATATTTGAAATATGTTTGTGCTGTGCTGGATTCAGATGACTATTGTTGTTGATTGATGAGATATTTGTATGAGTAGAAATCTGCATAAACAAAAGGACATGCGGTGAAGAAAATGCAAAGTTGAGGAGGCATTTTAAATGTAGAATGGATTGTATGGGTCAGAGTAGCTGGTAGGTCTTTTTTGGCATACATTTTGTATATGATTCCTGACAGCGATTACAATTTGTATTATTTTATCGAAATTAAGGCGCAAGTGCCAACAATCCTTTGCCATCTATCGTGACTCAATCGTGGACAGGTAGGTCGACCACCGTCCGCCAGTTTGTTTGTTTTGTCAGCGCGTATGAATCGTTCGAATGTCATTCGGTCGTTCGAATGTTATTCACTAGTGAATATATGCCCATGATTATCAAAAAATAAATGATAGTGTTACGTCACGCTGAAGCCACGTGTTATGTTATAAGAAAAAGTATGACATGATGGCATACAATATATGTACTAGATTAACCATTCACGCCATAAATACGCCTTTCTACGCCTTAGCAAACAGAGAAGATCAAGATCAAACAGCTGCTGAAGGAGCTGTCTGAGTAGGGTGTGCGTTTTTGCTTATGTAATAATACATATCTGAATCAACAGCTTCTGTCTTGGTCAAGACATTTCTGTGTTCGTATTCAAATATAGAAACATAATCAAGTTGATATTCATGATGTTGTTATATGAATATTCATGGAGTAAAGGGTAAACTGGTGTAGTACAACTATTTTGGGTCATTCTTATTAACCCTTACATCGCCGAGATTTAAAAGGGACTCTTCCAGAGTCTCATGGCGATTCTGGATGTGGTAATGTTTCGATAAACTGTAAAATATGGCACACAGTGCAGATGCTGATCAGTGGAATCCATCTGGATCGCTTTGATCTGGGTCTACACTGTTTGCAAAGCTATTTAGGGTTGATATGACTTGGGTATATCCTGCTTGGTGGTTGGAGCACGGGATAAATACAGGCTTAGACGTTAAGAGTTTAAACTTGGTATCCAGTTCAGTTTTGTTCTCGAAAATTAAACGTGGTATCCAGTTTAGTGTAAAATATAAGGTACATAACGTTTTACTGAATAATTCCGCATGATTACAAATATACGTTTTGTTCAAATCACAAGCGTGGTTTAAATTATTTTTGATATTCAAACATAATACAGGATGATATGCCTGTCTTAAGCGACCATGTTTAGTGAAAGGCAATAAGGAAAGGAACCTTCTATATTATTTTCGACAAGCCTTGATACTACTAGTCTTAAAGACCACGTTTATATCTGTTTTAATGTCGCTTAAGACAGGTTAAGCCTTGATACTACTAGTCTTAAAGACCAGGTTTATACCTGTTTTAATGTCGCTTAAGACAGGTTAAGCCTTGATACTACTGGTCTTAAAGACCAGGTTTATACCTGTTTTAATGTCGCTTAAGACAGGTTAAGCCTTGATACTACTGGTCTTAAAGACCAGGTTTATACCTGTTTTAATGTCGCTTAAGCCAGGTTAAGACTTGATACTACTAGTTTTAAATACCAGGTTTATACCTGTTTTAATGTCGCCTTAGCCAGAGGCCTGTTCAGGAGTGTGGGCGCTCGATGTCACTTCGAGCGCTTGGACTCTGAAAGAGGGCGCCCGCCTAGTGCCAGCTAGCGCAAGCTAGCCTACTCGTGAGGTCTATCGCTTTTACTCAGGGAGCCAGTAGTGCCTACCGTGCACCCCTCCCCCCCCCCCCCAATGACTTTTTTTCATGGGTACCAAAATGTTCAGAAAAGTGTCCTGAATCAGAATCGCGAATGTACTCAAACTTAAATTCTTTTAGGCTATGTGTATTTTAACCGTTTCTATGGCAACCTCCCAGTTTTCGTAATGATGACCCATACCTACAAATTCGCCCATATCACAGCCATTTTTTGTCCTTAAACTATAAAACTGGTACCAAATGGAAGATAAGACATTGTGCTTTTATTTCTAACTTGTTTTTTAAATTACCTTATTTGCATACTCATGAATATTAATGAGAACATTAAAAATAGTAAAAAAAAGTATAGAAATAACGTAAACCTTACATTTTTTATCCTACAAATATCAGAAAATAACTTCAAATGCAGTTTAACTTGATGCCGAAACCCCCAGGAAACAAAATATCCAATTTGAGGACAATAGCATTAATTTTAAGCATCATTTTCACCGTTTCCATGGCAACACCCTAGTTTTCGTAATGATGGTCCGCACCTTCAACATCGTCCATATCACAGCCAGTTTTTGTCTAAAACCTATAAAACTGGTACCAAATTGGAGATAGTACATTGTGCTTTTATTTCCAGTTTTTTTTTTTACATTACCTTATTTGCATTCTCATGAATATTAATGAGAACATTAAAAATAGTAAAAACGATATAGAAATAACGTAAATAATGTAAACTATTCACTTTTTATCCTACAAATATCAGAAAACAATTTCAAATGCAGTTTAACCTGATCATAAAATCTTCAGAAAACAAATTATCAAATTTGAGGACCAAAAATTTAACTCTAAGTAACTTTTTAACTGTTTCCATAGTAACCATTCACTTCACTCTGTTCACACAGTTTTGTTAGTCGACACCTACCTGCAAATATTTTCCATATCACAGGAAGTGTTTGTGCTAACTGTATAAATCTGGTACCGAATTAAAGCTAAGACAGTGTGCTTTGGTGTAAAAGCTATAATTAGGAATTACCTTATTTGCATACACATGAATATTAATGAGAATAATTAAAAAATAGCAAAAAAAATAC
This sequence comes from Azorinus chamasolen, assembly GCA_963576725.1. Taxonomy (NCBI): domain Eukaryota; kingdom Metazoa; phylum Mollusca; class Bivalvia; order Cardiida; family Solecurtidae; genus Azorinus; species Azorinus chamasolen. The sequence continues at coordinate 75,013,540 of OY755243.1, forward strand.
AGAAATAACGTAAACCTCTCAATTTTTATCCTACCAATATCAGAAAACAACTTCAAATGTAGTTTGAAATGATGACAAAATACTCAGAAAGCTAATCATCTTAATTGATACCCAAACAATGAACTGTAAGTAAGATTGTAACGGTTTCCATGGTAACCGATCCTTTCACAAATTTTGGAAATTTGAAATCCAACTGTAATACTCCGCTAGATCTCGGTTATTTTTTATGAATCATGAACTCAATTGTTGCAAACATAGATATGAGGCATTGCTTTAATAGAAAATATTACTTTTCTGATATAAACTAATTTGCATATGTATGAATATTTATGAGAATAGTAATAGATGTTGAAATTTTCGACAGACACCAGTCTTTCTCTTATAAAGCAAACAAATATGGAAAATGGTTAGCTAAAGTTTACTATGATCACTGAATATCACCAAGATTATTAGATAAATAAATTAGATAAATAAATTTACATTTGATATTTGACATTCGCTTGTGTTTCCAATATGGCTACCAACACGGTAACAGAAGAAACCGACTGGAAGAAAACAATCGTAATTAACAAACTGATGCTCTAGAACCCGACCGCAGATCAAAAATTTACTTGATTTTAGAAAGGGCGCTCGATCGCGTTCAGCAGTGGTACTTTTGCTCGGGCAAGCGCTCATCAAGCGCCCGCGCTCCTGAACAGGACTCTGGTTCTGCTTTATATTCTTCTATGTTAACTCTTTCGGCGCCAATGTCGCCTGTTGGCACCATTGAAAACAGTGCAGTCCCAGGTCAGATGCCGCCTTTCAAGGCGGCATCTGACCTGGGACTTCACTGTTTTCTGTATTTTTTTAGCCCAAACATACACGTCAGGTTTTTAAAAACAAATGTTTTACTAATATACCTTTATTATTTAGTTTAGAATTTTATTTAATTTGAAATTATTATTTCAGACGACACTTTTAAATTTGGCGCCAAATGAGTTAATCCGGAAAAGGTATTTGCATAAACTCTACTACTATTCTACTACTATCAATTCAAGCTTTTAACCATTTCCATGTTGAATATTCATGTACGAAATAATGAGATCGTGAATAATTATGTATGATATGGTTATTTTATACTGGGAAAAATGTACGCATGGTTGTTGGATATTGGTAGGAACTGCAGAGTCAAATCTATTATAATTTCAAAGGCAGACAATTGACCCTGATCGAACGGCTCATGTAGCCAAAGCGTGAGAAAGCGTTTTATAAAGGAACGTGTCGAAGGACTGTTGACCGAATGTCTACAAGAGCATCGCAAGCGGGTGCCAACGCTCGTCTGTCGTCATTGTCAAGATGAATATGCATACCAAAAATGAAGGTTGTAAATGAAAAATTGAATCAATTATGGTCAATGTTAAGATTTCGGACGACAACTACGACGACAACGACGACGCGGGCGCCGGAGTTAAAATAGCTCGTGATAAAGACGAGCTAAAATGTGGAATACCGAGAGAATTTGTTTAACCCATTTATGCCCACGATCCCATACTATATGGGATATTGGCAAACAGCGTAGACTCTGATCAGATGCCGCATTATGCGGCGTCTGATTAGAGTCTACACTGTTTGCTGATAGGAAATTCAATATATAACAAAGCGAAAATGAACATTTAGACCAGGCATCCCTAAGATCAAACATGGACTAATCTAATATATAAGAATGGACGAATATACTGTGAGCGAATGGGTTAATACAAGTCAGGTCTTGTGGCAAGTGTCGGCATGGCCTATTCAGAATAGCAATGACTCAGCAGCGAACTTATTATGTCTCACTTAACCCTTTCTATGTTCAATATTCATGTAAGAAATAATGACATTATGAATAGTTATTGGCTGAAGTGTTATAATGTAAATTTCTCAATTGAATGTTGCTTTGACAAAAACTGTAGAATCAGCTGTGTATCATGTCAAACTCAAACAAACCAAACTCTGATCAGACGGGTTCTATAGGAGCAGTCTGATCTGGGTCTACTCTGTTAACATTTGCGTGAAAAGGCGTTTATAATAGGGAAAGTTTTAATGCAATTCTATTGTTAAGCATTTCTCCAAAAGATACGCATTTTAACGCAAAGATCCGGATAAGAGTTCCGTCTGATCAGGATCTGCTCTGCCAATGTCGCAATCCCCTTTGTAAAACTATTCTTACTAATATTCATGATATGGCTGATACAATCATTGATTACCTTCTTCCATATTTGAGCTTCAGTTTGAATTATTCATGATTAGTGATGTTGAACAATATTTAACCTTTGGAGTTATCTGTTAACCCTTTTCCTTATGTAAACGCACTTTGACGCATCTGTAAACAGAGTAGACCCAGATCAGACGGCTTGTATTGGATCCGTCTGATCAGGGTCTGCTCTGTTTGCTTATGGTGTAATAAAGATCTGATTCACAGCTTCTGTCTGAAGCAAAATGGCCTGTGCTCATATGCCATTATAACAAATAATCTTATTACATGTAATATTCATGACGTCATTATTTCCTACATGAATAATCATCAGGGAAAGGGTTGAATATATGTTGCTATATATTAGCTTGTTTTTAACTCATGCGTTGCGCTTATTCATTTTAAATATATCTTAGAAAGTTAACCATTAGCCTACTATGGTTGGACGAGTGAATACCTATGCAAACAGTTTGGATCAAGATGATAACTCGGCGTCTCATCAGGATCCAAACTATTTGACGCCCTGGTTGTATTTTATTAAACACATTGATTATAGCTTGAAATTTGAAAATGTAGTAGGTGAAACACTCTGTAAAAATAATTGGCTCAACAGGCTAAAGGTTGGGGAACACTGACATGACAACCGATATAAAACAAGCAAGAACAAGAATGATAATATACTCACAATCAAACAGTTTTCAAACAGGAGCTTTCTGCATGACTTTCACCATGCATTAACTAGAGGAGCTTTCTGCATGACTTTCACCATGCATTAACTAGAGGAGCTTTCTGCATGACTTTCACCATGCATTAACCAGAGGAGCTTTCTGCATGACTTTCACCATGCATTAACTAGAGGAGCTTTCTGCATGACTTTCACCATGCATTAACCAGAGGAGCTTTCTGTATGACTTTCACCATGCATTAACCAGAGGAGCTTTCTGTATGACTTTCACCATGCATTAAGCAGCCATCTGCCTAAAAGGTTCTAAATTCTTCTAGACAAAAAAATCGAATAATCGAGATTTTACTGTATAGTGTCGCCACAAGTTAATTATCTATGTTTGCTGATATATGGCAGCCGGTCTATAGGTTAAACTTGTACATAATGAGGTCAAATCACTGTTCCAACACCATGAACCCCTGTCAATCTACGAAAAAGATTATTAACAAACTCCCTTTTACGTAAATGAGGTCAAATTACTGTTCAGACACAATTAACCACTGCCAATCTTCCAAATGAATATTTTCTGCTGGAGTTCTGGTCTAGTTCAAATTTGTCGTTCAACCATTTGAGAAACTACTGACTGAGTATGAAACCGTTTAGATTTGTGTGAGACGCCGAGTTACCCGGTGCCTTATCTGAATCCAAACAGTTTGAAAATGCGAGTCTAGTCGTGAGTATCGGGCAAAAGGTTTACATTTAATGACTGTTTCTTTGTTTGTGTCTGTTTTATGTGCGTCTATGTTTATATTTGGTTACAACTTGCTAATCCTCTCATAAACTATGTAAATGTAATTACATTGTACTACTTACCTGGAACATGTTGACAAATAACTAATGAGACAAGACATTTAAATCTCTTTCCGTTCGCTTTTGTAAGAAAATATACCCAAATTACCCTATACAGACACTAAATATCCCCTCTTCAACATTTTCTAAACTAAGCTAAATAAGTCAATTTGTCACCAGTCTGATAACTTTAAAGTATATTTGCATGGTAGCGAATAGTATAGATACTGATTAATGTTCTGTAAAAATTAGTTCGGTCTAGGTCTACACTATCTGCCTAGGTCGGTTTTTAATACATAGGGATATTTTCGGGATAGTTAACGAAATAGTCATAGTAGCTTAAAATTCATCATAATTATAATTTATAGATAGCATACGAATATTCATCTTCTTTTCCAAACTTTTATATATTTCATTCTTTTGAATGTTTTAGTATTCTTTTTTATCGTCTATTAAATTGCATTAACTATTTCATCTTATGAGCCTTGGTAAAAGTGGAAAAACAGTCCTACAGGGAGGGACACATGCAAAAAGGTTTCTCATCAAAATATCATCAACAAGAGTACCGCATACGGTATATAATATGCCCACTTGAAAATTTTCTCTGATTCAATATGCCTTATAAGTGATGACATTTTCTAATGTGCGCTTCAGATCTTAATTTCCATATTGAGGTGATATTATTTTTAAAAAGTTGAAGTGAATCTCTTATTAAATAAAAAAAAGTTACAGCTAATCCTCATATTTGCAGATTTTCGTAAAGTGCAAGGGTCATGACTCTGTAAAAACAAACTGAACGAACCTCAAAATAAATTCAGCTTCAGATTTTGTTGCACCAAACATTTGTGTGAAGTTTCATTAATATTCTTTTAATAGTTTTCACAAGAAAACAACAGACAAACTAAAGGTTATCAAGGACCATAACTTTAGAATAAAATGACATATCGACAAACCCGCGATATATGTGAAAAATATCATATAAAAAATGAAGTAAATATCATTTTAAAAGAAAAAGTTTTGGCCATCCTCATATTTGCATATATTTGCATTATGTCTTTTAAGTGCAAGGCCCATAACTCCGAAACGACAAAACAAATGAACATCAGAATCGATTCAGCTTCAGATCTTGGTGCATTTAACATTCGTGTGAAGTTTCATTAATACCTGTCAAATAGTTTCCCCAGAAAACAGCGGACAAACTATTTGCATATATTTGCATTATTTTTAAGTGCAAGGGCCACAACTCCGAAACGACAAATCAAATGAAACTCATAATCAACTCAGCTTCAGATCGTAATGCATGAAGCATTTGTGTGAAGTTTCATTAATATATGTCAAACAGTTTTCCCAGAAAACAGTGGACAAACTATTTGCATGTATTTGCATTATTTATTAAGTACAAGGACCATAACTCTGAAACGACAAATCAAATGAACCTCAGAATCGACTCAGCTTTAGATATTGAGGCATTTAACATTTGTGTGAAGTTTCATTAATACATGTATCTGTCAAATAGTTTTCCCAGAAAACAGCGGACAAACGTTTTGCAAGTATTTTCATTATTTTTAAGTACAAGGGCCATAACTCCAAAACGAACGATCAAATGAACCTCGGAATCGACTCAGCTTCAGATATTGATGCATTAAACATTTGTGTGAAGTTTCATTAATATCTGTTAAATAGTTATTCGAGAAAACAGCGGACAAACAAAATGTTGACGGACGAACGAACGGACGGACGGACAGGGCCACGCCAATATACGACCACCTTTATTAGGTGGGCGTATAAAAATGAAAAATCATCATTTTCAAAATGGGACAAAACGCACAAACTCTACTGGTAGCTTAAACCAGACTTGTGAGTACCCGACCTCATGTTAATACCAGCTTCACCCAAGTAAAAATGCAAAGTAAAACTTCCCCTCCAGACAATTCCACAACATAAGTAACGATATCAACACCAAATACTATTTAATAAACTATAAAACAGTAAAACAGGTGACGTAATAAAATTAAGTGACGTAACAAGCACCAACCCAGACTACACCGACATTGCATGACTTTCACAATGCATTAAGTAGTCACCTGCCTAAATGGGTCTAAATTCTTCTATACAGAAAATTCGAATAATCGAGATTTTACTGTATCTAAATATAACTGATCTGATGTCGTTAGTTTTAACACAAGTCAGTGACCTCTCCGATTATACCTTAAGACGTTATATTTGTCAGAATTCCTTTTTCTCGAACGAAACTTTGTTCTGAGTATTTCCGATGTTCTGTAATGAGTACATAGAAGGCATTGTTCCAAGATATGAGGTAATCGATTTTCATATTAAGTGTTTTTATAACATTTAGCCTGCTATGGGCGGATGAATGAATACCCATTCAAACAGTTTGGATCCAGATGAGACGCCGAGTAACTCGGCGTCTCATCAGGATCCAAACTGTTTGACACTCTGATTGCATTGTAGACAAATTGATTCTAGCTTGAATTTTAAAAATATAGTAGGTGAAAAATTATGTAAAAATAATTTGCGCAGCAGGCTAAAGGTTAATCATTCACTAAATCACCACAAACCAGCCAAAACGCATTCTTACTATTGTAGTAGGGGACATTTTTCGAAATTTTGTTACCTGGTTTACAATGACAGGATACTTTCAGATAACGAAGAGTATGACTTAACAATCAAAATAAGAAGGGTGGCAGCATTGTGGTACAATAATAAAGCACTAAAATTTGAGTTTCCATGGCAACGGCTATGTCGTAGAAATAAAATAAATATCATACATAAAGATCTCTTAATATCTTTTGAACTATTGAAGGGATTTTTATATAACTTTATAATTAAATGACTAATATCAAGGCAATGTTAAAAATATAAGTTTCAATTGATTCCCTTTGAGGTCAATGTCATGGTTAGGGGTCAAAGGTCAAATTTGAGCTTTTTTTCTCTGTTTCAAGACATTTTCGTTCTACAATTTTACATTAGCATTGGTATATTTAAGTAAAACTTGGCACAGATATTCATTTAAAAAGGAGGTTTACTTTACCACGAGTTTTATAGGTGTGTCAAGGTCAATGTCACAAGTAGAGGTCAAACGACATATTTAAGAAGTCAAACATCATTTTTTACTAATTTGTGAATGTTGAAATCCACTTGTTCTACATAATGTGATGTATTTCTAATAACTTTGCAAGATGAACATACTAAAACAATATCCTGTACCAAGGACTTTGTTACATACTGCCAATGTCAAGGTCGCAAGTAAAGGTCAAATGTCACATTTAAGAAGTCAAAGGTCAAATTTGTACTTTTTGTGCAATTTCAGTACATTTTCCCATGTATGTGATGTATGTTTTGTAATAAATGTGCACATACACCTTACGAAGTCAATATCCTCTACCAAGGAAGTTGGTACATATTGTCAATGTCAAGGTCACAAGTAGAGGTCAAAAGTCACATTGCCAAATTTGTACTTTTTGTGCATTTCAGTCATTTTTTTCTACCTATGTGATGTATAGTGTAATTAATTTGCACAACATACTAAGACAATATCCTCTACCAAGACTTGGTACATAAAATCAAGGTCATTGGAAGGTCAAAGGTAAAACTTGAGAACTATTTTCTTAACCTTACATGAATATTTCGTAGATCGAGGAAGAGACATAAATATAATGGTTATACACAACAGTTTAATGATATATTATTTTAGATCAATAAATTGTACCTTATAAACTCTTCTTTCAGCATTTCAGATAATATTATTATACTTAGTTTGCGCCTTGTTAACGTTTGCATGATCACAATTTTCTCAGAAATATCAACTAAGTGGTTTTTTTTTCAATTTCATAAATAACTATGACAGAGCACATATTTATCACAAAAGTGCTGTAATCATGTTAAATATCACAAATGATTTAAAAATCGTTATCACCGCCATTCAAAATCACTATCACCGACATTCAAAATCATTTTCAGACAATCAAAATCATCATCACAGACATTCAAAATTGTAACAATAACAGGATACATGTATCAATATCTCAATAGTGGCATTATTAGCACCCCCCCCCCCCATCGAAGAGGGGTCATGTTGTGTTTTTTTCATTGTCTGTTGGTTTGTTGGTTGTTTTGTTCCCAACTTCAACGTTGGCGACAATTTTGTAGCTATTGCACATGCATACTTCAAACTTAACATGCATATGCAACTTATAGAGGCAAAAATATTTAGGGGTGACATATCAAGATCAAGTTCATACATCAAGGTCAAATGTCAAATTACTGGTCAAATTTAGATTGGCGATAAATTTATCACCATTCAAAATACATCCCTCAAACTTGGCATGCAATTGCATCTTATGGAGGCGAACGTTTTAGTGGTGACTTTTTAAGGTCAATGTCATACATTATGGTCAAGTGTCAAATTACAGGTCAACTTTAGATTGGTGATAATTTTGTCGTCTTCAACATACATCCTTCAAACTTGGCATGCATGTGAAACTTATGGAGGCGAACATATTTAGGGGTGACCTATTAAGGTAAAGGTCATACATCAAAATCAAACGTCATATCGGGGACATTGTGTTTCACAAACATATTTCGTTGTTTTTAAATCACAACGTGTGTATACCACAGACATTATTTACAGCATGTATTCACATTACATTTGTCACAGAATATGTCAGTAGACTGTCTTTTATTTGAAAAAGTACAATAACAATTGTTTGTACAGCATATGGGAACTAAAAGTTTTCCTTGAAAAGTAAGCTTGGTTTGTTAAAATTTTCATTTAAAATCATCTCTGTTTTGAAACACCAAGAACGAAATTGAATTCTGACCAAATAAGCAAACCACTGTCAATATGATAGATCTAATAATGTATCGGTAGTCACATTCATTCATTGAATATCGCAAAGTTGATTGTGGCCAAATACAACTAAGCTATCACTAAAGGTGATTATTACAACTAGAGCTATCACTAAAGGTGATCATTACCCCTGCCCGCCACCTTGTCACAAGATCCACTGACTTCAGTACAAGTGGCAAAAGCTCAATAATCCTTTCATCCACTTAAATTGCTTATGAAAAGTAACAAAGGGAAATAAATCCCTCAAAAATGAATTCAGAGTTACAGCCCTTGTTGACTGCACGTCTTCTCACCACCCTCTTTCCATATATGAAGTTTCACAGTTGTGCCTACAATACTTAAAAAGTTATGCTCCAGACAAACAAATTGCTTCTAAAAAGTAACTTTGGGGAAAACTCCCTCAAAAATGAATTTAGAGTTACAACCCTTATTGACTGCACATCCTCTCATCACCCACTACCTATGAAAAGTTGCACAGTTGTTCCTACAATACTTGAGAAGTTATGCTCCGAACAAAAATTGCTTCTTGAAAGTAACTAAAGGGAATAACTCCCTCAAAAAAATAATTTAGAGTTGCAACCCTTATTGACAGCACATCCTCTCATCACCCTCTCTCCATATATAAAGTTTCACAGTTGTTTAGTTGTCAATACTTGACAAGTTCTGCTCGGACAAAACTTGCTTCTGAAAAGTAACTAAGGGGAATAACTCCCTCAAACATGAATTTAAAGTTACAACCCTTGTTGACTGCACATACTCTCATCACCCTCTATCCACGTGATTATGAAGTTTCACAGTTGTGCCTATAATACGTTAGGAGTAATGCTCCGGATGGACGGACGGACGGAAGGATGGACGGACACACGCGATTCCAATATAGCCCCCACTTCTATAGAAGTGGGGTATAATTACATATTGTGTCCATGTCAGTTTATTGCATACTTAAGCAGCTCATAACTATTGAAAATCCAAGTATTTCCATAAGTTTCGTGTGTTCAAATATCACACGAATACTGACAGCTAGCTGAGCATTGAAGAATCGCTTCGTACACGAGCCTCAATTGGTTTTGCATGCGCACAGTGTAAGCTCCAGAAATTCCTTCACGCCCACGGGCTTGTCTGTCCACAATGTATGAGGGTGGACTTGCCAACCGAACAAAGCTCAGGTCATGGAAAATCAGTTTGGAAATTCAGACATAAATACCAAATGCTGTCACTGTTTCAGCTACTTTGGTAGAGTCACCAAATGATTCCCATCAATTTATTTCGAAATCTGACCATCGGTTTGTAGAAATATATTCTGAAAGTGGGAGATCCTTCATAAGTAGTAATGCGAAAGGAGAAAACTGCAGACTAGGTTTTATTGAGTCTGTTCGTGACTAGTTATTAAAATTGCAACACTACTCACGCCCCCTAGCACCGGCTTAAGCAGTATTCAAATTTTCAAAATTGATAACATAAAAACTAATGATCCCGAGGGACCAGTAAGTATATCAACACTGAGAATTTAAATATTTTTTTGGTTGTCATGGCAACCAGATTTCCTTTTTAGCTAGTTTTGGAGGTGGTTACCTAATGATTATTCCAATTAAATTATTCTGAAGTCAGACAATTGGTTTTGGTGAAGGGGAGATTTAAAATTTTGCCATGTTTTCTATACAGACAAACAGGCCCGCCCCTAGCGGCCATGTTGTTTTAGATATTGTCATGATTTTAGCTACTTGGGAAGATAGTCACCTAATGATTATTCCCATCAAATTATTTTGAAACCTGAAGATTTTGCTTTTGGTTGCCATGGCAACCAGAGTTTTACATGGATTCACACTTTATTAGCTAGTTTGACAGAGAATCACCCAAAGACCATCCTTGGAAAGTTTCATTACATTTAACAATAAACTTTTAAAAGTAATGTCACTTGAAATAAAATATTGACGACAGACGTCACACAATGGACGACGCCTGGCGACCGACACATGATGATCACAATAGCTCGTCTTGGCACGTTGTGCCAGGTGTGCTACAAATAGACAGTCTTCTTGAATCGACTTGTGTGTTTGATACAATGATGGAAAGAACGAAAATAAAATGTAAATAATTTGAAAATATTGTGCAAAAATCACTGAAATAGTTCTTTTATAGCCGTTGCCATGGTAACAAAGGATATGTTTACTGTTAATTTGTAAATAAAATGTTCCAACAATAGTCACATGGAAGACCACACCAATACTTTATACAAATAACAAGACAAACATGCTGTAAAAAGAAAATGTAGGCTAACTTTATAATTCACTAGAAAATGTTAATTTCAGAACCACAAATGAATTCCATATCATTTTAAGAATATTTCGGTTGCCATGGCAACCAGATCTGTGTCCCAGAATGTAAACATAATATTTGCGTAATTTTGTAAGTAAATAGCAAGGTCTTACAATAACTCATTATTTAGACATTTAGAAAAAACAATAAGGATTTGTTTTCAAAAAAGTGAAAAATTGGGCAAAATTACATACATTATTGCCATAGTAACCAGTCATTAAGGAAAAAAATATTTTAATTTAATTTCAAATCAACACTAGCCATCTCTCATTTCCAAAGAGTAAACAATGGGGACATATTTACATCCATAAGCAAACTGGCAGTCCTTTTAAATTCTTTATATCATTTTGAAGCTTGTTGCTATGGAAACCACGATTTCCATCAGAATATTATTGGGAATGTTCTGCCACCCTTCTAAAAATGTTAGGTAAGGTGTTAAGTTTATATATGTAAAATATGGAGTTATTGTAAATCAGGTAACAAAATCGGCCAAAATCAGGCTTTTTGTCCCCTACTATTGCATTCGTAGACGTAAATGACAGGTTTCGTGGTAATAAGACTTCTTAGTGTGGATTCATTTTCAAGTATCTGGTCGGTCATGTTTTGAGCTTGCTCAATATCTGATCAATCAGGTGCTTGAAATCACATTCATACTAAAACAGATGTTTCCTGATCTCAGTACTTGGCATTACAAATACGCATCTGAACCAAATACAGTTCGGTACACCATTTTATGTTCCAAACATATTCTCATCTAATGTATGTCATTATAGTAAAGCTTGGTGTGCCAATCACTGCTCAGTGTGCTTTGACATAAGAAATAAAGGTCGACCTTTTCAATATAAACAATCAAATGAATTATGTAGGCCTTACTATAAAGTTATTCTCTCCATAGATAATAGTCTCTCCTTAGAACTGCATAAATATAGCTTAAATGCAATGATGGCATACAAATATAGTAAAAACAAATTATTCATGTCTATGGTCAAGAAAAATAATGGATAAATAATAATTATCAATCATTATCTAACATACACAAATATCTGTACCCGCTAAGCTATTTTTTTATTTCCCTTCCACTCCGTCCCTTCCCGTAATATTTTGTCCAATAATATTCTTACAAAATCTCACTGATAACTGCATTAGGAAGTTATAAACAACTGTTTCTAGAAAGTAATAGAACAGGAACTTGAAGTTCATAACCTTCTGGGTTTCAGTCAAATCTTTCAGTGACACTTTTATATCACTGAAAGATTTGCCGAGTATGTAATTTAACCCTTCTCTTGCTGAATTTTAAAATACATTTCTCCTTCTTTACCCATGTCCTGTTGTATAATTACATATATCTTCACTGTGTACAAGTATTTCGCTGTAAAATCACTGCTGTGGAGTGCACTGGTTGCACAATCACCTTGTAAATAGTGCAGACACTGATGAGGTATGACACTATTTACAGGTAGGTATATTGGCGTGAATAGCATGGGAAGGGTTACTAACCGTATATGAGTAATGTTAATTTACGGATGTCTACTCAATGTATTCAATTTATCATCATACGTCCTGGGGGAAAGTTCAAAGGGCTACTATATGTTTTCAAGATGTTGTCATAGTATGACCATACGAGTGTTCGACTAACTGTTACGATAGAGTTACTATTTGCTTGAAAAATACCAGTGTGCTACATAAGGACCAAGTCCTTCGGACGAGACTATAACCCGAGGTCCGATGTATCAGTGCCTTACACTGGGCATCTAAAAGAACCAGAGAAACTCAGTCGATGATAAGAGTAGGGCATCGCGCCCGGGTTAAGAATACCCTTTGTTTGACAAGAGGTTGCCATAGTGTTACCATTTATTTGACAAGATATAACCTTAATGTTACTAGTGTTTGACAATAAAGTAACCATTGTGTTAGCAATGTTGACAAGAGGTTACAAAAGTGTTTCCATATGTTTGATAAAATGTAACAATAGTGTTAGAATATGCTTGACAAAATTTAACAATTGTGTTAGTATATGTTTTACAAGAGGTACTAATACTGTTCCCATATGTTTGATGAGCGGTTACCACAGTGTTACCATATGTCTTACAAGATATTGCAATTGTGGTACAATATGCTTTACAATATGTTAGCTTAGTGTTATCACATGTTTGACAACAGGTTACAATAGTGGTACCATATGTTTGAAAAGAGTATAGTTTTACCTTAGTGTTACCATAAATTTGACAAGAGATTATAATAGTGTTACGATATGTTTGACGTTTGACAAGAAGTTACTATAACGTCGCCATGTGTTTGACCTGAGGTTACCATTGTGTTACAATACAGTTGACAAGCATTGTGTTGCAATCAATAAATGTGATAATGAATTCGGTATTACCAACTGAGCACACGGCAAAAAGGTACTAAGAGTATACAACAAATCAAAGGTCTACATAAGATGCGTAAATTTGAAACATTTTAAAGAATAGTTCCTTTATTTCTTTATTTCCTTTCCTATAGGAGCCCTCTGATCAGGATCTGCACTGTTTGTAATCCAAAATATTCTTGCAAGTTATACCCTTTATGACTGAATAGACAAATTCGTTAAACAATGTACTATTCCAAAATGAAAATGCATCATTCAATTCAGGTGAAAACAAACCGTTACAGAGAACATTACACGTTTAGAGATCAAAAACTGGTTATTTTGCATTTACTACACATGTATTAACCCATTCCCTCATATTGACGACTTTTAACGACTCTGTAAACGTCAATTTATGAAACCATTGTAATAAATAGAGCAAATGCTCTATTTATCAAAGTGGTTTCAAACTACAAAATTCTTATAGTTTCCTTTTCTCTAGTTAATGCTCCTTTTCGGTAGATTTATTCAAAGAGTTAGTATCTAAAATAGCCTATGAGGTAAAGGGTTAAACGTAACCAAAGAGTCGTCATATATGTACAGCTGAACTTCAAGGAAACATACAAATTACTTCCAGATAACATAAGTTCGAGTCAACCGATTTCTAATCTGAACAATTTCTCAAGTTCACAGCATAATGCAGGTCAAAAGTAATGCTGAACGCTCCTATAGGAGTTTACAGTCTTATGGGGTATCGAGTATATAAAGTAAAGGTTAATTTGGAAAAAAAACAGAAACAAATACTGACTGCTCAAAGTTTGATTTGATGCAATTTTGACTACTTCCAACTCGATCAAGCTTGTTAGAAACTTATGACCAAGTGTCAGGGAGCTTAGAACCGGATGTGACGTCAAGATAGTCGGCGACTCATCTGGCTCAACGCTGATTGCAAATGTTACTCGGGTCATGAATGGCAAGCTAGGGGTTAGTCTTATCAGTGACATACGAATACAGAGGAAATTGCAATCAAACTATATTGGATTCCAGGAAGCTCTGTAATATACAAACCAGTAATGAAAGCATGTGCGCAAACAGTTTAATAGGTTGATGAAACCTATTTCGCACTTATAAGATGTTTTCTGGGCGTCAATGTTGTTGTAAAAGCATTTGCTCATGAAAACACATTTTGTTAACCCTGTACTGCATGAATAGTCATGTAAGAATTAATGTATAAATACATACAAGTTCGCTTTACATTTTCCCTGTTCTATGTTTATTCCAAATGTCAGTATCTACTGAAGGTTCATGGACAAAATATTTATAATATATAGGAGCGTTCTGTTTTACTTTTACCTTGCTTTAAGCAGCCACCTGCCTTTAACACAAAATAATTGATGTAATTTAGTGGTCGTTATAGAGAGGTTTTACTGTATTTCCTTTTAATATAATAAAATCCTTGTAATGCAGCATTGGTATCTGTCCAGCTAAAATAAAAAAGAAAACGATAAAGGGCCATAACTCCAAAAGTTTGAAATCAAGAGTTATGGTTCTTATGTATGGGCCTTCCCCTCAATAAGATCTACTAACCTATGAAGTTTCATGGTGATACCTCTTATACGTTTCGAGTAATGAGCTACATTAAAGTGTTTGCATGCCGACTACGACGACGACTACGACCCAATGATCACAATAGCTCGACTTTTCTTCGAAACAGACGAGCTAAAAAGGGATCTTTCAAAGTCATAGAGGCATATTCAGAAGCTTTCTGCATTACGTTTGTCCTGCATTTAGCATCAATAAAGTGGACGCTTTCGAGTCATAAAGAAACATTGCCGTATTATATTGTGTATATTTTGGGGACGAAGATACTTGTGGTCTATCAGAGGTCCAGATAAGATGCGTACATTAAAACATGTTCAAGAATAGGATTCATGCTTATAAAGCTTTTTAGTTGAGTCTGAGATCGTTCTCAAGCTTTTGATTGGTCAGATTTGAGTTCTCAAGCTTTTGATTGGTCAGATTTGAGCCAAAGGCTCAAATCTGACCAATCAAAAACTTGGGAACGAACTCAAACTCAACTTAAAGTTTTATAAGCATGGGCCCCGTTTTTTTTATTCAAGACTTATACATAATGTACCGGTATATCGTCTAGTTTACATTGTACA
This sequence comes from Azorinus chamasolen, assembly GCA_963576725.1. Taxonomy (NCBI): domain Eukaryota; kingdom Metazoa; phylum Mollusca; class Bivalvia; order Cardiida; family Solecurtidae; genus Azorinus; species Azorinus chamasolen. Next base: position 75,028,963 of record OY755243.1, read on the forward strand.
TCATATTAATAACACGTGAATATTTACAAGGCAACAGAGAATATACAAAATAAAAGTTTCAATTTGGTTTTACGACAGTATTTAATGTTGAAATTCAGAATATTCAGAGAATGAACATATATCTAGAAATTCAACGGAAATTGAAAATAACATTTCGTACGGACATAGCTTCTTTCACAAAGAGTGATACTTTTATCCAGAATGACTTCTTTATTTCTCCACAAAACCCTATCACAACATAGGTTTTGCCGGGGAAAGAACGAGTTCAGCATTTGAGTACGTACATGTACCTTTAACTGTTTCTCCGGTCTACAATTCGGTTAACGGATTCTCTTTCTGATAGCAATCCGTTCCCGCTGATCTGAGTACTCATAAAGCCTCACCAATAACAATCGAGCGTATAATAACCTTCATATAAACGATCTATCACGCAGAGTAGACGCGGATCAAACGGTTCCTATTGCAGCGTTCTGCTCATATAGGGGCGTCCTGTTTTACTTTCACCTTGCTTTAACCCTTTCCCTCATATAAACGTGTTTTCACGCATTTGCAAACAGAGTAGACCCAGATCAGACGGATCCTAGAGGAGCCGTCTGATCAGGGTCTACTCTGTTTGCTAATTAGAATTTGAAAGATCTGTGTCTTTACTTTCTAAAATGGCTACAATGTTCCACCTTCCATATTTCATTATAACTATTTTGGCCATGAATATGTAGTAAGTACTGACAAATGAAATAAACACAGAACAGGGAAAGGGTTAAGCAGCCACCTGCCTGGTGAAAGTAAAACAGAACGCTCCTATAGGAGCGTTCTGTTTTACTTTCACCTTGCTTTAAGCAGCCACATGCCTTTAATACAAAATAGTTGATGTACATTAGTGACCGTTATAGAAAAGTTTAACTGTATTCATTATGTCCGTATTTTTAACATGACTATAGAACTGGAAAAGGGTTAAAGCTATATTACTCTTATTACATTGTATGATGTCGGTTGCGCGTGCCGTGTGACACTTGGTCATTATAATTGAGTGTGATCATCCTAAGTTACGTCCTGTTTTATTTTCTTGTTTTATAGGTAATTTAATTCTGTTAACGCCCGTCTACAATAAAATAGTTAATTACAGACACACACCAATAAGGGTTTAGTAGTTGTACAGACGCCATGCTATCAATGCACAACTTGTATTGTTAAGTACAGCGCATGCTTATTCTAGGCACGTTTTACCAATAATACGTCAATACATCACGTGCTTCGAATTGCTTTAGACAGTTAACGGAGTGTGAAAATGTAATAAACACACGAGTCTCCAACAGCTGCAACAATCTGGTCTGAACGTGATAAAGATGATTAGTTTTAACCCTTCTCTTGCTGTTCACGTCAATGTACCTACCTGTAAATAGTGAAGACCCTGGTGATACAGCTCCTTTACAAGTTGTTTTTGCAACAAGTGCACTCCACAGCAGTGATTAAACAGAGAAATATTTGTAGGCAGTGAAGATATATGTAATTATACAACAGAACAGGACATGGATAAAGAAGGAGAAATGTATTTTAAAATTCAGCAAGAGAAGGATTATCTCTAGTTTGTATTCCTTCCAAAGTGACAATTCAACCGCTGACAATATCAGGATCCATGCTTATAAAGCTTTTTAGTTGATTCTGAGTTCGTTCTCAAGCTTTTGATTGGTCAGATTTGAGTTTTCAAGCTTTTGATTGGTCAGATTTGAGCCAAAGGCTCAAATCTGACCAATCAAAAACTTGAGAACGAACTTAGACTCAACTAAATGTTTTATAAGCATGGACCTTGTCTGAGTGTAGGACCAGCAGTGCAATAACAGTGCAGACCCAGCAAATACTGATTAGACAAAATGGCTGATCATGATCGCACAAAGCTAAAATGTTTATGCAAGACCAGACCTTTACTTGTAAAAACACTTATTATGCCTCCGTTGACAATTGTCAGGGGGCATTATGTTTTACACATGTTCGTTCGTCTGTCCGTCTGTCTGTCTGTCCGTGCGTCACGCTTTTAGTCACAGTTTTTTCAAGTGTTATATGTCAGTAATTTCTACACTTACACACATGCTGTGAAATATACACATCAATTACCATCTGTGCTATCATTTGGCACCTTACCCATGCTGCCTGAAAGCCCAAGGTCAAGGTCAAATGACTTGGAAAGTTTACATGCAGTTGGTTGTCACATTTACGTGCAGTTGGTTGTCAGTTTTTGCATCGTCTTATATCTCCCTAACCACTGTAGCTATTCGCATGGAATTGCATATACACATTGAATATCATCTATATTTTCATTAAAAACTGAACCCATGCTGCCTGAAAACCCAATATCAAGGTCAAATGACTTATGAGTTTTACGTGCAGTTGGTGTCAAATTTTTTCATCGTCTTATATCTCACTAACCGCTGTAGCTATTGGCATTGAGTTGCAGATACATATTCAACACCATCCATACTTCCATTACACATCCGACCCACGCTGCCCGCAAGCCCATGGTCTAGGTCAAATGACTTCTCTCTAGTCATCATGTGGTCTGCTTTAAGCAGCCACATGCCCTTAACCAAAATACTTGATGTAATTTAGTGGCCGTTATAGAGAGGTTTTTCTGTAGTATACAGTAAACCTGGATTATCCGAACACCCAAATACGTATTATTATCAATAATTTTAGACCCATCCTCTTTGAATAAATATATCGAAAAGGAACTTTAACTAGAGAAAAGGAACATTTTAGAATAGTGAAGTTTAGAAACCATTTATGGAGGAAATGCTTAAAACCCCATACAAAAAATCAAACCAGTAAAATGGACTATGCAACTGCTGAGACTGTTAACATTAATTCAGACGATATTTGTTATAAGTCTACGCCTTTTGCATATTTCCAGTTTACAGGATCGCTGGTGTAAATGGGTTACAGTCGCTTGTGGTTTATATTAGTTACTCAGACATCAGGATAAGTGTAGGTATAGTATAAACACGATGTTCCTCGACGTATCCACGAAGACAAACCCATTTCCAGATAATATTCTTATAGCAAATGAGTGTCATAAACTTTTTTTTATCGCGTAATGAAACCATGGACGCATCTAAATTATCCGGACATTATTCATATTACTCTTAAATTACCTTGATAACCTATGTTTTGTTAATCGACCCCTCCTAACATTAGTATCTTTAGTGTATCTTAGAACACATATTCACGTTTTACATCTGTAAGTTTGCTCAAAACAAATTTTCTCTACAAACAGGTCAACGTTTTAGAATGATATGTTCATACATATCGCCAAATACACGGGCCTCTAGTTAAGACCTACTTTTTATGTCCTAATTCAAGACGTCTACAGTAAAACCTCTCTATAACGACCACTAAATTGTGTTAATTAGTTGGTACTTAGAGCAGATGGCTGCTTAAAACAAGGTGAAAGTAAAACAGAAAGCTCCTATAGGAGCGTTCTGTTTTACTTTCACCTTGCTTTAAGCAGCCACCTGCCTTTAACACAAAATAATTTATTTAATTCAGTGGCTGTTATAGAGAGGTTTACTGTATACTCGTATTTGTTAAATCATTTTTATTTGCAAAATAACCCAGAATAAGGCAATATGTATACATAGGTTTCCATGGTGTTATATCTTGATTCGTACTTTCAGACATATAGACAAAATTAAATGCGAGTCTGTAAAATGTATTATTCAGACACAGATTATACATACACATTTCAGAACCACTTACGTTATCAATGTCTAGTGTATACCAACTATGTATCAAGGGCTTGATGCAATACTATTGTAACTCCTTCACAAAGTGAAGGAGTTACAATAGTTTTGCACCAAGCCCTCGGTATGTGATAATTGCGGGGCGTTTTATAAACCATACAAGTTGTGTAGACCCCACGAGTAGTGTTTGAAATTTAAGGGGGCCTCGTAAATGGACATACGTGCAAGTATATATTGTTTGCACCACATCATATATATTGAGTTCTTGTTCACATTTTACCAGATTTAGCATGTTACCAGAGGAAGGCATACTACATTAGTTGAACAAACCTAAGGACATGCGTTTTGTAAATTTACAGTTACAGTATGCATGCTAAATACACAAATGTCAATACATTAAATTATGGCACACTAGCAGCTTAGATTCCACATTCAGTGACTTGCCTTTTAATGATATCAGTAATCAATTTGTTTCCTTTGTTTTATATCTTACATACAAAAGATATATGCCCTAAGCGGCCATTCATTTATTGAACACATACATCTTAAAAAGCAGGTGGTTGCTTAATGCGGGACACAGGTAATGCAGAAAGCACCTATAGCAGTTTTCTGCTATAGCTACTATCTGCCTTACAGGCCAAATATTACATCTCTTTTTGGTGGCCGCTTAGAATAGGTATTACTGTATATCCAATTAATGTCACGACCATAACTTTGCCCGTATCATGCTGTTAAAACGTAATCTGATCACACTCCGATATATCTCGTGTAATTGTTACTTACTTCTGTTTGTTCAAACATATGAGAAACTATGGACCCAATGGTAAATAATTAACCCATTTGCGCCCAGTGGATTATTCCATGTTTATATATTGGATTATTCCATTTTTTATCTAAGGGATGCCTGACCTAAATTTTAATTTCGTTTTGTTTTATGTTGAAATTCTTATCAGAAACAGTGCACTCTGATCAGACGCCGCATTATGCGGCGTCTGATCAGAGTCTACACGGTTTGCCTATGTTCCATATATGGGATCGTTGGCACAAATGGGTTAAGTTGCTGATCAGACACCCAGTTCGTCAGTTGCTTAGCATGACCTACTGTAGCAATAATACTTGCTCAAATTCTATCTGCTACAATCATTTACTTTCGATAATTTAACACTGTCACGCTTTTCCACTGGCTGGCCAATTTTGATCCCGGAATTCGTTTCAATTAAACAAGTAAATAACGAGTATGTCCTGTTTATCAATCTATTTTCTAATTCACACTACCATAATCTACTGATTACAAAATTATCAACATAATATAAACAAACAATGCGGCAATAAATCTAACTCCATTAAACTGTTCCAATGCTCTGACTAAATGTTCTGCCACACAGGCTACTAGTAAATGTCAATCCACTAATAAATATCTACGCCACATAGACAGTGTCTAGCCACTAAGGCAATGGTGTCAACTAAGGAATGGTAAAACCATATAGTCAGACAATCTCTCATTAGGGACACCTACCCTGCTAAAAATCTCTACCATGGCTTCAGCTACTGTTTCTAAGTACAGTAAAACCTCTCTATAACGACCACTATATTACATCAAGTATTTTGTGTTAAATGCAGGTGGCTGCGTTCTGTTTTACTTTCATCTTGCTTTAAGCAACCACCTGCCCTAAATACCAACTAATTAAAATAATTTAGTGGCCGTTATAGAGAGATTTTACTGTATATAAGAATAAGAATAAGATCAGAGAATAAGGGCAGGAAAAGGGAATTATCTATGCCAACCAGCCTCTGTTGCTGACAATACGTCTAAAAGCCCCCGACAAATAACATCTCCCTGCGGCAGGTATGGGACGTGAAAATGCTTAATTCACCGTCCAAATATCAAGATATTAATGTCCTGTTTATATTACCATCTCAACGGTACCATAGCCTGTATGTATCTAACAACGATTACACGTGCCAATAGCCATTGACGATACAAAACCAGTCACCCGTAAATAGCATAGCTTCGCTCTGCAAAATATACTGACCAATCATTAAGAGGCTCCGGGATGGAACAAATGTTCTGACTAACATGAGTAGATCTATACAAATCCCTGGCAAACACTTTCCTTCATATTTAAACGCCTTTTCGGGCATTTGCTAACAAACTAGACCAAAATCAGACGGCTCCTGTAGGAATTCGATAGATCTGTTTCTTTAGCTTCTAAAATGGCTACAATGGTCTACCTTCAACATTTCATTATACAATTTAACTATTTTGCCCATGAATATTTTGCCCATGAAAATTCAGTGAGTACTGAAATTTGGAATAAACGTAGAACAGGAAACGGGTTAAAACGTTTGAGAAACTGGTGACCGAAAATGTGACGAGACCACAAGTTACTCGGCTTCTCATTTGAATTCAAACTTTTTGTATACCCGAGCAAAAACGTTAGGTTGAGCATACAGGTCACAGGTTATGCAAAAAGGTCACAGGTTATGTACATAAATCAACCGAAAATGGCCATTTACTAGAGAAAAGGAAAATGTTAGAATTGTGTAGTTTTGTGAATAATAGAGCAAAGGATCAAATGCTCTATTTATCACAATGGTTTCCAAAATTGTCTTCTACAGAGGTGTCAAAATGCGTCAGGAGGGAATGGGTTAACACATTAACCCCTAGTGACGCATTTTTGTGCCTCTATAAAATTCACATTGTGAAACCATTGCGATAAATAGAGCATTTAGGAGCAAATGCTTTATTTATCACAATGGTTTCAATACAACACAATTCTTAAAATGTCCTTTTCTATATAGTTAATGCTCCTTTTCGGTAGATTGATTCAAAAAGATTTGGTCTAAAATAGCCTAGGAGAGAATGAGTTCAGCAATCACCTGTTTTTACAGGCTGTTTTGTTAATCAATTATGTGGTGGCATTTGCAAGACTAATGTAATAAAACGTGTTTTAGATTCCATAATTTCCGTTGGTTTATTTTTATTCCACGTTATATATTATCCCTAACTTTTTTGTTGAATATAAATGCTAGGATAAACGAATTCCTCCGTCCATCATAATCTGTTTGAATACATTAAACAGTCCTAACTGTCTGCATCATTTCCATATGTTTGATTTATAATCTAGTTGGTGAAATACACATATCTATTCAAATTTAAAATTCCCATATATCAAGTTGAATGGTAATTTAACATTAAAAAATTAACCCTTTCGCTGCCCATGCCGGAACTGTGATTACCTATGCAAACATTTTGGATCCAGATGAGACGCCGAGTAACTCGGCGTCTCACCAGGATCCAAACTGTTTGTTACTGTTACTATGTTTTTGAAACAAAAATGAAGAAAATCAAAAGAATGAAAATTTGTAGCAGACGACAAAGTTAGCAGACGACAGAGTTTGGCAGCGAAAGGGTTAACGAGATCGCCTGATTTGTTGTCATTTAATAACATGGAACTATCACACATGCTACTAATTAACTACTTCCTCTGCAGACATGCATTTTTGAATGAAGTCTGCCCCTGATTCTGCACTTTGTGTTGCATCATGTCTTACCTGCAATCGCATGAGTGCCTCAGACTTTGGACTCATGCGCACCCACAGATGAATGTACAACTGGTCGTCTTCCACGAATGCCGAAAGACAACCAATAAGTTCTTGTAACGAAACTAGGTAAAGTACCAACTGACGGTTTGTCCATTTGAATCTACATTAACTGGTTTGTTGAATATTGTATAAGTATCATTATCGAACATCATTTCTGTGCTTTCTGTTCATTATAATTAATTAACCCACACCCCGATATGCAAAGCAAAACTGTTCATCTAAAAGCTTACTCTGATGCACTGTTGTCTATTTTTGATCGCTAAAACTTTTGAGAAACTATTGACAGAGTGTCAAACAGTTTTGATCTAGATGAGACGCCGAGTAACTCGGCCTCTCATCTGGATCCAAGTTGTTTGCAAACATGCGAGTCAGATCCTGGATAGCTGATAATTGGTAACTACGCATATAAATGTTGATGTACATGTACATGTATTTGTATTAAACCCTTACAACGCTGAGTTTTTTAAATGGATTATTCCAAAATTCAAACAGGCCATACTTATGGTGTAGATTTAGGGATTTTTCTTCTGAAATAAAGCGTAACATGACAAACAGTGCAGACCCAGATGAGAGGGCTAGGAGCCCTCTCATCTGGGTCTACACGGTTTGCAAAAGACATTCATTACTGTAAGTAACCCAATTTGGCAAAATGTTTGCTTCATTATGCTGATTTTCCATTTCAAGCAGATTTCAACTTCAGGTGGAACATCCTTAATAAAATCAGGCCAATGTTGGTCAAAGTCGGTCCTCTACTTAGAGCGATTGGCCCTCTCGTCAAATGACGGTCCGTACAGAACCATGCTCGCGGTTCGGTACTGACCGTCAGTTGACGAGAATGGTTGATCGCTCTACGTAGAGTACCGATATTAACCCGATCTCATTAGGGGCGTTGAAAGGATATTTAAAGCCGAATAACGGCCTGGTCATAATATTTGCATACAATCTCTTTGTATATAGACAAATATATTTTGTGCGATATGGTTGATCTAATTGTCACTATACAGTTCATATAATGCTACACACGTACAGTTAAATCGCAACATCCGTACAGTTCGATCCCTACATACTGTACATTTCTGGCTCGCGACTTTTCTACAAACCGTACACCAGCGAATTTTAAAAACATGTTTTTTTAAATCAACAAAAAACTGCATAGAATTTCCAAAGAGATCTTATTAATGTTCATATAACACCAACCCAATAGCGCTGATTATAACCAACTTCGAAAACACTAGGTTAATAGGTTAAAACTGTGGACAAATCCCACGTTAAGCATGTAAAAATGCCATCAAAGTATAATTACACCGATACCAATCGACATGCGGACTAAATCAATGTATACAACGTTAAATGGGTTTATGCACTGTAGGTCTGACAACTTTTCACGGTGAGAAAATCCTTTAGTATTGCATACGGATACAAAATATTCACCTGCTGGATCCAGTTTTCCCTTCAACTTTAAATTCGCTAATCGCAACGCAGGAAGTTCGTACACCGTCGTCCGACCGGTGTGTAGACAGATCAAATTTTGACCGGCTTTAACTCTTCGCTTGTTAATCGCGTCAATATACCTACCTGTAAATAGTGAAGACCCAGATGATATATATAGCTAATGACAGAACGGGCTCACTCGCTCCGCTCGTGACCCCGTTCCCGCTTCGCTTGTCATTAGCTATATATATATATAAATTTCCTAAAAAATAAAACACCACCAGTACCCCCACACAGGCGGGTCTAAAACACATGGGTAAAAAAAAATGTGCGTGTGTTGGGGGAGAGGGGGTGGATTTGGGGGTTTTGGGTTTTGATGGGGGAAGTGGTACTGGGGAGGGGTAATGATGGGGTTTGTGATGGTTTGTGGTGTTTTGTGGGGTTTGGTGGGGTTCGAGTGGTAGAATGATGGTAGAATGTGGTATATGTGGTAAAGGAGGTACAGAGGTAAGGGTAAAATAAAATAAAAGTGAAAGGAGGGACAGGGGAAACTATCTCAGGGTGGGAGGGGTGATAAAATAAAAAAGGTAGGTACTAGGGGGTAAAAGGAGGTACAGAGGTAAGGGGTAAAATAAAATAAAAGTGAAAGGAGGGACAGGGGGAAACTATCTCGGGGTGGGAGGGGTGATAAAATAAAAAGGTAGGTACTAGGGGGTAAAAGGAGGTACAGAGGTAAGGGTAAATAAAAATAAAAGTGAAAGAAGGGACAGGGGAAACTATCTCAGGGTGGGAGGGGTGATAAAATAAAAAGGTAGGTACTAGGGGGGTAAAAGGAGGTACAGAGGTAAGGGGTAAAATAAAATAAAAGTGAAAGGAGGGACAGGGGAAACTATCTCAGGGTGGGAGGGGTGATAAAATAAAAAGGCAGGTACTAGGAGGTACAGAGGTAAGGGGTAAAATAAAATAAAAGTGAAAGGAGGGACAGGGGAAACTATCTCGGGGTGGGAGGGTGATAAAAATAAAAAGGTAGGTACTAGGAGGTACAGAGGTAAAGGGGTAAAATAAAATAAAAGTGAAAGGAGGGACAGGGTGAAACTATCTCAGGGTGGGAGGGGTGATAAAATAAAAAGGTAGGTACTAGGGTACAGAGGTAAGGGGTAAAATAAAATAAAAGTGAAAGGAGGGACAGGGGAAACTATCTCAGGGTGGGAGGGGTGATAAAATAAAAAGGTGGGTACTAGGGTACAGAGGTAAGGGGTAAAATAAAATAAAAAGTGAAAGGAGGGACAGGGGAAACTATCTCGGGGTGGGAGGGGTGATAAAATAAAAGGTGGGGTAAAAGGAGGTACAGAGGTAAAGGGGTAAAATAAAATAAAAGTGAAAGGAGGAACAGGAGAAACTATCTCAGGGTGGGAAGGGAGTATAAAATAAAAAGATATATGTGAATGATGGGGGTTTTGATGGTGTTCGATGGGGGGTAGGGTGAGAGAAAACTATTTCATGGTGGTAGGAGGTGGTAAAATAAAAAGATATAAAAAAAATAGGTTAACTAAAATGGACCCTTAAAAATGATAGAAGGAAAAGTTTGTTCAAAATGTAATGAATACAAATTACTATGCGAATATTACAAAGATAAAAATAAACCAATGGGAGTTAGATGTGCATGTAAACAATGCGAAAAACCAATGAGACAAAAACACTATAGAGAAAATAAAGAAAAATATAAACAAGCATTTGATTCCTTCGTAGAAAGAAATCCTAATTATGTCAAGGAATATCGTTTTAAGAAAAAAAAATAAAGAAAATATATAATTGAAAATCTGGTCTAAATAAATGGACTTAAAGGAATCCAGGAAAAATAAAATATTTCATGAAGAAACAGAGACTATTAAATTAGTAGACAAACCAAAATGTAATTATTTCAAAACATATGAAATTGACGCTAGTAATTATAAAGATCCCTATATATTATTTTCTGATAAAAAATCTATTATAATAGATCAAATCAAAAAAGACATAAAAGAATATAATGGTATTAAGTTTTCAGTAGGTCTTTCTCTTCAATTTTTTCATGATGAACAAAACGGTAATAAGAAATTTGTTGATGCTTCAAATCATGGACTACAAGCTGCCGTATTAAATGATGAAAATATTGAAGAATATTATAATGAACAAACTTCTTATTTACAAGTATGGATTGAGAAATTCACAAACACAGCTTCAGGTTTAGAAATTGATCACTGTAAAATATTGTATTTGAATATAGCAAAATATGAACCGTTAAAAGGTTCTTCATATATAGACCTACCAATCTTTTTAAAAAAGAAGCAAGCAATAATCAATGTAAAAAATAAAGATGATGCGTGTTTATTCAGATCAATAGTTTCTGCACTTTATCCTGCATCTAAAAATTCTGATAGACCCTCATCTTATCCCGATTATAAAAATATTCTTAATACAAAAGATATTGATACTCCTACACCATTAACGCAGGTATCAAAATTAGAAAAACAAAATAATCTTGCAATAAATGTATACGGATATACAAAAGGAGAAAAAATAATATTTCCATATTATATTTCTGAACAACCAAAAGAGATTAAAAGAATAAACTTAATGTTAATTTCAGAAGATACAAAATATCATTACTGTTGGATTAAAAATTTTAGCAGATTAATTTGCAATCAAAACAATAAGCACGACGGAAAAACACACTTCTGTGACAGATGTCTATATTGCTTCTCAAAAGAAAATTTACTTACTAAACATAAAGAAGATTGTGAAGGAATAAATAAAACACCTTTAAGAATAGAAATGCCTAAAAAAGGTGATACAATTATATTTAAAAATAATCAAAACCAAATGCCAGTTCCATACGTAATCTATGCAGATTTTGAAAGTATAATAAAACCTAAATCAGAAGAAAAAGGAGATAAAACGGAAATAACTAGTGAGCACGAAGCATGCGGGTTTGGATATCAAGTTGTTAGATATGATGGTGAAATAAAAGAAGAAGCTATTATATATAGAGGTGAAAATACCGCAGAAATCTTTCTAAATCATTTAGAAAAAGAAGTAGAAAATATTAACGATATATTTAAACATCCTAAACCAATGATTATGACAAAACAAAATACAGAAGATTTTAAAAACGCAACTGATTGTTGGATATGCGAAGAAGAAATATTAAAAGATAAAGTTAGAGATCACTGTCATTTCACGGGTGAATACAGAGGTGCAGCGAATAAAACATGTAACTTAAAACTAAAGATAAAACCATATTCAACTAAAATACCTGTTGTCTTTCATAATCTAAAAGGTTATGATTCTCATCTTATAATGCAAAAGATACATACAACTACGAGTGAGAAGAAGATTTCTTGTATAGCAAATAATACAGAAAAGTATATTTCATTTAGCATTGAACAATTGAAATTCTTAGACAGTTTCCAATTTATGCCATCATCATTAGAGAAATTAGTAGACGCAACAGATAAAAAAAAATTCAAAATAATTAAAGGACAATTTCATGATAAGACTGATTTACTTTTGCGTAAAGGTGTTTATCCATATGAATATATAGATACTTTTGATAGATTTAATGAAACTAAATTACCTCCTATAGAAAAGTTTTATAGTTCTCTATCGGATAAAAATATCAAACAAGAAGATTATGACCATGCTCATAATGTATGGAAAGAATACAACTGTAAAAATATAGGTGATTATCATGATCTATATTTAAAAACGGATGTTCTCTTACTAGCCGATATATTTCAAACATTTAGAAAAACTTGTATGAAAACTTATAAATTAGATCCTCTACATTATTACACAGCACCAGGATTATCCTGGGATGCTCTACTTGTCCTGTGTTCACCGTCGTCTATGTTGTGGGTAAGTCCAGCGGGGATACCTTTATTTACAATATTTGTAAAGCTAGGGTGACTTTGAGAGAAGTGTGAGGTTAGGACGTCCGTAAACCGGTTTAAACCCCCAGTTGTGTTTTTGCTGCTGACCGTGCCAAGGCGGTACTCTCTTTGTCACCCTTCCTTTTGTTTGCATTGCGTCTTTGTGCTTGTGGTTTGTTCATGTTGTGGAACGTTTGTCCCTGGTTCTTGTGTGTCTTTTGGTGTTTTCTGTGTTCATTTCGTGTGTGTGTGTGTGCGTGTGCGTTTGGGTGTGTGGTTGTGTGTGTGTGTGTCATGCTGTCTATCGGTGTTTTGGTAGTGGTTGCGTCTTGCATGTGGCTTTGCCTGCTTGACTTTACTACTTTTCCAATTAAACAAACTAAAATAGAATTAGAATTATTAACAGATATAGATATGCATCTCTTTATAGAAAAAGGAATGAGAGGTGGAATAAGTATGGTTTCAAAACGATACGCAAAAGCTAATAATCCTTTAATAGAAGGTTACGATAAAGATAAAGAAAATAATTATATAATGTATCTAGATGCAAATAATTTATACGGTCATGCAATGTCAAGACCACTTCCATACTCTGGTTTCAAATGGGTTAATCCGAGTAAAGTTAAGAAGCGTCCTAAAAATAAAGGATGGATATTAGAAGTTGATTTAGAATATCCTAAAGAATTACACAAAGAACATAATGATTATCCACTTGCTCCAGAAAAACTTTCCGTGAAAGAAGAATGGCTTTCAGAATATCAAAAAGAAATACTAGATAATAAAAGTATTTTAAAGGTAGAAAAGCTTATCCCTAATCTAATGAATAAGAAAAAGTATGTAGTACACTATAGGAATCTACATTTATATCAGGAACTAGGCCTAAAAGTAACAAAATATCATAGAATCCTCGAGTTCAATGAGAAACCATGGATGGAACCTTATATAAGAATTAATACAGAACTAAGAAAAAAAAGCTAAATCAGCATTTAAAAAAGATTTTTATAAATTAATGAACAATTCAGTATTCGGTAAAACTATGGAAAATCTACGAAAAAGAGTAGATATAAAACTTATAAAAACAGATGGAAGTCAAAATGAAAAACTTAGAAAAACAATTGCAAAACCAAATTTTAACAGACGTGTTAAATTCTCTGATAAACTGTCAGCAGTACATGTAAATAAAACAAAATTAAAATTAGACAAACCGATTTATGTAGGATTCTCTATTCTAGATTTATCAAAAGAGTTAATGTATGATTGGTATTACAACACATTGAAAAAAAAGATATAATGAAAATTGTACCTTACTTTACACCGACACGGAAAGTTTATTAGTAGAGATAAAAACCGAAGATGTTTATAAAGATATGTCAGAAATGAAAGATGAATATGATCTATCCGATTATCCTAAAGATCACTTCTTACATGATGAAAAAAATAAAAAAGTAATAGGGAAATTTAAAGATGAATGCGCAGGTGTTCCGATAGCCGAATATGTAGGTCTAAGACCTAAACTATATTCGGTATTAAGAGCGGATGAACAAGTTATTAAAAAAGCAAAAGGAACAAAAAAATATGTGATTGAAAAAGAAATAACCCATGAAAACTATAAAGACGCATTATTTAATAGAAAAAGATACTCTCACAAAATGAACATGCTAAGATCCCATCACCACAATATATACGGAGTGACAGTAAATAAAATAACACTTTCTCCATTTGATACAAAAACATATATAGCACCAGATGGTATTACAACATACGGGTATGGGTATCAGCAGGAACAATAAGTAATTCTTCTTTAACAAAACCTCTCGTTGGTGCAGGAGATTTCAAATAATAAACTCTTATACCCTGTGTAATAATATGATAATCTATATTATGAATATCGACTGACCATATTGGGTCGGTAGCTCTTCTCTTACCACCTCCTTCTAATTCTCCGGGTTGATATAAATATCTAACACTCGCGAGTGGACATAGTTCAGTATCAACTTTTCTCGTTATAATTGGAGAAGGTTTTTTCGTCTCATTATTCAAAGCCTTAACGACGTTCGGTAATCTCTTTACCCATTCTCTATTTCTTTCCCGCGTTTCGATCTCCTTAGCGTACTGATAACCGAACAATCTTTCGGCCAAAGTTCTATTAAATCTCTCTACGATTCCTTGATCTCTATGTATCTCTCTTCTACCTCTTCTTATTTTAACATTACGTTTAGCCATTAGTTGAGAAACAACGCCCATAAATTCACTACCTGGGTCAACTTGTAATAATTTGGGATAGTTCAAATGTCTTTTATAAATCTTCTCAAAAGCGGCGGCAACTTCTTTACTGTCTTTCGATGTCAATGGTTCGGCTTCTTTATATCTCGTTCCCGCATCTACTAATGTCAATGCGTACTTATACGTTTTATTTTTAACTCTATCAAAAGGTAAGAACAGCAAATCGGCTTGATGTACTTCGTTCTTCGCAGACACATCAAATCTAGGTCTTATTATCTTTTTAGGTGCTGGTAAATATATCTGCCACACAGCTTGTTTATTTAGAAATTCTAATGCTCGTTTATTACTAACTTTGGCGTCTTTAGCTAACTTACTAACGGCCGTCTTACCTTTCCAAAATCCTTTAGGACTATAGTATATTTTTTCCATTTTCACGGGAAAATTAAATCATAAGCGTGATATTTATTCTTCTTGTTATTCTTACACGGTTTCAATCCGAGCGGTCTAACGTAAAAAGGTGGATCTTTATCCTCTATCTTAGTAGCGAGGTGCCAAGGACACCACACTTTTATATTGCCTTTTAGAGTTAATATCGTACTTTCGCCATTTCTCGTTTCAACTGTTATATAGTCAACGATTGTATAGATTTTATTTTTTTCCAAATCAGACCATTTCTTTGTATTATATTCGCTTTGTTCTTTTAACATTTCTTCAAATTCTTCTTCCGTGATTTCTTTTTGCATTTGTGCTTTACTTTGCTCTTGTGCAAACATCTCGCTCATTTATTTAATATAGAAAATCAATTATATAATTTCCAAGCGACAAACCCGGTTAATGCCATGCCACCGATAACGAAAACGAGTTCTCTATTCTTTTGGTCTTCCGATGGAGTATAAAAATCGCTTAATTTAGGTTCCGGTGGTAACGCTTGAAGTTCTTTTCCGGTCGAATAATAATACTGTTTCATAGCCGTATCGACATCGTCAAATGTTTTCTCAGAGTGATGTTCTTTTTTCATCACCTCATTAATATAATCTAATCTTTGAGTTCTTCGTTTATTCCAATCCGCTTGTTCTTGTTCTAATTGTTCCATCGCTTTATCGTGCCTTTCTCTTTCTTCATGCGAATCACCATCTATTTTTTTAAATAAATAATTACTACCGCCAAAAGCTAATGCACTCGTAATAGCTCCCCCAATCAACGTTACTACCGTGCTCGCCATTTTTAAAAAATAAAAATCGATCACTTCATAATATCAGCCGGTATAATACCTTGTTTAACTAACATATCTTTAGTTACCATTGCGAGTAATATATCGATAGATAACATTCCGATATCACTCATATTAAAATCTACTTTAGGTGGTTGTCTTTTAAATAGTTTTCTACCTATTTCAGAATATCCGACCGTTAATACCGTTTCTACTCCAGCGTGATATAACGTATTCACTATTTCTTTTTTATCTGCCGACATTTTTTTAAAGGGAAAAATTAATTAAATTCAAACGGGTCATATTCTTCTTTCTTTTCCTTTTCGATGGGAGCGACCGTAAGGGAGCGTTCCGCTTTGGTTCCGATTTGGTTCCGATTAGGTTCCGATTTGGTTACGAAAAAATATAATCCTAATCCGACAACTCCTATTGATATATATAATGGTACGTAATTTGGTTTCTCCTCGTCATCCGAATCATCATCCGAATCTTTCGTTATCTTCAAAAGTTCTATTTCTTTTCTTTTTAATTCGGCTTTTAATTTTTTAGCTTCTACACCTTTCTTACCCGCGGCTACTCGTTTCGGGTCTTTCGTTTTTTCTTCGTTATTCATTTTTTATATCTAAATCTTGATCGCTCTTGTCGAATTGAATATGTTTTACCGTCGTTAACATCGCGGTAAAAGGCGCTAAATACATTCCGTATTTATAATATAGTTCGCAACATGAAGTAGTCAAAGCGTGATTAATAAAAGGATCTTCTTCTAAGTCTTGTATTAGTTTAGGAGGATTAACAACGTTAAAATACTTTGAAACGCTCATGACATATAAATTAATAAAAGCATTACCTAATGTTTTAGTCATACTAGCTCCTAATCTCGCTTCGTATCTACAGTATAGTTTGTTTATTTGTTCTAATGTCATTGTGTCGATATCCGAGAGTTGTAACTCTCTTCCGAGATATTGTTTACTACTGCCACCAGCTACAATAGCCGATAATCTTTCACGTTTTTTTTCTTCTTCAACATCTTCAACATCTTTTCCAGTTACTTCGGTTAATAATTCTTCGGCGTTCATTTTATATAATATATTTTTCAGTTTTAAATAATTAAATATCACATATCCGGCTAATGATAAGACTGTAGTATTTGTTATAATTGTTAGTATTTCCAATAGCATTTTTTAGCAAATGCTTTTTAGCAATGCTTTAATGCTTTTAGCAAATGCTTAATGCTTTTAGCAAATGCTTTTATCAATGCTTAATTCTTTTAGCAAATGCTTAATGCTTTTAGCAAATGCTTTTAGCAAATGCTTAATGCTTTTAGCAAATGCTTAATCGACTAACCAATAATTCGTAGGTTGATCCGTTATCAATATTAATTTACGATGCTTCTTTTTTTTAAGTTGTTCTTTCGCTCTTTGACGTTCTTCTATAGTTGGAATAACATCATTCTCCCTTAAACAATTTTCGAAACTGTCTCTATCTTTCATGTAGAACATACAAACCCATTTAGTTTGTTCTCTCAAATCTTTCAAAACGGAATTATATCTCTGAGAAATAACCCATACCGATTGTTCGGCGTGTCTACCGGAAAAAGCTAATTCCGAAAGCATATCCCTTTTCTTAGTTAATTCTTTCGTAGCGCTACAATCGTCGATGATATATAACGTAGGATAACCGGCGTATTTATTAAAAAACATTCTTAATAATTCTTGTAGTTTCTCTTCTTCATTAACGATAGGATTAACGATTATTATATTTTTGTTTTTAGGTTTCCTGACATCTCCGATCCACTCACGATTTTTATAAGCTTTATTCCATTCAATAGTAGGACACAATATAACTATATATTCGAATATTTTATAATATTCATTTTCTAGAAGATCGAGTACAAACTCCGTCTTCCCGCATCCCGTTTGACCGCATATAATCGCCGAATGAGGAAATTTTGGTAGCTCCATTTTTTAATAATTAATAATTAACTTCTTTAAATCTTCCATCTTCAAAATTAATTTGCGCGTCTTGTATAACGAATAGATAAACGTTTATTAATTCATCTTCTCCTCCTTCTTTCGTTATTTGTATCGTAATTCCTTCGGACGCATTCTCAATTCGCCTTCCCGAACCGTGTAGCGAGTTATCATCCGTTGAGCGTAAATCGAGCCATAACGCGTAATTACTGGTAAGATATTTTTCTAATGTCGTATTAGTGAAGACCGTATCTTTTAAAACGGAATTCGTTATTTTATTTCGTTTAGAATTCATAGCAAAAAATTTATTTATTTCGTCCCATTGTTGATAAGCTTTCATTCCTTGACTGTATAGTTGATTCGGAACTCCTTCTATCGTAATCTCTACTTTCGTTATTTTAGGATTGAAATAAGTTTCGGTGTTCGTTCTTTCGGGATCCTCGAATAACATCAGAACCCCTTTCATACTTCTAGCCGGAACATTTAAATTTATATTCCATAGAGTATCGGATTTATTTTTAGTTATTTTTCTATGTCTTAGTATTCTGTCGTACAAAATTACCATTTTACCGGAAACTTGTTGTCTTATCTGTCTAGATAATTCAGTGTCGGAAACCATATCGAATTCTAAACAAATATTACTTATTTTATAACTAGCATCTTTATCAGTAGAGTTAATAACTTTATTATAATCGTTGAAAGTAAGTTCGTATTCGAGTCTATCACCGAGACCGGACTGATAAAATGGCATATGCGTTTCTAATAGTTCGAAGTCTAACGGAATACAAAATCTATTTTTATACGCGTCGGCTATAGCTTCGTCTTCTTTGTCCGCACCCGCATTTCCCGCTCCAACTCTGTGTTTTAACATCTTTACGGTACCTAGACCTTGATAAGCCATGTTCGCGCGTTCGGTAGGCGTTTTCCATAAATCTACGTAACAATGATAAATATCGCTATCATCGATTGACATAACTTCATTTCCGCTTATACGAATGGTCGTTTTTTTAATTATTGATCTTCCTACGTTTTGATATATAGTCGAATTTACGTCCTTAGATTTAATTTCAATTTCGAAAGCTAATCTAACCGTTCCGGGTACTATAACGTCGTTACTACTTAGATTAGGGAATCTCACTAATAACTGTTGATTCTGATCGATAGTTGAAGGATTATTAGTTATTACGACGCTCTGTCTAATCCCTTTTACGCCTCTCGGTTCCCTCATTTTTCTGTAGGGATTTAATTTTTCTCCGTAGGTCGACATTTTTAAGGCTTTTTTTTTTAGTACGATAATTCAATTAACATTGACGCCACCGTATTAACGCTCGTAGAATTATCGGTTTTAGAAACAAAATTGATTACATCGAGAGGTTCAATCTGTAATGGTTTAGCGAAACGTGCCGCGGCTCTTGGAAAAATACCCAAAAACACGCCATATTTCGGTTGTTCAATTCCATTAATAGATACCGCAACGGCTACATTAGCATTGTTCGTTCTTTTACTCGATAACCCTAACCCCAATATCCAACCGGTCCTTCCCGTCACGTAACCGACCCCTTCTTCTCTACCGGCATTACCGAAACTAAATACTTTTCCATCCTTTAATGCACCCTTACTTTCGGCGCATATGCTTATTGTCTTCTTTGTACTAATACTATCTATACGTGGAACTAAATCATCCCTCAATTTATTAATTTCTTCTTTCCTTTCTAAATTATCGGCATGGTGTCTATTAGACAACTGCGGAACTACGCCCCTAAATTTATTAATTTCTTCTTTCAGCGCTAAATTATCGGCATGTTGTCTATTAGACAACTGCGGAACTAAAACGTTCCTCACATGATTAATTTCTTCTTTCAGCGCTAAATTACCAACACGTTTTATTTTTTTAGTTCCAAATATACTCATTTTTAATATTATAATTTAATTAATGATATTTTTTTTAATGTATTCGTCATCCACTACTAATTTAATTATAATAGATACCACCGTATTAATACACGTAGGATTATTAGATTTACTAATAAAATTAATTACGTTAAGAGGAGAAACTAAAAAATATGGATTTATATAGATAGAATTTATAGGTAAATCGTTAGTTTTAATACTACATTCCGGTTTTTCTACTCCATCGATAGTTAACATTACGTGTATTTCGTTGTCGAAAAACTTCGAACCCTCGTTAGTTCTTTGAGTAGATATAGAAATTTTAAGTATTTTACCCCAACTTCCCAATACTAAACCAACATTTTTATCTTTACCTCCATTACCGAAACTAAATACTTTTCCTTTATATAATATCCCGGAACTTTCCGCGTATACAATTATCTCTTTTTCGTTTCTAATTACATTTTTAAGCTCATAATAATCAGAAACATGATCAGAAACAACTTTTCTTATTACGGTGTTCTCTAAATAGTTTTTTTGATCTATTATAACTTTATTAATTTTTTTAATTTCTTCTTTTAATTCCGAATTATCTTCGTATTTTATATTTTTCTTAGTTCCGAATATACTCATTTTAAAGGATAATCTTTTAACTCTAAAACGCAATTAACTGGTAGACGATTAACTATTTTTTTGTTATTTTCATCTCTTATTTCTAATTTTAATTCAGTTATAGAGTCATTAATTAAACTTTTGTATTCCGTATGTTCCAATCTCATTGTCGTTATCTCTCCAAATTCTTTATTCTCGACAGGAATAACAGCTAACAAGGTACTAGGATTACCGTCTAGAAAATTATGAGAAGTACTAACTTGTTCTAAATGAACGTACAAAGATTTATAGATAGCGAAATCTATACTTCTATCACCGATGTGTATATCATTAGCTATAAATTTACGTTTATCAAATCCTAATATAGAGTTCAAATCTTTACTTAATCTTAATTCTTGAGTAGTAATTAACGATGCTATTCCATTAGTTTCGTTAACAGTTAAGGTAATATTATAAGTTTTTTAAAAAATCCGATAATTGTTGAAAACTATAATAACCATCTGGAATTTGAATAGGTCTCTCGCCCACCTTTTGTATATATTCATTAACGATATTATACCAACCTACACCGTACGTAATACATTTCAATCCGATACATTTATTCCCATTTCTATTATCGATATATTGTTGTAAGTTAATAGTTTTATCAATATTTGAAATTGTATGATGCATTTTTTATGTTTAAAAAATGTCAATCCCAAAAGAATTTAAATTTAATCCGAACGTATCTTATAAATTGGGAGCCGCTTATAAACTTAAAAATATAAACCTTATCAAACAAGATATGTACGTTAATAAAGATGAAAGTTTTCCAGTAATTTTTCCCGATATATTTCAAAAATATCAAAATCCTACTTTACATTCGAACGATCCTTGGAATACTTGGTTAAATTCTCCTTTCGATTGGTGGCAATGTCAATTAAATTTTGCCGTTTGGTGCGCTACTGCGGGATGCGGAGTAAGTTACGAAGATCACTTACTAAACACTAAATATCTAACAAAAACGGTTTATACTTTTCACGTTTATTACTGTATTCTAAGAATAATAAAAGAATTACAATGTCCAATTCCTACGGATCCAGCATTCTGTTATTATAGTAATCAATACGATAAATCCGCGTATCAAAAATTATGTAATGAGTTTAATATTTCTCCTCATACGGATTGGAGACAGAAATTAGATAGAGGAGGTTGTCACGGTCTCGGTACGTACAGTCAATACTTTAAACCCGATGGCGCATACAGAGCTAGTCATTTACGCGATGGACCATTCTTTAGCGTTAACGATTCGATAACTCACACTAGAAATATTAGTAATGCCTGGACTACTTTTTTATTAGATAAATCTAACGGATTTACTCATACGGGATTAGTTAGAATAAACGAAAGTATTAGAATATTCGTATGGGCTTTACTAGGATCTCAAAGTCAAACTAGAGTAGAAATTTTAGAGGTAGGAACCGGTTTTGACGCTCAAAAACAATTCTTAGCAAATATACAGGATGCTGTCAATAGTCCGATAGATTTACCGAGTCAGATTTCAAAATACGAAAATGTTTTAAAATATGCTAGAAGTAAAGTTAATTACAGTTACGGACTCGGTCTTTATATGTCTCCGAGCGATATGATTTTACAAATAGGAACTATTGTCGGATATAATAATGAAATTGTAGTATCAACCGAAGAACAAGTTTTAGGAATTAACGATGACGTTAATTCGATAAATAAATCTCCTTCTAACGTAATAAATGGAACAAAAACTAAAAAATCTCCTATTAAAAAACCTGAACCTAAACCTAAACTAGAACCTGAACCTGAACCGGAAGTAAACCCGAAGGTATCCGAACACGAAGATAATAAAACGGCAATAATAGTAGGAAGTATATCGGTAATTCTTACGTTTTTATTTATTTATCGTTGAGATACTCTTTTGCCGCCGTAAATAATAATCCGATAACTAAAACTAATAAAACCCATAGATTATTAGCGAGCCAATTAATGACTTTACCCGTTGCGGATAACAACCACGATACGATAGCCCCTATTATACCCGGTAATGCCGCTGCCGCTTTACCGGCTAATTTAGCGAGTAATTTTCCGATATTAGATAATTGTTTTTTTATCCAATCTTTCACGCCGTCGCCTTTTGGCGGGGGTTTTGGAGTTGTAGACCCAGTACCAGGAATAATAGTTTCGACGATTAAACCTATAACCATACCGAAGGCCGTTAAAACGCTAGCGATCGTAATTCCTTGTTCCCTGAATAATGTTTTTATTCTTTTGGCTAATGTCGTGTCTTCATGTAATATTTTATGTATCGTTTCTTTTATTCTATTAAATTGACTTCTTAATTTCTCTTTATTAACATTAATCACTTCTAATCTAGAACTTCTCTCTGATTCTAACTTTCTTATTCGATTTTTTATCTCTTTTATTTGATCTTCATCGGTTTGTTCTAATTTTTCTTTTTCTTTTGCTATTTCTTTATTTGTTTCACTCAGTTTTGCTAATTCATTTGCTATCTCTTCTTTAACCGTTGTCATAGCTTTATTGATAGCATCAAATTCTCTTCTTGACATATATACTCTATCATTTGGTTGTGTTTCTATTTCTTCTACTACTTCTTTCAAAGCAGTTTCTGATCTATTTGTTATTGTTAATAAATTTTGGGCATCTTGTTCCGAAGTTATATTTTCTATGGGTATTTCTTCTCCCGCATTATTAATTTCATCTCTCGTATTTTGTAAAGCTGCAGCGGCTTTGGCGGGTAGTCGTCGTGTACTGTTATAATCCGGTAAATTTAATAAATCTCTAATTGCACCCGTTCCACCCGCACCAATTTTACCCGCCAAAGTATTCAAAGCGATAAAACCTCCTTTTTTGGATGTGATTTGAATTTCTTTTACCCCAACCTTTAAAAATAACGTTTTATTATCTGGACCAAGTTCGAAGTTTGTATCATCTATATATGTTGAGTCTAGCCCATACTTTTCTTTTATCATCTTAAAATATTCTTTAACTATTGATTGTTTCTGTTGTACTATTAATTCCGTTCTTGTACCTACATCAACATTCTCAAGATGATCACTTTGGTTTTGTATCATTCTGCTAAATTCATCATTTGCTTTCATGTCATCTTCTTCTTCATCAAAGTCTTCTTCTTCTTCATCATAATCAACATCAAAATCATATCCGCCTTCAGCCATTTTTATTCGGAATAAATTGGTGGGGGATTTTCATATCTATAATTATTTAGTAACATAATTATTATTATTAATTGTATAAATTATTCCTTTTTTAAACTGTTTTGTATAGTATTCATCGCTTCTTCCCTTCCACGATTTATTAATAATTTTTTTTCTTCATCAGTTATTACTTCATTTTTATCTACTTTTTTTATTGATCTTATTTCTTCTTATTTTTTCAATTTCAATTAAAACTAATTTAAACTCTTCAGAACTTATTATTCCATCTTGTAAAGATTTAGATATAATATCCTTAATACTATTAAGTTTACTTTCAGCTGCTATTAAAACATTACAATGTTTTTCAGTTTTTGCCATTAATTTGCGTCTTATTATTTTAACGCACATACCAGCTCCTCCGCATATTACAGCCGCTATTTGTACCGGTAACAAAACTGGAATAGCTATTCCTATTCCGGCTAAAATAACTCCGGATGATATTAGACCGGTATCTACTCCGTCGGTAATGTTAATACCTCTTTTATATTTTTTTCTTAGAGATTTTCTAGTATCTCTTTCGTTAATTAAATTTTTTTCTATTTCAGATATCTTATTTAATCTATAATTTTGACCGTCTTCTACTGGAAGATCAGGATATATAGAAGGAGCCGTCGGTTGCTTCATTTTTTAAAGTAATTTTTTAAATTAATCGGGGGACATAGAATTCTAGGATCTTTATATCTAAGGGCTTTAAATTCGTACGTTCTTAAATAATTGCATCTAGGTTTATCCGTTAATTTAATAGATGGCTTTTTAATGACATCAATCGTTTTACTTAATTGATCATCATTAATAATTCCATCACGATCTTTGGAGATTTCAGATTCCATTTATTAAGGTTAGTTTTTTAATTAAGTATAACAAATACTTGTTTTTTATTTTAAATAAATGGAATGCGAATTCTCGAAGGTCGGAAGCGATAAACGATGTTTTAAAAGACCCGTAAAATGTTCTATGTATTGCGCTATACATAAATTTCTGATGAAAAATGATAATGTGAAACCGTGTATATATTGCGGTAAAAGGACTTATTCCAAATTGCAAATCTGTAATAAATGCGGGTCTAATAAAATAAGAGTGAACTGTAGGTATCACGCGGTAATCAAACCATATAATGAAGAAGTTAAAAGATTAATGAATATCGAAATTAATTAAATAATTCCTCCACCCCTTGTAATTATTATTATATCACATCACAATTGCCCTTTATAGAATTCTATAATGTGGGCCGAAACGACCAAGGACCGAAACGGTTTGGGTTCGAAACGACCCGACACCATATATAGGACAGCCACTGTCCCTCAATTTCATCGTCTCACTGTACCAAAATGTTACACTAATACACATCCGTCTCGTCTTTATGTAATTCTATCTCACGTTGCGTCTGCTTCAGGATGCAAAACAAAACCGCACTGACCTATGTTTAACTTACACACTGTTCATGATCCTAAGATGGACCCGGATGTTCGCTCAGTATACGGGAAACCAGCCGATAGCCGGGAACCGGTTATCACCACACAAAACTTTATAAGCCTAATTTATATGATTTATACTTGTGTACACAATTAATAAATAGGCATTGCGTGGTAGGACAAACTTCTAAGACTTTCTTCCCCCCTGGAAGATTGTTAACATAGGGGTTTGATCCTACCCGGTTGTAAGGTCCGGAAGCTATTCCAGAAAGGGTAGCCCGGATCTCGGCTTGTCAGTGTGGGTCCAGAGGCAAAAAAAATTAAAAAAAACAAACCTTCCTCTCTATCTAAGTCCTCTGGACCCAGTGTACACAGAGAGGATTTTGCCGGCGTGGGTTCGAATCCCACCGTCGATGATTTTTTATTTTTTTTTTGCCAATGTGTTTTAGACCCGCCTGTGTGGGGGTACTGGTGGTGTTTTATTTTTTAGGAAATTTATATATATATAGCTAATGACAAGCGAAGCGGGAACGGGCTCCGAGCGGAGCGAGTGAGCCCGTTCTGTCATTAGCTATATATATAGATGAGACAGCTCCTGCAGGAGCTGTCTCATCAGGGTCTGCACTATTTACAAGTTGATTGTGCAACCAGTGCACTCCACAGCAGTGATTGCACAGCGAAATACGTGTACACAGTGAAGATATATGTAATTATACAACAGGGCATGGGTAAAGAAGGAGATGTGTATTTTAAAATTCAGCAAGCGAAGGGTTAAGCATAATTTTATTCTTGACCGGGTGTCAGCTATGGTTCTGGTGAGACGCAGAGTCACTCATTTGAATCAAAGATGTTTGGAAATGGGAGTCATATCATGAGTAGTAGGATTAGAGTACAGTGCTCCCTCTCTACAACGGCCCTCTCAATAACGATTCCCTCCTTACAACAACGCATGGCACTGTTTCCGAAACAACAAGGCTCCTGAAACAACCTTTTTCCATCGTATTTTCTTTATGCCTTCATCAAACCCTATGTTGTGACCACTCTTTAGAATCGCCACAAAGTGACATAACGGTTTTAGTTCTCGAAATACACCTTATCTGGGGATCTGCAAACAAGCTAATTGTGTTTGTTTTTCCCTCCCTATAACAACTCCCTCTGAACAACACATACAATATTCGTATCCCAAAGGGTGTCGTTGTAGAGAGGGAGCACTGTAGTTGGATAATAGTAGCAATATAAGAATAGCAAGATTAGAGTAGTAGGCTAAGAATGGTAAGATGAGAGTAGCAGGCTAAATAAGAACTCTAGGCACAGATTGATTGATTGTTAGTGAGATAACGCATTATCATTAATAATTAAAGACTGACCTAGATTCGTTCATATTAATTGAGTTCTATGACCGTTCAGTGTGCATCAGGACAATTTCAGACAAGTTTTATAGTGATGTAGAATAGTTCATGACTAGCATGTTACAATAGAAGCCACTCACTTATTGAACATGGTAGTCTTAAAATTCGGGTGATTGCTTAATACAGGGCAAAAGGAATGCAGAAAGCTTTCTGTATTACATTTGATCTGTATTTAGCTGCCATCTGCCTTACAGACCCATTATTAATTTAGACCTCTTTTTATGGCAGCCTTAGACAGGTTCAGCCGTATACGCTGTATAAGTCTTACGTGTATTTGAACTCTAAGGTACCTGAACGGTTCATTCGGAGTACATTCTGTTCTCCTTACAAATCTATATGACCCGCGACATGACAACCTCCGAGATATGCTAACAGTGTATACCGAGGATGAAATCATTGCCATCTACATCTGATAACTAGTGATGTCGTTTGATATGCTACATATACATACAAACACTGTATATATTGGTATGTGTCTAACAGTGCAGGTCCAAATCATATGCCTCGTCGGAGACAATGCGTCTAATCTAGGTCTACACTATTTGAATGTCCATAGGGTAGGTTTTGTAACGGTACGACTCATATAAACATGTATGTACAAGCTTCTCGTAAAAACTATATGTCATTACGAATAAGCAAATTAGTATTGTTTTATGACATACTTCATTTGATATACCTCCCTCATATGCAATGGCATCAAATATAATTATTTGGCAAAATGATTGAATATTGGAATGTAATTATTGACCAAAACGTTTTTATTTTTATGATAACAATTCTATGCCGAAAATATCCTCCAATGTTCTGTAAAATAAACGTCGATGGCTATAAATAAAAACAACGAATGCCAAAGGAAATGTCCGTAATCGGAATATTTGTATGTAATTTATTTCAGAGACATGAACGTCTCACAAAAAGGCCCATTAAATTTAAAAGCATTGGCAGAAGACGACCACATCTTCAATCAAATAACAACGAAGCTCTTGAATAAAGAGCTCGATTGATGTATCCATTATATGATAGTCTCTGGTGTGCCTCGATGGTAGTGCAAATAAATTAGCAGAGACCCTGCTTGTAATTTGATTTTTGTCAATAATCAGCTACATTTTGTTTTATGCGATGTATTTTGTTCAAATTTGAGAGGTCGGTAAGTCTAGTAGAACGAACGATCAACGGCTGTAGTAGAGACGATTTTTATTAAAACACCAACGTTTCGCCTATACAATAGGCTTCATCAGGGTTGATTTTCAAAGATGATATGTGATATGAAGTATACAAAATGAGGGGCTAAAAGGTTACGTGGCTGTTTTTAGAAATTGTTTGTGACGTAGACCTCCATAAAAGATGTAAGTTTGATGAAATGGTGATGAGTACATGTTGATAATACAAAGCGAGTGTTTATAGATGGTGAACTTTGTTCAAATTTGTAAGAAATAGTACGGCGTCCCTGGTCGCGACACACGCTATATGCACTTGTCGAGACACGATATTAGAAAAGGGCGCTTTTTAGCATATATGTCGACACATGCGATATTTTAAACAGGTTATATTATAGCCTCCCCAGACATATGTACATACATGCGATAATAACCCTATTAAATATCGCTTATCACTTCTCGCGAGAAGTAACATGCGATATTAAAAGATAATTATGTATGCAAAATTTCTCCAACACCGGTCCGAAGGTATCCAAACAGCTAAATGTCGCTAGTCTATAATACCGCATGTGTCGACATGCGCTTAATAACTTTCATGTAATTCCTTTATAAGAATGAATTTTAACAGATATTCGTGACGTTGTTATTTCTTACATGGATAGTCATGGAGTAAAGGATTAATATGCAAGGTTCTCTATTACAGCGAAATACGCCGGTATAAAAAATACCGGGACAACACTACCTTATTAACCATTAGCCCGCAAACCACAACCTGAGTCGTACATTGTATTTGCAAACAGAAGGGATCCAGAAGAGATGCTAAGTAGATCGGCGCCCCTCCGAATCCAAGCTGTTTGATTATCAAAAGCTTGTGTCATGACATTTTGTCAATAGCTATTATCAAAAGCCTGTATCATGACACTTGGTCCATAGCTTCTCAAAACCTTACCCCATGACACTTGGTCAATAGTTCTTCTACAACGTGTGCCATGCCACTTTATCCATAGTTTCTCAAATCATTACGTCATGACACTTGGTCAATAATTTCTCAAAACCTTACTCAATGACACTTGGTCAATATTTCCTCTAAAACGTGTGCCATGACAATTGGTCCATAGTTTATCAAAAGCTTGTATCATGACACTTAGTCCATAGCTTCTTAAAATATTACGCCATGACACTTTGTAAATAGTTTTTTATAAAACGTGTGCCATGACACTTTGTTTATAGTTTCTCAAATCATTACGTCATGACATTTGGTCAATAGTTCCTCTAAAACGTGTGCCATGACACTTGGTCAGTAGTTTCTCTAAAATCTTACGCCATAACACTTGGTAAATAGCATCCCTAAAGAGTTTGCCATGGCACTTGGTCAGTCGTTTCTCTAAAATCTTACGCCATAACACTTGGCAAATAATATCCCTAAAGATTTGCCATGACACTTGGTCAGTAGTTTCTCTAAAATCTTACGCCATAACACTTGGTAAATAATATCCCTAAAGATTTGCCATGGCACTTGGTCAGTAGTTTCTCTAAAAACTTACGCCATAACACTTGGTAAATAATATCCCTAAAGATTGTGCCATGGCACTTGGTCAGTAGTTTCTCTAAAATCTTACGCCATAACACTTGGTAAATAGTCTCCCTAAAGCTCGTACAATGACACTTGGTCCATAGTTTCTCAAACCCTTACGCATTACAGTTTCTAATCAGCTAAGAATTAAGGAATGCAGTAAATCTTGTGTAAGGCTGGTCTGTTTTTGCCATAAGTCTTCCAACTGCCTGCTACTGACTATCATATTTATCTTGCAAATGTTTACAGGTTGTGTCTATTTACGATCACTGAAAGCCTCACCGCTTTGAACCCCGGTCTGGGCGTTTGGAATTTTCATTAACGTTGCGATATGACAAAAACACTGTTTAAGCGACAAGAAATCCCGATACAATCAAACAAACATAACATTTGCTATTTACGCATTACAATTAACCCATTCCCTCATATTGACGACTTTTGACGACTCTGTAAAAGTCACTTTGTGAAACCATAGTGGTAAATAGAGCATTTGCTTCTATAGGAGCAAATGCTCCATTTATCACATGGTTCCAAACCACAAAATTCTAAAAAATCCCTTATCTAGTTAATGCTCCTTTTCGGTAGGTTTATGCAAAGAGGTTGTAGCTAAAAATAGCCTATGAGGTAATTGGTTAATGCACATAAAGCAGAGTACACCAACGCCAGTGATCTGGAATCATAGAGCTCATGTGTCAATATTCATATAAAATTTACATTGGTCTGTTTGAACATAGGTCATTATCATACGGGGATGATATTATTAGACAATGTCACATAGAAATTTGAAACTGTCATATAAGTGTTTATAAAACTACCTGTTCTTGTCACATAAGAACTAACGTTGCTGATTAGTCGGAGAGGGGATACGTTTATTTACACTGTTTGTCTTTTAGGGTTGGATGGAATAAGTGTGAGATTGGGCGCCCATAAACCGGTTTAACACCCAGTGACTTTTGTCCCTGACCGTTCCAAGGCGGTACTTCCATCTTCCCCCTATTGTATGTTTGATTTGTCTTTGTGCGTCTCTTGATGTTTTTATAATTTTGTACATTTGCTGTTTCCTTGTGTTGCTGTTCGGGCGACTGTTTGTTCTGTATGTGATGTTTCCTGCATGACTCATTTTTGTACTTTTACCGGATCGCTGCGATGTATGCATTGATACTGTTGCTAAATATTCAGATGGTTTGCACTGACTACAGTGGACCTTGCTCAGGCTTACTGCACTGACTACAGTGGACCTTGCTCAAGCTTACTGAACTGACTACAGTGGACCTAGCTCAGGCTTACTGCACTGACTACAGTGGACCTTGCTCAAGCTTACTGCACTGACTACAGTGGACCTAGCTCAGGCTTACTGCACTGACTACAGTGGACCTTGCTCAAGCTTACTGCACTGACTACAGTGGACCTTGCTCAGGCTTACTGCACTGACTACAGTGGACCTAGCTCATGCTTACTGCACTGACTACAGTGGACCTTGCTCAGGCTTACTGCACTGACTACAGTGGACCTAGCTCAGGCTTACTGCACTGACTACAGTGGACCTTGCTCAAGCTTACTGAACTGGACGAATGACATAGCATTGACACGTTTGGTAATGACATGGACATAATATTACAAAATCGTACACACTCTTCCCATGGGTTTCCACAATTTCTGTACTTTCGGTACTTTGATAAGATTCATTGCGCTGTTTGAAACAATAAAAGAAAGCTTATCGAGTCCCATGGTACACAAACAAGAACTTAAATGGTTTCTCTTTTCACTTGTCTAACACAGTTTGTTGCTTAACCCTTTATGTGCGGCAAACGAGTCACTTATGTCGTTTGCAAACAGTGTATATCCAGATGACATGGTTCCTAGTGGAACCCTCTCATTCGAGTTTGCACCCTTTGTCATGTTACGCTATTCTTTAAAAATCTCTGAATATTCACCTTATGCTTGACTTTTTTTAAATTGGAATAGTCCATCTGAAAAGTCAACGTTTGAAGGGTTAAGCTTTAACACTTCGCTTGCTATTCACGTCAATATACATATCAGTAAATAGTGAAGACCCAGATGAGACAGCTCTCATCAGGGTCTGCACTATTTACAAATTGATTGTGCAACCAGTGCACTCCACAGCAGTGATTGCACAGCGCAATACGTGTACACGGTGAATATATATGTAATTATACAACAGGGCTTGGGTAAAGACGGGGAAATGTATTTTAAAATTCAGCAAGCGAGGGGTTAAATGGCTTTGTCAAGTGACTGTTTCATGCAGGCTGAACGTCATGCAGAAATCTCCTAGAGGATTGGGGGATACATAGAGGATTTGTAATTGGTGACCCCATTGACGTAGAGATTAATAACATGAATTACATCCAACTGTTTGTTTCAATTATTCAATGTAGAACAATAAATATACATGAACGACTATTTCAATAACGAAGCAAGATGCTTTAAATAAGAGACAGTTGATTATTATGATAAAACAGGCTTAAAATATCGGTTGATCCATCTCTAAATAAACGTAAGTATGCACAATAAAAGCCAGTAGCTACGTGTATGTAAGAACGAAAGCGAGTAACTATTATGAAAACCGCCATGCCTTGCATAAGCGCGACCTGGTTGGCATTTAGCAAACAGATTGGATCCAAATAGGACGTCAATTAAATAAATCGGCATTTCATAAGGATCTTATCTGTTTAATAATCGATAAATGGCTTCTAAAACGTTTAAACGGATCGAAAGTAAGCAAATTCGTAACATCATTTTTTTTCAAGCAGGCTAAAGATTAAATCCGAATAGAAGAAAACGCATCAAATACAGGTCATTATTGCAAGATGTAACTGAGAATTATGATATTTTATTTTAAAATATCGTAATGCAATAAAAAAAAACTTTTCAAAAGAGAGGGTAATGCATTACTATGTAAAATAACGACACTAAATGTCCTCCCTAAGATAACGTTTCCTACTTTAACAATATATCATAATTATATATATATGTCCTGGAACTTAATGCTATTTGTAGCCTGTTTATGAGACACCTACAAGCAGTAAAGTAATACATACTGAATCATTATAATTAGGTCGGGAATATACAGTAAAACCCCTTAAAGAAATAACATGATAACCCGGGAAACGAATTGGCTGTCTTTTTCGAACAGTAGAGACACAGATCAGAGGGCTCATAGCGAAGCCCTCTAATCATGGTTTGCACAGTTTGTTATTCTAAATCCTCACACAAAGTATACTATTTCATACTGAACTAACCCTTCTCTTGCTGAATTTTAAAATACATTTCTCCTTCTTTATCCATGCCCTGTTGTATAATTAAATATATCTTCACTGTGTACACGTATTTCGCTGTGCAGTCACTGCTGTGCAGTGCACTGGTTGCACAATCAACTTGTAAATAGTGCAGACCCTAATGAGACAGCTCCTGCAGGAGCTGTCTCATCTGGGTCTTCACTATTTACAGGTAGGTATATTGACGTGAATAGCAAGCGAGGGGTTAAGTCAACCTTTAAATAGGGGTAGACTATATTCGACATTAAAACTTCAGAATTTAAAGGGTTTAGTGCAGTTAGCTACATTGTATTCAATGCAAAACAAAAGTAATAAGGAGCTTTATCTGTCTTCATTAAGCTACCATTTGTCTATATACACCCAGAATTAAACATCATCCGCGTAGACGTTATAGAGAGGTTTATAGCGTTGTGTTTAACTTTATCGGGATAATATTGCTTAGGGGATAACCGTTGCGTATTTGAAGATTTGCAGCAGTATATCGGTGGTTTATATGTCGCAAATTTAGTTTTACATGCGACGCGTTAGCGGAGCATGTAAAACGATTATTTGCGACATATAAACCACCGATATACTGCTGCAAATCTTCAAATACGCAACGGTTATCCCTATTCTAATGAAACCATAGATCCAGATGGTAAAAAACAAACAATACTTTAAGTCCTTTGATATTTTCTCTCTGTCGTCATAACATGACGTCATGAAACACCGCATATCTCCGCATTACGCATATAGAAAATAGTTATCCTGGAACCTTGCAATTGTGCTTATATTTAATATAGAACTGGTGTTTTCTCTTGATACTTTGATTTTCACAAATGAAAACCGTTAAGGCATGGTCTTTTGAATTTCTGACGGTAGGTCCCTTTCAAAATTACGAAAGATGAATCAAATTTGACCTCGACATTGCTTGAAATTCCACAATAATTGTGCACATGGACAACGGAATTATTTATTTTTAAATTGTTTGCAAAGTAGAACTGGTTGCATATTCAAGATACTGTGGCTGATTGGTGTATTTGATGAGAATGATGATAGGTCAGGTGGACGTGCAAATGGAAATTATCAGGAGAGACAATCTACAGTCATGTTTGGAATTTGCAAAGAGCCCTCGAGTGGTCTAGAGTGGGTGGGGCGAATTCGCATTATGGGACTGTCCTTGAAAAATTGAAGAATACCGCCGCTTCTGATTGTCGGACGAGTCGGCATTATAGCTTCGGACACTGACTTCATTCTGATGACCGGACTTTTTCATTATTTCCCTGGTTTTGACACCAGCATAGGCCAACAGCTAGTGCATGATTGCGGTCTCTCGGACACAATGATTTGTGTTTTAAAACTTTTGACGAAACAAGCCTCAGCAGAAATTGTTTTCATCATTTCGTTCAGCACACGCTCACCAACAGACTTGGATGTGTATATGATTTTTCATAATCGACTGAAATGGTTCGATCCCGGGGGCAGTTTTATCAGGTATGTTTTCAGAGATTGACATGACATGTTTCCTGCATGACTCATAAATTGTACTTTTGTCAGAGATCTTCTAAGGTTTTCTCTGTATACCACGAAGAGCGAAATTCAAGGTTATGTCAAACCACATTTCTTTGGAAAGATTTACATGATTTATGGCAGAGAGGAAACCTAAGTTTTTCAGTGTTTTCAGATAATTGTCTGTGATCGGTTGGTAATGTTTAAGTGTTGTCAGGTCCTTCTTAAATAGTTTCAGCATGGATATAAATCTCAAAGCTACATGGTTACATACCTTAAATCTTATATTTACAGGGTGCAGGTGCCACATACACCTCAAAACAGGAAGAGAAACGTTTGTTCAAGGACAGAGAATTAGATCAACATGTGAAATAAATGGACTCATGATCAACTTGTGGGACTTTGCAATAGATATTTGAGTAGAATCGCCAGACTCACATTGACTACAACCATAAAGTGTCTTGAAAAACACAAGCAAATTGAAAACATTTGACATTTCATTCAGCCAGTGTCTTCGTTCATTCAGACCCATTCATTCAATTTTACTATGAATGCGCGTATGTATATTTCGTAGTAAATTTTTTAGTGATTCGGTTTCCGACAGTATATTCATTTTTCCGACAGTATATCGGTGGTTTATATGCTTCAAATTTTGTCACGTGGACCAATCAGAATGCGTGTTACAAAAATGTTGCATTAGAATTAGCCCTTTCCTTGTTTAATATTCGTGTAAGAAATAATGATGTCATGAATATTTATTAGCTGATTTGGTATAATCGCATATGTCAACAGAGTATATTTGTATTGATACAAACTGTAGAGTCAGATCTATTACAATTTCATAAGCAAAAGGAGCAGACCCAGATCACGTGACTGCTTTCTAACCTGTTTGCAAAGGTATGAAAATACGTTTATATTAGGGAAAAGGTTAACCCTTTCTCTTATGTAAGCGTATTTTGACGCATCTTCAAACAGAGTAGACCCAGATTAGATGGCTCCTATAGGAGCCGTCTGATCAGGGTCTGCTCTGTTTGCTTATGGTGTAATATAGATCTGATTCTACAGATTCTTCCTGGGACAAAACGTCATGTGTTCATAAGCCATTATAGAAAATAATATCATTAACATTTATGACGTCATTATGTCCTATATGAATAGTCATTAGGGAAAGGGTTAAACTTGCGTGCAGGCGAATCGAATTCATTCTGGATAATCCATTACAGACACTGGTTAAGATTGCATGAGTAAGTGCCAATTACTGTAATTAGAGACAAAACAACTGTTTTATCATCTCCTTTTTCAGCTAAAAGAAGAAAGTGAATATTATCACTATACGTAGGTGGTTATTAACGTAATTCACGGCAGTATATATTCCCTTACTATAGTACAGTACAGTAAAAACCTCTCTATAACGGCCACTCAATTACATCAAGTAGTTTGTGTTAAATGCAGGTGGCTGCTTAAAGCAAGGTGAAAGTAAAACAGAACGCTCCTATAGGAGCGTTCTGTTTTACTTTCACCTTGCTTTAAGCAGCCACCTGCTCTAAATACCAACTAATTAACACAATTTAGTTGCAGTTATAAAGAGGTTTTACTGTGCATGTATACAGTTAGCACTGTCATTCGTACAAACGCTTTATCAGGCCATTTCAAACCATATATTTGGTTGTCGAATTATATCTACGTCTGATTCTACAGAGAAGGCATTTGTTAGTGCTGCTATAAAAAAAAAACCATCTCCTCATTAATATTCACGAATCCATTATGTGAATAATCAACAGGAAAGGGGTTAATTAACTATTTTTCTATGTTATAATTTATAAATGTACATGAACATAGCTGACGGAGGCATGTTCAGATTAGAACGAGGTCAGATTTTTCCTGTAGGAACCGTCTTAATTTACTTTCTGTTGTTTGCTTTTGAAATTAGACAGACCTGACTCTACAGTTTCTGCTATGACCAAACATTTATGTGCCCACACACCTTTTAATTACATTAAGTATTTTGTGTTAAATGCAGGTGGCTGCTTAAAGCAAGGTGAAAGTAAAACAGAACGCTCCTATAGTACCTTATCATTTTGGACAAAATTGGATATTTTTAACACCAGATAATTTTGGGAAAGGTTGTCGCTTTCGAAGCTTGAGGTCGCAGGTTTGATTCCCGACAGGCTCCTACCAAGCCCTAAAATAATGATTGTTCAAAACATGAAATTTAACGCGTGTTGGAATTTGGAAACATGATGTTTACACATTTAAATGAACGTAAAATGGGTGAGGTTATACATTAACACTTTCTGACACGAATATTAATGAAGACTAAATTACTTAACATGAATATTCATGGACATATTTTCTTTATAATTCCACATCCACTATAACATTTTGACAGTGACGAAAACTTCAGAACCAGTTCTATGTTGTTCCATAAACAAACAGAGCAGGCCCTGATCAGACAAGTCCTACAGGAGCTGTCTTATCTGTTATTTCTGTTTGCAATCTCTTCTATATGAGGGAAATTAGTTTTCGTTTCCATCAATCAGAAATGAGTATGGTTTAATGCTTCTTTATCTAGAGGTGGCACGACATTGCTGTTACAATATACAGTAGAACCAATCTTAACCATTTCCCTGTTCTATGTGTATTACAAATTGCAATACTGCTATTTTACGAGGTATAGAAACAGATCTATCTAATTCCATAATCAAACAGAGCAGACACTGACCAGACGGCTTCTATTGGAGCCGTCTGGTTTGGGTCTACTCTGTTTGCAAACGCGTGAAAACACATTTATCTGAGGGGAAAGGTTAAGTGCCCATTCATTTATTTAACATAGGAGTTTTAAAAAGCAGGCGGTAGCTTAATAAAGGTCAAAAGTAATGCAGGAAGCCCTCTTACTTTTGACCTGCATTTAGCTACCACCTACCTTACAGAC
The DNA here is from genome assembly GCA_963576725.1 of Azorinus chamasolen. Taxonomy (NCBI): domain Eukaryota; kingdom Metazoa; phylum Mollusca; class Bivalvia; order Cardiida; family Solecurtidae; genus Azorinus; species Azorinus chamasolen. Next base: position 75,066,059 of record OY755243.1, read on the forward strand.
CCATAATTAGACCAATTTTTGAAGGCCGCTTAAGACACATTCTACTGTATAAGTCTAATTCAAAATTAAATTCCCCGTTAGAGCTGATATGGTGTCATAAATGGGAATGATTATTAATTGATACCAAACCTGTAGGGGATAATTAACGGAAATAGTTTACCTTTTATCTGGTTTTCTGTTACTTTATAAATCAATTAATGTGTATATCATATTTTTAATACCAGTGATATCTAAATCACTTTTTATACTATTCTTGCTTAATTGCTTGGTTAACCCTTCTCTTGCTGACTTTTAAAACACATTTCTCCTTCTTTACCCATGTCCTGTTGTATAATAACATATATCTTCACTGTGTACAAGTATATCTCTGTGCAATCACTGCTGTGGAGTGCATTGGTTGCACAATCAACTTGTAAATAGTGCAGACCCTGATGAGACAGCTCCTACAGGAGCTGTCTCATCTGGGTCTTCACTATTTACAGGTAGGTATATTGACGTGAATAGCAAGCGAAGCCTTCAAGGGTTAATTAATATATTCGCTGTTATATCAACTCTTAACCAGGCGAATATTCATGTAATGATTAATGGAATCATGCATATTCATATGTTGAAATTTTATAACGGTATAATGGGCACGAGTCTACACAGTCAGCAAAGGCGTGAACGGTTGTCTCTATCAGATACAATATAAAAAGATTAACCCTTTCCTTCATATAAACGCCTTTTCATGCATTTGAAAACAGAATAGACCCAGATCAGACGGCTCCTTTCATGTAAGAAATACTAACATCATTATTATTAATTAGATTATTTTGTTATAATGGCATATGCACACGTGTCATTTTGCCCAGGTAGAAACTATAGAATCAGATCTATATTACACCTCAAGCAAAGATAGAGACCTTGATCAGACTCCTATATTGGTCATCTGGTCTGGGTCTACTCTGTTTGCAAAGGCGTGAAAAGTCGTTTATATGCAGGAAAGGGTGTCATTGCACACAAAGCAATCCTCGTTTTTCAAATTCTGTTACCTGCTTCAGTAAAACCTCTCTTAACCGGACGTTAAATTTAGTATAAATATCGGTCTTGGAGACAGGTGGCAGCTTAATGCAGGGTGGAAGTCATGCAGAAAGCTCCCATAAGCTTTAAATTTTAGAGTAAATTAATTTTGCTTTGATTTTTTTCTCTAAAACATTAGTGGTGTTTCAAATAGTATGGATCTTGACCCGATGCCGAGTGACTCGGCGTTTCATCTGGATGAATTCGCAGATTCTACTATTGCTGTGAGTCGCTTTTCGGCGACTTCGGTGAGGAAAGAGTTAATGTAGTCCAAAACATTAGAAACAAAAGGTCCTTAATGATCTTTTTGTATGAAATTTGTTGAAAAGTGTGAAGCTATTTGCTTTAACCCAGAAGACTATTAATTTATACATGAATTCATGACGTCACGGATATCAATTAGAATAGCTTTTCTTAATACAGATGACGAAAAACTAACAGCAATGTCCAAACGGAACCAGATCTTTAAGATAAAGGATGGTCATTGGAAGAACATTTGTTTTAACATCTTTTAAATATACTTCAGTTCAGATATAAGATGACTTCAATGCCAAATAAATCATAGACTTTTACCTAGACACAGATACCTATTTAACAAAAAAAATCAAATCCAACTCGCAATTATGTGGGAAATATTTTTTTAACGGAAGTTTTTCAGTGGTTACAATCATCAAATTATGACATTACTCTAAACGAAATGATATATGTATTCGATTTGAATAACTCCTATTCCTTAGCATATTAATTATTTTACTGGAGACCTGCTGTCCTGAATTAACCAACCACATATGGTATTTCATAAGCATAAGCATAAGCAAACGCAGCAGACCATGATCAAACGACTATTACAAGTGTCGTTACATGTATATCTGGGTCTACTTTGTTTGCAAAGTTGAGATGCATGCACATGGTATAAGAATTCATTGTTCATTTATTAACCATATGATTAAAAGCGTACTATGCAACATAGGTTTCATCAAACTACAGTAGAACCTGTCTTAACCCATTTGCTCCCAGTGGATTCTTCCATGGTTATAAATTGGATTAGTCCATTTTTTATTTAAGGGGTGCCTGGCCTAAATTTTCAATTTCGTTTTGTTTTATATTGAAATTCCTATCAGCAAACAGTGTAGACTCTGATCAGAGTCTACACTGTTTGCCTACGTCCCATATATGGAACCATGGGAGCAAATGTATAACAAATGTATAATTATGGGTCTGCAAAGCAGATGGTAGCTATATGCGGGTCAAAATAAATGCAGAAAGCTCCTATAGGAGCTTTCTGTATTACTTTAGCCCTGCATTAAGCAACCACCTGCTTTAATGACTCTTATGTTTAATAAATGAATGGCCGCTTAAGACAGGTTGTGCTATATTCTTTGCTGATCCGTAACACGTACGAAATCAGAGTCCAGATAAGAATGCGAATTCAAACATTTTTAAGAATAACTTCTTTATTTCCCCCACTAAACCCTATGTTGTGGCCACTCTTTAGAATTGTATCGAAGAGACGATTCTAAAGAGTGGTCACAACACAGGGTTTGGTAGTGAAATGTCGATTTTAGCATTTATCTGTAGGTCTGAGAAATACTGTCATATAATGACACAGTAATTAATTGAATTTTATAATGTCATATGTACGCAGGATATTTCGGTATCGGTAGAGTCAGATCCACTATGAGTGTATATATAAGCGATAACATTTCAGAAAACAAATACAGAATAGCTTTAACTCTGTTTAGAACATTCTCACATGACTTAAATACAGGAACAGGTCGTTACACAAATATTACTCGTGATTAACGCATATGCAACAATTGCAACTTAAAAATGATAGAAAACGAATATCACTTTTTACTTATCTGTCCAATTTTAAGAAAATTAAGGAAGACATTATTTTAAATCATATTACTGTCCATGGCCCAACATAAATAAACTTGTTTCATTATTATCAAATACCTAAAAACCAACACTTAAACATTTGGCAAAATTCATTTATAATGCAAACTTGATCACAGTCTGATGTCATCAATAATTTTGATGAGAAATTGCATGAAATTTTATATTATTTGATGTTATTTAATTATGTATTCTGTTTCTCTGTAAACTGTGTGTCCTTTATCTTTGCAATACTGAATTCGCTACAGTATAACGCCGTTGTATGTGTAATGCAATAAAATCCTGTAGTTGAAGTTTACCATTTTAGTTTTAACCCTTTCCCTCATATAAACGTGTTTTTACGCATTTGCAAACAGAGTAGATCCAGATCAGACGGCTCCTAGAGGAGCCGTCTGATCAGGGTCTGCTCTGTTTGCTAATGAAATTTGAAGATCTGTGTCTATACTTTCTAAATTAGCTACAATTTTCCACCTTCCATGTTTTGCTATAACTATTATGTCCATGAATATTTAGTGGGCATTGGAATTTGGAATAAACGTAGAGCGGGGAAAGGGTTAAACAAACATGAATACAGTGCCAAACAGATTGGAAAGGCTCAAATCTGACCAATCAAAAGCTTGAGAACTCAAATCTGACCAATCAAAAGCTTGAGAACGAACTCGGCCTCAACTAAACAGTTTTATAAGCATGGACCCTGATGAGGCACGGGGTTTACCATTTATATAGGTAATCACAAATTCGGATAATACATAGGGAATATTACTCGAAATGACGACATGTTTTATAAAAGAACATTAATATTCTAACTCCTTTTATTCAGAAACAGAAAACATAGTTCATTCATGAATGGCGCATTGATTTGCAAATACGGATTTTGTATTGCACGCTCGTGCAATACGGAAACTTTATCTAAGAGGTTGTATTGCATGATCGAATACAATAGAATTTTACTGCAGAAGCTGACAGGTATATAGTAAAGATAATTCTAACACACCTCGCGCACACATCTACATAAACAAAGAAAGGACGTATCTATGTTTGAATTCTCCATAAAACACCGCACGCGCTGTAACGGCTTAACGTGACGTAATATTGCCTCGAAAATTCGTACGTCAAGAAACGTAGTGACGTTGTGGCGGTGCAAATTATAGTTAAATTGAAGTGTTAGAATCAAAATAATAAATTTATACCAGTGTTTTATCATGCAATCGAACCTTTCCCTGTTTAATATTTTTTACGGTATAATGACATCATGAATATTTATTAGCTGATTTTTTATTATGGCACAGGATGTTTTGTCTCTGGCAGAAACTGTAGAATCAGATCTATATCATACCATACGCAAACAAAAGAGACCCTGATCATACGGCTCCTATAATCAGACAACTCCTATAGGAACCGTCTGATAAAAGACTGAAAAAGGTGTTTATTATATGGAAGAAAGTCAAATTAAATGAAAATTAAAACGTTAGAAAATTATAGTTGGAAATCAAGTGCGTGCTCACACGTGTTCCTGATTATAGATACCGCCTTTATCGTAATTTAAATCCAGCTTTTTAAGATTTAATAACGAAACCAATAATAAGACATTTCTTTTAATTAACCTTTAGCCTGCTGAGGAATTTATTGTACACACGTTTTCACTCATTACATATTTAATATCAAAGCTTTAATCAGTATAGTTGCCAAAATGTAATCAGGATATCAAAGAAATTGGATCCTGATGAGACGCCGAGTTACGAGTTACTCGGCGTCTCATCTAGATTCAAACTGTTTGCATAGGTAATGACTTATCTGCCTACAACAGGCTGAAGGTTACACTTTGAAACCTAAACTCAACACAGTTTCTTTATTTGGCATTTTAATTCTTTTGGCGCCAAGTAATATTCGTCCGAAAACAGACTCATCTGCTTTAAATTTCAGAGTGAATTTTCCTTTGTTTTTGGTCTCTGACACTTTAATAGTGATTCATATAGTTTGGATCTTGATCGGACGCCGAGTGATTCGGCGTTTCATCTGGATACAAACTGTTTGCAAATATAATCACATATGCTCTCATTGCTGTGAGTTGCTGAAAGCGACTTCGGTGGCGAAAGAGTTTAATGTAGTACAAAATCTTAGAAACAAACCCTACTTAATGATTAGTTTATAAAATTATGACCTTTGTTGAAAAGTACGAAGCAATCTGTTGTAGCACTTTATTCCATGAATATTCATGTCAGAAATAATGACATCATGAATATTAATTAATTTATTTTTTTAAAATAGCACATAGACACAAACATTCTTGACAATAGCAGAAACTGTAGAATCATATCTACATTGTATATTATATCATAAGAAAACAAAGCAGACCCCTATATGAGTTGTCTGATCTTGGTCTATGCTGTTTGCGTAGAAAAGCGTATTTATGGAGTAAAGGGTTATATCAAAAGAATATTTCGAGGGCTTGGTGCAAAACTATTGTAACTCCTTCACAAAGTGAATGAGTTACAATAGTTTTGCACCAAACCCTCGATTTATACCTTATTGATATCAATTCGAATAGTTTTTTTAATACAAATCACGAAAAACCAACAGTAATGTCCAGATGGAACTAGATATTTTAGATAAAGGATGCAAATCAGAAGAACATTCATTTAACACCTTTTAAAAATAACTTCAGATCATATATAAGATGTTTCAATGCCGAATAAATCATAGAATCATATAGTCCAACAAGATTCACCTGACGTTGCTGGCCTCTATTATCTTAATTTCACACTACGCTGGGATTCTATATATATATCTTCGGTAGTCTCCGTGAATTATTTATACATGAGTGCACTTGGTATATCCAGGTATACCAGATTACAATACAGTATATCCTCTCTATAACGGTCAATACATTGTGTTAATTAGTTGGTATTTAGGGCAGGTGGTTGCTTAAAGCAAGGGGAAAGTAAAACAGAACGCTCCTATAGAACGCTTTAAGCAGCCATCTGCCTTTAACACAAAATAAGTGATGTGATTTAGTGACCGTTATAGAGAGGTTTTAAATGATAAAAAACGAGACCGAATCTGTTTTACACTATAAAAACGCAAATCAATCAGTTTTTTGCTATCTATACTACTAAAAGAACAAGCTCGTTTTTTTGTCGGATTTGCCGTAAATACGGCACAACGTTCATGTACATATTGGATAATGTTATGTGCGGGTAACTTACACATTGAAGTTGTGTTATTTGACATCGAAAAAGAATTAATATCAGCAGTTTCGATACAAACATAGAGATTCCCCTACCTACAGAAATAGTCCATCTAAAAATAGACGGGAAAAGACCTTCCAAGGTGAGTGACGATTGGTGAATATTCCGATACGGACACACACGTATTGTGTTTTGTTTATTTGTTTTGTTTCTCTTTTAGTATTTGTTTGAGAAAACATTAGATAGTTTGTGACTGTTTATACACGTATTTAGTGATGTGTTCACTGCTGTTTAATAAAGTAATCTACGTGCTCACAGTTTCCTCCCTTCTGGGTCAAACTTACCTTTGTTTAGACCCATGGCACGTGGAGAGCGAACGCATATGGAGAAACAGGCTGCCTGCGCAGAAAGGCTAATAACCAACCAATAACGTAGGTAATATATACTATGCAAAAAAAGTTGCTTTTTCAACAGTTATCGGCGTTATAACTGTATTGTTTTGTTTACAAAAGAGTAGAAAAAAAAGACAGGCGAAGACCAAAACAGCTGATGCGTCCTCGGCCAAATCGCCTCACTGCCTAAATACGTGTGAGTTCTCACAGACTGGCACTGTACCGTTTGTTTGCATACCTCATATGCATATGTTACCGTAATGGTTTTACTGTTCTTTTAATGCAATCGATTCTAAAGTTTTTCTTACAAAAATTTACTAACGAGAATGACAGACGGAAAACAGAAGTTGCTGAAGCGCCCCTGGACCAAATCACCCCAGCACCTAACTGGTCATAATGTTGTCTCTGTTTTCACAGACAGTGAGACTGAGGTTGGCACAGTACCATTTTTGAGCATGCATACAACACTGTCCGTTGCTTCATTTAGACGGATTTTACTCTTTAGACGGACTTCGACGTGTTTGCATAATACATGTATATACTTTACAGAGTTACTGATAAAAGTGCATGACTGTCGAATGCTATTTAAAGCATTCATTATTATCCGGAATTTGTGGTATAAGGGTGTACCGTTCTGAAAGAAAACTTCTTGGTGATTTCAGGCTTTTTGTTGAAACAAGATTGTTACTAGCCTACAAAATTGTATTAAGATTAATTCATTTTCACAATATCGTAATATCAACTACATTTAGAAGGAACTAAATTAGCTGAAACAACGACGTTCCCCGTGCAGCTGTAACAAAACAACCAGAAATTGTACTTCTTGAAATGAAATAAATATCTTTACTAGCTTTACAGTGATGCCCAGCTGCTCCAGATTTTAAATGAATCTTTTTTAGGTATTGGTTACAATCATTTATTTCACCACAAACCAAACACATCGGTTTTAGCTGTTACGCTTTACCAAGTTGTATCTTTACCAAGTTGCTTAACTGGCACTTAAATTAGTGCTCTTAATATTGTTTGTAGTAAACATTGATTTGATTTTACATGGCGTCAGTAGTATTTCAGTTTACTTACAAGCCGGTTGGAAGACATCCTTACTAGACAGATCAGACTTCAAACCCAGTTCTATGAGAAGCAAAGTAATTGTCATCTAGGGACTGCAACTACATGCACTGGACCACTGACGGCATTTTGATTTTAATGTTATATTTGTGTTATATTCAATATATTTATATTCAAATACATCTTGGTATAAGCAGCACTTGAGCGGGTCTTTTTCTGTGTATTATAACATCTACTATAGTGTAAAGTCAATAAGATAATGCGTTTACCCTTACACAAAACAATATTTTCCGATATTTTGTCCTGTAAACCAAAACCAAAATTAACATAAAACTTAAGGTCACGATATTGGAAAAGCATTGAAGTGATTGTACCTTGCAATTCACCAGAATGTACCAAACAGTCTGCCCGTGCCTGCGCGTTTTTTTTCTAGTTACATGTAATTACAATAGATAACACGATACAGAGGCAGTTGGCAGGCTAACAAGCAAGCGAAGTCGTGCAACATACTGCTCTGGGACAACATGCATTAACCCATTCCCTCATATTGACGCCTTTTGACGTTTCTGTAAAGATAGCTTTTTTAAACCATTGTGATAAATAAAGCATTTGCTCCTGTGGAGCAAATGCTCTATTTATCAAAATGGTTTCAAAACTGCACAATTCTGAAAGTTTCCTTTTCTCTAGAAAATGCTCCTTTTCGGTAGATTTATTCAAAGAGGTTGGGTATAAAAATAGCCTATGAGGTAATGTGTTAAACTGTCTGTTGTTTGAAACCATTACCTGTTAGAGACGCCCTTTGACGCTTTACAAACAGAGTAGACCAAGATCAAAGGCTTCTGCTCTGTTTGTTTCTGTTATGATATAGCATTTTTCTACAGTTCAATTATATCTCCTTGTTCATTATTGAGAGCTACGTAGCCGAATGGTTCTAGATTTGGACTAAAGGTCACTTCAGTGGCTCGAATCCCGGTCTGGGCATTTGGATTTTCACGCGAGGAAGCCTTCCATCTGGCTTGCGATAGGTCGGTGGTTTTACTCGGCTGTTCTTCTGTGCACGTACCAATGCAAATTGTTCTATGCACAGAACAATCTCTGGGGTCTTCCTCCATCTGTAATTAGCATGATGTCGTTATATTACTGAATTATTGTTAAAGCGACTTGAAACCCCAATACAAACAAACAAAATCATTATGTAATTATGTAGCAAATTATTATACATGTACATACAGTCATAATGTATTTGAGTGTTAAAACTTAGCGAGATTTTGCTACAACATAATAATGACAAATGTCTGGAAAACTCTCTAGCCGTCACGGTCTCCTTGAGCGACCTGTAAGGTTTGATGCAACTGATGGTTTTGCGATTACCTATGCAAAACATATGGATCCAGATGAGACGCCGAGTTACTCAGTATCTCATCTGGATCCAGCTAATTTGACACCCCATTCAATATGGTTAAACCCTTTCGTTGATGAATATTCATTCCTATAGGAGCCGTCTGATCTGAGTCTACTCTGTTTGCAGATGAGTCAAAATGCGCTATATAAGGGAAAGGAAGTTGAAGGAAAGTCTGCTCTAAAACTAAAACTAGACGATAAAGTCAGCACCAAAAGATTTAATGAGCTTCGTGTCTGCATCCTTTTTGCATATTTGTCGACGGAAAATGCTTAATCAATACTCTTTAGGCATGTACCTTATATCACTCCTTGCATATTTAACTTATTTTGCGCCAAATAGTTGTCGTCTACAAACAGTATCGCCTGCTCTAAGTTTTAGTGTGTTTTTCTTCGCTTTCGTCTCTAAAATGTAAATTGCTCAGCGTCTCATCTGGATCCAAACAATTTTCAAACGTAATCAAAGATTCGCCAGTTCAAGTAGCTTTACGGCGACCTCGGTGGTGAAAGTGTTAATTTTCAATTATTAGGACTGTTGACCTTGCATCAGAACTACCTCTTAACCCTTCTCTTGCTGAATTTTAAAATACATTTCTCCTTCTTTATCCATGTCCTGTTGTATAATTACATATATCTTCACTGTGTACAAGTATTTCGCTGTGCAATCACTGCTGGGGAGTGCACTGGTTGCACAATCAACTTGTAAATAGTGCAGACCCTGATGAGACAGCTCCTCCAGGAGCTGTCTCATCTGGGTCTTCACTATTTACAGGTAGGTATAGTGACGTGAATAGCAAGCGAAGGGTTAATATCCGTTTCAATTATTGTGATTAAACGTACAACTCGCCAGAATGAAACTTTTCCCAACGAATCTGCACAGAAATTTTAAAAACTTATCCCGGGGTGTGTTTTATTTCCTAAATCATGACTTGGATTATACACACAATCTTAATCACGATTGCTATGATATTAAAACAATTTGTTATGACATGTATTAAACATGGCCGTTCATCTCACAAAAGAAAATACTCATTTGGGTGTGCCCGGCAATTCAACCAGAGTCGATCAGCTAGTAGTTTTGTCGAATAATTAGACAGCGACAATAACAACAAGAGTGCCGCATACAGTACATAATACGCCCACTTGCAAACTTTCCCTGATTCAACATGCCTTATAAGTGTTGACATTTTCTAATCTGTGCTTCAGATCTTGATTTCCATATTAAGGTGATACTATTTTTAAAACAAGAGCACCGCAAGACGGGGCAATATACGCCCGAAGGCTGTTCTATAAAATTATGTTGAAAAATAAAGGAGCAGTTAGTTGCACAAGAAATTGCTACCCGAAACTATCAAAGGGCAATAACTCCAGAATGAAAAATGATATGAGAGTTATCTCACTGATATGCACAACTACACATCAATATCTATCATTCCTGAAAGTTTGAAGAAATTATGTTGAAAAATAAAGGAGGAGTTAGTTGCACAAGAAATTGCTACCCGAAACTATCAAAGGGCAATAACTCCAGAATGAAAAATGATATGAGAGTTATCTCACTGATATGCACAACTACACATCAGTATCTATCATTCCTGAAAGTTTGAAGAAATTATGTTGAAAAATAAAGGAGGAGTTAGTTGCACAAGAAATTGCTACCCGAAACTATCAAAGGGCAATAACTCCAGAATGAAAAATGATATGAGAGTTATCTCACTGATATGCACAACTACACATCAGTATCTATCATTCCTGAAAGTTTGAAGAAATTATGTTGAAAAATAGAGGAGGAGTTAGTTGCACAAGAAATTGCTACCCGAAACTATCAAAGGGCAATAACTCCAGAATGAAAAATGATATGAGAGTTATCTCACTGATATGCACAACTACACATCAATATCTATCATTCCTGAAAGTTTGAAGAAATTATGTTGAAAAATAAAGGAGGAGTTAGTTGCACAAGAAATTGCTACCCGAAACTATCAAAGGGCAATAACTCCAGAATGAAAAATGATATGAGAGTTATCTCACTGATATGCACAACTACACATCAGTATCTATCATTCCTGAAAGTTTGAAGAAATTATGTTGAAAAATAAAGGAGGAGTTAGTTGCACAAGAAATTGCTACCCGAAACTATCAAAGGGCAATAACTCCAGAATGAAAACTGATATGAGAGTTATCTCACTGATATGCACAACTACACATCAGTATCTATCATTCCTGAAAGTTTGAAGAAATTATGTTGAAAAATAAAGGAGGAGTTAGTTGCACAAGAAATTGCTACCCGAAACTATCAAAGGGCAATAACTCCAGAATGAAAAATGATATGAGAGTTATCTCACTGATATGCACAACTACACATCAGTATATATAATTCCTGAAAGTTTGAAGAAATTATGTTGAAAAATGAAGGAGGAGTTAGTTGCACAAGAAATTGCTAACGGACGGACGGACAGACGGACAGACGGACAGACGGACAGACGGACAGACGGACGGACGGACGGACGGACGACATGCGCCATACCATAATACGTCCCTTCGGGCGTATAAAAATTGAAGTGAATATCTTATTAAATAAAAAAGTTAGCTCATCCACATATTTGCAGATTTTTGTAAAGTGCAACAACCATAACTCTGTAAAGACAAACTGAATGAACCTCAAAATAAACTCAGCTTCAGATTTTGTTGCTTAAAACATTTGTGTTAAGTTTCATTTATATCATTTTAATAGTTTTCCCAGAAAACAACAGACAAACTAAAATTTGACCGACAAACAAAGCAACGAACACACAAAGTTCAAGGACCCTAACTTTAGAATAAAATGACTTATCAAAAAACCCGCAATATATGTGAAAATTCATATTTAGGTTTAACCATATAAACAAATTGAAGTAAATATCATTTCAAATGAAATCCTCATATTTGCATAGATTTGCATTATTTATTTTGAGTGCAAGGGCCATAACTCCGAAACGACAAATCAAATGTTCCTCAGAATTGACTTAGCTTCAGGTCTTGATGCATTAAACATGTGTGTGAAGTTTCATTAATATCTGTCAAACAGTTTTCCCAGAAAACAGCGGACAAACTATATGCATATATTTGTATTATTTTTAAGCAAAAGGGTCATAACTCTGAAACGACAAATCAAATGAACCTCAGAATCGACTCGGCTTCAGATCTTGATGCATTTACCATTTGTGTGAAGTTTCATTAACATCTCTCAAATAGTTTTCCCAGAAAACAGCGGACAAACTATTTGAATGTATTTGCATTATTTTTTAAAGACAAGGGCCATAACTCTGAAACGAAAAATCAAATGATCCTCAGAATCAACTCAGCTTCAGATCTTGATGCATTAAACATTTTTATTAAGTTTCATTAATATCTCTCAAACAGTTTTCCCAGAAAACAGCGGATAAACTATTTGCATGTATTTGCATTATTTTTAAGGACAAGGGCCATAACTCTGAAACGAAAAATCAACTCAGCTTCAGATCTTGATGCATTTAACATTTGTGTGAAGTTTCATTAATATCTCTCAAATAGTTTTCCCAGAAAACAGCGGACAAACTACAGTAAAACCTCTCTATAACGGCCACTAAATTACATCAAATATTTTGTGTTAATGGCAGGTGGCTGCTTAAAGCAAGGTGAAAGTCAAACAGAACGCTCCTATTGGAGCGTTCTGTTTGACTTTCACCTTGCTTTAAGCAACCACCTGTCCTAAATACCAACTAATTAACACAATTTAGTGGCCGTTATAGAGAGGTTATACTGTATTTGCATGTATTTGCACTATTTTTTAAGGACAAGGGCTATAACTCTGAAACGAAAAATCAAATGATCCTCAGAATCAACTCAGCTTCAGATCTTGATGCATTAAACATTTGTGTGAAGTTTTTTATAAATATCTCTCAAATAGTTTTCCCAGAAAACAGCGGACAAACACTATGCATATATTTGTATTATTTATAAGTAAAAGGGCCATAACTCTGAAAAGAAAAATCAAATGATCCTCAGAATCAACTCAGCTTCAGATCTTGATGCATTAAACATTTGTGTGGAGTTTCATTAATATCTCTCAAACAGTTTTCCCAGAAAACAGCGGGCAAACTATTTGCATGTATTTGCATTATTTTTTAAGGACAAGGGCCATAACTCTGGAACGAAAAATCAACTCAGCTTCAGATCTTGATGCATTAAACATTTTTGTGAAGTTTCATTAATATCTCTCAAATAGTTTTCCCAGAAAACAGCAGACAAACTATATGCATATATTTGTATTATTTTTAAGTAAAAGGGCCATAACTCTGAAACGACAAATCAAATTAACCTTAGAATCGACTCAGCTTCAGATCTTGATGCATTAAACATTTTGTGTTAAGTTTCATTAACATCTCTCAAATAGTTTTCCCAGAAAACAGCGGACAAACTATTTGCATGTATTTGCATTATTTTTTAAGTACAAGGGCCATAACTCAGAAACGACAAATCAAATGATCCTCAGAATCAACTCAGCTTCAGATCTTGATGCATTTAACATTTGTGTGAAGTGCATGTATTTGCATTATTTTTAAGGACAAGGGCCATAACTCTGAAACGAAAAATCAAATGAACCTCAGAATCAACTCAGCTTCAGATCTTGATGCATTAAACATTTGTGTGAAGTTTCAGTAATATCTGTCAAATAGTTTTCCGAGAAAACTGCGGACAAGCCAAATGTTGACGGACGAATGAACGAACGAACGAACGAACGGACGGACGGACAGGGCAACGCCAATATACGACCACCTTTATTAGGTGGGCGTATAAAAACTAAAACTAAAAATATAAAATATAAAAATATAATAATAATAGATGAATAAATAAATAAAATAATATATGTAATAAAATAAAACAAAAATATTTACTTCGGGAGCATATAGAAATGTAACTGTTACTTCAACTGTTACCTTCCATAACCATTTCTAGAATGGTTTGAAATTGTGTCTCCTCTGGTGTTAGTGTGAGTTCCGTCATTCTGATTATGATTATAATTTAATCGAGGACCCAACTTGATTAGTCTGATTAAAGAACATGGTGATTCGATAAAAAAACGACCGAATCACAATCGTGATCTGTAATCCTGATTCAGATTTGTGATAATAAAACACACCCCGGTGTTTAAAAAAATACTGTCAGTAGTGTATTAGGGACCATAAAAGTATTACTCGTTCGCGCAAATGTTCTTGTTCCCAAGCCCCACCCCTTTCACATACTTAGACACCTGGTTCATCAGCATAATATGACGTCAAAGAATCTTTAAACCTATTCGAAAAAAAAGATTTTACGGCACCACAGCACTTCCCCACAAACAGACAGACGAATGTACGGATAAAGACCGGCACTCCCGCAGACTTCCAGGACCCCGGTGCCAAAGGGGTTATGGCCAGTTTTGAGCAGCAGGGACTCTCCCGAGTCTATCAAGACGGTCTGTGAATGTCTCCGGCACCCTCGCAGACTTCCAGGATCCCTGGTGTCAATCGAGTTGTAACCAGTTTTAACTTCTATGGACCCTCACGAGTTCATTAAAATGGCCTGCAATTGTCTCCGGCACCCTCGCAGACTTCCAGGATTCCGGTGCCAATCGAGATATACATAGTTTCGGGCCTTATGGACTTTCCCGAGTTTATTAAGACGGTCTGCGATTGTCTCCGACACCCTCACAGGATATCCAGTACCAAACAATTCATGGCCAGTTTTGACTTCTAGGCATCCTCCCGAGTTCATTAGAATATTCTGCGACATTCTCCGGTACCCTCGAAGACTTCAAGGATTCCGGTGTCAATCGACATATACATAGTTCCGGGTCCTAGGGACACTTCCTAGTCCTTTGAAGGTGAGGGGATGGGGGTTCAGAAGAAGAACATTTGCGCGAACCAGTAATACTTTTATGGTCCCATATGCACTACTATGGTCTGCTCAAAAACGGATCTAGTGCAATTTTGATTATTTCGATTCGTCCAAGCTTATACGAAACTATTGACCGAGCGAGAAACAGCTTGGATCCTGAAGGGGCGACAATTTACTTGGCGTCTCATCTTGGTCGTAGCTGTTTACAAGTGCGAGTCATGTCTCAGTAATAGCAGGACACGGGTTGACACTAGAACTCCTTCTTTTGTCCCTGATTTAGCGTGCATGCAAGAGCGGAGCTGAATCTAAATGTAGTTGTACGCAAAATGGCTACATGTATATGGAACCGGGGGCATGCACCCTGGGAAAATTTAGAATTGTGTAGTTTTGAAACCATTGTGATAAATAAAGCAGTTGCTCCATTTATCACAATGGTTTCAAAGGGTGACTTTTACAGAGGCGTCAAATGGTGTCAATAAGAGGGAATGGGTTAAAGCTTACATGCCATGACAGTACGTTTATCAAAGTTTACCCCAACCCCTTAGCCTTCGATGTTTGTTCCATTTTAGCCTTTATAATATTTTCACCTTTCTGATAGATGTTATCCACGCGCGTTAGTGTGTATCGCTAGCTACGCCACAGGCTTTCGTGAAATGAATTTAACTAAACTCCTATTCATCGCGATCTGACTAGCATTAGCAAACTGTATTAATCCTGATGAGACGCCGACGTCTCATCAGGATCAAAGCTATTTGACACTGTCAATAGTTTCTTAAAAGCTTGATCGAAATAGTCGAAATTGCACAAGATCCAAATCTGAGCAGACTTTGTTACAGCTCGGGAAGGATTCATATCGCTCCGGATGAATTTGAAACAACATCGTTCATACATAATTATTGTCATTCTACATATTGCGATATACGATAGCGTGTCGCTAAAGCGACCACGTCTATTATTAAGATAGAAGTCTTTAAATGCAAATGGTTGCTTAATTTCAAGGCAAGGGTAACGCAGCAAGCTCGAATAGGAACTTTCTGCATAACTTTTGTCTTGCATTAAGCTACCACCTGTTTTAAAATTCCCCTTGTGAATCGTCGGATAAGAAACACTCTACTGTGCTACGTTTGCAAGATAGCCTTGAGTTCAAGGCTCTAATCTAAATTCATGTCAGATCAATTTGGAATACGTTCAAAATAAACTCATTATGTTTCAGAAATAGCACTACAACTGTAACTAAGTTTCAAAAATTCAAATTGAAATGAGTTCTTGTCTCCGTTACAAAAGCACTCTAATAAATCAAGAAAATAGAATTTATTTGTAATGTACGAGTTTGCAAATAGAAGCTGTTCTATTTTGTTTTAATTCACGGTATCAAATCGTTATTTCAGTACTATATACAGTAAAAACTCTCTAAACCGGACGTTCAATTAAGTATAAATACCAGTATTGGAGACAGGTGGCAGTTTAATACAGGATGAAAGTCATGCAGAAAGCTCCTAGAGGAGCTTTCTGCATGACGTTCACCCTGCGTTAAGCAGCCACCTGCATAAAAGTATCTAAATATTTCTCTAATAGAATTCCGGTTTAGAAAGGTTTTAATGTAGTTTATTTCAATGCTTTATAATACTATATAATACCTTATTTTCAATAACTTTCTTCATTTTGGTTTCAAAACACATAGTCACAATAACAAACAGTTTGGATCCTGATGAGACAGCGTCTCATCTGGATCCAGCTGTTTACATAGGTTATCACAGATAAGACATTGGCAGCGAAAGAGTTCATGCGTGCACATGGGCGTCTTTTAAAAAGTAATATTTCTATAATGTAGGGCAAAAGTAATACAGAAAGCTCCTGTTGGGGGTTTTCTGCATTACTTCCGTCTTACATTATCTAACACCTGCCTTTAAGATCCAACCATTCTGTTCTTTTTTAATTCACAATGTCAAAGTTCTTGATTATTTTCATAATACTGTAAAACCTCTCTAAAGCGACTACTTAATTGGTGAACATGTGTGTGTGTTTAAAAAGCATGTGGTTGATTAATGCAGGACGAAAGTCCTTTGACTTTCGTCCTACATTAAGCTACCACATGTCTGTAAGTTGTTCTGTTCGTTTTTAAAGTCACGATGTCAAACTTTATTGGTTGTTTTCAATATACAATAGAGTCCCTCTAAAGCAACCACTTAATTCGTGAATATATGCGTGTTTAAAAACAGGTGTTTACTTAATGCAGGACGACAGCAATGCAGAAAGCTCTAGTGGAAGCTTTTTTGCCCTGCATTAAGCTAGCACCTGTCTTTAAGACACAGAGTTGTACTAACCATATTGGTGGTCGCTTTGAATGAACTTAACTGTTCACAACATAATTATGCAAAATCAAACCAGGAAATCTGTGGGAAGGTTATTGGTTTTGCAGCCAATATCCATATCCAATGTCCATAGAAACTGTAGAATCATATCTATATTATATCATAAGCAAACAAAGCAGACCCTGACCAGACGGCTCCTATAGGAGCCGTTTGATCTGGGTCTACTTTGTTTGCAAAGGCGTTGGGATGGAGTAAAGAATTAAAGCATTACCATGGTAAAACAGTTTAGATTCTGATAAGACACCGTGCTACGAAGTCTTCTGTCTCCATGATTAATTACGCATACGATAATGATTTGTTTTCTAGGATCGAGTATATACGTATGTAGTTTATAGTTGGACACAGAAGAGACGCCGAGTAACTCATCAGGAATCAAACTGTTTGTTACAGTGCTGCCTCTCTTCAACGACACCCTTTGGGATACGAATATTGTATGTGTTGTTCAGAGGGAGTTGTTATAGGGAGGGAAAATCAAACATAGTTAACTTACTTGCAGATCCCCAGATAAGGTGTATTTCAAGATCTAAAACCGTTATGCCTCAATTAAACCCTATGTTGTGACCACTCTTTAGAATCGTCACACAGTGACGATTCTAAAGTGTGGTCACAACATAGGGTTTGATGGAAGCATAAAGAAAATACGATGCAAAAAAGGTTGCTTCTGGTGCCTTGTTGTTTCGGAAACAGTGACATGTGTTGTTGTAAGGAGGCAATCGTTATTGAGAGGGCCGTTGTAGGGAGGGAGCACTGTACTATGTTTAGAAAGAAAATTGCGAGAAAATGAAATGAAAAAAATCGTAGCAAACGACAACTATTGCAGATGATAATATGTGGCAGCAAAAACGTCAATAACCTGAATTCTCATTATTTATAATATCCTTAGAATTACTATTTGATAAACCGGAAGAGTCGGTTTTGATTTATTGCAGATCTTTCTATCTGAGCACACTTAGCATTCTCATTTCAAATAGTTCAGTTTTCTTGTTTTTGGCTCACCTGGCACGAATTGCCAAGATGAGCTAAATTGTGATGGCCCTGTGTCCGTCGTCCGTCGTCATCCGTCGTCGTCCGTCGGGAGTCTTAAAATGACATATACTCCTAAACTACTCACTAGATTTTTACCAAACTTGGCAGGAATGCTCCTTCGGCCAGCCTTTTCCAAAGTTGTTCAAAGAATTTGATTCCATGCATAACTCTGGTCGCCATTGCAACCAATATCCCAAAAGAAAAAAATATCTAAAAATCTTCTTGTCGAAAACTGTAAGGCCTAGGGCTAACAACTTTGGTACATGTATGTAGAATCATCTTGTTGACATCTACATAGGCTGTTCAAATTTTGCCCCTGGGGTCAAAATTGGCCCAACCCCGGGGGTCACAAGTTTTACATTGGTTTATATAGTAAACACTTTAAAAATATTATTTTCTCAAATTGAACGTCTTAGAGCTGTGCTATTTGGTAAATAGCACCAACTAGTGGACCTTTACAAAGATTGTTCAAATTTTGCCCCTGGGGTCAAATTTCCCCACCATGGGGGTCACAAGTTTTACATAGGATTACATGTACATGTATATAGTAAAAACTTTAAAAGCTTCTTGTCCGAAACTGAAAGGCTTACAGCTGTGATAGTTGGTGTGTAGCATCATCTAGCAGACCTTTACTAAAGTTGTCCAGATTAAATCCCTAGGGTCAAAATTGGCATTGCCCTGGGTGTCACAATTTGTTCTGGTCTTCAAATGTCTATTAAGAGAACATACCAAACCAGGTGAGCGATACAGGGTCATCATGGCCCTCTTTTTATCTTCCCAATTGTATGAATCAGTGGTCCAGATTAATAGAATCAAGCATGGGTTTTGTTAAAGACGGGGGTTTTTATACCCGAGGTTGGTCTGTTCCAGTCGGAAACGAGCTTTAGCGAGTTTCCGATAGGAACAGACCAACCGAGGGTATAGAACCCCCCGGCTTTAACAAATCCCATGCTTGATTATTTTTCTCGCTGAAATACGCCCTAAAACCAAGAAAATTAACGAATTTGTGAAGTACTACTTTACATTGCGTAATACGACTTCCATATCTAATAGCAACAGACCGCAGCATAACTTTAGGCGTGACACCAAATTCTTGCATAAAACGTGCTGTTGTAGTCCCGCTAGACCATGTATTAACAAGGCGATTCTCGTGCTCACGCGCTGTTGTTGATCGGTTTTAATTATACCTATTACGGGCCTAAGGTAAACAATGGACGCGAATGCTACAGCGTTTTGACCTAAGCTAGGTGAACGCCGGGGTGTGAGTATGTCCAGGAGCACCGACAATGAACTGTTTTTAGTGATAGACATATTGAATGAAATTCCGTGTAAACGGTATTTGATACAATCATGAATTGACGTCGAAAAGAAAACAGTGGCCCAGAAACAGCATAAATCGCCGAAGTGTCAAAGAAGTGTATAGTTTTGCTGCCGTTGTTTTGCCTGTATTTTGAAGAATTAAATTGATGCAGGAGAGCAGAAAATTGGTTTTATGCAAGAATAGTGTTAATACACGTTTGTTTTCGGGCAATGACATCTGCAGTGTCCCTCGGGAATGTTGTTGCCCTCGCCCTTCGGGCTCGGGCCAACAACAGTCCCTCGGGACACTGAAGATGTTATTGCCCGAAAAAACGCGTATTAACCCTCTAATGACGTCATTTGTTATGACAACCACAAACGTTACGTTTTGGCATAAATATAAATGACTGAGTGACTACAAAACAACGTCTTCGGTTAATTAAATAGGCTTTTAAAGTGTTTATATGATAAATAGAATTTCATATTCGTGCTAATTACTTATATTAATTTCAATTCATAAGGTTGTTGCCTATAGAAATGTTGGTATAATTCTGTAAGAAGTCCTTCCCTTGTATTGATTTTACCCAATCGCGCGTATGAATACACTAGTCACGGGGTGTTCCAGATAAGGATTTCTAGTACGGCTATTTTTAGTAACTCAGCTTATTTAGCACGACTGAGAAGCGAGAAAAGATGCGTAAACTAATACATTTTCAAGAATAACTTCTTTATTTCTCCACCAAACCCTATGTTGCGATAGAGATATAGACACAGTCATAGAATTTGATGGAGAAATGGTGATTTAGTACAAATGTATGTCAGTACGCGCCTTTATCTATTGCTCCGTTGTGAATAGATGCATAACAGTACTTTAAATCTTTCGCTGCCAGAGTGTGTAGTCTGGATCCAATCTGTTTGCATATGTAATCACACATCCGCTAGCAGCAGGCTAAATGTTTAAATTTGGAAGATTTGTTATTGTTATACAACACACAATTAATTAAATACAACTGATTCGATACCAGAAATATAACTTAGTCACGCTATAACTTAACTCTTTTGATTTTGAAAAACGTGTCTCTTAACCCTTCCCCTGATGTATAGTTAGTCCAAATTCCAATACCTACTGCATATTCATTGACAAAGTAGCTATAAAGAAATATGAAAGGTGGAACATTGTAGATATTTTAGAGACCAAGAAACAGATCTACCAAATTCTATTAGCAAACAGAGTATACCCTGATCAGACGGCTCCTCCAGGAGCCGTCTGATCTGGATCTATTCTGTTTGCACGTTTATATGAAGGAAAGGGTTACACCTTTACTCCATAAATACGACTTTCTATGTCTTTGTAAAACGAGCAGACCCAGATCAGATAGGAGCCGTCTGATCAGCGTGTGCTCTGTATGCTTCTGGAGTATCGACAGTTTTCGCCTTAGCAAACCTTTCATATAGTATATTTTTCAATTTTGATATATATAATCTAATTGATATTTAAGATGTCATTATTTCTAACATGAATAGTCATGGAATAAAGAGTTAAACCCTGATTTGCTGAAATGTCTACTGACTTTAACTACTGACCGAATCCATACAACTTGGATCCTGATTAGAAGCCAATTTACTCGGTGTCTCAACACAGAGCTATAGATAAAGGTGCGTACCCAAATACTAAAATCGTCATTTTTCAACCAAACCCTATATTGTGACCACTCTTTAGAAACGTCTCTTCGAAACGATTCTAAAGAGGGGTCACGTGATAGGGCTCGGTAGAGAAATAATGGAACTATTATCGAAAATATTTAAATTTACGCATCTTACAATGTATCTGGACCGCTGCTGTACTCTAATCTGGGTGCATGGTGTTTGCAAATGGTTTGCAGGACGCATTTTGCAAGGGAAGAGTTAACTCCATTGCTGGCAAATATTTCGGTCTGCAAATTTAAATTCTAACTGTCCCAGATAAGATGCGTAAATTAAAACATTTACAAGAATAACTTCTTTATTTCTCCCTCAAACCCTATATTGAGACTACTCTTTAGAGTTGTCTCTTCAATACTTCAGTATTTGAGTACTGTAAACCCCTCTAACGCGAGCACCAAAGAGGCAGAGGCAGGTGGCAGAGGCAGGTGGTAGCTTAATGAAGGACGAAAGCTATGCAGAAAGCTCCTATAGATAGATAGATAGATAGATAGATAGATAGATAGATAGATAGATAGATAGATAGATAGATAGATAGATAGATAGATAGATAGATAGATAGATAGATAGATAGATAGATAGACAGACAGACAGATAGATAGATAGATAGATAGATAGATAGATAGATAGATAGATAGATAGATAGATAGATAGATAGATAGATAGATAGATAGATAGATAGATAGATAGATAGATAGATAGATAGATAGATAGATAGATAGATAGATAGATAGACAGACAGATAGATAGATAGATAGATAGATAGATAGATAGATAGATAGATAGATAGATAGATAGATAGATAGATAGATAGATAGACAGATATATAGATAGATAGATAGATAGATAGACAGATATATAGATAGATAGATAGATAGATAGATAGATAGATAGATAGATAGATAGATAGATAGATAGATAGATAGATAGATAGATAGATAGATAGATAGATAGATAGATAGATAGATAGATAGATAGATAGATAGATAGACAGATATATAGATAGATAGATAGATAGATAGATAGATAGATAGATAGATAGATAGATAGACAGATATATAGATAGATAAATAGTGACCTCCGTTAAACAGGTAGTGTCATTTCTGCCCTTCAATGACAATTAATATAACCTACTTATTAACATGAGATACTGAAATTTTTATGAAATCTGCGTACAGTTTACATTATAAGAAGTGTAAGATGTGTCATTTCGAAACATATAATGATTAGAAATTATAGTAAAGACTTGAATAATAACGCATGAAAATGACGGGAATAAATAACGTTTTGATAATAAAGCCACTATCTCGATTCAAATAGACACTTTAATTTCAGTTTTAATTTCATTCATTCTCAGTGCTGTTTAATATCACTTACATGCTGCTGTTGTTTACTGATAATTAAATTCCAAATCTGTAGATTTTCCTTCAAATTGGAACCAAAACCAACTTCGTCAAAACCTCAATCAATGGTAAATCTGAATGGCTTCCTTTAAACCATCTAAGTGATCAGAGTCAGGTTAGTATTAGATCAACACATTATTAATTTACTTGTCAATAGCTGAAGTTACCAGACACAACACTTAGACAATAATTCTAAAGGTAACACAAATATCTTGTTCATATTACATTTCCATGTTTTCATTCTCCATTATTATTCACTATTCAGTAATGGACGACCTTTGATGCTTCGCATCAATAATTTTCTTGTTTTTGTTTTGATTCAAAACAAAGCACCAAATAGTTTGAATTCTGATGAGACATCGAGTTACACGGCATTTAACCCTTTCCTCTGTGAATATTAATGTAAGAAATAATGAGTTCATCAATATTAATTATATTAATTTGTTATAAAAGCACATGGACACAGGAATTGTTGGCCATGGCAGAAACTGTAGAAACATATCTATATTATATCATACGCAAACAGAGCAGACATTTATATACCTTTGAATGCAAATCGGTTGGACTAAAGTTTGCGTACAAATCGCTATATTTTATAATGGGACCGAAACGACCAAGCCCGAAACGGATTGGGACAGAATCGTTCATAACAAATAAGCTCTTCCGGTGTGAGCCCGGTCACTTTTGCCCTTCTTTATTCTATGTAAGAACAGACATTTTCTGAATCTCCTAGCTCCTTACAGGAGTAGATTTGGGTTATACCCTCTTAGCACATTCATATTTAGCCCAAACACTGTCTCTAGATCACCAGAAAACAAGGTCAAGAACGTTGACTTTTTCGCTACACACAAAAGTATGTACACACCGTCTACTTTCGCTTTAAATTTGAGACATTTGACCGGTGTGCACACATATTTCCAACATCCACCAGAGGATGTAGTTCTGTCAGAAAGTGACAGAAAATGGTCCAAATGTGCAGGGAATACACACAATTACTTGAAAATATGTAGTTACATATCATGTCAGGTTGCTAAGAGACACTTTCCAGCCCAGATTTACAGGCGTTCAATTTTAAAGAACTACTTCTTACCTCCGGAAGCAATTGCTCGCCGGGGTCACACCCTCCAGGCAGAAGGTAAACATGTTACTCCAGTCCAAAAAGAGTAGGTCATACCAAACCGTTACATAAGGTTCGGTATGATTTTAATTTGACCTGGTTAACGGAATAACTAGGATGAAAGCTTTCACAAATCACACAAGTTCATTATTGTAGTCCGCTAATTATTTTCTTCTTTTTGTGTTTCAGTAACCTTTCACAAAATACAAAAACGATCCGTTTTAAAGTTGGTTAAGAAGGAAACAGCAGAAAATTAATAATTCTACATGGAAGCAGGCTGCGTGCGCCAACATATTTCTGTAATCTTCATTTTTCTGTTGTCAGTTAAAAAAGTGTTTCCGATGCCACGAAACAAAAACTCAAACCTTTAAAAGTAATACTAGAAAACACACCAGGGTTCACTGTGGCAGATGTTTTCAAGTTGAAGAAGTGAACTTGAATATGCAGGGAGCATCTCATTTTCATTCTACGTCTATATGTATTTGTATGCATGTACAATGTATATGTATGTTTATGCTATGTAATGATCTGAATGAGTGGTGGTAATAAAGATATATGTTTTTTCACATGTCTATGATTTTATCATAACTGATGCTTTTCAAAGGGAAAAGCCATATTACATTTGTTGTTCTGGGAATGATGCTCAAATTACCATTAACGTAGAAACGCTGGCATATATACTATAGACAGATAGGTGAAAGTCATTAAGTGTTGCGTAGGAAGTACGATGACTTCAAGTGTTATGATACAATTGCTTCAAAATCGTACAAAAATGCATTTCAGCATTACTTTCGAACTGCATCAAACTGTGAACTTGCGAAATTGTCCATATAAGAATTGGATGATTCGAACTTCTGTTATCTCGAATATAATTGTATGGTCCCTTGAAGTTCGAGATATCGAAGTTCAACATTACCTCCATTTTCACAATCATATATATTTGTCCTCTTTCTGAAAATTACATTATTTGTTTGTCCACGTTCCCTTCTAGCCCCCATTTATAACAATATTCAAACCATGGTATTAAAATAGTTATATCATATAGGGAAAGGCCGCATTTTATTCTTTATTATTGTATAACTAACACAAACACATGTTTTAAGATTCCTATGCCTTATACATAGATATATAGAACAAGAGCTGTCACAGGACAGGCGCTCGATTATGTTTAGTCTTGTTATTGTAAAAATGCTTGATAGTGGACTAAAATGGTGTCAAATGATACCTCACGCAAGTATTCAGTCTCAGTAAAAACTCTTTATTAGTATTCAAGATGTTGGATCTCATTGAAATCTTTAATGAAAAGAAAACCTTAAGTTAAAAAGGGCAACCATTTCTGTTAAAATGCTTCACAGAGTTATGTATTCAAGCCTACAGGCAAGGCTTGTGAGGGTGAATAAGTGTTCCAAGTATCAAAGCTTTATCTCAAAGGATTATGTAAATAAGTGGACTTTAACAAAAACCTTTAGGTAAAAAGAGCCATAATTCAGTCAAAATGATTGGCAGAGTTTTGTACTCTTGCCTACAGATGACGCTTGTGATGGTGGACATGTGGGACAAGCTTTATCTTAAAGGGTTGTGTAAATAATTGGACACTAACAAAAACCTTAACCAAAACTTCTAAGTTAAAAAGGAACACAATTCTGTCAAAATGATTGACAGTTATGTACTCTTGGAAACAGATGGAACTTGCGATGGTGAACAAGTGTTCCAAGTTTCAAAGCTTTATCTCAAAGGGTTATGCAAATATGTGGACGTTAACAAAAACCTTAACCAGAAATTCTAAACTAATAGTTTGACCACTAAGGGCCTTTTTTAAAGATTATCATGTCAAATACACGTCACATTTTCTTGAATTCGACTATATTACGGAAATTAATAAACTGAAGGATCAGTTGAGAAAGAGAGGATATAGCGACAGGATGAGTTGGTAATGGTGGACAAACTTGACAGATCTGCTACTTTAGCAAAGAAACAAACAGTTAATAGAAAAATGAATAGGTTCCTTTAGTTTTGACATATTCAAATTTACTTCCGTATATACATCATGCAATTGTAAAAACACATTCAAAGATTTTGTATCAGCCTGAGCGACTGAAAGAAGTATTTCAACAACTGCCAATTGTTGCATTCAGGCGTGGGAAAAATCTATGTGACACACTGGTGCATTCAAAAACTAACCGGATTGTTCAGCAGAGCAATATAGTTTGTTCACAGGATTGTACTACTTGCAATATTGCTGAAATGTCAAGTATTAGGGACACAAATAGGCAATCAGTTTACAATGTGTCTACTAATATTAACTGTAGAGAAAGAAATGTAGTGTATGCAATTAAATGCAGTAAATGCGATATAATGGTGTACGTGGGCGAAACTGAGAGGGAAATGAGTGGTGTAAGGCATGAGAAAGAGAAACCAATAAACAGACATTTTGGGGTCGGTGGTCATAGCAGTGATGATGTTAGATGTGTAGTTTTGAAACGGATGTTCAATGCATGTAGAATTAAAAGACAGATGCATGAAACTGATCGGATATGGAGGATGAGAACTTACAGACCATTTGGTTGTAACGTCAAGGAAGATAATGCGCTAATGCATGCATGATGTCGTTGCGCCCTTGACGTCATTTCATGACGTCATTTGAAGACATTTTAAATAACAACCCAACGTCACCATGACGCTGGGTCAGCATTGTTTCTTTGATTTTATGGCTGAATGCATACATGTAACATAAAGCGACGTGTATTTTGACATGATAATCTTTGAAAAAGGCCCTTAGTGATCGAAATATTAGATCAGAGTTATACAAGTATTTACGTATCATATCAATTCCCTTTCTCCATTGCAAGTCATTTACTCTTGTCTACAGATGAAGTTTGTGCTGGTAGACATGTGTTCCATGTTTCTAAGCTTTATCGCAAAGGATTATGTATATAAGTGGACTTTAACAAAAACCTTCTTATGTTAAAAAGAATGCTTGACAGAATTATGTACTATTTCCTACAGATGAAGCTTGTGATTGTGAACACGTGTTCCAGCTATCAAAGCTTTATTCCAAAGGTTAAAGGCAAAAAGTGAACTTTAACAAAACCCTTAACCAAGGTGTGACGCGGACGCCGACGCCGGGACGAGTAGGAAAGCTCCACTATTCTTCGAATAGTCGATCTGAAAAAATCTGTTTTGTTTTTATAACGAAAGTATTCGAAATGCTACGTTTAGAATTTTACATCCTTGTTCCGTTGTATCATTATTTATTGGAGTTTACAAAACACGAACAATCCCAGTTTATCATTTTGTAAAAGAATTTAATAAAGCAACGTAAATTGGGAAAATACGGACACATATTTCTGTTATTAACGAAACCAATTACAACTTTTCTACTGCAGTAAAGTCTCGCTGGTACGATTACTCAAAAGAAGTGTAATTCTGGATTCTTAAAACAGGTGGTAGCTTAATGCAGGCCAAAGTTTATGCAGAAAGTTCCCATGGGTACCTTCTGCATTACTTTTGCCATGTATTAAGCAACCACATGTTTTTTCAGACTACTAAGACTATACTAGCAAATTCTGTAGTGGCATTGGCGGGGCACTTCTGTACATTAAAGACTCGAGCTATATGTGCACATTTATTATACAGACATTGCCCACGGATTTCTTCCAGTGAATACTAATATCATTTTACATAGTATCTTCCTTTGTAATTTAAGCAGAATTCGAACGGCGTCTAAAAAGTATTCTTTGCAGAGGTCCAGATAAGATGTGTAATTTAAACACTTTCAATAACAGCCCTTTTATTTCTCCATCAAACCCTATACTGTGACTACACTATAGAATCACCTCGAACAAACCCTATACTGTGACTACACTTTAGAATCACCTCGAACAAACCCTATACTGTGACTACACTTTAGAATCACCTCGAACAAACCCTATACTGTGACCACACTTTAGAATCACATCGAAAAGACGGTTCTAAAGAGTGGCCACAGTGTAGGAATGGTGAAGAAATTACAATTTTAGTATTTGGGTACGCACTGATATCAGTAGCTCTGTGGTTGTGTCTATTGACAAAGGATGCAGCTACTTCAAAGTGTTTTATTTTACAGGGAATAACAACTGGTAAATACTGCTAAATATGATATGTTCATGCATCACATGAGTTATGTTATACATAGAGTAAAGTCTAGAAAATGCGATCATATAATTTAATAACACGGTTTTCTATAAAAGCAGGTGGGTGCCTAAAGCAAAGCAAACTTAATGCCGAAAGCTTTCCGCATCATTTTGTCTTTTGTCCTGCATTTTTGCTATACCCTATTGTAAAACTTCAAAACCTCTGGTATGTTTTTTATTATTTTACACCACTTTTCGTTACATACGTATGTCGCTTTTTACAGAAGGGTGCTACAATTACTACACAAAATATGAATAGTCTCCCTAAACTCAAAATTAATAACTTAAACTTACACTCTGTGTCTTCCGTTCAGATTCCTCATAACCTGGCTAATTTCCAATCACTACAGCCGTCAGTTTGTATTAAACCTCTAAAATTGTCTTCTGCTTCATCTTTTCATGTTCCCTCTTCGGCTATTAGTAACATTTTTCATAATGGACCTAAAATCGTTTTGTCTCCTTTAAAGCAATCTATCATTCGTTATAGTAAAGTCCATCTAAATTCACATTATTTGAACAAATGCCATAGGGTGTATCCAATAATTACTAAGTGCAATAGTAAAAGGTGTATGTGTTGCAATTTCATTTCTACTAGATCAACAATTAAATCTCTTGTTAATGGTAGAGTGTTTAGTGTGAAGATTAATTCTGATTTAGACTGAAACTCATCTAATATTATATATGTTCTTACATGAAATGCGCCACGTTGTGGCATTCAATATGTAGGTCAGACAGGACGTTCTTTAAAAACTAGGTTTCGTGAACACAGTTACCATTGCCGGATCAAAAAAGTACGCAATTTTCTTTACCAGCATTTTCGTCATACAGGACATTCTTTCAAATATGTTTCGGTTCAACCAGTAGAACAAATTTATTATGATTCTAAAACTACTGGTAGTTTAAAATCTAAAGCTCGTTTTATCACAGAGCTAGACTGGATAAAGAAATTACAAACACCTTTTCCTTTAGGCCTTAATGATAACATTTTCCAAAGCGGCAACATTTCTAAAGATCCAAGTATCGATATTTTCTCTATATTTTCTATTCGAAAACGTAAAAGTAGATCACATGGCAGACGTAGAAATGGTAATATTAAGCGTAAATTACGTCGTAATATGTCTATTCATGATTTACATACTATTCTAAAACAAACTGGTAAACATTCTATGTTATCTTGTTTATCGTCTTTACCCTTTTCCTGTCTTAAGTCAATAGACGAAGAGGCTGATAAAATCTATATGCGTACAGATCCGTTAATTATTACTGCCTCACTTATACAAAGTTACACACAGCATGTTCTTCGTCCACGTATTGATAAAGAATCTGAACATAAAAGACATTTTCTGAAACTTCAGTTCCTAAATAAAGGTATTTCGTGATAAGAATGTAATCGATGCTATTCCCAAATATTTCATCAACTCTGAATCACCTATCATCTGTTATAAATATAATAAACCTATTAGAAATGTTATTTTTAACTACAATAAAATTGTCTCTGACTTAAATATTGATGTTAATACCCCTATTTCTTGAGATTGTAGCATTTCTAGCTTTTGCTATAAACCAGTTGGTCATGTCATTACTGGTAATTTTGATATCATTAAGGATAAACGTCTCAGGACCCTCCTAACTAAAGGACCTAAATATAGATTACCTTCCCTTATTGATTTTGACGCTTGTCGAACTCATATTGCGGAAGCTATTCAAGAATTCTGCATCAAATGGTGTCGACGAGAACATGCTGATGTTAATGCCCTTTCGGATTGGAAGAAATGTATTTTCGATATTATTAAAACGCGAATAACTTTTTACAAATCTAATTACCATCTTTTACCACCTCGACCTTGAGTTACATTTCGCTACTTGAAGAAAAACATTTCTAATTTTCATTCAGATTATGTTCTTGTTCCTGCTGACAAGGCATCAAACAATGTAATCATTATTTGAAGATTGTATTATGTTGATGTTTAGAAGGAGCTAACTGATTCAAAAACTTATATAACAGTTCAAACACCTGAAAAAGATATAGTCTCGGAACATGTAAAAATGTGCAATAATTTTAAGTCTGGTCCTAACATAAAACAACATAAACTTTCTACTTTGTACTGGATTCCGAAACTACATAAAAACCCTTATAAGTCGCGTTTTATTGCCAACTCTAGCTGTTGTACCACTACTAAATTATCTATACTTTTGACGTCCTGTCTTACTACGATCAAAGAACATGTTAAACGCTACTGTGATAAAATATATGAAAATTCTGGTATTAATGTTTTTTGGTCCATAAAAAATTCAAATGATGTTTTAACAAAACTTGAAAATGAACAGTATAACATTTCTTTACTGAGCTCTTATGATTTCTCTACACTCTATACTACTCTACCTCACCATCTTATAAAGGATAAACTGATTAAATTAATAGAAAAAACCTTTGCCAGAGAAAACAAAATGTTCATTGCTTGTAATGTTCAACGTTCATTCTTTTCGAATTCAGAAGTTGAACATTACACAATGTGGACTTGCCTTGATGTTTGTAGATCTCTTACCTTTCTTTTAGATAATATATTTGTGCGTTATGGGGATACCCTATATCGTCAAGTTGTTGGTATACCCATGGGTACAAATTGTGCCCCTCTTGTTGCAGATTTGTTTTTGTATTGCTACGAGAGGGATTTTATGCTTAGCTTAAAACCTGATACACAGACCGATATTGTTAATGCTTTTAATAAAACTTCTAGGTATTTAGACGATATTTTGAATTTAGATAATCCTTATTTTGATACTATGGTTTCTTCAATCTACCCAAAAGAACTGTCTTTAAACAAAGCTAATCAATCTGACATTAATGCTTCATTTTTAGATTTGAATCTTTCAATTACAAATGATAAAGTTTCATCCAAAGTATACGATAAAAGAGAAGATTTTAATTTTAAAATTGTTAATTATCCTTTTCTAGATGGGGATGTGCCACGTTCTACATATTATGGGGTTTATATTTCTCAACTTATTAGGTTTGCCCGAGCCTGTTCTTTGCTTGAAGATTTTAACAGACGTAATTTAGTTATAACTGATAAACTTCTTAAGCAAGGTTACAGATATCACAAACTTCGGAAAACCTTTTCTAAATTTTATTATCGAAATTTACCTCTCATTAGTAAATATAATTGCAATCTACGGACGTTACTGCGACAAGGCATTTCTCAACCAGAATTTTGTGGGGATGTTATCTACAAACTTAGGAAAATTCGGGGTCATATCCATTTTCATGATTTGTTTATTAAACGCATTAAAACATTTAAAAAGAAAGGTTATGATCCTATTATATTGCAACACACTGCGTGTTTGGTTATCGACCCTTTTACAGTCGGTAGCTACGCTTCCCTCTTTGCTTGCGCGATGACAGGCCGAGGGTAGTACTCTATGATGGTATACTCTTAAACTTGGATACAGGAGGAGCTTACCAGACTCATGTATTACTTTTTCCCTGTCGTGCCCTTAACGGCTTACCTGCAGGTGCTCTGACTTCAACAAAGTCATTGAGTACATATTTGACGGATTGTCACAGTTATTATGCTATGTTTTACATGTTGTCCTGTGTTCACCGTCGTCTATGTTGTGGGTAAGTCCAGCGGGGATACCTTTATTTACAATATTTGTAAAGCTAGGGTGACTTTGAGAGAAGTGTGAGGTTAGGACGTCCGTAAACCGGTTTAAACCCCCAGTGGTGTTTTTGCTGCTGACCGTGCCAAGGCGGTACTCTCTTTGTCACCCTTCCTTTTGTTTGCCTTGCGTCTTTGTGCTTGTGGTTTGTTCATGTTGTGGAACGTTTGTCCCTGTTTCTTGTGTGTATTTTGGTGTTTTCTGTGTTCATTTCGTGTGTGTGTGTGTGTGTGTGTGTGTGTGTGTGTGTGTGTGTGTGTGTGTGTGTGTGTGTGTGTGTGTGTGTGTGTGTGTGTGTGTGTGTGTGTGTGTGTGTGTGTGTGTGTGTGTGTGTGTGTGTGTGTGTGTGTGTGTGTGTGTGTGTGTGTGTGTGTGTGTGTGTGTGTGTGTGTGTGTGTGTGTGTGTGTGTGTGTGTGTGTGTGTGTGTGTGTGTGTGTGTGTGTGTGTGTGTGTGTGTGTGTGTGTGTGTGTGTGTGTGTGTGTGTGTGTGTGTGTGTGTGTGTGTGTGTGTGTGTGTGTGTGTGTGTGTGTGTGTGTGTGTGTGTGTGTGTGTGTGTGTGTGTGTGTGTGTGTGTGTGTGTGTGTGTGTGTGTGTGTGTGTGTGTGTTTGCATAACCTGGAAAGTCACTACGGTCATGTTATCGCACACCAAACAAGTCACTACGTTTTGGCAAGTCACTACGTTTTTTGGTGTAGTGACTTTCCAAACTGGCCAAAACTACTTATTTTGCCGTTTTATGTCATAAAATCGAAAAAAATCGGATGGTGTGAGTTTCACGGAAACACTCTAATTTTAAACACAGTCGTCGTTGTGCGAAAAATTGGAACCGCACACATCGACGCCATTCACTGCGCAGCGCATGCGCACTACGTACAAAATTCCATTATCGGTAGATCCAATATGGCCGCTAAATAACACGAGACATGGCAGTAAGTTATTTTATATTTACCAAATATCTAGTTCTACTGCATATTTACTGCAAATTACGATTGTTCTGTAGTGCTGAATAATACAAATAGTGAAGATAATACATAAAATAATATATCTACATTATAAATATCTCGGGCATGGGCAAATCCTTCATTTTTACTTTCGTTGTGGACTTTTTCCCTCGCTCAGTTTAAAAATTAGTGTGTTTTTTTTTTATATCTTTAATGGTCGTGTCCCCACTAGGTATTGAGCATACTGAACATGAACTTCAGCAAAAATAATCTACATTCCGTCAATGAGGTTGAGTTAGGTGTATTTATAGTATAGAGACAAAGCGCCCCACATGCCGACACGTACCAGGACTTGAGCGTCTGAGGTCATTATCTTATTTCATGAAAATGTTTCGCAAGACCCGAAATGGAGACCACGGTTGAAATTGCTTACGTACTAAATGTAAATTTAATCAATGCAATTCCCATTGTTTTGGGTTGAGACTTTCTCATTTAGGTAAATTTATACATATCCTGGCGTCACATATTATCGATAGTCTAATTTGTTTATGAATATGATATTCCTATGGATTCGTGATACCCTATCAATTCGTGTATTGTGTAATCCCGTAGTTTTTTTCAACACAGAGTTTATTTCTTTCAATAGCCTCTATGAAAAGGACTCGTTAATATATTACAATTTGACTCAAATCTGAAAACAATCCAAACACTGTTTAGTGATTGAAATTATATTTTGTCCAATGGCGTTGCAGTATTTTTCAAATTCTCTGGCGATTTATTTTGGTAAATCAGCCGTTACTGGCCATTTATTTAGTAAGTTTCTATTTACCGAAGTAAGTGACAGTTTCCCCAGTAAGTCGGTCTATTTTATATTGCACCTGCGTTCAGAATCAGTTCAGGGCGGCTAGCGGTTGAAGCCTGTTGGAGCAAATGAAATTGACATGACGCCTCGATATTCCGGACAGTTTTTTAGCAACTGATGTGGATTCAAGCTTTTGAAATGATTTCAAAGAAGGGGGATACAAAAGACACAATTATCACAATAAATATTAAAATGATTTTTTATAACTCTTGAAGTCATCATGCTGGACGTTAGCATTAAACATACATGTAAATGAAAAATAAATTAAAAACAGTAATCATTTTTGCTGTCTCTTAACGAAAACAATGTTTTATGACACTCTCAGAGATTTGAATTACTAAACATTGTGTGAGTTGGTTGTTAAAGGGGATTTGTGAGTCTTTAGCTATAACTTGGAGCCAGGTCGGTTTGAAGCAGTGTTTAGCTCTTTCTCAAAGGAACATTTATAGATCTACACGAATTGATCGATTCAGGAATATTAATAACCCATTTGTTTAATAATGTAAACTTTTCAAGGGAACATTTGGTTCAAACAAAAACTCTAGGATCAGATCAGATCTATATACTTTTATACGGAAATAGAGCGAACCCTGATATTAGATGTTTGGTCTTTGTCTACTATGTTTGCGATAAAGCGTTGATATGAGGGAAAGGGTTAAGACCGGTGTTTCCTCGATCGAATATAGACAGAGTTGTGTTGCTGCCAATTTCGCTGATGGGGCCACCAAGTTCTGCCTATAGAAATCGTCTGTTCTTGCATTTATTCAAATAAACTTGTAAACGTTTGTCTACGCCATTTGCAAATGTGTGAAACGCGTTTATATGAAGTAAAGGGTTAAACGATTTGTAGACATGTGCATTGACGAAAATGAATAGATAAGCATTCTTGATAATCCAATCGAAATCACAGGAAATCTCTGCAAAGTACAATGTAATCACCTACCGGTTTTATTAGTGAAATTCTGAAGCGGTTATTGAGAGCTTGAGTTGCCGTGACCTCATGGTTGGACAGTATTGGTTCATACATACAAATGTATTTCAATAAATCAAAATCCTCCATTTATAATTCGCTTGAATATCCACTGCTATTCTCGGAAAACTGTGGTGTTGCTGTCGGAAAAGTATCGCGTCTCAGGTATATACTAGGGTTTGCCGCACGATACTCTTATGAAAGAGGTGACGGGTGGTGACAGGTATGTTTATTACATAGGGCGCGCGACATTTTGTGAACAAAACATAATTTCAATCACTAAATTGGTTAGTATTTGTTAGCCAGCATTTACAAAATAAATCGGTCGCGGGGCTGCGCCCCGCTAGACCGATTTATTTTGGTAAATGCTGACTAACAAACACTAACCTATACTTAAAAGAAGACATTTTTTCTAGAGGAGATTTAACAGATGCACCGGTCACCGATACAAACCGACCTTCACCCTTTGGCTTTCAATACACAAACGGCGATGCCCTAAATGGAGACCAAATAAGCAGACACCAAGTTGGATTTTGTGGAAATTTTGTGTGGATATATGATTATGGGATGAGAATCAACTAATTTATACCAGGTAAGCAATAGAAAAGTGACTTTGTTATTCTATTTGATCGTTCCACCTCTGGTTACTCACTAAGAAGCCTAAAACTATTTTAAACCACTACTTACAGTCTGATGTCTATTTTTTCACCACTTATGCCTTTTTCTCATTGATCATAGATTTGTGCTTTATGAACTTTTGTGTGTTGGGAATACCCACTTTGCTTGGACCTAGTGGGAAGTTCTGTTTTAACCCTTTCCCTCATATAAACGTGTTTTCACACATTTGCAAACAGCAGTGGCTATTCGTACGGTACCGTACGAATAGCCCCAGCCGCTATTCGTACAGAAGTTCCGTACGAATAGAAATAAGTACCGTGTACGCTATTCGTACGGGAGTCAATGACACTATGTTTATATCCAATATAGGTACCGTGTATTTACTTGTACTTTTCTATATTTTTGCAGCATTTTAAAAGTTTAAATCCGTTTTAATCCTTTAAACTAATTGCTTACACATAATAAGGGCAGGGCTGTAGATCACTGACCTCATTTGCAAACAGTTACAGCTAAATACTGCTTATAATATACTATTCAATTTAGAAACCATTTACAACTAAAGTAGTTTTTAAACAATATGTGTATCTGACTTTCTATGCCTTTGCAAACAGAGTAGACCAAGATCAGACCATTCCTGTTTAAATTATACATGGAATTGACACGGAATTAAACTACCTGACCAAAATACTAATAAACACAAGTTCGTGATAGAGAGGTTTTGCAGTATATCAAACGTAACCAGCAGATCCTAACAAGACACTTTACATATAAAGCAAGTAAACACGCTATGCATGCAATAAATGTTGGGCATAGCTAAGCACTAACCATAACCATATAACCTTTACATACAAATCAAATGAAAACACGCACCCTTACAGTGCTATTTATCATGAAGGACATATATAATAAACTAAATGGCAAATACAGCGCATCAGTTACAAAACCACTACACTGTAGTAGTTTAATCGAGTTAATCGGCGTCTCATCTGGATCCAAACTGTTTACATAGATATTCACTCATCCACCCACAGCAGGCTAAAGGTAAACAATAATAGGGAGAAAAAACTTACCTTGTAGCTCTCTTTCCATGCAGTACAGTAAGTACTTGTAGTTTTGAACTTCTTTTACACATAATTAAGGGCAGGGCTGTAGATCGGTGACTCATTTTCGACTTAATCAGTCGACAAAGAATAAAGCAGCACATTAATTGTTATTCAGTAATTATAATATAATCAGTTTTAATCCTTTGCAAACTGACTTAATTAGTCACCCGGATTAAAGTAACACATCTACGGAGATTCAAAAGCAAACGATTTAAAATAATAACTATCTTTACTGAATAAAACAATTGAATAACTCCCGTACGAATAGCGTACACGGTACTTATTTCTATTCGTACGGAACTTCCGTACGAATAGCCACTGCCTTTGCAAACAGAGTAGACCACAGGGGGCCATTTCGTGGGTCTAGATGGTCGATCACCGAAAGAAAAGTGCAAGATGTGTTCTTTGCCAATCTTTTTAGCTCACCAGAACACAAAGTGCTCAGGGTGAGCTTTTGTGATCGCCCGTTGTCCGTCGTTCGTCGTGCGTCGTCCGTCGACAACAATTTGAACCTTTAAAAATCTTCTCCTCTGAATCTACAGGGATCTCAACTTTCATCTTTGGCACATAGCATCATATTCAGGTCCTCTACAAAAGTTATATAAATTATGCCCCTGGGGTCAAAATTGACCCCGCCCCAGGGGTGCCTTGTTTTCAATAGAAACATATAGTAAAACTTTGAAAATCTTCTCCTCTGAAACCAGAAGCTTCTCAGCTTTCATAATTGGCACATAGCATCATGTTCAGGTCCTCTACTAAAGTTATATAAATTATGGCCCTGGGGTCAAAATTGGCCCCGCCCCAGGGGTGGGCAGTTTTCAATAGAATCATATAGTGCAAACTTCGAAAATCTTCTTCTCTGAAACTGGAAGGCTCTCAGCTTTCATATTTGGCACATAGTATCATGTTCAGGTCCTCTACAAAAGTTATATAAATTATGGCCCCAGGGTCAAAATTGGCCCCGCCCCAGGGGTGGGCAGGTTTCGAAGGAAACAAATAGTGAAATCTTTGAAAATCTTCTCCTCTGAAACTCGAAGGTTCTCAGATTTCATATTTGGCACATAGAATCATGTTCAGGTCCTCTACAAAAGCTATATTATTTATGGCCCCGGGGTCAAAATTGGCCCCGCCCCAGGGGTAGGCAGTTTTCAATAGAAACAAATAGTGAAATCTTTGAAAATCTTCTTGTCTGAAACTGGAAGGTTCTCAGCTTTCATATTTGGCACAGAGCATCATGTTCAGGTCCTCTACAAATGTTATATAAATTATGGCCCAGGGGTCAAAATTGGCCCCGCCCCAGGGGTGGGCAGTTTTCAATAGAAACAGATAGTGAAATCCTTGAAAATCTTTTCCTGTGAAACTGGATGGTTCTCAGCTTTCATATTTGGCACATAGCATCATGTTCAGGTCTTATACAAAAATTATATAAAGTATGGCCCCGGGGTCAAAATTGGCCCCACCCCAAGGATGGGCAGTTTTCAATAGAAACAAATAGTGAAATCTTTGAAAATCTTCTTGTCTGAAACTGGAAGGCTCTCAGCTCTCATATTTGGCACATAGCATCATGTTCAGGTCCTCTACAAAAGTTATGTAAATTATGGGCCCTGGGGTCAAAATTGGCCCCGCCCCAGGGTAGGGCAGTTTTCAATAGAAACAAATAGTGAAATCCTTGAGAATCTTTTCCTCTGAAACTGGAAGGTTCTCAGCTTTCATATTTGGCACATAGCATCATGTTCAGGTCTTCTACAAAAGCTATATAAAGTATGGCCCCGGGGTCAAAATTGGCCCCGCCCCAGGGGTGGGCAGTTTTCAATAGAAACAAATAGTGAAATCTTTGAAAATCTTCTTCTCTGAAACTGGAAGGCTCTCAGCTTTTATATTTGGCACAGAGCATCACGTTCAGGTCCTCTACAAAAGTTATATAAATTATGACCCTGGGGTCAAAATTGGCCCTGCCACAGGGGTAGTAGACAGTTTTCAATAGAAACATATTGAGAAAACTGAGAAAATCTTCTTCTCTGAAACTGGAAGGTTAATCTCAGCTTTCATATTTGGCTCATAGCATCATGTTCAGGTCCCCTACAAGTTTTTCTAAATTATTCCCCTGGGGTCAAAATTGGCCCGCCCCAGGGCCGGCTAGTTCTCTATAGAAACATATAGTGAAAACTTTGAAAATCTTCTCCTCTGATTGTCTGGTGAGCGCTTCAGGGCCATTCTGGCCCTCTTGTTAGGTATTGTAATCAATGAAAAATTATGTGTGAGTAAATCTCTTCACGACTATAAACCCTTCACTGCATGTGCCTGTTTATGTCAATGCAAACACAGTAGATCCAGATCAAATGTAATGAAATAAATTTACAAACAGAGTAGATCCAGATCAGACAGCTTTTGTTGTAGATCCCTGATCACTGATCAGGGTCTTATCGGTTTGCAGTACAATTACTGTCACAGCCAAACTTGTACTCATGTATCATTACAAAAACTCAATCTCCGTGAAATTATTATTTCTTACACGAATATTCATGGAGATCTGACGCCTTTTTTCACAATGCTATTTTTTCAAAAGGATCTTTGGCTCTGACAGAAACTATAGGATTAGATCAACAACATTTCATAAGCAACAGAGCAGAACCTGATCAGACAGCTCTTACAGGAACTGTCCGATCTGGATCTGCTCTATTTGCAAACGTGCGTGAGCTGTTTATATAAATACGAGAAGGATTGGGAAATTGATTTTAAAGCAAATTTGGTGTCCGCTGTCAACAGAGCTAGCTGGTGTTTATTAATCCTTTTTTCTCTTAAGAATATTTATTAAAGATTTCATGACCTTGTGAATATTCATTTATCCGTCAGTGAGATAACTCTCATATCATTTTTCATTCTGGAGTTATTGCCCTTTGATAGTTTCGGGTAGCAATTTCTTGTGCAACTAACTCCTCCTTTATTTTTCAACATAATTTCTTCAAACTTTCAGGAATGATAGATACTGATGTGTAGTTGTGCATATCAGTGAGATAACTCTCATATCATTTTTCATTCTGGAGTTATTGCCCTTTGATAGTTTCGGGTAGCAATTTCTTGTGCAACTAATTCCTCCTTTTTTTTTCTCAAAATAAATGCTCCTTTTTCAGCTTTCAGTAGGCCCAAAGACAAATAAAAGATTAGTATTACAATAAGCAGTTTTACTCTCCTTGCTATTGCCTTAGCCCTAATAGACCTCATATGCGCAACTTCTGAAAGTTCACACATTGTGTAAATAGAACAGCCTTCGGGCGTATATTGCCCCGTCTCGCGGTGCTCTTGTTATCATTGTAGACCCAAGTCATTGGCTGCACTATTTTCTCTAGTATAAATTTCATGGAAAACAGCCATATAGAGACACAACGTATTTAGAAATGCAGTGCTTTAAATATGAGCTAATAAGTGTCTCTTAAGAACTTGACAGGCTGAAAATTGCATATTTTCAAGTTATTGTGTGTATTCTCTGCCCATTGGGGTCATTTTTTGTGACTCTCTTGCAGGACTTCTTCCTCTGGTGGATGTTGGGAAATATGTGTGTGTAGCGTCAGAATGGCCCAAATTTAAAGTGAAAATAGACGGTGTGTACATACTTTTGTGTGTAGTGAAAAAAGTCAACGTTCTTGACCTTGTTTTCTGGTGATCTAGAGACTGTGTTTGGACTAAATATGAATGTGTTAAGAGGGTATAACCCAAATCTAAGCCTGGAAGTAGCTAGGGGATGCAGAAAATGCCTGTTTTTACATAGAATAAAGAAGGGCAAAAGTGACCGGGCTCACACCTATAACAGAAACTGTTAAAATGGAATATCTTCAAAACGGTAAGGATTACTGCCCTGAAATTTCAGATGTAGGTAATTTATGACTAAATTAGTAGCTTTTACATGAGACAGTTTTTAACAGATCTGAGTAAATTTGAAGAAATTGAGATTTTTTAAAAAAGTGTGTTAAACGGTTCAGTATAAAGACCACTCTTGCACTTATATCAGACTATTTGGCCTTCATAGGCTCTGTCAGACTATCTGACCTTCATAGGCTCTTTGATCTGGATCTAAACAGCATAGAACAACCCGGTTGATTATATTTTTGTTGAATTTCAAGCATTTTTTATTAAATTGAGAAATTTTGGCTAATGACGGGCAACTTAGAAGCGTCGGTATCGTCAGAAAGCCTTCCTAAAATTGCCTTTGGCTACTTGACATCTTCCTGCTGGAGAAATATCTTTTTTCTGGAATCAAAGGTCCAACATATGTATCAAATTTGGCAAAGTAAAGTAT
Organism: Azorinus chamasolen; assembly: GCA_963576725.1. NCBI lineage: Eukaryota > Metazoa > Mollusca > Bivalvia > Cardiida > Solecurtidae > Azorinus > Azorinus chamasolen. The sequence continues at coordinate 75,106,498 of OY755243.1, forward strand.
TTCGTAGAATTTTGGACAGATTCCAGCATTTAGCATCTCATAAATTTAGCTTGAAGTGCATAAATCACAGTTTTTCATTGGATCTAGCCGCGCGACCGACTCTTTCAGTGCTTCCTGTCATTTTTTTTGGCTCTTCCAATGTGTTTTCTTACATAATTTCCAAGATCTAATATTCATCTCAATCAAATTTGCATTTTCAGAGTGTCTCTTTCTAGATTTATTGCATTTTTTCTGCATTTAATAACTTTAATAGTGCAGAGCTCTACATAAATTGCAACCGCTAATTAAAAATTGTTCATCAAGCATGCAAAGCGGGCAACTCTTAACCCTTATTTGTAGCTTCAGACAGACGCGACTGTAATTTCTGTGGCTGCTAAGCAAGGAAAAAGAGTGCTATTTCTATTTCTGAAATCTATTTGTATCTGCCGGCCTTAAGTTTTGAAGTTTGAGTGCCCTCTGTTATGGGTTTCCTTGAATACGGTGCAGCTAAGTTGGTCAGATGACTTTGAAAAGGTAACAAAGCATTGTTTTTATTGTGAATTTCTCATAACTTGACAGTTTCATTATTTAAGAAACAACAATATTTAGCTAAATCATAACATAAACACTCAAATTAGTGTTCTGAACATGTATCTTAAAGCATTTTTCAAGGATTTTTGTATATTTTATGTGGTTTCCCTGTTTTTCAGGCCTTGGAGGCACATCAGGAAGGACTCATTTTTTCCATTGTTGGGCTTTGTGTGGCATATTCTTTGAGCCGGTACTTTGCACTGGGGTAGGAACCATGTACAACACCACTGAGCATGACAGGAAATACCATCCGGTCTTGGGTGAAAAGACTTTTGCGGCTACTCGGTGCTGCTTCCGCCGAAGCCGACTACATGCGGCTGAGATCTTTGATTAATGCTGACAGTTAATGAAGGTATGCTAACCATAGGAAACAATGTCCTTTTATGCTAAAATTCACCCTGCACTGTTGAGTGAAATCTGATTGGGTAGTCTTTTTCTGCTTCTTGTGCTTGAAATACCCTTCTGGAAAGGAGAGGTGCCTGTCGCGGGGGCATGAATGCCGACTCATACCGTACATCTTCTTTAGGGTACTGATCACAAGCGACGACCATTTCAACCCGATTTAGCATTTCGAACTTGCTTGTCTATGCTAAAATAAGGATCTGGATCCAAAATCAGTCTAAGATCTTCATGATTAGGCCAGTTTATAGACAATTTTAGTCTTAAACTCAAGAATTTCAGCCAAATTTTACATCAGTTATCACTAAAATATCCAGTTTAAGGGTATTTTTTTGTGAATCAGAGTTAACAATTTGGCTGGTTTCTAACAGATCACTGCCTGAGAGATGCTATGCCTTTTATTTCATCAAGATCAAATGAAAACTTTTTCAAGAAATTAGGATTTTAGTTTTCGCCTACATCGCCATCTATCGGCTTATTGTGTGTGTGTGTGTGTGTGTGTGTGTGTGTGCATAACCTGGAAAGTCACTACGGCCATGTTATCGCACACCTAACAAGTCACTACGTTTTGGCAAGTCACTACGTTTTTTGGTGTAGTGACTTTCCAAACTGACCAAGACTACTTATATATAGTATAAAAGCTATTGACTTCAAACTTCATATATAGATTGATCACATTGACAGCAAGTGCAGTGCACAATGTTTGTAACTCTGTCTTCAGTATTTTTGGAGTTATTACCCTTTGTTATTTTTCAGTTTTCTGGATTTTTTTCTAAACCTTTACAGATATTGAATAATATGTGGTATGTGGCTTTATAATAATGAGTTATAGATGAAGTTTGAATTTCATGGCGCTTCATTGATTTTTCACAAAAACAGTGATTTTACTTAAAGAAAATTTCGGGAAATTCAGGTTTTCCGGAGTTATTTTCTAAACCCTTGCATATATTGATGTGATATTTGGTATGTAGCTTTAAAATAATGAGTTACATATCAAGTTTGAATTTTGTTACACTACATTGATTTTTAACGGAATTACAGCAATTTGACTTAGGAAATTTCGGGTTTTCCGCAGTTTTTTCGGGTTTTCTGCAGTTTTTTCTTAACTGTAGCAGATATTGTAGTGATTTATTTCTATAACCCCCATCTCTGTGTCAACTGTACTAGTGGGAGTATTCATCACCTTTAGTGGTAGTTCTAGTTTTTGTGTCACCTACCTAGAGGCAGTTTGTCACTTAGGGATCACTATCTGTATTTCTCGGCATAATTTGCAAAATTATATTCGCCACAACATTCGCCAGATTTAATTTTTTATCGCCAGATTATGAATATTTTCGCCATTGGCGATTTTGGCGACCGCCAGCGGAGGCCCTGACTTTTCCTCCGTCTGTCTGTCCGTCACACTTTCTTTTTTGGGCTGTCATTTCTAAACTAATCGTTATAGAGCTTTCAGATTTCACACATGGAACAAGCATGATTAGAGGAAGTGTCATGCACAAGGGCCACAACTGTAGCATCAATATATTTTGAGTTATTCCCCTTTGTCATATTAACAATAAGTTTTTGTCGGCCGCGAGCAGTTGACACTTGTGTTCCTCTGAACACACTTGTCTATAGAAACATATAGGAAAACTTTGAAAATCTTCTTCTTCTGAAACTGGCAGGTTCTCAGCTTTCATATTTGGCACATGTCATCATGCTCAGGACCTCTACAAAAAAGTTATATAAAGTATGCCTCTGGGGTCAAAATTGACTCCGCCCCAGGGCCAGCTAGTTTTCTATAGAATCATATCGTGAAAACTTTGAAAATCATCTCTGATTGTCTGGTGAGCGATATCAGGGCCTTTCAGGCCCTCTTGTTGGAGTTATTCCCCTATTACTTGTCCGGACAATAACTCTTTATCTACTGGTTCAATTGATTTGATACTTTATACATGGAACAAGCATGATGACAGAAAGTATCATGCACAAAGACCATAACTCTAGCATCAATATTTTTGGAGTTACATGTATTCCCTTTTTTCATATTTTCTTGTCATGACAATAACACTTTATCTAATGGTTCAGTTGATTTGAAATTTAACATATGGAACAGGCATGATGAGGGAAAGTGTCATGCACAAGGGCCATAAATCTAGCATCAATATTTTGGAGTTATTCCCCATTTTCATATTGTTTTACTTATGATTTTTACAAATACCATTCAGGTTGGTCATGTATATACCATGGTCAACTACACCATGGACTGGGTGGATGTTTCAAATGAGATTGGTTTTTTTTAATCCGGTGGGGACTTGTGTATTGCATATATAGCTATACAACATTAACTTGTTCTACTTGTAAGACTTAAATTACATGGATGTCTTTCAAATCAAATTATATATAGTTTGCATATGATTCTTACATATTTGTTTATTCTCCCATGTTGTTTAGAAAAACAGGTATTTAGACACAACCATCCATTAAAAGGACCATTAGTGGCCATGTTCAAAGGATCATATCTTGGGAAAAAGCACAGTGATCTTTAGTTTAGTGGCATTTCAATGAGTAAACCATAAACTTCATATGTGCAAAGTTTAAAACAAATCAGTCTGTTAGAAAAAATTGTTATATACGCCCCGTAATCACATTTATATATCACTTAAATTAGAAATACAAAGAAGAAGGTAGGGTTTTTATAACTTTAAGCCAGAAAATAGAATATATAAATTGTGTTTTCAAATGATGTTGATGATGAGATCCAGAATCAGATCTATATTATATCATAAGCAAACAGGATAGACCCTGATCAGGCAGCTCCTACATACAGAAGCTGTCAGATCTGGGTCTAATGTGTGGGTGGCGGTGGTCTAGTGGTAACACGCTTGACTATCAGTTCGGAGGTCCGGGGTTCAAATCCCGGTCAAACCCGGAAATTTCAGAGACGCTTTTCCGTGTCTCCCACCCGCACATCTTCTCCACCCAGGGGTTAAAATGGGTACCTGTGAGGGTCACTCGCCGGTACTGCGGCTGCATGATTGCGCCATATGTTAGCAGTGCTCAATACTGTAGGCCAATGACTCATTAACCAGGGGAGTAAATGTACAGTCGGCTGAGCGGTCATCCGGACTGAAAGTAGACTATAACTAGGTACTTTACTTTACTTTAATGTGTTTGCACAGGAGTTGAAAGGAGTATTTACGAAGTAATGGGTTAATCCTTTACTTGGGGTTAAACCTTTATTAGATAAATATGCTGTTCTACACCTTTGCATACAGAGAAGACCCAGATCAGACAGCTCCTGTGGGGTCTGCTCTGCTTGTTTTAAAAAATATAGATATGATTCTGCAGTTTCTTTGCTGGCCAACTTTGGGACTGGGGCACTTTCCCTGTTAAAAATTGATTATTCATGTAAGAAATAATGACATCATTTATATTTATTAACTTAATTTTAAATAATGGCAGTTGTACATAATGGCAGTTGTACACATGGATATTGATGCACATTTAAAGTAATTAAAGTCATATGTGCTTTAAATTAAATTTCAGTTGAGGGAAATCCTGAGGAAGAAGGAGAGGGACAAAGTAAATATTGTTTTGGTTGTTTGGGTTATTTTGTCAATACACATTGAGCAGAACATTGCAGTTAAAGTATTTCCTCTTCTAACAACACCTCCCTTGATCGGTTCCCACGGATGTACAGGTATATAAGGATCTTATAATTTCATGTGTAAACAGAGCTGTCTGATCTAGGTCTGTCCTGTATCTATGGAGGAAAGTGTTAAGTGGACTTTCTTCATTTTAACTGCTCATTGGTTTCAGCAAGCTGATGAAATACTTGTTTCGTCAGTCCATCCCAAATTTCATGTCCCTTCCATAACTGTTTTAACTGAATGGATTTCAAAATAACCTGGCACAAATGTTCACCGCACAAAGATGATGTGTCACATTCAACTCCCTGGTCCATTGGTCAAAGGTTATGGTTATCCTTCAGGTTCAAAGGTCGGGCATAGTGTTTCACAAACACATCTTGTTTGATTTGGTACAGCTTCTAGTTCTTGTGCAATGTTAGGATATCTTCGTTTAGTTTTGAGAATCATATTCTAAAGATATTGCGAAAAAATTAAAAAATTAGGTAGATCTATGAATTACATGTATATAATTGTAATTAACAATTTGTTTTAATTGTTATGGTTGATATCAATATTGATTAGTAGTGTCGGTAGTGCGTAAATAGATCAAGTAGAGATTTAAGAACAACATAAGATTTTATACATGTACATGTATGCATGAATTTGCTTTTCAGACACTTGTTGTAGTTCAATGCATAGAACACTTACCATCCCAGTGATGGCAAGAGGTCTGGGTTAAAGTCCCAGCAAGAGTATTAAAGCAAAATGTGTGTGCATGTTCGTGTGCCAAGTGAATCAGATTCATACTCTATCTGTCTGCAATAATCTAGTCAGCTGTAAATTAACAAAACTGACAATCATTTCTCATGGTTCTCTCTACAGTAAACCTGGACCCCATCCAAACATTCCATTTCTTTTTAGCTCACCAGAATATGCTCAGATGAGCTTTTGTGGTTGCTGGTGTCTGTCCGTCAACAACTGCTTTAAACATCTCACAAACCACAAAGCAGAAATTGAACCAATTATTTTTTATGATGCTCTATCAAAATTACTAAAAATATCTGGGGAATCCAGGGAAAAATAACTATATAGAAAATCTTTTAAAAACCTTCTTTTCCAAAACTGGTGGTCCAATTTGAATGGAATTTGGTAGGAAAAATTGCCTGGTAACCTTTATCAAAATGCTAAATCAATGTTGATATCTCAAAATTCATGGCCTCCAAGGTGGAGCTACATTTCCTTATTAACCCTTTCCTCCAAAAATATGCCTTTCTATGCATCTGTAAAAGTCACTTTTGAAACCATTATGATAAATAGAGCATTATCACAATGGTTTCCAAACTACAAAATTCTACAAAAAAAGGTCAAAGGTCAGCGCCACCATGACCTTAACTGGTAAAATGGTTTCGATTAATAACTGCTCAAGGGTTTGGCTAAGGATCTTCTTACTTGCTGTGGTGATTAGTCATGACCACTAAATGAACTCTGTTGGTTTTTAGGTCACTTTATCAAAGGTCAAGGTCACCATGACTTTAACTGGTGAAATGGTTTTGGATCAATAACTGCTCAAGGGTTTGGCTTAGGATCTTCAAACTTGCTGTGGTGATTAGTCATGACCCCTATTGTTTTTTAGGTCACTAGATCAAAGGACAGGGTCACCTTGACCTTAACTGGTGAAATGGTTTCCGATGAATTACTTCTCAATGGTTCGGCTTAGGATCTTCAAACTTGCTGCGGTTCTTAGTCATGACCACTAGATAATCCTATTGTTTTTTAGGTCACTAGGTCAAAGGTCAAGGCCGCCATAACCTTTACTGGTTTTCTTTGGTTTCAGATCAATAAAACTGATGAAGGGTTTGGCTTAGGATATTCAAACTTGCTGTGGTGATTAGTCATGACCACTAGATGTCCACTATTGTATTTTAGGTCACAAGGTCAAAGGTCAAGTTCACTATGACCTTAACTGTGAAATGGGTTCCATAACTTCAATAACTGCTCTAGGGTTTGGCTTAGGAGCTTAAAACTTGCTGTGATAATTAGTCATGACCACTAGATGACCCTTATTGTTTTTGAGGTCACTAGATCAAAGGTCAAGGTCACCATGACCTTAACTGGTGAAATGAATTCGGATCAATACCTGCTCAAGGGTTTGGCTTAGGATCTTCAAATTTGCTGTGGTGATTAGTCATGAACACTAAATGACCCCTATTGTTATAGGTCACTAGGTTCTCAGCTCTCATATTTGGCACATATCATCATGTCCAGGTACTCTACAAGGGTTATATAAATTATGCCCCTTGGGTCAAAATTAGCCCCACCCCAGGGGTGACCAGTTTTCAATAGAATCATATTGTGCAAACTTTGAAAATCGTATTTACTCAATATTAAACAAAATATGCCATACAATTAGGTGTCAAGTAGTGGCGATTTTCACTGTTAATCAATTCCCACGCATGACCGTTGTCATCGATATACTACAGGAAAACGTCAAAATTACAGCTATTAGCAGTTTCGGACAAACTTTCTCAAGAGTTCAAAACAGGAAAAATGTTTAAAACAAGAACGTTGTATCTGATCTTTTACAATATACCGTAGATAAAGAAGGCATTTGGCCTGGACTCACCAATCTAAACGTTATATCAAAGGAAACGTATTAACCAAGAACTTTCTATCAAGGAAACGTATTAACCAAGAACTTTCTATAAAATCTTTACTGGAATATGATTTAGCTAAATAATAGCATACCTGTGCTTTAGATTTAATTTCCGTTAGAGCTGTCATTGGTGGAAATTTCTGTATCAATATATCGATGGCTAAATGTCGACGATATATCGATTTCTATACACTAACATGTTTCATGCTCCTCTGAGTGTAAATGGGTCAAAAGTACAGTTATATTCATAAATTAACTGTAAAAGGTTTCAAGGTTTTTTTTTTGACATTTGACAATGTCGCTCAGTATTAAGCCTAACCCATCAAGTAAATACTAGAAAATGGTGTAAATGAGAGTATGCGTGAAAATTCTTCAGAAGACTTTCACTGCAAGTACCAGTATTATTTAGTTGTCAACCTGTAAGAAATATAGCCAGTGGAAAGGTGTTTATTTGCCCTCCATTTGTATCGATATTTTTAAACCTGTATCAATATCGTATTAATATGTCAATGACACTTCTAATTTCAGTTAGGGGATTCCTGAAGTCCTGAGGAAGAAGGAGACCCGGGCAAAGTAAATATTGTTTTAGTTGTCTCAGGATTATTTTGTCAACACTCATTGGGCAGTACATTGCAGTTACAGAATTTCCTCTTCTGACAGTTCTTCCCTCGAGCGATTCCCTACTTGCAGGTATACAAGGATCCTCTGAATTTCATATATAAACAGAGCCGTCTGATCTAGGTTTGTCCTGTATCTATAGAGGAAAGTGTTACATGGAGTTTCTTCATTTTAACTGCTCATCGGTTTAAGCAAGCTGTTGAAATACCTTTTTCGCAGAATATAGCTAAGAAGTATAGTTTTGATGATCATTCTTAATAGATCGGTTTATGCCAGGGTGCGCCAGATAAATGGTTTATGGTAATTATACCTCTTGCTGATTCCAAATGTGTTAAAAAAGTATTTCCTTCTTTCACTGGATTTCCTTTCACTATCTTGCATTTTCAGGCACTGGCAAACAAAGAAAAGCCAGACCAAATAGCTCCTATAGCTGCAGTCTTGTCTTGGTTTGCTCTCTTTGCTTTTGAAGTTATATAGATCAATACACACAGTTCCTTTGTTCTGACCCAACCTTTATTTTGCAATATATACAAAAATAAAAGTTCTGTGAATATTCATGAGATCATGAACAGGGATAGAGTTAGAAATTATGTATGTTTATTTTTCAAAATTACTTAGACATAGTTTTTTTTATGCCTCCTAAGCTAGTTTTTTGGTGCATTGTGTTTGCATAGTTTGTCCGGAGCATACCTCCTTCAATAGGGAATACTAGGTAGATCTCTGAATTAATGTAAATCATTGTAGTTAACAATTTGTTGTGATTGTTATGGTTGATATTAATATTGCTGTCACTCTATATTTCCTCTCTGATCAGATCAGGAAATGCATGTTTTTGTAGCATTGTTTAATTGTTAACAGCCCCCCCCCCCCCCCCCCAACACACACTTGAATAATTCTTGATATCAGCATTAATGTATTAATCCTATTAAATTAATATTCTAATAAATATTCATTTAAGAAATCTTGAGGAGGTGTTTGTGCATAAATACATCATAGTAGAGATTTTAGAACATAAGATTTTATACATGTACATGCATAAATTTGCTTTTCAGACACTTCTTGTAGTTCAATGCATAGAACGCTTACCATCGTAGTGATGGCAAGAGGTCTGGGTTGAAGTCCCAGCAAGAGTATTAAAGCAAAATGTGTGTGCATGTTTCTAAGTGCCCAGTGAATCAGATTCATTATGCTGTATGTCTGCAATAATGTAATCAGCCTTAAATTATTTTCTCATGTTTCTGTCTACGGTTAACCTAGACCCCGTCCAAACATTTTTACCTCACCAGAATATGCTCAGGTGGGCTTTTTTGATTGCTGGTGTCTGTCCGTCAACAACTGTTTTAATCATCTCTGAAATCACAAGGCAGAAATGTAACTAAACATTTTTATAATGCTCTATCAAAATTTCTAAAAATTCTGGATCCATGTTGAACTCTGGTTGCTATGACAATCAAAAGAAGAGATTAGGTAGAACCGATGGATGCTCCCCAAATAAATGCTAGATCAAAAATTATATAATATGTCTGTTTAAAAAATCATTATACAATATTACAAAGGAAAAAATATGTATGGCAAAAGGCAGCAACAAAATTTAAGTATGAAAAGTAACAAAGGGCAATTACTCCTAAATTATGCAAAAGAGAGTAATAAGTATTGTGCTCTGCATTTCTCCTCATTGAGATCTATCTACCTATAAAGTTTCACGTTGATACATGTAGCTTTTGTGTTATGCTCGGGACAAAATTTAAGTATGAAAAATAGAAAAGGGCAATAACTCCTGAATTATGCAAAATAGAGTAATGGTTCTAGTACACATTCTCCTCATCAATCTGCCTATGAAGTTTTATGTTGATATCTAATACAGTTTTATGGTAAGCTACGGACAAAGTTATGACGGAACTGAAAAACGGAAAGACCGACAAAGTGGCAACTATATGCTCACCAGCTTAAAAATCATAAAATATCTTCTCCAAAACCAGTAAACAATTCAAAGTCCCATAACTCTGAAGAAAATCATTGAACCCTGGCAGAAAAAAGATATGCACAACTAGGCATGATGCTAATCAATATTTTGAAGTTTCATGTAAATATGACCAACATTGTTCATGTAAAAAATTCATACTGGAACAGGAATAAGATATGCACAACTGGGCATGGTGCTGATCAATCCTATAAAGTTTCGATGAAAGTCTTGCCAAAGCGTGGACAAAGTAAAATCAGACTGACGTTCTAACATATACATGTACACTTGTTCGGCAATTCCTTTGTTTTAATTAATCAATTCTCTCCTACTGACACACAATTCTAAAATTCTGCTTTTCTATAGTTACTACTCCTTTTTGACAGATTAATTCTAAAATGTTATCAGGATGCCTGGTGATGCCCCAGTAACATGACTCAGCTTAAAACCTTCTAAAAATACAGTAACCAGCAGTAGTCGTTGATGTGTGCTCCAGTCTAAGTATTTGTATACAGTTTCCATTAATCTGCGTATGTTCAGTAAATTAGCATATTAAAAGTTTTTTATTCATATTAAATATTTCGATTGACCAACCGCCTCACACATTTGAATATATACAAAGGACTACTTTTAATAAGGTATTAAACAAACAAAATGTAGTTTAAAACTGAAAAAACTTTGATACACAACGAATTATTACTAACAGTCAAAAAGGGAGATAATCCTGTATATACAGAGATACATCTAATCGCTTACCTAGCGATATGCTACAGGTTTTCTTGACAGAAGTTGGCTCTAAAATATCCAGGATGGGGGGGGGGGCGTTTAAAGGTACCCGAATAGAATAGACTTTACCGTTATCTATTGCCTTCCATACATTTCGGTTCAATTCAACCAAGCTTTTCCGTAAGTAATCGGACTTTTCCGCACAATTTCGCATTATATTTGTGCACTATGCTGTACGTAGAAATCTGTAGATATGATATAATGCATTTATATGCCAAACTCCCACTCATTGTTTTTCAACTCTTAAAATCGCATTTCTACCAATACATATATTCTGAAAATGAGCGATCCTTCGAAAGCAAAAGTAGAAATGCAAGAAGAGAAAATTGCAGGCTCGGTTTTATTGAGTCTGTTCATGAGTAGTAATTAAAAATGCAATACTACTCACGCCCCCTAGCGCCGGCTTAATCAGTTTTCAATTTTCAAAACTAATAACATGAAAACTGATGATCCCGAAGGACCAGAGAATATAACAACAATGAGAATAAAGTACGGGGCGACTTTTTACGGCCGCCACACAAGCACTTGACACCTGCTGTTGTGAAGTACATATATTCTGAAATTGGGTGATCCTTCGAAAGTAGAAATGTAAAAAGAGAAATTGCAGACTCTGTTGTATTGAGTCTGTTCATGAGTAGTAATTTAAAGTGCAACACCAAGTCCAAGTGTTATAATATTTAGATCCAGATGGGACAGAGAGTCCAAGTGTTATAAGGTTTAGATCCAGATGGGACAGAGAGTCCAAGTGTTATAAGGTTTAGATCCAGAGCGTCCAAGTGTTATAAGGTTTAGATGACAGAGAGCCCAAGTGTTATAAGATTTAGATCCAAATTGGACAGAGAATCCAAGTGTTATGAGGTTTGGATCCAGATATGACAGAGAGTCCAAGTGTTATAAATTTTGGATCCAGAGCGTCCAAGTGTTATAAGGTTGAGATCCAGATGGGATAGAGAGTCTAAGTGTTATAAGATTTAGACCCAGAGCGTCCAAGTGTTATAAGATTTATATCCAGATGGGACAGAGAGTCCAAGTGTTATAAGATTTAGATCCAGATGGGACAGAGAGACCAAGTGTTATAAGATATGGATCAAGATCGTCCAAGTGCTATAATGTTTAGATGACTGAGAGTCCAAGTGTTATAAGGTTTAGATCCAGAGCGTCCAAGTGTTATAAGGTTTAGATGACAGAGAGTCCAAGTGTTATAAGATTTAGATCCAGATGGGACAGAGAATCCAAGTATTATAAGGTTTGGATCCAGATATGACAGAGAGTCAAAGTGTTATAAAATTTGGATCCAGAGCGTCCAAGTGTTATAAGGTTTAGATCCAGATGGGACAGAGAGTCCAAGTGTTATAAGATTCAGACCCAGAGAGTCCAAGTGTTATAAGTTTTAGATGACAGAGAGTCCAAGTGTTATAATATTTAGATCCAGATGGGACAGAGAGTCCAAGTGTTATAAGTTTTAGATGACAGAGAGTCCAAGTGTTATAATATTTAGATCCAGATGGGACAGAGAGTCCAAGTGTTATAAGGTTTAGATCCAGATGGGACAGAGAGTCCAAGTTTTATAAGATATGGATCCAGAGCGTCCAAGTGCTATAAGGTTTAGATCCAGATGGGACAGAGAGTCTTAAGTGTTATAAGGTTTGGATCCAGGTGGGACAGAGAATCCAAGTGTTATAAGGTTTGGCTCCAGATATGACAGAGAGTCCAAGTGTTATAAGGTTTGGATCCAGAGCGTCCAAGTGTTATAAGGTTTAGATCCAGATGGGACAGAAAATCCAAGTGTTATAAGGTTTAGATCCAGATGGGACATAGAGTCCAAGTGTTATAAGATTTGGATCAAGATGGGACAGAGTCACAGTGTTATAAGGGTTTTGTTCAGAAAGGACAGAGAGTCCAATTGATTCAGTTGTTTTTGGATTCAGATGTTATAACAGTTTAAAAATGTCAATAATGTCGTATTATAACAAATTCAGATGCTTAACCATTAGCAAATTATCTATACAGAATTGTTCACCTTTTACATTTTCAAAATGCAATCAACGTGTAAAACAGTTTTAATCCCGATGAGACGCCGAGTTACTCGGCGTCTCATCTGGATCCCAACATTTTGAATAGGTATTCACTCATCCACCCATAACAGGCTGAAGGTCAAAATCGACCGACTTGTTACATAAATATTAAATGTAAGGTTAATGCTTATTTAACTGGAATAATGTTCAATGAAAAGTTGAGCTGCCTTTAAATTTAAGAGCTACATGATTTGTAGGTAAATTTAGTGAAGTTAAAGCAAAATAGTTCCTCATGTTATTGAGAATTGTATAAAATATGTTTGATAAATTGTATAAAATATGTTTGATATACAAAATAAATCAAATAAAAATGGAATGCGTCAGAATGTTGACAAATATTCAAAGAAGGATACTTATGTAATATAAGCTCTTGTTCTTGATACGTTTCTTCTTGAAAGGTTTTAGAAATTGTTATGATTGGTTGACATCTAGTTAGAAATAGTCACTTTGTATCGGTGACACAGTTGTTAGAAGATGAATAAACATTTGTTTGTCTTAAACCCTTTGAAAACTGAATTTTGAAATGGGCTTTTCCATGTTTTTAAAAAAGTTTGTTTCTACTCTTGGTGTGTAGCATCCCCGATATATTGGGGAGTAGCCCTCTGATCAGTGTCTAATGTTCACTATATTGCCAAGGGTAATGCAGAAAAAAAGTCAATACTGTTTAGTAATATTGCTCATGGTAGTGCACACTTATCTTATTTAAAGCTGTATTATGTCATACCAGTTTGCAATTAATGTGTTTTAAGTGCTGGTTAATTGCAGAAATTGTAGTTTTACATAAACAGTAGAACTCTGAAACCGGTCAAGTTTTGGACAACTAAAATTTCCGGTCTAGAGAAACTTACAGTTTGTTGAAATTTGACCAATTTGAACTAATTGTATACCAAAAGAGCCATGTAAATGCCTATAAACCGGAATTTTTAGCTGCTCCCGAATTAGAGGAGGTCTACTATTATTGGTTATCCATCCAAATAATACATTTTTTTGGCAAATTTATATATTTTGTATCATGTAAATTTTGTAGGGATGTTGATTAATAAGTTGACATTAATTTTGAATTTTCTCATAAGTGGGAATATATTTTATAATTAACCAATTACAGTAAAACTAACGTTGAGCGGCTATTCATTTGAGAATCATAGAGATTCCTAAACAAGTTGCTGCTTAATGCAGGACAAACGTCTGCTAGCTTTACTTTCTTTATGCAAGCTGTCTTTAGAGATATCCACTGCATTGAATGGTCGCTTAACAGAGGTTTTACTCTACGTTATGCACTTTGTATTTTTATGGCCCCCCACCCCCGATGTTGAGCTGCATAAAGTGATTGCACTGTCCGTTCGTCCCTCCAGCCCTTCAACCGTCCGCCCCACGTCGTGTCTCAGCCACAACTTCTTTACTATTGAATGGGCTTTGATGAAACTTCACAGAATTGCAAAGTACCATGAGAAGGTGTGTCGTGTCTAACAATATGATCAAGGTCACATTTCAAGATCAAAGTATACGATGGCATAATATTTCACAACACATATCTTGTTAAACAGTTTTATGTCTAGGGTTTTGACTGCTGAATGGCGGGCATCAAACTTACATAAAACCTTGCATGGAGAAAAAGGTTAGGGTCACTCAGGTCAAGTTCTCTGTCACTAACAATAGCAAAACTTGAAAATCTGGGGTTTGTGAGAGTGCAACATTCCTTCATTACATGTGTTAGAGAATAGAAACATACTTTGGTCTTTGTAATTGAAACAAAAATTAAACAGAAAGTTGAAGTGATGCTGGGGTACGCGATCAAAATAGAATATGGTTTTAAAATTGGCGACATTCTGGAAATCGTCGGTTTTCGAAATCAGAATGTTATATTTTTTCTCGAAAAAATGCAGATTTGTGTTCATGAAGGTTGAAGATTGGAGCCAAACATTAGAGATTATTAGATTAGAATAGTTTAGAGATATTTCTTAAGTTGTAAGCCTGTAAATGTGTCCGTGTCAGAAGACTATCAGTGTAAATATGGATCGTTTGTGTTAATATTTACTTCTTTCTTATTGTGTCTTGAACATTTAATTTAACAATTAAATCATTATCGTTTAATGGATTTGTTTATCCTAACTATTGGTACCCCGTGCCTGCTATGTTCTGTGTTTATATCGGCTACAGAACGAGAAAATGTTTAGACTCCATTAACTACTGATCGAGATGTACACTGGTTGAACTAAAGGCATCGGTCCACATGTTTTCAGTAGTGTGGATTGTCATAGATCTTAACCGTTTACGAGTTGACGATTATGTCTTCTATTCTACCCGAGTGCCTGAGATCATAGTCAAAAAGGCATGCGTATGTATTGTTGTCCGTATGTCAGTCTGTCATACAAACTTGTTCTACAAATTTCTCAGTTACTAGTAGCAACACATTGGTATATATAAGTCCTTTGCAGACAGTGCCGACCCAATTCAGAAGAGTATTATAGGAGAAATATAGTATCGACCCAAACATAAAATGAGTATCTTGGTAGAATCGGGGCCTCGTCAAAAATTGACCGTGCTAAAATAGTAAAATGGATAATGCAGTATGGGTCTCGACCAGCTGCCGCTTTTGAAACCCGAAGTCTGATCCGAGGCTACACTATTTGTGATGACAGATAAAAATGAATTTGTCGCAGATAAAAACAGTGTAGACGCTGAGTTTTAAACTTGCCAGTTATCTCGGTATTTTTATTTGCAATGTCAGAATACCTACCCGTTTGTAAAGTACCTCATAAAGTGTAAGAAGTGTTAACCCAGAGTCGCCTCCTCGTTGATCAGACTCTACGCTGCCATTCATCAGCGCCTGCTACATGTTGCTAACAGAGTAGACAACACGGTGGCTGGTCTGATTCAAATGGGCTAGTAGTTTTCAATTCATACATGCATTTAAGTGCAAAGAGCGTAGGCGGTATAACTTGTGTACGTGTGTCCAAATCTTTAGTATCATGTAAATAAAGTTCTATAATGTTAAATATAAGTTTTCTGATTTAAAGATAAACACTTTTGTAACATTGATGTTAACATAAGCATTATTACGGATGTCAAACTACATACAATGTTTGAGTTCAAGGCTAAGGCATCGTTTAACAGAATAGGTGTCATTAATGGGAGAGGAAGATATAAACTTCTCACATATAGATTATTTAAACAGAACTACGTTTCGCGGCCAGTACTGAGCTCGTCCCAGACCATGCACATGTTTTCTATGGGTTTTAAGTCGGCAGATCTTGGGGCCAGTGAGCTGAATTCATCTTATAATATTGCATATACGTCACAATGAGCTGAGATGTATGTGGGCGAGCACGTTAGGCATCGGCGACGTCGCATCATGGATAGTACAACAAGAGGTAGGACTTGATTTACATACCGATGGGCATTGACATTACCTTCAACTATGACTAGCGGTGACCTTAAATTGTGACTGACTGTGTCCGAATACAAACGCTTTCGCAACCAAAGCGGTCACGTTTTACAGGGTTACAGTCGCAATACCGTTCGTTCTAAACCCCCCCCCCCATCATGATCAGAAAGGTGAAGCTGAGACTCATCTGAAAATACATCATTCTGCCACTGTCTACCAACATTAGCGACCGCCAGTTGTTGACGGAGACGGCGGTGCTGCTGGGTTAACATTGGTCCGACGTAGAGACGTCGACAGAAAATTCTACTTTCCTCCAATCGATTACAAACTGTTCTGTCACAGATATGTAACCCTCTATTACCACGAGCATATTTGTTGTGGTTTGCGCGTTCATTTGGCTGTCCCAGAGGTGACGTTGTCAAATTAAATTTGTCTTGGCGTACAGACGTCACCCTTGGTGCACCTGGTCGCGGACGGTCGGAAACAGTACCAGTTTCACGTAATAGCTCAGTCAAACAAGAAATGTGAGCTTATTTAAAACTGTAGCGAGTTGCATGTGTGTTTATATAAAACAGTAGCGGGTTGCGTGTATGTTTATAACGGTAGCGGGATGCATGTGTGTTTATATATTACTGTAGCGGGTAGCATGTGTTTTTATATCTGTAGCGGGTTGCATGTGTGTTTATAATTGTAGCGGGTTGCATGTGTGTTTGTAAACGTAGCAGGTTGCATGTGTTTTTATAACTGTAGCGGGTTGCATGTGTGTGTTATAGCTGTAGTGGGTTGCATGTGTGTTTCTAACTGTAGGGGGTTGCATGTGTATTTATAGCTGTAGTGGGTTGCATGTGTGTTTGTAAATGTAGCGGGTTGCATGTGTGTTTATTACTGTAGTGGGTTGCATGTGTGTTTGTAAATGTAGTGGGTTGCATGTGTGTTTATAACTGTAGTGGGTTGCATGTGTGTTTGTAAGTGTAGTGGGTTGCATGTGTGTTTGTAAATGTAGTGGGTTGCATGTGTGTTACAGCTGTAGTGGGTCTCCGGGGTGCGTCAATATGGTCACGTGACAAATGTAGTGACTCTCCCGGTTAAAAACACATTCTTATTTTTAAGAATTTTCAACATTTGAACCGCACAGCATGCTATTAAGGCTGTTTTATACTGTTTTATGGAATCAGTTTTACTATATCTGTTTTAGAAGTAGGTGTAGTGACTTTCAGGTGTTAAACACAATGTAGTGAGTTTCCGGTATTGGTTGGTATGTGTGTGTGTGTGTGTGTGTGTGTGTGTGTGTGTGTGTGTGTGTGTGTGTGTGTGTGTGTGTGTGTGTGTGTGTGTGTGTGTGTGTGTGTGTGTGTGTGTGTGCGTTTGGGTGTGTGGTTGTGTGTGTGTGTGTGTCATGCTGTCTATCGGTGTTTTGGTGGTGGTTGCGTCTTGCATGTGGCTTTGCCTGCTTGACTTTACTACTTTTCCATTCAAAGGTATAAATGCACTTCAAAATGATCTAATTTTTGCAGTGAATAACAACATGTGAACACCTTTTACAATGAACGTATATTTTCAATAATATCATAAAACTTGGTATTTGTTATGATCAATCACTATAATGAAGATTGTCAATTTGAACTTAATAAACCGTTTTTATCGATACTTATATGTTTTGTTCTACAACCAAATATTATCGGCCCTGGTCTAACAGTTAACGAAACTAAAACGCGAGCCGAATAAATACTAATACAATACCGAACAGCATAACTAGATTACTGTCGAGGAAGGGCCCGCCCGCGTAGGATGTATCGCATACTCCTCCATATTGTAAGCCTGATTTTCCTTATGCAGAACTGCAGCAGCATAATTAAATATGCATGTATTTGCTTAACTGGGTTATCTTGCTAGATACTTGAATAATAAGCATATAGTGCGCAAGTTTAATAGAAATCGGACCAATATTTCAGAAAATATATCACAGAAACAATCAGACTGTATCATCATTAATGAATACGTGCAGAATATGCCAGCCACAGAACTCATACCAGGTAATTGGATATTAAGTACACCAAGGAAGTTTGGTGAAAATTGGACCATTATTTCAGGATATATTGCATGGAAACAAATCGGCTGATCAGATTGCAGCAGCCTAAGTGAACATGCCAATAATTTTCAAAACACTGCGCGGGAATTGCCGAACACAGAACCCAGTGCTTGCATATCAAATACACTGCGCAAGGTTGAAGAAAATTGGACCATTCCTTGGGGAGATATTGAGCGGAACCCCATCAGCTAATCAGATTGCAGCAGCCTAAGTGAAAATGCCTGTATTTTCCGAAAACATGTGCGGAAATTGCCGAAACAGAACCTATACGAGGTAATTGGATATCAAGTACACTGAGTAAGTTTGGTGAAAATTAGACCATTCTTTGAGGAGATATGGCGCGGAATCCAAGCGGCTAATTAGATTGGAGCAGCCTAGAAGTGAAAATGTCCGTAACTTTCCGACAAATGTGTGGTGAAAGTTTGGTGAAAAATGGACCTGTCCTTCAGGAGATATTGTGCGGAAACCAAAAACAGACAGACGGACAGACGGACGTCCTCACGGACTGAATGTTATGTGACTATTCTTTTTTCAAAATAGTCACATAAAATAAAAGTTTTGTCACATAAAAAGAAAAACACAAAATATACTTTGTTTTCAGTGTCACATAACCATCAAACAGAGTTAGCAGACGGACAGACGAACAAACTTATTACTATAGGGCATCCGCACCTCGATGCGGGGCCCTAATTATCAAATACATGGAAGTTGTGTCTTCTTCGGTGTTTATTCGACGATATATTTTTTGTCAGCGTATAAACAAATGATCTACGTAATTGTTAGGCATTTTAAAAACACGTTGCAAATAGAGACTATCACTTTAACCCTTTCACAGCCAATGTCGCATAAATGCACCACAACAATTAGTGCAGTCCCTAATCAGACTGCACTAATTGTCGTGGTGCATTTATGAAAGGGTCGAATAAACACCAAAGAGACACAACTTTCATGTATTTGATAATTATGGCCCCGCATCGAGATACGGATGCCCAATAGTAATCAGTTCGTCGTCTGTCCGCCTGTCCGTCCGTCCATTCACACGGATTGATGGTTATGTGACACTGAGAACAAAATATATTTTGTGATCAGGACTTCACTTTTTGTCGCAATCTCTATTTATATATATGTGCTTTATTCCTTTAGTCTAGTTGGGTTTCTAGAAATTGTGAAAATGAAAGAGTAGTAGGCATTTCGTGTTAAAAGTTGGCAAACAGTTGTTTTTACATAATATGTGTGTGCTGAATCCGACTATGCCGTTTGCCAAGCTGTATCTTCCGTATTTAAGATACAAAAGGGCGGAAAACAAAATGGCCGACATTGAGCACTATCCCAGGCAAACAAGGATACACTACATTGAAAATCTGGATGTAACATTAAAATGTTCTATTAAAATGTACAAACGACCAATGGAAGACAATTTCTAAAAGTTTAATTTCTTTTTATTGCATTCTGAATTATATCCCAAAGGTTAAGCTAAACTGGCTGTAAAACAAAATGACCGCCAATAAACACTGTTTGCAGTCAAACAATTATACACGTTCTATAAAGCACACACAACACACACACACATACACGTAATAATCATCAGGAAGTGTTTTCATTCTAGAACAAATGCTAGTCTTATGCTGGCATCGCCTGGGTTTTTTGTACATCGAACATTTGAATAATTTTGCACTGATGCTAAAGTTGTCTGGCCTGTTTGAGACAAATGTATTAAAATAATTCCTTAAAATGAACATGTATACAAAATCAAAAAACATATAAACACGATTGCATATACAAATGCGCGAATTCACGTCTTCATAACTAAACTTGTCAAATTATATACATTTTGCGTAACAACCTGATTATCTCACAAATACTTGAGACACATATTATCCAATACGGAACTTCCTGCATTTGCAATGTGCAAACATGCACCTTGTGGTATACGTGCAGGAGATAAGTTCCAAGCAAGATCCAGGAATTACCGGTAGCCTCAATAAGAAAGGAAACAGTGAGCTTTCTTCCATATTCGATCCGATCTCGTTTTAGAAAAGCAAATCTAGTCGTCCTTTATGAGCCTACCTTCATACTGCAGCTTAATAAGGAATGAGATTGAAATGGAAGCTCAGACCATCACTTGTAGGCAATCAGGAGAAAGTGATTTTACGAACATCTGTGATCTTGCAGTGTGATCTCGTTTAGAGTGTTCTTATTGGACACGCCGTATACCTTGCAGATGAATTTGTCAATTCACCATTGCTCAGATATTTGAAAAAGTTGTAATCCCCTAAGAAAAAATCAGTATATTTTGTTGCTATGTCCTCCAATGTATGAGGTCACTACATCCCGTAAGTGCCTGAAATGCGGGTAACGTTTCAAGATTATTTTCACCAAAGGGAGTTGCTCTAAAATGATTAGCACTGGGATGTACTTTTTCTTCTTAGAAGTATCAGCTTTAAATCGGAGCCTGTAGTGTGACATTCTTTGAAAAACAGTGAACATTTTATTTGCATTGACAAAGGTTTTTTTTCTATTTTCTAACTACTTTATCCTTTGTAAGATCTTGAATGTAGAGAAATCAAAAGAGCTCAGTGAAGAAATGTTGTAGTTTATTTTCAAGTTTTTTTTAAATTATATGAATTTTTTATGGACCAAAAATATTAATACCAGAATTTTCATATATTTTATCACATTACTTTTTACATGTTCTTCGATAAGAGTAAGACAGGACGTCAAAAGTTTATATACTTAAGTAGTAGTACAACAACTAGAGTTAGCAATAAAACGCGTCTTATAAGGGGTTTATATAGTTTCAGAATCCGGTAAAAGGTAGAAAGTTTATGTTGTTTTATGTTAGGATCAGACTTAAAAGTACATGTTTTGCGCATTTTAACAATTTCCGAGACTGTTTGAACTGTAATATAATTTTGAGTGTGCTATATGGTTGTTTTAAATCTCATCATTAACTATAAACGTACGGTGAAATGTATGTGTTTTTACAATTATTTTTTGCCAGAGAAAATGATGGTTATTAATCACAGTTATTAGTTTTCACGAAACAAAACAAACACAAGATAACTGGAATATTCGTGCTTCGATTCTTCGATATTCTGCTGGTTTAAGAACAAAATATTGATAGCTCAGTGTGTTCACAAGAAGTCTCAGTGGGTCTCCTTGAAAACAAAACAATTCTGCAGGGAACAGGTCTGCAGTATATCCATGTGTGTCTTTAACCAAAAGAGCTTAGCCCTGCTGACTGAACTTTAACCCATTACCCCATAGGGTATTTTAGATCTAACCGCTTTGAATAAATCTACCGAAAGGGAGCATTTACTAGAGAAAAGAAACCTTTAGAATTGTGCAGTTTACTAACCATTGTGATAAATAGAGCATTTGCTCCTACGGAGCAAATGTTATATGTATACAATGGTTTCAAAGAGTGACGTTTACAGAGACGTCAAAAAGCGTCAATATTGGGGAATGGGTTAAGGTACTTGTCTAGCGTTTATAGTTTGGAAATAAAGGTAATATAAAATATTATCTCAGTATTCAAGATATGCCTTGCAATTTTCGTCTGATAAAATTAACATTCAAATAATAGACATGAATCCGGTTGTGACAGCTTATAAGAATACGTTAACCCTTTACTCTATAAATACTCCCTTCCTGTGCCTTTGCAAACAGAGTAGACCCATATCAGACGGCTCCTACAGCCTACAGGAGCCGTCTGATCAGGGTCTGCTGTGTTTGCTGATTAAATAATATAGACCTGGTTTAACAGCTCCAGCCATGAGCAAACATTCTGGTTTTCTTTTGCCGATTTAAATTCATAATGTCACTATTTCTTCAATGTATTCAATGAGTAAAGATTTTATTCAGTTACAATTTGGCCAGATCGATTAGTACGATGACGTTTATGAATTACAAGATTTCCAAAACCTGTACCTAAAACGGTGGTCACAACCCTCCGTACGTGCAAATGCGTGTTGTCTACGTGCAAAAACGTGGGGAAATTTTGGGGATCCGTACGTGGTGAGTACGGCCTCCGTACGGATTTAGGAGCACGCAGACACGCCGTAGCACTCTTGGTGCATGCAAAACTTTCGCTGCGTTCGAGCTGCGTTCGGGCTACGGATTCACCAACGTACGGGTGACGCACGTGCTTCTACAGCCAACATGCGCACAACGTACTGACTCCGTGAGTGTTTTTTTAATCTTTCCCCCCCCCCCCCCCCCCCCACAGTCGCTTGCTCTACAGACGGCGCACTTAGCACGTGCGTGTTGCGTGGTCTGTGCTCACTCGGCACTTCCCCAGTTCTACTGTCCAATGAACTGACAAAATTCACGAGGACCGTACGTGAGCAGCACGTGGACCATACGGCCTCCGTACGATAATGCAGCAATCGCACGGAGATCGTACGTTGTGAGCACGTTTTAAGCACTTTCAACTCACTTACCGCGCGTGCCAAGGCGAGGCTGTCGTGCGTGCCACGTACGTACACCTTGCGCAACCGTGCGTGTGACGTGCATTCCTCCCTGCATTTGCTACTTCTTCTCCACGTTTTCAGAAAAACGTAGCAGCCCTTGCCTCCCCAAAAAACGTACGTGCTAAAAACACGCACGGCGGGTTGTGACCAGGCCTTAAATCTAGATACCAACTACTCAGCTCATGTTTTTAATTAATTTGCCTAGGCATCAATAAGGTGTGTATATATACATTCATCCTTTTTAAGGATAGCTAATTACTGTCTTCACCAAACCCTGTTTTAACTCTTCAAGACGAGTCTAAATAGTTGTCAAACACTAAGTTTAGTATTTGAATATGCACTTTTTTCTATAGCCCTGGTTTTGTTTTAAATTTTTGGAAGGGGAAATGACAACTTAGCTTTATACGATATTCTATGTACTATTTATTGTTAGTTGCATTACTTCTGAATTTGTTCTGAACAGTAAGATCACATATCTGTAGAGACTCCTAAACACGTCAAACCTATACAAAATACAGCAGTATCACTGTGGATCATATGTTTCCATTCTGATCATACACACGCGTTGATTAAATTCTGAAAGTATGTACTACTCCGAAAGCAAAAGCAGCAATGCTAAAAGAGATCATTGCATACTCGGTTTCATTCAGTATGTTCAAGGACAGTTTTCAAAAGTTCAACACTACAGTAAAACCCCTATACATCGGACGTTCCATTTAGTATAAATATAGGTCTTGGAAACAGGTGGCAGTTTAATGCAAGGTGAGAGTCATGCAGAGAGCTTCCCTAGGAGCTGTCTGCATGACATTCTCCCTGCATGAAGCAACCACATGTTTAAAAATATCCAAATTTTTCTCCGGTTTAGAGGGGTTTTACTGTATTCTCTCGCCCTCTGGCACCGACTAAGTGGTATTCAATTTTCACAACTGAAAGCATTAAAATTAATTACTCGCATTAACAACACTGAGAATAAAAACGCCTTTTAATCCTTGGAAATGAGAGTCTAGACATTTGGAAACAGCGTTTATCCAGATCAGAGGTATTATAGAGGCGCCATCTGACAAGGGTTTGCATTGTTTGATATTCAAAATTATCAAGCAAAGTAAAGCCTTCGTAGTAAATGAACTATGCAATTAAATAATGATGGGCATTCCACTTTCGAAAATTGATCTTACAAAGAGTTAAGAATTACGTTTTATTCGAATATCAATAATCTTATATTGGAGAGTTTTACAAGAATTCTATTATGATATACAGCTGAACTTCGATATCTCGAACTTCAAGGGACCATACAAATTAGTTCTAGATAACAGATGTTCGAGTTATCCGATTCCTGATCTGGACGATTTCTTTAGTTTAAAGCTTAATGCAGGTCTAAAGTAATGTTGAAAGCTCCTGTAGGAGCTTACAGCATTACTTTAGACCTGTATTAAGCTGCAACATGTGTTTCTATATATGCATACATTGTAGTAATACATCATTTTAGAGTATTTCTGCACTGTAAGATTTGGAAGGACCGACCTTTTTAGTTCGAGTTATCCCGAAGTCCGAGTTATCTGAGTTCCAGATATCGAAGTTCCACTGAATATTTGTTTGGGTTTGGTAGTTGATATTTTTGTAGGAAATGCATGTTTTGTTATAAAATTGTATTGTTTTATGAGAAATTATTTAAACCTTTTTATGTAATGTACGAAATAATGTCAGCGTGAATAGTTTTCCGCTGGGTTTTTTTATATTGGCATAAAAAACAAGAATTATTTAGTATTGGTTGAGGTACATCAGATCTATTATGCTTCATAAGCAAACAGGAGTGACCCTGTTCAGACGGCTCCTATCAGACCAATCCGATCTGTATCTGGTCTGTTTGCGAAAAGCATTTGGGTGAGGTAAAGGCTTATATCATTGAAATATTTAGTCATTGATCTAACTAGTGAAATAGTATGTTATATAATAAATGCTTATTTCAAATATCGCCATATCATTACTGCCATAGATGTGTGTTCCTACAGGTACAATATTCCTTTAGCTGTTACCCTTCAATACACCACTCGCAATCACACTTGGAGACAGCTTGGGTCCAAAATTCTTTGGCACCTGGCCAATAGTAAAAAGCTTAATCGAAACGGGAATGAGTCAAAACTGCGCCAGGTCTAAATGTGAACAGGGTCCAAGAATATAAAACTTCTAATTTTGAGGCTGAGATCAGAGTCCATGCTTATAAAGCTTTTTAGTTGAGTCTGGGTTTGTACTCAAGCTTTTGATTGGTCAGATTTGAGTCAAAGGCTCAAATCTGACCAACCAAAAACTTGAGAACGAACTCAGACTCAACTGAAAAGTTTTATAAGTATGGACACATATGCTTAAGAATGATCTCAGACTCAAGTAAAACGTTTTTTTAATCTCGGGGCCAGTAGTTAGCTTTTCACAGCGAGATAATTGCTAACTTTCTCTGAAATAAATGGAATCCATACAACTGAAACAAGTGTCTCATTGACATAATGAGTTTTGTCGATCGAATTCTTCTCTCGTGTCAGTTGCAATCAACGTCACACTTAGAAATCAGTATCAACAACATGTCACGTTTCCGAGCAATTTAGAGCTTTCTTCAAAACGGCCCAGATTTGGGAAAGTGTCATAAAAGTGATAACCCTTTGAATACGGGAAATGCGCGCATTACCATTTACACACAGTGTGAACCCAACTCAGAGGGCCCCTAGAGGAGCTATATGATTAGGGTATGCACTGTCCGTCATTCAAACCCCTATCGCAAATTTTACCCTTTCATATTGTATGAACTCTACCAATTAACAATAATGGACTATTCCACTCTGAAAATTCAGCACGTAAAGTGTTAGGTAATCAGTATCACCAAGAGTGAACGTGGGTGAGGTGTTGAGTTGAACCAACTGAGCGAACCACAGTAATTGTTTAACCCTTTTGGCGCCAAATTTTTAATTGTCGTCTGAAATCCAAGTTTGTTAAATCATTCGGTAAAATAAGGAAATGAGATAAATAAATGCAAATTTCAAAGTAATAAAGCACAGATATAGAGATTGAGACAAAAAGTGAAGTCCCTGATCAGACGCGGCCTTAAAAAGGCGGCGTCTAATCTGGGACTGCACTATTTGTCGTGGTGCACTTATGCGACATTGGCGGTGAAAGGGTTAATTTAGTAAATTATAGTAAACGTGTCTAGAACAGTCATTCCATAGAAGTTTGATTCTGGATTGTTTAGGCAGGTGATATTTTACAGCAGGACTACAGTTATACAGAACGTTTCCACAGCAGCATTTAACCCATTCCATCCTAGACTATATTTAGACCCAACCTCTTTGAATACATCTACTGAAAAGGAGCATTTACTAGAAAAAGAAGAATGTTTAGAATTGTGTAGTTTTCAGACCATTGTGATACCAACGGATCCCTGAAACAAGAAGTATGAAACCCTTTCCCTAATATAAACGCATTTTTACGCATTTTCAAACAGAGTAGACCGAGATCAGACGGCCCCTTTAAGAGCCGTCTGACCAGGGTCTGCTCTGTTTGCTAATGGGATTTGAAATATTTATTTCTTTACTTTCTAAAATGGCTACAATGTCCCACCTTCCAAATTTCATTATAACTATTTTGATCATGCATATTCTGTAGGTATTGAAATTTGCAATAAACATAGAACGGAGAAAGAGTTTACCAAGCGTTTGCCATCTTGGCTCCTTATTGTACGCTATATTTTATTAAACGCCATTGTTTCTACCTGTGTGTCTTAGCAAAAAGCGTATACTAACTGGATTGGGAACATTGTCTATTAAAGCAGGAGAAATGTAGTTTACTGGTCTTGGTATTTTCTTACCTTTGATCAAGTCTACAAACTGTTGATCCTCCTTCTCTACCACGAGTCTTATTGCTGGATTTTCATTTATATTATGGTAAGTCTTAAACTGACAATGACACTGGAGGTATGGACGTGTGTTTTTACGCGACACTTCGACACTTCTACCTACTTAAATGAAAATCCTTTCATGTCAAAGTTACAACCATAACATAAAAATAATGGATGCACAGACGGTTAGACGGACACATTTTCGAGTAAAGATCCATTACAAAAAAGAAACAGGCTTACACTTTCCAACCGAGTCGGACAGACAGTTAACTCAAGGACCTTAACCCTTTCCCTCATATAAACGTGTTTTCACGCATTTGCAAACAGAGTAGACCCAAATCAGATGGCTCCTAGAGGAGCCGTCTGATCAGGGTCTACTCTATTTGTTAATAGAATTTGAAAGATCAGTGTCTTTACTTTCTAAAATGGCTACAAAGTTCCACCTTCCATATTTCATTATAACTATTTTGGCCATGAATATGCAGTAGGTACTGAAATATGAAATAAACATAGAACAGGGAAATGGTAAACTGCCATAGTAGACCCGTTATGAATATACATCAGAACAGTGTTACACTTTTCAACCGACACTCCTTAAGTGCGACCTCTAAGGTGTTCTCATTGATTAAATCATAAAAGATGCCATAACAGATTGTGAAAATTTCGTGTGACTACGAGGTGGTTAAAAAAGGATACGAAATTTTCACATCACCTACTTGTGACATATTTGTACGTAATTGTCACACATGTGTGAGGAATTGGTACGAAAGTTTTACACGTGTGACATATTCGTATGTGTGAACATTACGGTTCAACAATGCGTCCTTGCTTTCCCCTGGAAAAGGGGGGAATAGATAATTTGTATTTTTGAACATGTGCATGCGCTGACTTTCAAACTAATATATGTCTTATTCAAACGTTTAATTTCTTATTATGCTGTAGAAACAGAACAATTATTATAACTGGATGTGCATTTAACTGTATCTTCAACAAATGTGGAATATCATTAGAAATACAGTCTATTGTGTATTATGCGTACGTCTTACACCATTGTTCTTTTAGTTTTTAAAAGTAGTTCTCAGCTTTATAATATAATATAGAACCTGTCTAAAGCGGCTATCAAAATGAGGTCTAATTATGGGTCTGTAGCTTAATGGAGTACAAAGGTAGTGCTTTCTGTATTACGTTTGCCCTGCTTTAAGCAACCGCCTGTGTTTAGACTCCTATATTCTAAACTTTACTATAGAGTATATTTTTATACAAGAGGGCCACGATGGCCCTGATATCACTCACCAGACAGTCAGAGGAGAAACTTTTCAAAGTGTTCACTATGTTTCTATAGAAATCTGGCCACCCCTGGGGCGGGGCTTCATTTGAACCCAGGGGCATAATTCATATATGTTTTGCAGAGGAATTCAAGATGCTATGTGCCAAATATGAAAGCTGAAAAACTTTCAGTTTCAGGAGAAGATTTCTAAAGGTATCACAATATGTTTCTGTATGAAACAAGAGGGCAATTGACAGTGTTAATTTTTCAGCAGACAACATTTCTAACAGATGACAGAAACTTTTTTTTTTTTTAGCGTAAACATACGATTATATAATAGTATTTAACTCCTTCTCCAACTAGACTATTTTTTTATGATGACATATCAAAACAGGAAAGTTTTGCCGTAGCAAATATTGCAGAATTATAATCTTTATCATTTCATAGGCAAACACAGCAGACCCAGATAAGACGATTCCTATAGAAGACATCTAATTTGGGTCTACTCTGTTTTTTTGTTTTTTGTTTTCTGAATAGTGAATAGTTAATGTTATCCTAAACAGCACAAATGACAACACAAACTGAAAACACTAGTGCTGTGAACAGTTAATGCTAACAAACATTTGCTTAATGCATAATATAACAACAACGAACACTAGATCGGTAGTTCCACCACCCATTACACATACATGGACAAGCGTGAACCCATCCACCACCCATTCATACATGTGGACAAGTGCGACAATCCCTATGTACATGTTTGATCATGTATGTATTCCTCTTGGCGAAATGAAAATCAAGAGGAACTCTTAGGGAAGAGGAAGTGTGGACGAAATGCTTATAAAGAGAAGAGAAACATAGAGGAAGGGAGGAATAACACAACAAGGAATCACTGCTGATACAATTTTGATCTTTGTGGGTCGCCTACAGTGCAGCTTCTCACAAAGTTTCAAACGTGTTGGCAGTAGCTATCAAGCCGCGCATTACACTGATCTCTAGGCAAAGTAATAGAGAGCATATTGTTGCACTTAATCTATACACGTTTGCAAAGAGTTCTTGAATTTTTCTAGAAAATGTGTACATCTGTGTGTCCACTTCATAAAATCAGTTATAAAATTGAGTTCGCTTTTGAATAAGTTTAGTATGCTAATCTCTTTTGTTCTCTTTTCACTCACAAAATATGACTTGTAGATTGTAAAAGCTACTATATTAAGGATGATATTAACATCGGTGTATTCAGGTACCTTGTAGCCAATGATAATGTGTCGGATATGTTTCATATTGTTTGAGATGCCACATGATGTAAATGCATTTTGAATAGCTGTCCAGAATAAGGCAATGCTTTTACAGTTTATGAAAAAATGTTCATAATCTTCTTTGCATGAACACAGTGCACAATTTGACGAAGTCTCGATTTTCCACTTACAGAGATTTTCCTTTGTTGGGATAATGTTATGTAACAACTTATATTTGAATTGCTTAATTTTGTTGTTTATGCCAGTTTCGTATAAGGCTGAGTAGACAGATGGCCAGTACAGCCGGTTTTCAGAAAACCTATTTTCCCAGATTTTATGTATGTATGGCTTTTCAAAATTGTTTAATGCAAATACGTTATAGAAATCTTTATTGGTCATATTTGGAAAGCTATATCGAAACTCTTTTATTTCAATGTTTAATACTGTTTTAACATGTGTTTGTACTGAGTCTTTAGATCTTAATATTTTTGCCCATGTTTTAGGCAGCGCTCGTTTCAAAATATTAATTTCTGCGATCCAGTTCCTAGTATCTCTAAGTTTTTGAAATATAAATTTTTCATCTATTTTACCGTCTTTTGATAAAATATCGTTAACAAACAAGATATCCGATTTTATCCAATTATCGAATATTAGCAATTTACCCAATTTGGTTTTTATGTGGCAATTTCCCCAAATTAATTGTTTACGAATATGGAAAAACTTAATTATTTTCGCATTATTAGTCATTTTCCTGAATTCTATCCACGTACTTAGCAGATCTTGATAAAAACGGGGTAAGGCCCGTTTTACTTTTGGAAGGTTTTTGAAGTTATCTATGTTCATATAAAATATCAAGCAATTTCCCCCATATTGATTGAAAAAGTATTTCGGAATTACTGTCCAATTGGAATCCTGTTTTTCCGATAATAGATTTTTAACCCATTTGATTTTTGTGGCTTTGATGAAAGACTTAGTATCAATCATACTGATGCCCCCGTCGTGCTTTTTTCCTATCAGAGTGTTTCGTTTTATTTTTTCCGATTTGTTTGACCATAGGAAATTGAAGAACATCGAGTTAATTCGTTTTATGACGATTTCCGGTACATATTTAGAATGAAACAGGTATATAAATTTTGGAAGCAAAAGTGTCTTGATGACAGAAACTTTGTGTTAAGTTGTTAACTAACTCTCTCTCTCTCTCTCTCTCTCTCTCTCTCTCTCTCTCTCTCTCTCTCTCTCTCTCTCTCTCTCTCTCTCTCTCTCTCTCTCTCTCCTCTCCCTCTCCCTCTCCCTCTCCCTCTCCCTCTCCCTCTCTCTCTCTCTCTCTCTCTCTCTCTCTCTCTCTCTCTCTCTCTCTCTCTCTCTCTCTCTCTCTCTCTCTCTCTCCCCCTCTCCCCTCTCTCTCTTTTCATTCGATCGATTAACAAAATAACTATAGGATATATGTATACATACCTTTAACCTGCTGAGCAAATGGTTTTTGCAGAAATTTTCACCTATTACATTTTCAAAATCCAAGCTATGATCAGTCTACCAAAATGCAATCAGGATATTAAACAGTTTAGATCCGGATTAACTCGGCGTCTCATCTGGGTACACTCTGTTTGCAAAGGTATTTACTCATCCGCCCATAGCAGGCTAAATGTTATGAAATGAAAAAGCTTTAACAAAAGGTTTTGTAACAAAAGTGTCTGCGCATTACTTTTTTATGCATACCAGAATGCTATTTAAAAAGGTGTATTTAATAGTTATACACTTTGTGTTTATGGCGATATTATATCTTCGTAGCCAGACGATCTGCAATTGCTATTCAGTTAACTGTACACGCGTTTAATTCTGGAACTCCGACAATAATTCGTAACACTATTTGTGTAATATACTTGTGGCAAACATTTTGTATAGAATGGATTTTATTAATTTTGAATATGGCCAATCTAGGGTAAGCTAATACTTTTTATCGTCATGCACGCTATATTTAGCATATTTACAGTTGGTATCATTTCACCGAAGGATCCAGTTTAGATTCAGAGAAAGTGCCGATGTATCATCAGGATCCAAACTGTATGAAAACCTGATAACATTTCGGTAGACAAACTGATGATAGCTTGAATTTTGAATATAATGGGTAAAAATGTATGTAAAATATTTTGCCCTGCAGGCTAAATGTTAATCTAGGAGTCAAATATTTTAACCCATTCACGCACAGACTATTTTTAGATCCAACCTCTTTGAATAAATCTACCAAAAAGGAGCATTTACTAGAAATAAATGAATATTTTAGAAGTGTGTAGTTCTGAAACCGTTGTGATAAATGGAGCATTTGCTCCTATGGAGCAAATGCTCTATTTATCGCAATAGTTTCAAAACTTGACTTTAACAGAGTCATCAAAAGGCCTCAATATGAGGGAATGGGTTAAATCAAATATGTTTTACTTTTATTCGCATTAAACATTTTACAATGTTTCTAGCCTGTATAATAGCATGGACATAGTTACAGAGAAGTCATATACATACAATCATTGTAACATAATTTACAAAAAACATTATTTTAGAGAATATTTATCTAAAACGTCATTTGAATTCGAACGTATATACTCAGACAATGCAATTTATATGGCATGAGATATGACAATATGGGTCACTGTGTCTAGTTCTTAGATTCACATTTTTTTACTAGAATATATTACGAGAAATAACCGAATTAGCTATTTTCGCATTGTGCTGCTTGTACTGTAGAATACTGAGGACAATCTTAAAAGGAATACTTTTTCACCTAGTTTTGCTTTAAATGTTTTGTATGATTTCATTTAATTTTGGCACAATTAAACACTATTAAAATGTTTAAAATTACTTACACCCAAAACACACATACGCACATCCATACACACACTTACTCACGCACGCGCGCGTACACACTCACACACGCACACAAACGCACACGCACACACACGGCTGATAATGAATTGTACACACTATATCAGAGTTGTAAACAAGAAGAGCGCTGAAGACCATCAAGTGAACTGTTTTCCACGTTTCTCCGTAATACCTTATCTAGTTTGTATCGTTAAGATTGCCTCTCCTACAACATTTTAATTAGTGTTAACCCTTTTTGCCAGAACTTGAGTTAGAGATGGTACAGTATAAATTGAGGTTAACATATTAGCTTAACGCAAATGCTAAACGCAAATTCTAAATCCAATTGTGCGACCTTGACCTTTGATATACGTACCGGGGCTGGATATGCTACTGTAGCATGTCCAGATAAACATTGTGGCTAAATTTGAGAATGATCCACCAAGCAGAACTTGAGTTAGATGTTACAGACGGACAGACGGACAGACGGACAATGCCATTCCATAATACGTCCCGGGTTTTTTTTTCAAACGGGCGTATAAATAATGTATATTCCATTTTCTAAGGTTTGATCGTGCTATAAGGTACAAAATCAGGTCAGTGCAATGAGGAATTTGGGCTCTGTAATGACAACAAGATAGTTTTCAAATTGAAATGCTTGGTTGATTAGAATATATGTTTCTAATCGCCTTTGTGTTATTTGTAGAGGAATACTAATTCTGATAAAATATGTCATAGAACTCGCTGTTTTATAACTTCGTAATTCACCACATCATCATATTGTTGTACCACGGTCTTCTAGACTACATTTGATTTTATTTGATACGCAAAATTTATATTGTAATTCAATCCGTTTTCTGCATCCTTTGAAGCATTGTGACGCCGCATAGACGTGTGGTTTTCAACGCATAGACAGGGCCCCGTCTATGCGGCGAACAAGTACACTTACGCCGCATAGACGATATCAAATACATACAATCTAGTGAGTCTGTGTTACTATACCACCGTACAAGTAAATGGAGAGGAAAATATCGCAATCGGACCACCATTTTGTTCATGTGTCCGTCCGTCCGCTTGTATGTCTTTAGACATGGTATTCTATACTTTAAACACATGGCCCAAACAAAATGAAAATACATAGAAGCAATTGCATTTTCCAGCGGATTGTATTCTTTTTTCAGCAACTGCCGCTGGAAGTTGAAGATAAATGCGCAAAAAGTTTTCTTTAAGAAACAAAATGTATTCGTAGTTTTATTTTGCAGATCTCTAGTTCCTATATCCATCACCTGAATACATGTTGCGTATAATAACCAACATAAGTTAATCTCATCCGAGATGTAAAGTTGCTATGCTCGCTAAAAGATTATACGGTACAGACAAAATCACTTGAGACAAAGTCAAGGGCTAGTTATGGCTAGCTATAATGAAAGATATGAAATAGAAATCAAGGTTTACAATTTCGAATTCAAGTGACCATATGTGTAATGTTAGGTTGTTGAGGAAATATTGTGGCAATAAGATCATATTATATAAAATAATAGGGTATAGAAGATCTCCATTTTGACTTAGTAAATGGCTATAATTCTGTCAGAACACAGGTTCACAACTTTGCATTTCAACAAACCTTCGTGTAAAGGTTTGAGACTCTATTCCTCAGATAATAAAGCAGCAGCATCCTTATTACCATTAACATCTTCATTATTATCATCATTTTCATTGAAGCTGTTATATTCTCCATTTTTTAAATGTATGATGAATACTTTTAAGTTAGACCTGTCTATACGTCAAAAAAGCACACTTGTGCCGCATAGACAGGACGACCTTGTGTGCGTTGCGCGTCGCCGCATAAACAAAACTGCCGTCTATGCATTGCAAATCGAACCGATCACGTTTATGCGGCGACACGTTTATGCGGCGTCACAAAGCATATTATATGTTTTAAAAATTAATGATTGATCACTTTAAGAAATAATCTTCATCCAATAATTTATCATGTCAAGTTTTCTATGAATAACAAAGGGAATAAGTAGTTCGCCATACATAGCTTTGACGCTGGTAGATCTTTTTACACCACGTATTTTGCGGCAAATTTTTGTGAGCACGATTTCTTCATCTGGTCCTTTATGGTAACCCCGTACTTCAGCCGCATAGTTCAAGGTTGGACGTAAAAAAGATATTTTTCTATCAGAATTATCAAATCATGATTATTGATAAAATCCAAAAAGTCAGTATCATTTAATTTTCTAACTATCCCATTCACGTCCCATGTGATGATTTTTGTTTCCTTTTCTTTTTGCTTCCAGTCGTATTCTTGTTTTGTCATTTTTCTTTAGGCGGCATGAAGATATAGCATTTATGATGTTCCAAAACAAAATATTTTCCAGATTTGCTTTGATTTAGCTTCATTCTGAATTTATTTTCCGAGATAAAATCCACGGCTTGTTTTCATGGGAAGTAATCGAAAAAAAAAACCTTATCGCTTTCAGTTTACAGATCTTAGTGATACAGATGAATCCATCATAGAAAGATGTTTAACTATGGGTCTATAATGCTGGCTGTAGCTTAATGCAGGTAAACAGTAATCAAGAATACTCCTAGAGGACCTTTCTGTATCGTGTTACCCTTTTCAACCATTTTTGCCCCATTTCGCCCCTTTGCAAACAGAGTTGACCCAGATAAGACGGCTCCTCTTATAAGAGTCTGCCCTGTTTGCCTATCGAATTATAATAAA
Organism: Azorinus chamasolen; assembly: GCA_963576725.1. NCBI lineage: Eukaryota > Metazoa > Mollusca > Bivalvia > Cardiida > Solecurtidae > Azorinus > Azorinus chamasolen. The sequence continues at coordinate 75,141,082 of OY755243.1, forward strand.
TCTAACTCTAGAGCTTCTACAAATATCTAACAATCATATGCATCTTTCATCATTAAAACATCAGCCAATACATATACATGAGGTCATTACTTCTTACAGAAATATTCAGTAAGGAGAGGGTTAAGCAACCACTTGCTTGTTGAGATCCATGTGTCCAAAACATTATGCAGTAAATTCCCTCTAATGCGATCACCTAAAAGAGGTATTATTCTGGACGGTAGATGCATGTTGTAGCTTGATGCCGGACAAAAACAATACAGAACGCTCCCAGAGAAGCTTTCTGTAATACTTTTGCCCTGCATTAAGCAACCACCTGGTTATAAGGACAGATACATGTATGTTCATTCATTAAGTGGTCGCATTAGAGGGGTTCTACTGTATCAGAGTGACTAAGACAGGTTCTACTGTACTTTGGTAAGTAGAAAACAATGGCTTTATTAGATAAGAAAGACTGTTACAGCAAAAATCTTTTAACATACGGAAAATTTCACAGCACGGTATATAAAAACATGGTATTATCGGCGCGAAGGCATGAAACTCTCGCGTCTATAATCTATGTGGAACGCTTTCCGTGGAATTTCACTGGTACGAGGGCTGATTTATTAAGAATCCTAAGAATATTATTGAAATGTAATTTTTGGTTTAAACCGAGTCTGCAATTTTCTCTTTTTGCATTTCTACATTTGCTTTCGAGGGATCAACCATTTTCAGAATATATGTACTTCACAACAGCAGGCGTTAAGTGCTTGTGTGGCGGCTGTAAAAGGTCGCCACGAACTTCATTCTCAGTGTTGTTATATTTTCTGGTCCTTCGGGATCATTAGTTTTGATGTTATTAGTTTTGAAAATTGAATACTGCTTAAGCCGATGCTAGGGGGCGTGGGTAGTGTTGCATTTTTTAATTACTATTCATGAACAGACTCAATAAAACCAAGTCTACAATTTTCTCTTTTTGCATTTCTACTTTTGCTTTCGAGGGATCAACCATTTTCAGAATATAGTATAAGTGTAATAACAGTATGCATGGAAATAATACAGTTTTATATGGTTGGAAACAGGTCGATAGATTTGTATCCCTGTATAGTTTGTACTTTGAAAATAAAAATATTATAAAACGATTTCTCCTAATTTCTCATATGGTCAGGGCTAATAAAAACTTTAGTGCTGCTCCGGAAAGATTAGCAACGGTAATGGCCTAGGTACGATGACTAAAACGTTGCGGAAGATAAATGCATATTCCAATGTATTTCTTTTTGGTGTAAGCCGATTTAAAGCTAGTTTTAAGAAATAACGTATATTTGCTTTTTAAAGTTTGGCCCACTTAAGAGTAACATTCCTACAAAGTACGCTATATAAATAAATGTTTTATTTTATTATCGACTTGAAGTCAGTCACGATATCGATGTCATTTCAATGGAACTTCGCACGGAGATCACTCCGTAACAAAGAAATATTTTGCTTTACAATTTCGAAACAGAAATAAATAAATTTAATGTCATTTGTTATTGAATACCTATTGCATTATGTTTCAAACTAAAATGTGATCGGACTGTTCTTGATTAAATTGACTTGCTGCTTTAAATGGCCATATTGAATTGAATAGAACGTTAGTCTGGTCGAAATTAATCTAAAAATAGAACATAACTTAAAGTACTGAAGGTGCTCGTCCGGGGTTCGTTTATCCCTGTTGCAAATTCACGTAAGAAATAATGACAACATGAATAGTTATTAGCTCATTTGTTTTCATAATGACAGGGTTAATTTGGTACTGTAGAAACTATAGTCGATTCTATGATAAGTTCATAAGCAAATAAAGAAGACCTTGATCAGATGTACGACTATTCTAGGAGCCGATTGATCAGGGTCTACTCCATGTGCAATGCGTGAAATCGCGTTTGCATGGGGGAAATGGTTAAGTAAAATAAAAGCTGTTGAACAGCACTTTATTTTATTGCTATTTTTGCAGAGGAGGGCGAAGTAGTTGTTAGATAGATAGATAGATAGATCAATTTATTTCAATAGTGTGCACGTAACATGGTTACAAAGGCAATTTAAAGAGGAAGTCCCTACAATGAACGCATAGTTTCAATAATATCATAAAACTTGGTATTTTTTATGCTCAGTCATTATTATGAAGGTTGCATATTTGAACTTATATCGAAAAATGCCCCTGTGATACAAATAAACCGATTTCATCAATACTTATAATTTTTGTTCTACAACACAATATTATCGGCATTTTCCGCTAATATTTTCCGCGTTTTGCCGATGATCACCCGATCCCTCCATTGTTTACGTAATAGCTTTTCTCAGAAGTGTTCATAGAAACGCGAATAGGGCGAACAGTTACGAAACTAAAACCTAACCCGAATAAAACTGAAACATCGGGAGTAAAGTCGGGATCGGCGATACCAAACACATGGATGTTTTGTCATTATAAATGGTAATTAGATGGGGTTTCTTGCAATATACTACTTTTCTGCATATAAACAAATGAGTTTTGTATATTTTAAGTGTTTTTGAAACGCGTCAAATGTAGTGACTTCCCCTTGAACCCTTTCCCTCATATAAACGTATTTTCACGCATTTGCAAACAGAGTAGACCCAGATCAGACGGCTCCAAGAGGAGCCGTCTGATCAGGGTCTGCTCTGTTTGCTAATAAAATTTGATAGATCGGTTTCTTTGCCTTCTAAAATGTCTACAATGTTCCACCTTCCATATTTCTTTATAACTATTTTGTTAATGAAGATTCAGTAGGTATTGAAATTTGGAATAAATATAGAACAGGGAAAGGGTTAAAACAAATTAAAATAGTTCTTTCTTACGGAGTGACCTCCGTTAAACAGGCAGGGTCCTTTCTGCTATTCAGGAAAATTAACCTATATATTAACATGAGATACTGAATTATTCATGACATCAACGTACAGTTTACATTATAAAAATGTAAGATTAAATTCCAAATATATACAATGTACTTAGCGGTATTAAGTGGGTTTTTTAACTAGAATAGAAAAAGTGCTATTGTAGAAGCATATGATCTAGATCCAAACCATTACTTTTTGGTAAGTTAATTTGATTTTATCTCGGGGACATTAGTTTCTAAATCGTGATAAACTTTTGCAAACAGTTTTGATCTAGATTAGTTTCTGAATTTTGATTAGGATCAAACCTGCGTTGTGTATTGGACCTAAATTGTTTGATAGCCATTTAGTGGTGGAATAATTGTAGAATATTGGAGGTGTATAAAGAGACTGTATTTTCTTAACTCGAGTTTCCTTTGTACAATGAACTGTTATTACGTATTTGGTGTGGTTAGGCTACTTAGTAAACGGTATGGATCTTGATGACACATCGGTTTATTCAATGTCTCCTCCGGATCTAAACCATTTGACGCTTGCATTGCAAATATGATTTAAGAATAAATACAATATTTCAATATTATAGAATTCAAGTAATGGAGCAGATGTCATTTTGATTAGCAGCTTTCAGGTTACTCATGCCACAGAATTGATCATCACATCCACCACCCTATTTAAATTACAATGTACAGTAGAACCTGTATTAAAGGACTATTATTTCCTTGAACGCTCAAAGAAAACAACAGGTGGTTGTTACTCCTGTCCTTCCCTATGTTTATACACCAGTAAATAATGTTTGATCTATAACAAAATAGACAAATTAATAGCAAATGATTTAGTGACGAAAACTAGTATTTTTATTTGTGATGCACATCTAATGGACATGAACATGCGATATGGACACATCACGTCTGTCTACAAGCATTTCACGTTGCTCAGGTTTGATAAAGTTTTCCATGATATTTACAAATGCTATTTTTTTACCAGTTCCATTTATGCTAGTCAAGTTTCTTGTTCAGTATTATATTTAATTTTCTTGTGTTATCTTTATGAGTTGTCCAATTTCACAAAGTTCACTTTCCACATTTAATGTGCTAATGCCTAGAATAAACGCACATTTTATATAACATCATACAGAATATTAGTTGTGAGTTAAATCATTCTTATGAAAATTGTCTATTTGAACTTCTAACAAAAATTGTCTTTGTGATACAAGATCTACAGTTTTCTTCAATACTTTAATGTTTAACAGTTACAATAAACCCCACACGAATAAACACTAAACAAGCTTTTTATATCAAACACATATACTGCCTTTCCATATATGAACAAATTATTTCTGGATTTTATGCACATTTTAATAGGTTTGCAAGTACAGACTGTAAATGTCATGTTTTATTTCTCCTTTGTTGTTATCCAACTCCATTCGTGCCCTTTGATGCTTTGCATCAATGGTTTTCTTGTTAGTATATTGATGCATGCGACATATAATTAAGGTGGTTTCCGAATTTTCGCCTACGTTCAATATTAGAAAGATAAACAAGTGCTTCACATTGCAAATCCATGATTACATCTCCAATTAATTTAGAAAATGCGTCAGACCAGGAACCGAACTGTTTGTCACTCTAGTGACGGGTTTAAAAATAAACAGAACAAGATCTGCTTTCGAAATCTAAATTAGTAAACAGTTTCTATGAGCGAATGGAGGTTTAGGAGATGAAAGGTTAATCCTTTCTCATATATTAAAACAAACATTTTCACGCATCCATCTGAAAACTGAGTAGACCCAGTTCAGACAGCTCCTATCTTCTTTCTAAAATGGCTACACTGTTCTCCATTCCATATATCATTATAGCTTTTATGACCATGAATATTCAATAGGTATTGACATTTAGAATAAATACAACACTAGGCATGCTAAAACTCTAATGTGCTGCAAATTTTAACCCATAACCCCATAGGCTATTTTTAGATACAACCTCTTTGAATAAAACTACCGAAAATGAGCATTAACTAGCGAAAAGGAAAATTTTAGAAATTTGTAGTTTGAAACCATTTTGATAAATAGAGCATTTGGTCCTATAGGAGCAAATGCTCTATTTATCACAATGGTTTCACAAAGTGACTTTTGCAGAGTTGTCAAAAGTCGTCAATATGAGGGAATGGTATTAAATTGGATTCGTTTAAACTTTCAACAAAGATTGACCTAGTTTAACCCTTTCCTTCATATAAACGCGTTTTCACACATTTGCAAACAGAGTAGGAGCCGTCTGATCAGGGTATTTGATAGACTTGTTTATCTACTTTCTAAAACGGCTAAAATGTCCCATCTTCAATATTTCATTATACATGTAGCTACTTTGTCCATGAATATGCAGTAGGTATTGAACTTTGGAATAAATATAGATCGGGGAAAGGGCTAAAACATCGTTGATCCAGATAAGATGCCGATATATTCAGCGTTTCATCTGGGTCAAATATGGGTCAGGTCGCCTAAGCGCCGTACGCGGGCAAAACAATTTAACATAACGGTTTTTCTTAGAAATTGCTACAATGTCTCATAATGAAATTGGTCACGTAATGCTACCATTTATGGTATGCGTGATCTCCTAATTTCCGTGGTTCTAAAATATGTCTTTTTTCTCGTTAGGTTATTAGATTTTCATTTCCGGGTGCTGCTGAAATTTTTATAAACCTTTCCTTCATAGAAAAACGCCCTTTTTATGAATTTTCAAACAGGATAGACATAAGATGCCTCCTATAGCAGCCGTCTCATCTGGGTCTACTCTGTTTGCTTATGGAATAACACACGTCAGCCTGGGTCCATGTTTATAAAGCTTTTAGTTGGGTCTGAGTTTCGTTCTCAAGCTTTTGGTTGGTCAGATTTGAGTTCTCAAGCTTTTGATTGGTCAGATTTGAGCCAAAGGCTCAAATCTGACCAATCAAAAACTTGAGAACGAACTCAGACTCAACTAAACGTTTTATAAGCATGGACCCTGGTTAAGACCACTCTACAGTTATTAAAATGCCCAACAATTCTCTTATCCATTACCCGTAATAAAATAAAAAATCGCTTTAATAATACTGAATATTCCTAATGGCATTACAGTAAAACCCCGCTAATGCGACCATCTAAAAGAGGTATAATTCTGGATGCTAGATGCAGGTTGTAGCTTAATGCAGGCTCATATAGGGTCTTTCTGCATTACTTTTGTCCTGCATTAACATGTTTCTTCCTAGTGACGCATTTTGTGCTTCTGTAAAAGTCAAATTTAGAAATCATTGTGATAAATAGAACAGTTGCTCCATAGGAGCAAATGCTCTATTTATCACAATGGTTATAAAACTAACACAATTCTAAATTTTGAAATTTCTCTACTTAATGCTCCTTTTCGGTAGATTGATTCGAAGAGGTTGGGTCTGAAAATAGTCTAGAAGAGAATGAGTTAAGCAACCACCTGCTTATAAAGACACCCATGTTTATTCATTAAGTGGTAGCATTAGAGGGCTTCTACTGTATTTTCATATGAATACTCAACAGAGAAAGGGTAAAGCAGTGAATGTGAACCCGTTTAAAACTTGATAAAGAATCAAATTCCTTATTAAATTTTCACACAAAATTGGGAAAAAAGCTAACTGTTCAATTTTGCAGTCATTACATTTATTTGTTTTTATTAAATTAGTACATTTAAATCATTTTATTGAAAATTGTGCTTTCTATGCAAGCATATGTAACAATAATTTGTGATATTTCATTGTTGATGCAAAAACTGTTTACACATACCAGTAGAGATGTAGAACATTAAATTAAATTAAGTTGATCATCGAATCTCGAATTTCAAGGGACCATACAAATTAGTTCTAGATAACAGAACTTCCAGTTATCCGATTTCTGATCTGGACAATTTCTTAAGTTCAAAGCTTAACGCAGGTCTAAAGTAATGCTGAAAACTTCTGTACTGTCAGCATTACTTTAGACTTGCATTAAGCTGTAACATGTGTTTCAATATATGCGTATATATCATTTTAGAGCATCATTTGTACATCATTTTAGAGCAATTCTGTACTGTAAGTTTTGGAAGGACCGACCTTTTAGTTCGAGTTATCCGAAGTTCGAGTTATCCGGGTTCGAGATATCGAAGTTCAACTGTACTTCGAACATGTATTACTGCAAGACGTATTTCGTCATAGTAACCGTTGAAAAGTTATTTATTGAGCAAAGAGCGCAAAGCGTAGTCAGTCACATGATTCCTACATGAGTCATCCCTTCTGGCACCAAATAAATACAATCTGCCAAGATCGTCGTCTTCTTCAGGTTTGAAAGTGACGTTTTCTTTAATTTGCTTACAACATAATAAGCAATGTCAAACAGTTTGAATCATGAGGAGGCGCCGATTTACTCGGCGTCTCATCTGGTTCCAAACGGTTTGCAAAGGTTATCACGGATTTGTCTATGGCGACGAAAGAGTGTACATATAGCTGAACAAGTAAAAGTGATGCCAAGACTAGGTCAGTTACAGCATGATTTGAAATATTGGAAGCTAATGAATATCAATCTAACGTCGCCGCTCATAATACTGTTGGCACATGACAAGGTAGGTCAAGGTTCCATGACAATATATAACACCACCACACTTATGTAGTCGCGTTAACCCTTTCAACACTGAATTATCAAATTGGAATAAGCTCATTAGTGTAAAACTATACAGTCCACTCAGTACGAAATACTTAATTAACCCTTCGCTTGCTACTCACGTCAATATCCCTACCTGTAAATAGTGAAGACCCAGATGAGACAGCTCCTGCAGGAGCTGTCTAATCAGGGTCTGCACTAATTACAAGTTGAAGATATATGTAAATATACAACAGGGCATGGGTAAAGAAGGAGAAATGTATTTTAAAATTCAGCAAGAGAAGGGTTAAACATGCTAGAGGATTTTCAGCGACAAACAATGAAGATCCTGATCAGAGGGTTCCTCTGTGAATCCTCTGATCTGGGTCTGCACTGTTTGCAAATACCAGTTAGTACGTGCGTGTCCCGCACACAAAAGGTTGACACTATTGCTGGAAATGGCGAATCTGTGATTACTTAACCCTTTCCCTGTCCTATTTTTGGTCCAATTTTCAATACCTACAGAATATTCATAGACAAAATAGTAATAATGAAATGTGGAAGGTGAAACATTGTAGACATTTTAGAAAGCAAAGAAACATTTGTATCAAATTCCATTACCAAACAGAGCAGACCCTGACCAGACGGCTCCCCTAGGAGCCGTCTGATCTGGGTCTACTCTGTTTGCAAATGCGTGAAAACACGTTTATATTTGGGAAATGGTTAAGCAGAGGCCGAGTTAGTCAGAGTCTTTTCAGAATCCAAGCTGTTTGCGATTACGATACTTAAAACAAAAAGGAACATTCAAATATAAAACAGAATTGAAGCAAACAATAAATTTGCTGTCGACAATAGCAGCGACGTTAACCCTTTCTCTCAATGAATATGCATGTAAAAAATAATGACGGCATGAATATTAATTACATTAATTGTTATGATAGTACATGGACAGAGAATGTTTGAACATGATAGAAACTGTAGAATCATATCTATATTTGTATCATAAGGACACCGAGCAGACCCTGATCAGACGGCTCCTACTGGAGCCGTCTGATCTGGGTCTACTATGTTTGCAAATGCGCGTGGAGGAAAGAGTTAAAGGGCAATGTGTACTAAATATCGCAATCAAAAGCAACAGATGTTGTGTTGTGTTGTGGGAAAAATACATTTTCGAATTTCATTCGCTTGTTACATCCTGTAAACTGGAGTGTGATGGAAATGTCACGCGATACATCTGACCCTCGCTACTTATGTTTAATTGGAAAAAAATGTCCTAATGTTTGATAACCTAATGCCATGGTCGATAGCACTTAGCATTGACCCGTCACTCCATAGATGTCAACTTTTGGCACCTTTGACACTTCGTCAGAGTACTCCCGGATCAGGCGGCTCCAGCGGGAGCTGTCGGACCAGGGTCTGCTTTGTTTTCTTAGGGAATTATATTGATATGATTCTGTAATTTTTGCCAGGCCCAAGCATTTCCTTGTTCGTGTTTTATAGTAAACATTCAGTCGAATAATATTCATAAATAGTTGTTTCTAACATGAATATTCGTGAAGTAATAGGTTGGGTAATATCGTGTCGCTAGCATAATGGCGGAGTTTATATTGTACTCACCTTTAAATAGACTATAAGAGTAAATAATAACGACATTAGATCTTTTAAGACTATGTTTACGGTCGAAATACATTTATGCTCAGGCAATATCTTTATAGGAGTTATCAAGCAAGTCATGAAAATAAGCTATTCTTATTAGGGATTAGCACCTAAACCTTTTTAACCCTTTCTCTCATTTAAACGTGTTTTCACGCATTTGCAAACAGAGTAGACCCATATCAGATGGCTCATATAGGAGCCATCTGATCAGGGTCTGCTCTGTTTGGTAATGAAATTTGAAATATCTGTTTCTTTACTTTATGAAATTGCTTCAACGTTCCATTTGCCATATTCCATTATAACTATTGTATCATAATACATTTATGCTCAGGCAATGTCCTTATAGAGTTATCACGCAAGTCATGAACATAAGCTATTCTCAGCACGGTCGTTTTTATTAGGGATTAACACCTAAACATTGTTAACCCTTTCTCTCATTTAAACGTGTTTTCACGCATTTGCAAACAGAGTAGACCCAGGTCAGATGGCTCCTATAGGAGCCATCTGATCAGGGTCTGCTCTGTTTGGTAATGAAAGTTGAAAGATCTGGTTCTTTACTTTATGAAATGGCTTCAACGTTCTATTTTCCATATTCCATTATAACTATTTTTTTCATAAATGTTCAGTAGGTATTGGAATTTGGAATAAACATAGAACAGGGAAAGGGTTAAGACTTAGTATTACTCTACCAATTGCTATATGACTGTCATTTGCAAACAGCTTGGATTCAGATAAGATGCCAAGGTGCTCGGTGTCTTATCAGGGCCCAGGCTATTTGGCACTGGATCAATAGCTTTTCAAAATCATGAATGAATCAAAATTAAGTAAAATTACAAGAGATGCGTTATCTCACAGCAGAATAAAAGCTGACCCATTTATCCCTGTATTATTTCGGGTAATCCCATCCAGATCTTAATGGAAAACACATCTATTTTCATCGGCATAAATCGGTTAAATTGCTTTATTGTATATTAGCCTGGAAAGGAGGTCACTTCAATACTTCAACACGTTTTCTCCCTAGCGACACTATTTGTTCGACAAAATAGAAAGAGCTACGAGAATTAACTCATATGCACCTCGGTGTGAAAATATGTCGGTACGCAATTGGAACATTGGCCATTTTGACTACGTCCGATTCGCGATTGAGTTTTGGAGGAACTATTGAGCGAGTGCCAAGCATGTTGGATCCTGATGAGACGACTAGTTACTCGGTGCATCATATGGATCCAAATTATTTGCAAATGCGAGTCAGGGTCATGGATAATATAATACGTTGCTAACCTATTCATCTCTTGGAATATTTCATGTACAAACATTATTGCTTATTTGTGTTTCTAAGAGGCATTGTCACTCTAATTTCTTACAGATACACAATCAGAATGTCAAGCAGTTTGGATACTGATACATGGCATCATATTGAATCTAAACTATTTGCAAAGATAATCACATCTTCGTCACAATGATTGAATGGGTTTACTGAATATTCATGAAAGAAACTAGAGCTTTTTTTTAAAGAAAAACACATGTCTTCCACCTGCTCCTGTCTCAAAAATGATTGGATGTTTTCCAAAGATTATTTTTATGTGGAATTTTAGGATATTTCATAACATTTGCTTTACAATGAACTCACAAATAATATTTTCTGTACATTGGGTGAAGATCTGATGAAAATTATTGGAGTTAGGGAGCGGCAAGGCTAAAACTCTGAAGTATCTGTTCCAATATTGCTAATCATTCAAATTGGCTTAGATATTATAACCATAAACATTTTCATAAGGTTCGGTGATGATCAGATGAGAACTTGATGACTTAGGCTAAAAAGGCCAATTTTGTGTTATTCAAGGGCCATAACTCTAAAGTGCCTATTTCAATCTTGTTAGTTATTGAACTTGGCCTAGATATTATAGCCATAAACATTGTTATAAGGTTTGGTGAAGATTGGATGAGACGTTTTTGACTTAGAGAGCGGACAATGCTAAAAAGGCCAAATTTGGATAAATCACGGGTCATGACTCTGAAGTTCCTGTTCCAATATTGCTGGATATTGAACGTGGTATAGATATTATAGCGATTAACATTTTTATAAGGTTTGGTGAAGATTGGATGAGACGTTTTTGACTTAGGGAGTGGACAATGCTAAAAATGCCAAATTTGGATAAATCAAGGGCCATAACTCTGAAGTTCCTGTTCCAATATTGCTGGATATTGAACGTGGTCTAGATATTATAGCCATAAACATTTTATAATGTTTGATGAAGATTGGATGAGACGTTTTTGACTTAGGGAGCGGACAAGGCTAAAAAGGCAAAGTTTGGATAAACCAAGGGCCATAACTCTGAAGTTCCTGAAACAATCTTGCTGGATATCGAACTTTGCCTAGATACTATAGCTATAAACAATAGGATTTGGTGAAGATTAGATGAAAACTTTTAGAATTAGAGAGCAAACAAGATTTTGTGACAGACGGACGGACAGACAGACGGACAGAAAGACAGACATAAATGAGTAAATCAATATGTCTCCCGCACCACTATGTGGTGGGAGACATAATAATGACGCCATGAATATAAATTAGATTAATTTGCTATAACAACACATGCACACAGGAAAGTTGGGCCATGACAGAAACTGTAAAATCATATATATATTATATCATAAGCAAACAGAGCAGACCGTGATCAGACGGCTCCTATATGAGCCGTCTGATCTGGGTCTACTATGCTTGCAAATGCGTAGAAAGGCGTATTTATGGGGTAAAGGGTTGACACCTTTCCAATTGAATACATGTATTTGCGTACATTAGTCACTTCACGACTAGTTATTAACCCATTTGCGCCCAGTGGATTCTTCCATGTTTATACATTGGATTAGTCCATTTTTAATTTAAGGGGTGCCTGTCCAAAAATTTCAATTTCGTTTTGTTTTATATTGAAATTCCTATCAGCAAACAGTGTAGACTCTGATCAGACGCCGCATTATGCGGCGTCTGATCAGAGTCTACGCTGTTTGCCTACGTCCCATATATGGGATCGTGGGAGCAAATGGGTTAACTTATCTTTCCTAACGAAATATTTTCAACAGAATGTTTTGGTTTGAAAAACACTGTAGTATAGAATCTATATAATTGCATAAGCTAACAGAGCAGACCCTGGTCGAACGGCTCCTATCGGGGCCGTTTCACCCAGAAAAGCTGTTTGTGTGTAAAAAAAGAGTTCAGGAGATTATGTTTGAAACTGTAGGCGCAACCATGATGTTGGTGAATAAAAAGAAACCAAATTGCGTTTTTATGGAAAAGTAGTAAAGTCAAGCAGGCAAAGCCACATGCAAGACGCAATCACCACCAAAACACCGATAGACAGCATGACACACACACACACACACAACCACACACCCAAACGCACACGCACACACACACACACGAAATGAACACAGAAAACACCAAAAGACACACAAGAACCAGGGACAAACGTTCCACAACATGAACAAACCACAAGCACAAAGACGCAAGGCAAACAAAAGGAAGGGTGACAAAGAGAGTGCCGCCTTGGCACGGTCAGCAGCAAAAACACCACTGGGGGTTTAAACCGGTTTACGGACGTCCTAACCTCACACTTCTCTCAAAGTCACCCTAGCTTTACAAATATTGTAAATAAAGGTATCCCCGCTGGACTTACCCACAACATAGACGACGGTGAACACAGGACAACATGTAAAACATAGCATAATAACTGTGACAATACGTCAAATATGTACTCAATGACTTTGCTGAAGTCAGAGCACCTGCAGGTAAGCCGTTAAGGGCACGACAGGGAAAAAATAATACATGAGTCTGGTAAGCTCCTCCTGTATCCAAGTTTAAGAGTATACCATCATAGAGTACTACCCTCGGCCTGTCATCGCGCAAGCAAAGAGGGAAGCGTAGCTACCGACTGTAAAAGGGTCGATAACCAAACATGCAGTGTGTTGCAATATAATAGGATCATAACCTTTCTTTTTAAATTTTTTAATGCGTTTTATAAACAAATCATGAAAATGGATATGACCCCGAATTTTCCTAAGTTTGTAGATAACATCCCCATAAAATTCTGGTTGAGAAATGCCTTGTCGCAGTAACGTCCGTAGATTGCAATTATATTTACTAATGAGAGGTAAATTTCGATAATAAAATTTAGAAAAGGTTTTCCGAAGTTTGTGATATCTGTAACCTTGCTTAAGAAGTTTATCAGTTATAACTAGATTACGTCTGTTAAAATCTTCAAGCAAAGAACAGGCTCGGGCAAACCTAATAAGTTGAGAAATATAAACACCATAAGATGTAGAACGTGGCACATCCCCATCTAGAAAAGGATAATTAACAATTTTAAAATTAAAATATTCTCTTTTATCGTATACTTTGGACGAAACTTTATCATTTGTAATTGAAAGATTCAAATCTAGAAATGAAGCATTAATGTCAGATTGATTAGCTTTGTTTAAAGACAGTTCTTTTGGGTAGATTGAAGAAACCATAGTATCAAAATAAGGATTATCTAAATTCAAAATATCGTCTAAATACCTTGAAGTTTTATTAAAAGCATTAACAATATCGGTCTGTGTATCAGGTTTTAAGCTAAGCATAAAATCCCTCTCGTAGCAATACAAAAACAAATCTGCAACAAGAGGGGCACAATTTGTACCCATGGGTATACCAACAACTTGACGATATATGGTATCTCCATAACGCACAAATATATTATCTAAAAGAAAGGTAAGAGATCTACAAACATCAAGGCAAGTCCACATTGTGTAATGTTCAACTTCTGAATTCGAAAAGAATGAACGTTGAACATTACAAGCAATGAACATTTTGTTTTCTCTGGCAAAGGTTTTTTCTATTAATTTAATAAGTCTATCCTTTATAAGATGGTGAGGTAGAGTAGTATAGAGTGTAGAGAAATCATAAGAGCTCAGTAAAGAAATGTTATACTGTTCATTTTCAAGTTTTGTTAAAACATCATTTGAATTATTTATGGACCAAAAAACATTAATACCAGAATTTTCATATATTTTATCACAGTAGCGTTTAACATGTTCTTTGATCGTAGTAAGACAGGACGTCAAAAGTATAGATAATTTAGTTATGTTAGACTATGTTTTCAAATATTGAGTGTTAATGTTTTAATTTCTTTTTCATACATGTGTTCTGTATTACTGTGATCCAGTATATTTCACACTCATTAAGCGTACCAGTGGCTGAGGGGAATAAGACTTAATTAGAAAAAAGTCGGGAAATACAGCATACGAAATGACCCTGTGTGCTATGAATATGAAACACAGTAAAACCTCGCTAATCAAGACATTCAAACCAGTATCATATCGGTCTTTAACTCATTCCCTCATATTGTCGCATTTTGACGCATCTGTAAATGTCACTTCTTGAAACCATTGTGATAAATAGGGCATGTTCTCCTATTTATCACAATGGTTTCAAAACTACATAATTCTAAAATTTTCCTTCTCTCTAGTAAATGCTCCGTTTTGGTAGATTTATTCAAAGAGGTTGGGTCCAAAATTAGCCTAGGTTAAAGTCTCATTATATTTTAGCATCACTTTTCCTTCTGAAAAGTAGAAAAGATCGATATCTTGTCCAAATATGGGGTTTAAACACTTGCGAACTAGTCGCGAAGTTCGAAAATTGTTTCATTTCGACAAAATGCACGGGACACGTGACTTTTGCGCTCCACGAAAGTAAACAAAAATGGCGACTAACATGCCGCGTATGGCACGGTGCAGTGGCATTCAAGGCTGGTATCAGAGGAGAACAAACAAGAACATGAACGACAATGGTCCTAGTCGGGATACATCGTAAGACGAAACCATATGTGGAGAATATGGAACGAAGTGTTTTTCACTTCTAGTTTCTCTTTTCTGTTGCACTAAACGATAAATTTAAAAATTCAACAGAATTTCTGTATAATATTCAGCCGATGGTCACGTGATTCGCTTACATCGTATTCGCACTAAAATGTCGATTTTTCTGTTTATTCCACGATATTTTCCTAAGTCGCATTTGAGCAACAATGCGTAAAATGGTGCAACATGTATTTTCTATAGAAGCCTCATGTTTAGCCATTTGGCAGCTAATTCGGTGTGCAAATGAATTGACATAAATGCGACTTTAAAACAGGAGGCAGCTTAACCCTTCTCTTGCTGACTTTTAAAATACATTTCTCCTTCTTTACCCATGCCCTGTTGTATATTTACGTATATCTTCATAGTGTACAAGTATTTCGCTGTGAAATCACTGCTGTGGAGTGCACTGGTTGCACAATCAACTTGTAAATAGTGCAGACCCTGGGTCTTCATCTTGGTCTTCATCTGGGTCTTCACTATTTACAGGTAGGTATGTTGACGTGAATAGCAAGCGAATGGTTAATTCTTTCACCGTTGAAAAGCGAGGCCCATTGCTTGCTACAGTTGGTGAACCTGTGATTATACCATTACAAACAATTCCACACTGAAATTTCAAAAGCGGACTACAAAATGTGCAGACGAAAATTAGTTCACACCAAAAGAGTTAATGCATGGTGAAGGTTATGCAATAGTCTCTCCTGTGAGCTTCATGCATTAAATATCATTAAACATCATAAAATGTTTCCAGCTGTTCTTTACTAAAATTACGGATCAACGAGGTTTCATTGTATGTATCATAGGTGTAGAAATTATTTGGATTGAATACTAACATAACAAATGAAGAACCTATAGATATTCACAATTTAGAACAAACTAAGGGGATATTCTACGGTTTGTTTTTAAAGATAAGAACGCGTATTTATAATGTCTTAACCCATTCAATCCATGAGTGAGTGAGTTGGGTTTTACGGCACTGCGACACTTAATAGGTCATATAGCGACGATGAATGATGAGATGATATGATGATGAGGGATAATAAAAGGAAGATAAAGATAAAGTACATTATACTGTTTAGTAATCATAATTGCAGCATGTACATTCGTTACAAAATCAGTTTTATAACGTCACCTTTGTTTTATTTCATAAAGAGCGCATTTCAAACACTAAAATCGTCATTTCTCCATCATTTCCCCTATCACACATTATGCAATGACCACTCTTTGGACTCGTTTCTTGTACAGAAGAGACTATTCTTAGTAGGGGTCACAGCATAGCGTTTTTGTTAACATATATAAACGACGACAAAATATTTTGATATGGCTCTGACATTATAAAAAATCCAAATCTAAGTTCGTTCTAAAGTATCTGATTTGTCATATTGTGAGTACAAAAACTCATGTACTTGTGAATGAACTCGGGATTAAGCAGTGTATGACCTCGGAACAGTGTATTGCTTTGACTTCGGTGCAATGTTATCTTACCCGAGACGATAAAATTATGAAAAAAGTGTTATATTCGTCTAACAATGAGATAAGGGAGTTTCATCTCAATGTACTGTAGGTGATAATTTCTCTGCTCATAAACACTGCTAACACATTATCACCAATAAGTGAAGGCAGCCAGGGAAAACATACATATATTTGACTTCCTCAGTCGTTATGACACAATTAAAAAACGTTTGCATTCAAAGACAGGATCAGCATTTAAGTAATGCATATAACTGAATCATTTAACCTAATATCTTCGTTTGCGATATTTCCGCTTTTTTATTGCGAATAGTCAGAGGTTCAAGTTACGAAGTCTAAATTAAACAATTTTCAAGAATAGTGCCTTTATTACTCCACCAAACACTATGATGCGACCACCACATAGGGTTTGGTGGAGAAATGACAACTTTAGTACATTGGAACCCCTCTAAACCAAAATGTTATGAAAGAAAAAAATAGGTATTTTAGGCTGATTAATGCAGGATGAAAGTCATGCAGAAACTCCTCTTGGAGCTTTCTGCATGACTTTAAACCTGTATTAAATTGCAACCTGTCTAAAAGAATACTAATTTTGACGTCCGGTTGGGGGTGGGAGTGGGGGGGGATTACTGTATTTGAATACACACTGTTATTTATAGCTCGGAAGTTTGGGTCTTTATCCTGCAAATCGGCCAGGATTTACCCGATTGTATACTACTGCTTACCGGTTGACCGACGATGGCCTCATGTGTGTGTGCTTCTGTGAGTCTCATGTGACTCCTCAAAACCGAGCTAGAAGTGCAGAGACGCCCGCTTCCGAATACACACATCAATGAAAATACTAATATCAATGCATGTTAGGGCTTGATATAAACAAACAAGTGTATGTATCTGGCAAACATGTCTTATTTAATACATGCACTGGGTATAATTACTGTTGAACTTCAATATATCCAACTTCAAATTAGTTCATGATAACAGATGTTCGAGTCATCCGATTTATAATCTGACCAATATCAAGTTCACAGCTTAATGGAGGTCTAATGTAATGCTGAAAGCTCCTGCAGGAGCTTTCAGCATTACTTTCGACCTGCATTAAGCTGCCACGTGTGTTTCTAAATATGTGTAGTGAAACATTTTAGTAACTTTTGGAAGGACCGAACATTTAGGTCGAGTTAACCCGTGTAAATAACACCCATGTCAATTAAACGTGAAACATTGCGCAAAGTTAATAAGTGCAATATGTATAATAATCTAAAATTCAATTGCAGAACTTTACAATGAATGTTTCGATAGCACTTTATGTTTTATTGCTGTTACCAACGCCCCAATATTGCGAGGCGAGTTGAAGAATGATATGAGATGTATAATGGAACTGGTGACTTGAGGTGATGGCACTTCATCTGACATCCACTGACAGAAGCCTACACCGTATCATCTATATGATAGAAATAGAGATTGATTACAAATCAAGGAGGAGTCTAGAAGTCCATGGTGAGCTGTGTCTGTATAAGTTGTGGACTTTGTACATTAATCATAACTGATCAAGTTAACAGATGATATAATTACGAGTGAGAGGAAATCATTACTGCAAGATGGTTTCACTTCTGCCTTAGCTCATATACAAAGACTAGAAAATCAAATAACACGTCGCTTTCTGTATTTCATTAAAGATCCATTTATAGTACCCATACTGACATGTGCCAAATTAGTCTGGAACAAAACACTCAAATATGCGTCTCTGTAGGGCACGGATGTCCCCACTGCAATACTTGTCATGAGTTTGTCTTATGCAATGTCTTAATATTGACCAAGCCATGGACGAGACCGTTTGTGTTACTTGTCCCATATGAAAATCTTACCCTAGGTATGGAATGTCTCAAACCAATAAACAAACCCTTGTATGTATAAAGTGTTTTAACGTTCGTTAGTAAATGCGCAATATTTGCTACACGATTTGTTAATAGTACAGTACGTACAAAACGGAAAGGCGGGCAGTACTGGCGAGTGGAAAGGAGGAATTGTATATGCCCTCCAGGGACGAGGCATAAATATCTCAGCAATTTAGAAACAACGCCTTGGATACGTCTAGTTATTATTTCCCGAGCCATTTTGCGGAGGAATTTCCCTTTGTGTCTATAAGTAAACAATGCTTGTTTTTATATAATTGCTTGTATTCCTTATTGATACACGTTTTCTTAAATTCGAATCCTGACCGCCATGTTCTTGGTCAGCATTTTACAGGAACAAAGTATTTGTAACAAGACCAGTAACGTTTTCAATCGTTTAAAAGGTCTCCACATTTACTCCATGCATAGATCTATACGCGTTTAAATGCCGTTGCAAACATCTAGAAAACCCTGATCTAACGGATCCCACAGTATCTGCTCTGTTCGCTTATTAAAGCATAATACAGTTCCTGTCATAACTAAACATTCCTTTGTACATATGCCGTTATAGGAATACATCTTATTAAAATTAATGATGGCGTTGTTCTTACATGAATAGTCATAGAGTACAAGATTAACCCTTTCGGCGCAAAATTTCTAATTGTCGTCTGCAATCCAAGTTTGTTAAATCATTTGGTAAAATAAGTAAATGAGATAAATAAATACAAATTTCAAAGGAATAGAACTATATATAGAAATAGAGATTGAGACAAAAAGTGAAGTCCCTGATCAGACGCCGCCTTGAAAAGTTGGCGTCTGATCTGAGACTGCACTATTTGTCGTGGTGCATTTATGCATTTATGCGACATTGGCGGTGAAAGGGTTAAAGGCAACGTTGTTTATAAAACGGAGAACTTAGAAGATAAAGATTCGTTCGACAATGACGTCATCCACAACGTCACTGAGAGGTACTAACAAGTAGTCGTTGACAAAAGCCCTTATCAGCAGCCCTGCCCCGTTGTAACAATTAATGTCCGCTCAAGTTCTAATTTGGTTCAATTTTGCCACCTTCCAATTCGTTTAGCTTTTGAGACACCGCTGATTGGGAATCAAACAGCTTGAATCCTATTGAGACGCCGATGTACTTAGCATCTCATCTGCATTCAAGTTGTTTGCATGCGTGAGGTTGGTCGCAATCACTACTTAGATTAAGGGTTAAAAGAACAAGCGCCGACTTTGCAACAGAATCAGAACCCGCTGTAATATTCCGTATCCGCTCAAATTAGAAATATTCCGTATCCGCTTAAATTAGAATTTGGTGCAATTTTGCCATCGTCCGATTCGTTTAGAAAGACTTTTGATCGAGAGTCAAATAGCTTGGATCCTGGTGAGACGCTGAGTTACTCGGCATCTCATCTGGATCCAAGCTGTTTGCATATTCGAGTCAGGTCGCGACTAGCGGTTTAATGGTGAAGTGAACATGAAGGTACACGAAAAGCAAGAGCGTCGACTTTCATCTCCATCAGGATCACCAGAATCACAGCCTACTTGACACATGGATCTGCGAAAAGCATAGGATCAAAAGTAATCGTTGCAGTTGATGCCGTCTTTCAATGATGTATACTGTTTGCCTTATTGAGACTTATTATCGACCTTTATGGACTGGATGGATGGGCAAGTTGCTCCCTGTATCTACAATGGTTATAGGTGTTCCTCGGGTAATTGTAATGGCGTCATTGCGGCATATGTATTTGTATTCACATTATCGTAGATTTAATGTCTTACGTAGTTGCACAAGTTCACTCAGGGCGAATCTTCAAACCCGGACAACTATTTGATTTCTCGATCAAAGCAGTTGTTTGTGACATTTCCGCAGTAATGTTGTTTGTTTTGCTGTGGGATACTTTAGAAAATCTGTCGCATGCAGAGAAGATCCAATAGTGGCAACAGCTTCATAAAATTTTACAAAGGTTATACTTATTAATGAGGCAAAATCTCGAATAGATCGCAAGCTTCATTACCTGGGAGAGACACTAACAATTTGTTTTGATCAAGAAATCGGAGTTACCTTGGTTACGGATATCGAATGAAGTGAGCTTTGTCCGACCGAAAAAACAAGTATTAACCCTTTACTCCATAAATACACCTTTCTACGCATTTTCAAACAGAGCAGACCCAGATCAGACGGTTCATATTGGATCCGTCTGATCAGGGTATGTTCTATTGCTTATGCTATGATATACGAGTAGATATGATTCTACAGTTCCTACCATGGCCAAAGGAAAACTTCGTCGATTGCACGACAATCAACGGACACGTTCTGGCAACCTCCGATAACAGAATAACACTATGAATAATAATTATTTCTTACCACAATGTCTGTTTTCCTATAGGAGCTTTCTGCATAAATTTCGTCCTGCATTAAGCTACCACCTGCCTTTGCCACTGTGAATTATGCCCCTTTTGCTGGTCGCATTAGAGGGGTTTTACTGTACACTGTACACAACTGATGTTTACGATAGATTCCGTGTATAGCGGACGTGTTTGCGTAGATTTCCGAGGTAATTAAACATTTCTTTCTTTTCAATACAAACAACTAGTTCCTTATCATGTGCATTAGCACCATGCTAGTTTCAAATGATTCAGATGTCATTTTGTTAAGCAAAATTGGTAAACATCTGACCAGTCAATGTTTGTCATTTAAAATGCCAGTCTTGGTCTATGTGTTACTAATTTGATATTTGTGTCATATTTGTTTTATAAAACTCAATGTAATCCTTTGAGCGTTGACTTTCTTTTTAAAGTGGAGTGGTTTATCATTGTTTAAAGGTTCATTCCGTAAGAAATGTGTAAAATTGCTAGACGTGCAGACTCTGATCCGATAGCTCCTCTAGGAGCCCACGGATCTGGGTCTACATTGCTTGAAATTGTCAGTACACTCGGGTTCCGCAATCAAAGAATTAAGCCTTTATTAACGAAGAAACAATTAGAGCGGCCATTAAAATAATTTTGTGAATTTCACAAGTACATTTCTCTTTTAAAAACACGTGTTATATTAAAAGAGTCATTTATCGTATATCAACGTGATATACGAGTGTAGATATGGATCATTATACTCGTATATACGTGTACATGTATATATTAAAATATTGGAACATTTCAGTAAGTTAAATTAACACTCAGCTTCCAACTGTGTGTGTTTGCAGAAACTGTAAAATCAGATCTGCATGTATATAATTCCATAAGCAAATAAAGCAGATTCTAATCAGACTACAAGAACCGCCGTCTGAATGTAGTCCATTTCCTGTTCGCACCGATGTCAAATCCAACTTTGTAACAGTAAAGGTTGCATTACGGGGGAAATACTAGATATATAACTAATGCATACTTAATGGCACATTTATATTAAATTATAATAAGAAAGAAATATTGAATACGCACCTAAACAAAAACCTTATTCAAGAAATATACAATGAAGAAAATATTCCCCAAAAGGGAATTAATATAATACATAAATACTTGAATTGCTCTTATCTAATATTTCGACTAAAGGATTTTTTCAAAGAACATGATAATCTTTGAAAAAGACCCTTAGTGGTCGAAATATTAGATCAGAGCAATAAATATATTTTACTAAGTCCATTAACCCTTTAGTTTATGAATATCCATGTTAAAAATAATAATATCATGCTATAAGAGCACATGGGCACAGGAATCGTTAGCCATGGCAAAAAGTGTAGAATCGTGCCTTTATTATATGACAAGCAAACACAGCAGACCCAGCTCAGACGGCTCCTATAGGAGCCGTCTGAGCTGGATCTGCTCTGTTTGCAAAGGAGTAAAAATGCCTATTCATGGAATAAAAGGTTAAAGGACCACAAAACACACAGAAGTTACTGGTATGCACGTATTGTTTGACATTTCACTGGTTTTCTGGGTAACCCGACATCTCAACTGGATCCAAGCTAGTCAGATCGCGATTATGGTGATAATGGTTAATCCTTTACTCCATGAATATTCATGAAAAAAATAATGACATCGTGAATATTAATCAGATTATTTTTTAATGACACACAGACACGGGAAATATTGGCCATGACAGAAACTTTAGAATTATATATTTATTATTTCTTAAGCAAACAGAGCAGACCCTAATAAGACGGTTCCTACTGGAGCCGTCTGATTTGGGTCTACTCTGTTTGCACAGACATGGAAAGGCGTATTATTGAGTAAAGGGTTAAAAGACACTGAAGGTCCACAACAGCAAGCGAACCGAATTTCATCATCATCATGAATCAGGATCAACAGAAACATAAGCTGCATGAACATAGAAAGGAAACAGAAATATGAATATGTACAGCGACCTGTCACATCTGTGATAAGCATTGTAGATCAAAGTAATTGGTTACTTTGATCACGTCTTTCAAGTATGGGTTAGTATTTTGTTAGTGTGCAAAAATTTACAAACTTAAACATAGATCGGTCTATCGCGGCCCAGACGCGCGACTGATTTATTTTGTAATTGCTGACAAATAAACACTGTGATAAGCATAGTATATCAAAGCAATTGGTTCTTTTGATACCGTCTTCAAGTATAGGTCAGTGTTAGTTAGTCAGCATTTACAAAAAAGTAAATTACAATCGATGACACGAATCATCAGATTCATAATCTTATTATGCGACAAGCGCGTGGTACATCTGAGACGCGTTCAGCTTTCTGAGAATAGCAATTGAAGGTCAAAAGAATTTTGAATGAAGGATCCTGATTTATTGAAATTGCTAGATTGGCTTCTTGACGAAGAACCATTTCTGTCAACACACGAGTTCACGGCGATACAAGTTTTAAATATCAACACAAACAACTGCTTTAGAATTCCACTAATAAAAACTATGTGATAATTTGCAAACAGATTTCCCAAGATTTTGATTGAATTCCAGAATGTTTATTTATCATTTCATTAATGCATATGTCTATATATCGTTTAAGTTATAATAAATGAACCATTATCTATACGGAGATATGATAAAAGGATGCGTTGATCTAGAAATCAGAGCTACCTGGATTTGTGAATTCTGAGTGAATTTCGCACGCCTGACAGCGCATTAAACCCCAACTAACCTTTGTGTATCTAGTCCTGATTTCACAAATGAGTTCAAGTACTGACTCAGGCGAATCGGTTATTTCAAAATCGTTTTCTTTCTAGACATGGACACATCCAATGCCTGTCATTTGAATGGTCAGTAAAATAGGTTACTGAATCAATGTGTTGTTGCCATGTTTACTTAACCATTTACTCCTTATAAGCGCCTTTCTATATATGCATTTCAACAAAGAAGGCCCAGATCAGACGGCTCCAATATGAGCCGTCTGATCAGGGTCTGCTCTGTTTTTTATACAAATACAGATATTATATGATTCTACAGTTTCTGTCATGGCCGAACATTCATGTGTCCATGTGCTATCATAACATATTGTTTTATTCCATTGTCATGGCGTCATTATTTCTTACATGAATATTCATGGAGGAAATTGTTAATAACTTCTTTTCAAATAGTATAAAAAACTGATTTGAGTCAAAACAATAATTCTGACAATACTTCATATACATTTGTCATTTTCAAATACCCTTCATTGCGAAAAGATTTAATCATCGCATATCAGCATAAGAAATATGACATGGTCCAACCCACTATATATTTTAAAGATTATATGTTACAAATGTGTAGATGGCAACATAAGAATTAGTTGAGCTAGTTAATGAGCTAAAATTTGAGATTGTTCGTGAAATCGCGACTGGGTTGTCTCCAATATTCCCATCAAATACGGAAGCCCCGCTAATACAACACGTCACGGTAGCTATCTGTCGCTTAGGACATTTACAGTGACATCAAACATTTTCCCTGTCGTTCATAAATCAGAAATCTAGGTCAACGCTATTAGTAGATGGCGATTTGTTCCCGGATAACATGATTTTACCGACCGGGAATAAATCGAGTAACCTGGGAAAATACTGTATAATGAAATAAGGAACCGTGTACTGCAACATTTATTCGGAAATGCTTAATGAATTTCACCTTTACTTTATCATGTAAATCAAGACCTAATTTCTAGATTTAATGTCATATATATTTTTATAGTAGATTGTAAATTTTGTGTTTAGAGAGAAAAATATAATCGACATTAACGCATTCCCTCCTACTGACGCCTTTTGACGACTCAGTTATAGACATTGTTGAAACCATTGTGATAAATAGAGCATTTGCTCCATAAGAGGAAATACTCTATTTATCACAATGGTTTAAATACTACAAAATTCTAGTGTGTGTTTCCCCTTTTTTATAGTAAATGCTCCTTTTTTGGTAGATTTATTCAAAGAGGCTGGGTCTAAAAATAGTCTCTGGGGAATGGGTTAATATGGTCAATGTAAAATTAAACTACACTAATAGCCATGTGTAGGTTAGAGTAAGCACAACTGCACCGACAAATTCTCATTCTATTTAAGCGGGGCCTTTAGCCTTTAATCTGGTAAATATTCGTGTAAGAAATAATGACATGAATAGAAATTCTCCTAGAGAAGACCTGTAATCAGGGTCTGCACTGTTTGTTATGTTACAAGTTTCTATAGAAGAATCCCTAAATATTTACCGTAAGCTTGATCCGTTTGAGCTTTGGAATAGTCCATTTGAAAAGTCAGCATTTAAGGGTTAACCTATTCCCTCCTAGACTATTTTTAGACCCAATCTCTTTGAATGACTTGATACCGAAAAGGAGCTTTAAGAATAGAAAAGGACAATTTATGAATTGTGTAGTTTTGAAACCAGTGTGATAAATAGAGCATTTGCTCCTATGGAGAAAATGCTCTATTTATCACAATAGTTTCAAGAAGTGAGTTTTACAAAGGCGTAGAAAGGCGTGTTTATGGAGGAGAGGGTTAAAATGCATTTCTACCAGGCATAGCGTTAAACTTATTTAGGTCACTCCCACTACAGCTACTCTGATGGCTTTTTAGCACTGACCCTTTTTACGTGACATATTTATTTTTATTCGTTGTTGTCGGAAATCAAATTTGTAATTAATATCCGCCAGCTCATGGAAAATAATCTAACAGGTTTTTGTCGGTTTGCATCTTACGGGACATTTCCGCATCTTGCAGAAATGGCCAAGAAGGAACTAAATCATTAGAGACACGTACTTCGGAAATGTTTCTAAAGCATAACTAAAAACATGCCATTCGAAATAGCGTATTCCTTTACTCTATAGATATGCATTTTCATTCCTTTACAAACAGAGAAGATCCAGATCAGATATTTCCTGTAGGAACTGTCTGACCAGGGTTTATCTGTGCTCCATTTTCGCTGATGGATATAACTATGGATATAATTATACAGTTTCTGCCATGAACAAAAATCATCTTGCTCATATGCCAAAATTGTAAACATCAGATTTTAATTATTAATTTAATTAATTAAATAGTATATACATGTAACCAATAGTTCTTACTTAATAGTCATGTAATATTTTAAACAAGAGTGCCAATAGGCACAATATACGCCCGTCTAGGTCTTGTTCAACATAAACTGAGGTTAACTTTAAGTCCAATTGTGCGGCCAAGTTTCAAGGCTTTATCTCAAAGGGTTGTAAATAGGCGTACTTTAACAAAAAACTTTAACCGAAAATTCTTCATTAAAAACGGCCGTAATTTTTGCTTAATGCTTGACAGAGGTTTTTTGTAACTGGCACTCCCAGTCCGTTTATTAAGAATCAAACAACATTATATTGACAAAATATACAGTATCACAGACATGACATGAACAGACAGAAAAAGACAAGTATACAGAGTTATTTACTTTTGCCTACAGGTGAAGGCTGTGATGGTGAACAAGTGTTCCAAGTTTCAAAGCTTTATCTCAAAGGGTTATTTAAATAAGTGGACTTTAACCAAAACCTTAACCAAAACATCCAAGTTAAAAAGGGTCATAATTATGTCAAAATGTTGGACAGAGTTATGTACTCTTGCCTAAAGATGATGCTTGTGATGGTGAACAAGTGTTCCAAGTTTCAAAGCTTTATCTCAAAGGGTTATGTAAATAAGTGGACTTTAACAAAAACCTTAACCAAAAATTCTAAGTTAAAAAGGGGCATAATTCTGCCAAAATGCTTGACAGAGTTAAGTACTCTTGCCTTCCGGTTGAAGGTTGTGATGGGGAACAAGTGTTCTAAGTTTCAAAGTTTTATCGCAAAGGGTTATGTAAATAAGTGGACTTACAAAAATGTATTCCAAATAAATTGAGGTTAACATTTTTGCTTAACGCAAATGCTAAACGCAAATTCTAAGTCCAATTGTGCGACCTTGACCTTTGACAAACGTATCGGGAAACACCCCTGCTACTGTAGCATGTCCAGATAAACATTGTGGTGAAATTTGAGAAGGATCCACCCAGCCGAACTGGAGTTAGAGATGTTATAGACAGACAGACAGGTTAATAATTTTGCTAAACGCAAATTCTAAGTCCAGTTGTATGACCTTGACCTTGGATATACGTACCGGGACTGGGCATGCTACTGTAGCATGTCCAGATCAACATTGTGGTCAAATTTTGAAAGGATTCATCAAGCGGAACTTGAGTTAGAGATGTTACAGACAGACTGCGCCATCCCATAATACGTCCCGGTTTGTTTTTCAAACGGGCGTATAAAAACGATATACAGCAAAACCCCTCCAACCCGGACGTTAACATTAGTATAAATATCGGTCTTTGAGACCGGTGTCAGCTTAATGCATGGTAAGAGTCATGCAACCACCTGCCTTAAAGTATATAAATTCTTTTCTACTCCAATTCTGTTTTAGAGGGTTTTACTGTACAAAGCTGTAAGACTTATACTGCAAATGCTTAAATGTCGAACACTGTAAGTACACATGCACTACGATTATCAAAAATGTTTACGTCACTGTTGAACCCTTTAACACCCATTTGTTGTAAGGTAAGCTCGTCCACGTGGAAATTTGGGCACCATCCATGTTTCATGTTAGGAGAACATATGCGGTTGTTTTCATAGATTTCACTGCACACGGAACATATACTGGCTTAACCATTTATCATTGATTAGTACAGTAAACAATGCAGATCCTTAACTGATGGCTTTTCAGGAACCATGTGGCTGCGTAACTCATTCCCTCATAGGCTATTTTTAGATACAACCTCTTTGAATCAATCTACCGAAAAGGAGCACTGACTAGAGAAAAGGAACATTTTTAGAATTGTGTAGTTTTGAAACCATTGTGATAAATAGAGCATTTGCTCCTATAGGAGCAAATGCTCTATTTATGACAATGGTTTCATAAAGTGACTTCTACAGAGTCGTCAAAAGTCGTCAATATGAAGGAACGGGTTAACTCTCATCAAGACCAAAGTTGGTTACTTGGTAAATATTTTCTTTTCAAAAAGCTTGCTTGAATCGGAAGTAGTCAAATCTGAACAAATCTAAATTAGAGCAGATAAATATTTTTCACAGCAGGAAAAGGGTTAATTGAGCAGACATCATATTTTTCATAGCGGGAAAATGGTTAATTTGCGCAGCAATGGAAGGGGTTAATTTGCGCAGACATCATATTTTTCACAGCGGTACAAGAGTTAATTGAGCAGACATCATATTTTTCACAGCGGGAAAAGGGTTAATTTGAGCAGACATCATATTTTTCACGGCGAGTCAACTATATCTCGGCGTCTCATCAGGATCCAATCTGTTTAACTCTTGATCACCAGTTTCTCAATCGCTTGTGTCATGACACTTGATCAATATTTTCTTATAGCTGTGTCGAATCTGAATCAGTCAAATTTGAACAGATCCCAATTTTATGTTTTCATTCGGGGATACTAGTTAACCGAACACGAGTTTGTGTTTCCATTTTGATCGTATCGCATTTAAAAGAAATAAAGAGTAAGTGGGTAAAATGCTTCAATGTGTTTTAGAAGGCGATTACATTTTTATACCACTTTGGTCCAATTAGAAGATGTCTAATGAACTGATTGGACTATATAAAGTTGTCTGAGGGCAATCAACCCATGGAATAAAATACAAAATGTAGCAATATAGTGATTGGTTTATTCTATAAATATGCAGAGATGATTCTGAACGCGTGAAATAATGGAATTAATCCCCATATGGGTGTAATAAAACATTTGAATACAGTAGAACCTGTCTTAAGTGACCATCAAAAAGATGTCTAATTGTGGGTCTGTCAGGCAGGTGGTAGCTTAATGCAGGTCAAAAGTAATGCAGAAAGGTCTTATAGGAGTTCCCTGCATTACTTCTGCCCTGCATTAAGCAACAACCTCTTTTTAAGACTCCTCCTATGTTTAATAAACGCATGTTCGCTTAAGACCGACTCTACTGTCTACAAGTACATCATTTTCTTGGTCTAAATTCTCCAAAACATCGTGCAACAACAACCTTGCTATGGTTCGATTTCGAGCGATGAGCCGTGAGTGCACTTTTCTATTTATAGAAGTTGCAACCATTCTAATTTATGGGTAAGTGGACAATGGTTGTCACAAGAACCTCGTAGTAATCGTGCAGTATTAGTATATACAGTAAAACCTCTCTATAACGGCCACTAAATTACATCAAGTAGTTTGTGTTAAAGGCAGGTGGCTGCTTAAAGCAAGGTGAAAGTTACTTTCATCTTGCTTTAAGCAGCCACCTGCCCTAAAAATAAACTAGTTAACACAATTTAGTGACCGTTATAGAGAGGTTTTACTGTATACGCTTATTACTTGTCAGTATAACCACAGGTAACTCCGGAACAAATACATGGTTTGTGACGCGTTTTACCTCTACGGGTGGACTGGTCCTAAAGGTCACAGCTCACGGGTCAAAATCGAACTATAATCCTGTTATCAATTATCGACTTAACCCGAGGCCTGTTCCGAGGCCTGTTCAGGAGTGTGGGCGCTCGATGTCACTTCGAGCGCTTGGACTCTGAACGAGGGCGCCCGCCTAGTGCCAGCAAGGCGCAAGCTAGCCTACTCGCGAGGTGTATCGCTTTGACATTGGCTTGTGTTTCCAAGATGGCTACCAACACAGTAACAGAAACACAGGGGGCCATTTCGTGGGTCTACATGGTCTAAAAAGTCAAAAAAAAATGGATTGGGTCGATTTAGTGTTATATTATATAATATAACACTAAATCGACCCAATCCATTTTTTTGACTTTTTAGACCATGTAGACCCACGAAATGGCCCCCTGTGAACAGAAACAACCGACTGGAAGAAAACAACCGTAATTAACAAACTGATGCTCTAGAACCATCTAGAATCCCTACCAGCTATGTCCGTTTCTACCCTACTAGAAACATCTGAATCCCTACCAGTTATGTCCGGAGTCCCCCAAGGTTCAGTACTCGGTCCATCCCTGTTTCTAGCATATATAAATGACCTGCCTAGTTCAATCAAAAGTAGAGCACGGCTGTTTGCTGATGACACCATAGTCTACTTAACCATCAAATCACACTCACAAGCAGAAACACTACAACAAGATCTACACTGTCTGGAAGCCTGGGAAAAAGACTGGGCAATGGAGTTCAACCCCGACAAGTGTGAGGTGCTCAGGATCCATCGTAAAAGAAACCCACTTTTATACCCATACACACTACATGGAAAACAACTCAAATCTACTGAAAGTTCAAAATATTTAGGAATTGAAATTGGCAAAAATTTGACATGGGCAAATCACATCAATAATATAACATCCAAGGCTAATAACACTCTTCGCTTCATTAAGAGAAATGTTAAAACAGAGAACAAACAGATAAAGGAAGCAGCCTACAAAACATATGTCCGTCCCCAGGTGGAATACTGTTCTTCTATTTGGCATCCTTGGCAGCAGTATCTAACTCATAGGCTAGAAATGGTCCAAAGATCCGCAGCTCGCTACGTTTTCAATGACTACCAGTACACCAGTAGTGTCTCAGAAATGTTAACCTCACTGAATTGGAGAACACTCGAACAAAGAAGAAATCATTCCTCTTTGGTCCTCTTCTTCAAAATCAGATGTAACCTAGTAGCTGTTGATCATAATCATCTCACTCAGACTAGAAACTTGAACTATTTGATCCCTTTTTCCAAAACTCAGAACCACCTTGCTTCTTTCTTCCCTAGAACAAGCAGGCTTTGGAACGGTCTACCACAACATGTACAGGCCAGTCCAGACTTAGAGACATTTATTCTTAGTCTGACTGCACTGTATCACTGAGTCATATACGTCACCTATTGCTTTTAAGTGGCTTTGGGGCCTTTTATCTTTTTAATTTGCACACATTAACCATGTCTTTTAACTTTGCACACTGTTTCCTGACAGCGCCTGTCTATAATAATCGGTGAACGATTGTCGACAGTATAAAGTTGAAGTTGAAGTTGAAGTTGAACCAGACCGTAGACTAAAATTGTACTCAGTATGTAACAGACGTGTTGCAAAGACAATATCATGGTGGTAAGTACACTTTTTGAGCTAACTTTAGTAAAATTTGCTTACGCTTGGGGCTTGCCAAAATGTTATAACTGTCATTTCATCTTGTTTGTTACTGGCATAAACTGTATAATGCCAGTACATAAGTCATTGTTTGGAGGCGCGTGTCCTATTAAGATTTAATGTTTGTTTATTAACCCTTTCCTTCATATAAACGTGTTTTCACGCATTTGCTAACAGAATATACCCAGATCTATAGGAGCCGTCTGATCAGGGTTTGCTCTGTTTGCTCATGGAATTTGATAGATCAGTTTGTTTACTTTCTAAAATGGCTACAATGTTCCACCTTCCATATTTCATTTTAACTATTTTGCCCATGAATATTCAATAGGTACTGAAATTTGGAATAACTATAGAACAGGGAAAGGGTTAACAAGTAATATTGTTTGAATATGGTCATGTGGCGTGTAATCAGAGACATGTAGATTCTACATACGTATGTATATGTCTCTGGTATAATGCAGATCTATCATATGTTGAGCCGAGGATCTCGCCAAACCGAAAGTAGATTGCTATCATGTATTCGTGTAGCCTTAGCATATCTAGGTGAAACCGTTACGCTGGCAAATAATTTCATGTCGTGCATAATGTCTATATATGTGAAAATAGATAATTTTTATTCATATTAAAATATACATGGCATGCTATTTTTGACATTGGCAATTGACATTAAATTGACATTTGGGTAGATCTACAAGGTAGATCTGTTACTTTATGTTCAGCTGTATACAATTGATATCCACTTATTATGGTCACATTAGTTTTAAATAAATCACTATTTCGAGTAGCCTTAGTCCACAAATTATTGACATATGTGTACTAGGTTTTGGATATAATTCAGGTATCTAAGCCTAATTTCATTAACAAAATAGTTATAAAGAAATGTGGAAGGTGGGGCATTGTAGAAAGAAACAGATCTCTCCAATTATATTAGCAAACAGAGCAGACCCTGATCAGACGGCTCCTCTATGAGCCGTTTGATCTGGGTCTACTCTGTTTGCAAATGCGTGAAAACACGTTTATATAAGGGAAAGGGTTAAAATGTTCCATAGTTTTACATTCAAATGACCATGAGAGGGAATCAAAAGCATTTTCGAAATCTATTAAAAGTAAAATGCCAGGTATGTTGTTTTCTTCGGTATAAAGAAGTATATCGTTTATAAGTCTAGTATTTTCCAGCAATGAATCGACCTTTAAGGAATCATGTTTGGTCAGTATGTATTATGTTTGATAACAAGAGCACCGCGACCGGGTGCCAACGCTCGTCTGTCATTGTCAAGATGAACATGCATACCAAAAATGAAGGTTGTGAATGAAAACTTGAACAAGTTATGGTCAATGTTAAGATTTCGGACGACAACCACGACAACGACAACGACGACAACGACGACGCGCGGACGCCGGAGTTACGACAATAGCTCGTGATTTCTTCGAAACAGACGAGCTAACAATGACTTGAGTCCGTTTGCAATATACCCAACCCCACTTTTATTTATAAACAGTTTTAAGTAATGTGATGGAACGTCAGGTTTTTTGTTGTTGTTTTTTAAAAAAAACCAATTGATTTATTTGGAACCAGGTAATTAAACCTTACGCCTGAGTGGTTGCCAATGCCTTCATTCCAAATACCTCATTAAGAGCTCTGAAAACAAAATGCTTATCTTAGTCTAAAACACTTATAGAAATCTGCAATGAAACTGGAAGTTCCCGGACTACGATTATTTTTCATCCATATTTTTCAAAGTATTCGTTGCTTCGTCCAGAGTGAGTTCACCTTCTACACTTTTTGAATCTTGATCATTTAATCTAGGTACATTTACATTTAATTGTTCGTGTGTTACTGTTTCATCTTTTACTTTGTATAAAGTTTCGTAAAATGTTTTATTTCAACTAAAAATTCTGATTGGTTAGTAATTGACGATCCATCCTCTCTTATAATTTTCTGAATTGTCTTTGATATGATATCGGATTTCGGTAATCCACAAAAATATTTCTCCATTTAACCTTTAGCCTGCTATGGGCGGATGAGTGAATACCTATGCAAACAGTTTGGATCCAGATGAGACGCCGAGTAACTCGGCGTCTCATCAGGATCCAAACTGTTTGACATCCTGTTAGTATTATGGTTGACAAATTGATTATAGCTTGAATTTAAAAATGTAGTAGGTGAAAATTTCTGTAAACATTATTTGCTCAGCAGGCTAAAGGTTAACATTAAACATTATGACTGACTCTCTCATTTTCTCATCGCTAATATTTCTTAATTTATTGGTTAAAAATGAATATTCTTCTGAACTGTGTTCAGTTATGTTTTGTTCTAATTCACGATTTTTATTTATTACATGTTATTCCATTTCTCTTTCTTTTGTTGGCTTCTTTTTCTACGAACCATATGAAATTGTCTTACCTATTATCTCAATTAACAAAGTATCTAGAAAAAAATGTTCACTAATGCAAAGTTGTATCTCCTGCTTTGGAATATATTTAATTGACTCTTTGTTATAAACTGGCAACGCATATTGGTCTATTACAACATCTAGTTTTCGGTGTATTGTTTGAGTGTCTTTAAGTAAAGAATTGTTGTGTTTCCAAAGTCCTGAACGGTGTTCAAAGTTGTTCAATTGAAATGTTGTAATTATGGAGTGTTCTGATTGAAAACTATGTTATATAGAGGAGTTATTAGAATAAACAGACAATGCTTGCGAAATGAGGAAACAATACAGACAAGCTTGTTGTATGGGGTTTTGTTTTCTCTAAGTATAAAGTCTTCTTTCTGGATTCATTTCCCAAAATAGATCTATTAACCCTCTATTCGTGATATTATTTAAAAAGAACTTCGCGTGAGTTTTTGTTGTTTCCGATGGTGTCTATGTAATTATAACAAGAGGGCCAGAATGGCCCTGAAGCGCTCACCAGACAATCAGAGGAGAAGATTTTCAAAGTTTTAACTATATGTTTCTATAGAAAACTAGCTTGTCCTGGGGCTGGGCTAATTTTGACCCAAGAGGCACAATTTATATAACTTTTGTAGAGGATCTGGACATGGTGCTATGTGCCAAATATGAAAGCTGAGAACCTTCCAGTTTCAGAGAAAAAGATTTTCAAAGTTTTCACTATATGTTTCTGTTAAAAACTGGCTACCCCTGGGGCGGGCCAATTTTGACCCCAGGGGCATACTTTATATAACTTATGTGCCAAATATGAAAGCTGAGAGCCTTCCAGTTTCAAAGAAGAAGATTTTCAAAGATTTCACTATTTGTTTCTATTGAAAACTGCCCATCCTGGGGCGGGCCAATTTTGACCATAGGGCCAATAATTTATATAACTTTTGTAGAGCACCTGAACATGATGCTCTGTGCCAAATATGAAAGCTAAGAGCCTTCCAGTTTCAGAGAGAAAGATCTTCAAAGATTTCACTATTTGTTTCTATTGAAAACTGCCCACCCCTGGGGCGGGGTCAATTTTAACCCCGGGGCCATAATTTATATAACTTTTGTAGAGCACCTGAACATGATGCTTTGTGCCAAATATGAAAGCTAAGAGCCTTCCAGTTTCAGAGAAGAAGATTTTCAAAGATTTCACTATTAATTTGTTTCTATTGAAAACTGCCCACCCTGGGGCGGGGCCAATTTTGACCCTAGGGCCATAATTTATATAACTTTTGTAGAGTACCTGAACATGATGCTATGTGCCAAATATGAAAGCTGAGAGCCTTCCAGTTTCAGAGAAGAAGATTTTCAAAGATTTCACTATTTGTTTCTAGTGAAAACTGCCCACCCCTGGGGCGGGGCCAATTTTGACCCCAGGGCCATAATTTATATAACTTTTGTAGAGGACCTGAACATGATGCTATGTGCCAAATATGAAAGCTGAGAACCTTCTGGTTTCTGAGGAGAAGATTTTCAAAGTTTTACTATATGTTTCTATTGAAAACAAGGTACCCCTGGGGCGGGGCCAATTTTGACCCCAGGGCCATAATTTATATAACTTTTGTAGAGGACCTAAAGATGATACTATGTGCCAAAGATGAAAGCTGAGAATCCTGTAGATTCAGAGGAGAAGAGTTTTAAAGGTTCAAATTGTTGACGACTGACGACGCACGACGGACGACTGACGACGGACATCAGGCAATCACAAAGGCTCACCTTGAGCACTTTGTGCTCTGGTGAGCTAAAAAGAAGGTGCATCACTATTTGAGCTTATTGTACACTCAAATCAAGTAAAACAAATTTCCATACGGGTCAATTATTTCATTGTGTGTTTGAAAATCACTTTTTCAGAAAAGCACTGTTACTCCGCGGCTATTTGAACAAGCACAGCTTAAGTAACCTTCCCAATTCTGTATAAACAATTTTATATAAATCTTGGGTAAAATGGTAGAAAGAATATATCATATTGTAGACAGATTATATGGAATTTGAGTTGATGGAAAACATTCAATCATTTCTGTTAACCAAGTAGCCCTCTACAATTCAGCGACAAAATATATAGACTTTCCATTTCGGGGAACCATACTTTTATGTGCAGAAATATGCAATAACATAAAACCACAAATACAGAATAAACACACACAGACATTTCACCAAAGAAATTCAATGGCAGAAATCACACACAGAGGCGAAAGAATTATCGCCTTTGCAAAGATAATACAGTAAAACCTCTCTATAACGGCCACTAAATTACATTAAGTATTTTGTGTTAAAGGCAGGTGGCTGCTTAAAGCAAGGTGAAAGTAAAACAGAACGCTCCTTTCGGAGCGTTCTGTTTTACTTTCACTTTACTTTAAGCAGCCACCTGTCCTAAATAACATCTAATCAACACAATTTAGTGGCCCGTTATAGAGAGGTTTTACTGTAGATCCAGAGCTCCTACAGAAGCTCTCTGGTCAGGGTATTCTCTATTTGCTTATGGAATAACACAGATCTGAAACTACAGCTGCTGCCATTGCCAAACATTCCCTTCTTCATACACCACTATAACATCTCAATTAAATAATATAAATTATGTCATTTTTTTTTCTGACAAGACTATTCATTACGTAAAGAAGTTTGCAAAGAAACTCATAAATATCATCACATTACTAGATAAATGATTGAAACGTCTACGATGTTTACATATACAACACACATTATCCATCTTAGTTTACACACCAGAGGCGGCTTAAACTGATAGTTGAAGACAAAGCAGTCAGTCATTTGGTAATATGTATATATCACACAACATATAGCTAAATGTATAGCACAAACGGATAGTCGAAATTAAAACCGTACAGAAGAACCTGTTTTAAGCGCCCTCTTACTTACCAAACAAAGAAGTCTTCAAAATCAAGTACAGGTAAAATTAGATCTTATGGCACACCAACATAGCCTACTTAAAATGTAAACAGAACATACCTGTAACGGTGGTCGCGAGAAAAATAAAAAATAAAAACCAAAAAAATGTATACGCCCGTCAAACTATATGAAAAAATAAAACTACCCATTCCAAAAATAAAACAATAAAAACAAAACAGATTCGAACCAAACTATTATAGCGGCCACCTGGGCATTATAAAGTGTATTTACCTGTAGTGTTTGTAAACACTGAGAACAAAAGGTGTGCCATAAGATCTAATTTTACCTGTAGTTACGTATTGTATAGCTCCTTTGCATTACTTGTAGCCTGTATTAAGCTGTCACCTGCTTTTAAGATCAAGAATAAGAAATATTTAGGATTGCTTAACAATTTCCTTGATATAAAGGCATTTTACACAATTGCAAACAGAGTAGGCCACATGGGAACCGTCTGATCAGGGTCTGCTCTGTTTGCTAATGCAATATGATATATTTGTTTGTTTACTTTCTAAATTGACCACAATGTTCCACCTTCCATATTTCATTATAAAATTCTGTCCATGAATATTCAGTAGGTATTGGACTAAATGTAGAACATGGAAATGGTTAAGACAGGGTTTACTGTATGGTAAAGCACACCATCTGTCGGTTCAATTCAACTTACATGTAAAATGTATCCTAACATGAGCAATATATTGGAGGTTAAATATACACATGAAAACAATATCATTAAATATGCTTGTCAATAAATGACATAATCGGGTCTTTGAACTTGACTCTTTTCTGTTTTCCGCTTTTCTCGAGCGCTTATAAACATGCACGTGTTGCTGTATTTCTGCTGTTCTCGAGTGCTTATAAGCATGCTTGTGTTGTATTTCCGCTGTTTTCGATCGCTTATAAACATGCCTGTCTATCTTGCTGTAATTCCACTGTTTGTGTTTGCCTATAAAATGCATGTGCTGCTGTATTTTCGCTGTTTTCGTTTGACTATAAACATGCACGTGTCGCTGTTCTTCGCTGTTTTCGAGCGCTTATAAACATGCATGTATTGCTGTATTTCAGCTTTCTTGAGTGTCTATACGCATGGCAGTAATACTTGGTTTTCGAGTGTCTAAACATGTCTGTGTTGCTGTATTTATGTCGGAGATCTATAATGCCTGTGTTGCTGTTTGTCCGATGTCTATAAAAATGCCTGTGTCACTGTTTTCGAGCGGCTATAAACATGCCTGTGTTGCTGTATTACCGCTATTTTGTTTACTTTTCGAGTGTCTATACGCATGCCAGTGTTACTGAGTTCAGTGTCTATAATCATGACAGTGCTCCTGGGGTTTCGAGTGTCTATAAGCATGACAGTGCTCCTGGGTTTTCGAGTGTCTATAAGCATGACATTGTTACTGGTCTTTCTAGTGTCTAAGCATGTCTATGTTCTTTGTCCGAAGTCTGTATATAAACATGGCTATGTTGCTGTTATGTATAGGTTCTATCTTGCTGTTTTGTTCGAGTGCCTGTTTTGATTGTGTCGCTGTGTTTCCGCTGTTGATTTGAGTGCCAATGAATATGAAGGAGCCCTCTGGTCAGGACCTGCATTGTTCGTTGAACCAATCGATGCCAATGGCTTTTACAGCAAATAGTTGGTTTGCTGTGCCCCTCAATATGAAAATGGATGGGTTTCAAATTAATATTTGAACGGGCTTACTTAAATAATATGGAAATAAATGGGTTAACTCATTCCTTCCTAGACTAGGTTTAGACCCAACCTCTTTGAATTAATCTACCGAAAAGAGCATTAACTTTTTTAGCAAAGGTGGGTTTTAATACCGTGTAGTTTTGAAACCATTGTGATAAATAGAGCATTTGCTAAATACAGTAGAACCTGCACTATTTATTTACATAGGAGTCTGAAAAAGCATGTCGTTGATTAACCCTTTAGGCCATGCACATTTATGAAAGAAATAAGTGTATCCTGAATATTATTCAGATTGATTTTTATAATGGTAAATGAACACAAGAAAACTTTGCCTTGGCAAAAAACTATAGAAACAGATCTATACTATTACTATTCCATTGGCAAACATGGCAGATCTTAAAGGAGCCTTCTGACCGTGGTCTACTCTGTGCAAATGAGTTGAAAGGCATATTTATGGATTAAACGGTTAATGAAAGGGGAAAAATGTGCAGAAAGCTCCAATAAGAGATTTCTGCATTACCTGCGACCTGCATTAAGCCTTTCACCGCCAATGTCGAAACAATGCACCACGATAAATAGTGCAGTCCCAGATCAGGGACTTCACTTTTTGTTTCAAACTTTATTTCTATATCTAAGATTTATTCCTTTGAAGTTTGCATTTATTGTCTCAAACTTTGTTTCTATATCTATGATTTATTCCTTTGAAGTTTGCATTTATTTATCTTATTTCCTATTTCATCGAATAATTTAACAAAATTGGATTGCAGACGACAATTGGAAATTTGTCGCCGAAATGGTTAAAGAACAACATCTTTTTAATGACCGCTGTAGAAAAATTCCACAGTAACAAAAACAACCAATCTTATCGTAGCTTTATGGTTTACCAGCACTGGGCCCCGTTGGGGTTTTAACTAGTACGAACTTTCATTATCCCCACATCGGATAAACTCTCCAAGTACTCACCTCGCATTCTAAGTGCTAAGTGAAAGATTCACTATCAATATTTAAAGCCTCTGATATTACCCAAGCGGGGACTGAACCAGTGACCTCTTGCTTCAAAGGCGAATGCCCCATTAACTGAGATATTTAACTATGTTGTTGTTGTTTTTCATTTCATTTTCATTTTTTCTTTTTCTTTTTCTTTTTCTTTTTCTTTTTCTTTGTTCATTTTCATTTTCATTCATTTTCATTCATTTTCTTTTCATTTTCATTTTCATTTTCATTCCATTTCTTTTCATTTCAATTTCATTTTTTTTTTATTATTATTTTTATTTTTACTTTTATTTTCACTTTTTATTGTTCATTTTTATTTTTATCTTATTTTTCATTTCATTTTATTGATTCTATTTTATTTTATTTATTTATTTCATCTTATTTCATTTTATCTATTTTATTCTTTATTTTTATTTTTTTGCAAAAGAAATAAAATCCGTAAGGAATGCTTAACTTTGCTAGACAGTTTTGAATGACAAACAATGCAGACGCTGATCAGAAGATTTGCATATTCCTTTCCCCGTGATAATTAATTTAGAAGTATATTTTGTATGAATAGTCATGGACTAATCATTTATTTTTATAATTACTCGTTAACAATGACATATTTGGCCGTGAAGAAACTTCAGAATAAGATTTAACCCATTTGTTCCCACTATCCCATATATGGAACGTATTCAAACAGTGTAGACTCTGATCAGACGCCGCATAATGCAGAGTCTACAATGTTTGCTGATAGGAATATCAATATAAAACAAAACGAAATTGAAAATTTAGGCCATGCACCCCTTAGATAAAAAATGGAGTATTCCAATATATAAGCATGGGAGAAGCCACTGGGAGCAAATGGGTTAAAGAAACAGGTCAGACCTTGATCAGACAGTTTCTACAGGAGTTGTGTCATCTGGGTATATTCATTTTGCAAAGGTGTCAAACGCTGTCTGTTTGAAGGAAATGCAAAGGCTGTTTGCAAATGCACGTGCTTTCTCTTTCCACATTTAACCCATTCCCTCATATTGACGACTTTTGACGCTTGACGCCTCTGTAACAGTCCAGTTT
Source organism: Azorinus chamasolen (assembly GCA_963576725.1). Classification (NCBI taxonomy): domain Eukaryota; kingdom Metazoa; phylum Mollusca; class Bivalvia; order Cardiida; family Solecurtidae; genus Azorinus; species Azorinus chamasolen. The sequence continues at coordinate 75,181,056 of OY755243.1, forward strand.
TTGAAACCATTGTGATAAATAAAGCATTTGTTCCATAGGAGCAAATCCTCTATTTATCACAATGATTTTGAAACCATTGTGATAAATAATGCATTTGCTCCATAGGCGCAAATTCTCAATTTATCACAATGATTTAAAACTCCCCTATTCTAAAATGTTCCTTTTCTCTAATAAATGCTCCTTTTCGGTAGATTTATTCAAAGAGGTTGGGTCTAAAAATAGCCTATGAGGTAATTGGTTAAAGTGCTAAAAGCCCGTTTCGCTGGTACACGTGCATTTGAACTTAACTCCTCTCGTGCTAAAAAATGAAAAAAAACCTCTGCTATAATCATGATATTTTACAATGTAAACAAACTTTGGATTCGCTCAACATTTTCAGAATCTATTGCCCGATTGTCAAACAGCTTGGATCCTAATGAGACGTCGAGGTACCCGGCGTTTTATCCGGATCCAAGCTGTTTGCAAATACAGTCGAGCCTTCCCTAGCGACCCCCTGAATAAGCTCAAGTCAACAAATATAGCCACTTCCTACTAACATAACGTTTTTTATCTTACCTCCTACTAAATTCTTGTCATTCCATTGGTCAATACAGGTCACGAGAAAACCCAATAGTTTCCTTATGGGGGTACTAAAATCCTTATCATGGCTTTACAAGAGTTACTTCCCTTACTTGACAGCCATGTGCTTTTTCTCGTACTTATAATAATATTTTATGTTTATCCGTACATTTTTAAAAAATGCATACATATAATTTATGCCTTAATTGGAGTTGAAATATAAACATTAATTAGTTTTACAGTGATAAAAAAGAAAAAACAAAATATATAAACGAGATTTGAGGCAAATAAAAAATATTTTCTTTAATTCTATTAAAGGGAAGTAATTTACTCTGCTCTTATTGTAATATCAAGTTTGCAAGAGTTAATTCCCTTGTTTCCCCACGGAAAGCCATACACGTAGGCCTATGATGCAAACATGCGTGTAAATAGTCGGTAAGATAAATTCGTTATGCAGTGCTTAGTGCCCCTAATATGGACTATACACTGCCAGCAAATATTTATATGGGACGAGGCGAAGCCGAGTAATAATACGCCGACACTACATACGTATTCTGATAGGTATAGTGCATGTGTACTGGGTCAACTGGGATGCAGGTTTAGCTCAGCCAATAGGAAGAAAACAGCAGGACGAAACGGCATAATTTCACTGAAACATCAACTTTTGCTCAGCTTTATCTCAACTAGATTTGTCACCACACAACAATATGACGTCACGTATATTGCATTTGCATGTACATTTACCAGTGAGCGCATAATTATAATTAACCCTTCTCTTGCTGAATTTTAAAATACATTTCTCCTTCTTTACCCATGCCCTGTTGTTTAATTACACATGTACAGGTGGCGGGGGTCTAGTGGAAACGCGTTTGACTATCAGTCCGGAGGTCCGGGGTTCAAATTCCGGTCCGTCCCGGAAATTTCAGAGACGCTTTTCCGTGTCTCCCACCCGCACATCTTCTCCACCCAGGGGTTAAAATGGGTACCTGTGAGGGTCACTCGCCGGTAATGCGGCTGCATCATTGTGCCATATGTAAACAGTGCTCAATATTGTAGGCCAATGACTCAATGACCAGGGGAGTAAATGTACAGTCGGCTGAGCGGTCATTCGGACTGAAAGTAGACTATAACTAGGTACTTTACTTTTACATATATCTTCACTGTGTACAAGTATTTCGCTGTGCAATCACTGCTGTGGAGTGCACTGGTTGCACAATCAACTTGTAAATAGTGCAGACCCTGATGAGACAGCTCCTGCAGGAGCTGTCTCATCTGGGTCTTCACTATTTACAGGTACGTATATTGACGTGAATAGCAAGCGAAGGGTTAAAATCGTTGGTCAAAAGGAGTTGCATGTACTGTTTCAGACGCTTTAAAGTCTATTACTTAGTGCTAATGAAATAGTCTATTCTATAACACTGCAAAGTTGACCCTGAACCGAACCCGCATATCCACATTCGGTCATAAACGGCATATATTATTAACCCTTACAACGCTGAATTTTCAAATGGGCTATTCTACAATTCAAACAGGTCATGCTTACGGTGAATATTGAGAAACGTGTAGCATAACAAACAGTGCAGACCCTAGTGAGAGGGCTCCTCTTGGAGCCCTCTCATCTGGGTCTACACTGTTTGCAAGGGCCATAAGTGAATCGTGTTCTGCACAGTAAGGGTTAAGGAGTCCTGTGTCAATCATTAATTATTAAAAAAGATTTTGTAACCTATATATATGGGCAGATTGGTCATTACATGTTCCTATGCATTAACCTTAACCCTTTCACCGCCGATGACGCATAAATGCACCACGACAAATAGTGCAGTCCCAGATCAGACGCCGCCTTATCAAGGCGGCGTCTGATCAGGGACTTCACTTTTTGTCTCAATCTCTATTTCTATATCTGTGCTTTATTCCTTTGAAATTTGCCTTTATTTATCTCATTTCCTTATTGTATCGAATGCTTTAACAAAAATTGGATTGCAGACGACAATTATAAATTTGGCGCCGAAAGTCTTTAGCCCGATGAGATAACAAAGCAGTCCACATTTGGATCTGTTGAAATAACTATTACATCCGAATCGACAAAGCATTAGTGAAACAACTAAGTGTTGGCAAACTAAAAACTCTTCGATGCCAAATGGCATACTTAGATACAATTTGCATTTGATTTCCAAAATAAAGGGTCGAATTACCGATAATCGAAGCAAAATGATTGAAAACATTTGCATCGTCAACATTTGGACTATATGGTTTCACTGAACTACTCACAACAATATTTATACTATTTGCTTACTGTACATATCATCAATAATGTAAATTGAATGAGATCGGCTTTTAATGGCATGTAAGTTTACCCCAATCCAATGTCGTAACGGAACATTTGATCATTCTCAAGCATCCGATTGGTCAATTCTGAGCTTGCTCAGAATCTGACCAATCAGATACTTGAGAATGATCTCAGACTCAGCAGTTTTATAATATTGGACACAGATCTATATATAAACAGAGTAGACTTCTAATAGCTATCCATGGCGAATATTATATCCGTGTTCATTTACGGTTGAATTTTACCAAACCCGTTTTGCGTGTGATGTGGGAAAACGAATATTATATTCGTGTTCATTTATGATTTACTTTTGCCAAACTGGTTGCCTGAATTAATATGGCACGCGGCTTATATATTCATGAACATTTATGTAACGTTCTTACTATACAAAACCTTTGACCTATTTAACTCTCACTAATAAAGCATTTTAACTCTTTACTCATATAAACGCCTTTTCATGCCTCTTTGTAGACCCTGGATATTGTCAGTTTGCTTATTAACCCTTTCCCTCATATTGACGACTTTTGACGACTCTGTAAAAGTCACTTTGTGAAACCATTGTGATAAATAGAGCATTTGCTCCAATAGGAGCAAATGCTCTATTTATCACAATGGTTTCAAATTACAGAATTCTTAATTTTTCCTTTCCTCTAATTAATGCTCCTTTTCGGTAGATTGATTCAAAGAGGTTGTATCTAAAATGGCCTATGAGGGAATGGTTTAAATAATAAATATCTGATTCTATATCTTCAATGGTAAAATTAACACTGTTATTGGTGGCATAATATAATTTATTGATAACATTTAGCTATTTGATATTATACATGTCCAGATAAGATGCGTAAATAAAAAACATTTTTCAGGAATAACTCCTTTATTTCCCACCAAGCCCTACACTGTGACCACTCTTTATATTCGTCTCGAAAAGTCGATTCTAAAGAGTGGTCACAGTATAAGGTTTGGCGGAGAAATGACGATTTTAGTATTTGGGTACGCACCTTTATATGTAGCTCTGTAAATATATACATACATTTCTTACATGAATGGTCATGAAGGAAAGGGTAAGCAAAATTGGATATTCTGTGTACAAAATTGTAGCCTTGTATTAATGAAGAGTGTAGAATTGTTGAAGGTAAATTTATACCATACCCCGTGCTAAGCGCGACGTCACTCGCATTAGCAAACAGCTTATATCTAGGCAGGACGCCGAGATCATGCCGAGTAACTCGGCGTCTCATCAGAATCCAAGCTGTGTGACACGCCGTTAATAGTTTCTCAAAGTTTTCATCGAATCAGAAGTCAGTGAAAAGTTATATAAACCAGAGATTGAGCAGACCTCATTTATAAGCATGAGAAGGGTTAATACATATAATTTACAAGATAATTATGCAAAATTTCCAACGTTACGCATTAAATACATTTACTTGGAGAATAGTAATGAATTACCACAAGCCATGTGTAATTGGCTATTAAATCGACACAAGTATTACGGTTTGTTTATTGTTATAGAGGTTCCAAAGATCTAACTTGTTATTTACAGGCAATTTGTGACACTTCAAATTACGTTCTCGACATACAATAAAACAAATGGTAGGTAATACACCAATATTGATACACTATTAACAAAGAGTAAAACAGCATGGATTCTAAAGAGACGCCGATTCAAACTGTTTGTAAATACGAGCAAGTTGTGATTACTGGTATAGAGATTAACCCATTCCCTCATATTGACGACTTTTGACCCATTCCCTCATATTGACGACTTTTGACGACTCTGTAAAAGTCACTTTGTGAAACCATTGTGATAAATAGAGCATTTGCTCCTGTAGGAGCAAATGCTCTATTTATCACAATGGTTTCAAACTACAGCATTCTAAAACTTTCCTTTTCTCTAGTTAATGCTCCTCTTCGGTAGATTTATTCAAAGATATTGTATCTAAAAATAACCTATGAGGTAATGGGTTAATAGATCCTATAGGAGCCGTCTGATCAGGGTCTACTCTTTTTGCTTTTGACATGATGTACATCTGATTCTACAGTTTTTGTCAAAGCAAAACACCCCCCTGAAAAGAATATATTATAAACTTTTAGCAAATAAATAGTCATGGTGTCATTATTTCTTACATAACCAGAGAAAGGGTTAAAAGAAATACAGGTCAAAAGTAATGCAGAAAGCTCAAATAGGAGTTACTTTTGCCACGCTTTAAGCAACCATCGGCCTTTCAAAACTCAGTTGTTCAAATAAATGAATGGTCGCTTAAGACAGATTGTACTGTAATTGAACTTTAGCAACAAGAAGTCATCGAGACACACACGTAATTGCGTTAAGTAAAGTCTCCCTACATCGGCTCATCAAATAAGGTCTAATTCTAGCAAATATATTTTCATCCGCTTTCCTGATCATGTTTTAACGGCCAATCCTACGATTCTTCGATGCCGAAAATTGGGGTAAAATGAATAAAGAAAAACAGAATTCAACAGATCTCTAAAACATATTGCCCGAAAATCGAGACCTAACGGACTTTTGTATACAGCTCTCATCAGGATACAAGCTGTATGGTACACGGTCAATAGTGTTTTAAAGCGTTTTTAACCATTTCCTCTATGAATACGCCTTTCTATGCATTTGCAAACAGAGTAGACCCAGATCAGACAGCTCCTATATCTTAAATGAATATTCATGGAGTAAAGGATTAACGAACCGCAAGTAAGTAAATATTGTAGTTGCGGGCTAAGGATTAGATGCAAAACAGGTTGACCTACTTTAAAAATATCCTGTTTTTCAAGACTGACAGAGGAAACGCGGAAGTTTCTCATTCTTCTTCAAAATAAGTTTTATGAATATATAACTAAGTCTGAGAATGCTTTTATTGCCAAGACCTATTCCTAAATAGTTTCAGGCATGTATCTGTATCAAACACTTCGCCGAACAATAAAAGTGTCTTTCTTAATAAATGGTTACTAAAAATACTACCTTTTGGCAAGGTTAGTCTTCATTATCCCTAGAACCAGACAAAATGCGAAAATTAAAACATTTTCAAGAATAATTCCTTTACTTTTATACCAGACTCCATGTTGTAACCATTCATTGGAATCGGCTCTTCAGAATGGTCTAAACATGGGGTTAGGTAGGAAATTGACCTTTTCGCATTTGAATTTGTATGATAGCGTATTAGATGACCTATATTGCTCAGGTTTTACCATAATAACATGGTATAGTATCCGATCTCATTGCTGATAGGTTCTTAGTGGAAGGCAAGCGGATCTTGTCAGGCGAAGCTTTAGAAAATGGGTGACATTGTCCAAACGTACCCAATTTATTAGTTTAATAACATGAATTATTATCATTATTATTATTATGGACTTAAACGGCATAGCTCGTTTCCGAGGAACTTCTGCGGAGGTGCTAGCAATATGATCAAGAAAGATTCTCATAATGTTGACACCAAATACGAATAATGAGTGCTCAACTTTAACCTTACCCTGCTGTAACACTACTTCTTGTTTGCTGAAACTTAGTACAGATGCAAACTTTCGCTTATGTTTAAGATCTTTAGAAACATCCGACCGAGTATCAAAACAGTTTGGATCCAGATGAGACACCGGATTAGTTGAATACAAGTTGTTTGCAAATGCGAGTCATGTAGCGCTTGACAGAATAAAAGGGTGTAATTGAGGACTGATGGTGATGATTATGGACAGGTAGTTTGGCTATTTTGTATCAAAACAACACAAGTTTGTTCGATATAAAAACACCCTGCGATCCTACAGTTTAATTGTTCCTAGACGAGAGCAAGCTGGTGTTATTTCAATCAACACCCGGCCAAACCAAAGTATCTATGGATGACACTAGTGGCTCGCTTGCTTAGCACTCAGCATATCAACAGAGCTGGGTCTCTTGAGTTAAAATAATGTGTACTACCATGATATGATCTACATGTACCATCGTATGAACTTTCATAACTTCTCGTATATATGTAGCCGGGTAGAGATTATGGTGAAATAAGTTGATAGGCTTTATTGTGTGTCTTGGTAGCTCAGTCGGCAGAGTGTTGGCATGGTAAGCCAGAAGCCCTGGGTTCGAGTCCCAGTCGAGTCACACATTTTTCACCATGTTACATTTGGCGCCCAACGTAAATAACCCACATGGTGATTTATATGAAGATGGGAAGGTTCTATAATTAGGTGCTCGTGCAAAGTGACCACTCGCTCACCAAACCAGTTATACGACTCATTCATTCATCAATCATACTATGGAATGTATGGCGAATACACGTAAACCTGATATCACGTACTATGGCAATATACTATGAAAACATATGCAATGAAACCTGGTCAACATATATAAACTTTGTTTAACAGGAACACACACAGAAACGGTACATACAGACAAGGAGACCAGATTATAAAGACAGGCAGCAATACACACTGAACAGTTGAACTCCTTGTTGAACAGTGTCAAATAGTATCAAGCTAGTACAAACTTTCATAAATGGAAGGAATAAGTTTGGTATTAGAGGGAATCCTTACATAACACAATTTATTTCAATTTTAACAAACGTTATAATTCTAATGATACTAAATGCATATCATTATATTATCACAAGGTTGACAAGCTCAAATGATAATCGATGGTCCTGTAAAAACTTTCAATGACCCTTTAGCTCAGTAGGGTAGAACGTCGGCTTCCAAAACGGAAACTGGTCTGAAACTTAGTGAAACATCACTTCGTGCCATGATTAATGAGAAAAGAAACAGAAGGAATGCTATCGCACATGTCTCTCAAGACACCATCAGCAATCCGTCTCCGTGCCAGAGCTGTAACTGAGCTTGCAATTCAAGAATTAGGGCTCTACAGCAACGCAAAACAATTTTCCTCAACAACCGCCAAGATGCTTCTCCATGGTCTACAGACTGACGGAGCCAACAACTCTTTGAATACATCTACTGAAATGCAGCCTTTAATACAAAAAGGAAACTTTTTAGAATTGTATAGTTTTGAAACCATTATGATTAATTGAGCATTTGCCCCTATGGAGCAAATGCTCGCTCTATTTATCACAATGGTTTCAAAAGTTGACATTTACAGAGATGTCACTATGCAATATGAGAGAATGGGTTAATAGTGTGGTTCAATGTGGTATCATGCTATATGTGTCTACGGCATGCTACAACAGTATGGCACTACCGTATCGTCCTGTATCAATACTCTGTATTATCAGCAAAACGTCTGAAAATCGATGGCTGTGATCAAGTTTAACATGACAACGTAGACAACAAAATTATTGCTGTCACATTGGAAACCACGGGTTTTTTAGTGAGGATATTATCCGCTGGTTTGAATATTTATTATCTGACAGACAACAGTCTGTAAGTATGTGTCACGGTGATGTTTTTCTTTCATCTTCTATCGCAATATATGGTGATTGGTTTGGTTTTTTCAGGTTTTACGTCGTTTTAACAGTATTTCAGTCATATCACGACGTCTAGCTAATAACAGGTGGAGAAATACCCTAGAGGTTCTTCTGTACACGGAACACATTGCATTGTTTCGTGCACAGAAGAATAGATAGATAGATTTATTTAGCATCTAAATTTGCATACAATTTAATATTAATACATAAAAATGACATATTTAAAAATATGGTACAATAAAAAATTGTAGCTATTTCCATATAAATATTTAAATATTACATAGAAGCAATTTTAATCAGTTATATTGAAATATTACAGTAGAGTAGTTCGACCATAATAAGATGGTATAATATGTTAAAATGATGATGATAAAAAATAGATCTAAGTTGACTTTGATCATGACTTGGAAGAATATGCCGATGCTGGGAAAGCATTCCAAATGTTCTTGATGTTAAAGTAGAAAGTTGAGAATAACACATTATTTATTTTACCTTTCCCTGTGTTGTATGAATGTACATCTGCAGTTTTAGTTAAACATATTTTCGCCCTGCAACGTCCTTATATAACTTTATTCTAAAAAGAAAGTTGCATTTTCCCATGAACGTTCATTTCAATACCGGTTTGAGTCGGTTCTCCTTTTCCCAGAATTCCGCTGGACAATTTACTGATTAAAATCTTGTATTCATTCTATATTTATAATATGTGTTTGGGACTATTTTTCATACCATATATAGAGATCCTTGTCTATATGGGACGGGAATAGATGATTAACACGTCTTCTTCTTTCACAATTTACTTCTCTCAATTCTCTCTTTGCGTACTACATTCAAACTCTATTAATCAACGTCTGTTCCCAAGCGACGTATCGTCGCTTCCGTGTTATGTACACGTGACGTAAGGAGCGTTATCTCCAACAATCCTACTACGTTAGAAACGAACCTGGCAACGACCTAGATAGCGGCTATTACGTGACCGGTATATAATATTTAAATCCGTTGAAATATAAGAAATACAATGGAATATAAATATAAGAAATAAATGACGTGCTCCCGGTGTTCATGAGGTTATGCAACGCATAGCTTTACGAGCTCTTTTGCTTTACGAGCAAAGATTCGCGTGAAGCCCTTCGGACTTCACTAACTTTGCTCGTAAAGCTATGCGTTGCATAACCTCATGAACACCGGGAGCACGTCATTCATTTCTTAAATAGGATGGTCAGTGATCATTATAAATGTTATGAACATGATTCATTTCCAGTTGTTTGACTCAATCATCTACGTTTAAAATGCCAAGTTTCTTAAAATGTTCATTTGTGACAGAGAATCGCGGATGTTCATTTAAGATAAATCTGATAACTTTATTTTGAGTGATATGTAACTTCTTTTTCTGTGTTTTGGTGATACTGTTATACCATGCTGAACAGGCGTAGTCGAAAAGACATTGTGTAAGAGAATCACAGAGAGTCTTTCTTGGTTTAGTATCTTTCTTGGTTTAGTATCGAGAACATCATTATACCTATAAAAGAACTTCAGTTTTGAATTTACCTTTTTTATAATATCCGATACACAAGAACTTCCTGAAAGAGTATTACCTAACACATACTTAAATATTTAACAGAGCTTTTAGATTTATATACATGATTGTTACATTCTACCGAAAAATCCTTGATCTTGGTAACTTTTCTTTTCTCGCCAAATAAAATACATTCAGTATTTCCTAGATGTAGGGATAATCTATTGTCAATAAGCCACTTGCTACAGTTTTCTAATTCAGTTCCAAGCTTTTTACGAATAACATCTGGATTGCGGTGAGAAAAACGATGGTGCTATTTACAGTCTTTTCCGATACTTATACCCATATCATTTACATAACATACAAATAAAAGAGGTCCTAAAATACTACCTGGGGGGACAACGCATGTAATTTTCCCGACACTAAAAAAACAATCAATTACGTGTTCATTTACTGAGTTCTGTCAGTAAGATATGACGAAAACCAGTTTAAAGATGACGAATCGACACCAATAGCACTTATATTTTTACAACGTAAAGAATGGTCGATGGCGCCAAACGCTTTTTGTAGATCTAACGTGACCATTCCCGTGTAGAGTCCTTTGGCAGTTTGAGTTCTTATAAAATGTGTCATGTTGGTAAGTAAACCTGATTGGTATTCATATAAAACTGCATTTTTAGTTAAAACTTTCTCAAGTTGGTTATATACAGCACTTTTTAAATTTTTCGATACAATACAAAGAATACTGACGGGTCTAAAGTTGCCTATTTCAGTACGAGAGTTTTTCTTAAAAAGGGGTTTAACTCTGGCAGATTTTAATTCACATGGTACATTTCTATCAGCAATTGATTTATTGATTATGAGAGTTATAGAATATTTTAAAAATGTTGCACCATCTTTGATGAATCTTGCTGGAATGTTATCTACACCCGTGCTTTTTGTACTATTTAAAACATAACTATTTAAAGAATTCTTCAGTGACTGTTTTTAATGTGAACGATTTAGAAGTTGGATTTCGCGCTTTATAAAACTGCTGAAGACATCTGAATCTGTATAAAACATTTTTGAAGATATAGGTAACTTACTTACTATAACAGAGGCCACAGTCGTAAAGAATGTATTAAAATTGTTCGCTATATTTTCCCAACAAGGCAAATTCTTCATCGATCTTCATAACTATATTAGGAGAACGTTTAGTCTTATTACTGGACCCTAAAGATTTAAACTGTTTCCAGAGAGATTTAGAACTATTTTTTTTCTTCAATTTGGTAGGTTAAATACTCATATTTTGCTTTTTTAATTTCTCTTTGAACCTTGCTTCTCAAGTTGCTAAAAGACGTATGATCTTCTTTTCCTTATGTTTCTTAAAATCGTAAAGTAAAGATAAGTATCCCTTTGCTTGATTAATGCAAGGATTTCAGAAGACATTCATGGCTCAGTCTTTTGTTTGAGACGACCTTTTGTCATTGGAGTAACGTCATTCAATACCTCGTGGAAAATAGATTTGAATTAAGTCCATACATCGTCAACTGTTGAGGCTGTGAAAATAGGTTCCCATGTTGCATTTTTCAGCTTATGAATGAACATTTCTTTTGAATAACGTTTAAGTGATCTTATATACGTATAAGTACTGGTTTGAAACTGACCCTTTACAGTTTTTCTAGTCATTAAAACAGGTAATTGGTAACTGATGCCAAATGGTAAAGTACCACTTTGATATATTCTATATTGGTGACTACAAAAAATGAGATCAATAATACTAGAACAAGTTGGAATAATACGAGTAGGAGTTTTGATAATTTGTTTCAGATCAAACATGTCAAGAACTTCTAACTCTAACTTCGTTTTAGAACAAGTGTTAAAATCTCCCATAAAATACCATTCCAAATCAGATCTTAGTCTGGATAAAACATTTTCAAAAGTTGTGTTAGCTTTGGTGGTCTATAGCAGCATCCAAAAATATAAGGCTTCGTTTTTGGAAGAAGAATTTCAACACAACAAGGTTCTAAATTATCCTGATATAAATCATTTCTTTCAGAAAAGGTTGAGTCACTTTTGATGTAAATTGCAACTCCACCACCATGCCTATCTCTGTCTCCATACGTATGATGTTGTATCCTTGAATTTCGATATCTGTGACTGAACTGTCTAAATGGGTTTCTGAAACAGCTAGATTTGAAATTTTATTTTTCTGAACAAAATTTTGAATATCAGATAATGTAGGTAACAGTGAACGAGCGTTCATGTGAACGAAGAGTAGGTCTCTTTTCAGAAAACTCTTCAAAACAGTCAAACATTACACTTGGAGGAATCACTAGTTCTGGCTTCGCTGTTGGTGTCGTGGGTGATTTGTCGTTATGAGGGTGATAATCGTCTATGTATGAACATCCGGGTAGAAAATTAAAAGTGCGTTGGTTGCAGAGAAAGTTCTGGTCTGTATGATAGATCTGGTTACAAGCTGATTTGTTTCCAATACACTTTATATGAATTTTCGCTAGGCAGGTTTCACAGATTACCGATTTACTTCTCTGTAACAAATAGTACATGGATATTTGGGCTGAAGTTTAGCGATTGGGTTGGTCCTGTTTGGGGTCCTGGATTTGACTGGATGTCCCCGCAGCTCAGCAACGAAAGTGTAAGTATACTTGACAAGGGTGGTCTATATGATGTTGATAAAGTCACTGAGCTAGCATTTCGATTAAAGTGATGTAAGTCGATGGTTCTTGAATTTGTCACCAGTAATCCACTGACCGAAATGAACTCATTGTGTTTACTAGAGTTTATAATGTAACTACTTGCTTCGTGTTTATTAAATTTAATTTCCACACTGTCAATGTTTGTAAAATGACAGAATACAGTCAGTTCAATAGCAAGTATGCATGTACAGTTCAAAATCCCCATGTTGTTTTCTTAATTTGATCAGTATGCGTTTCTTTGTGGTAAACTGTTCTCTTTCAAACTGGTTGATTAATCTTGTCGTTTCTTTTGAAAAAAAAGTCCCCTTTTAGTAAATTCGGTACTTTGATTACAATAAGCACGTGCACTAACTGTGCTAAATCAAGCGTGACGATTTTTACGTCGTTATCTTGAGTTCATTACGTCATAATCCGCGAAAACCAATGACTTTATGTTTACTGGTATAACATCCTAAAACAACAATGAAAGAGTGTAGTAGAAGTGTGGTACCTTGCTATATCATACGTCTTATATCCTCCTTAGTGAATAATCAGTTTCCGTTCGACAAAAGTTCAAGGTACACATGACCTCAAAGTAAAAGGTCCAAAGCTTTTTTCTGGGTAGATGAACTGCTGTTTAACGACAACAAACCGTTTCTTGTTTCAGTTAAATTCTGTTAGTCTTTATTAGACTGTTGTTGTCAAGATTATTTTAAAAGTTGTAAGCATGGAATAAACACATGGAAACCGATTGACCCTTGAACGTCCAAGCAGAACCACAGACCTATAGCAAGCTAGCTGGAAGGCTTCCTCGCATGAAAAAGCTAAATGCCCAGACCGGGATTCGAATCCACAGCGGCGAGGGGCTAAGCGATTGTCAGTCGAAGACCATAACCACTCGGCCGAAGACGCCCCCCAATTCCGTATTGTAAATATTTTGGAAGGACAGAACTTTTACTTCTAGTTATCCCGAAGTTCGAGTTATCCGAGTTCGAAGTTCAACTGAACTTACTTTCCTTAGAAAAGGAAATGACAGAAGATATGGTTAATGGACCACAATATATCTCTTTATGTAGGTAGAACAGAGACTATTGTTTTTGGATCCAAATATCAGAGTTATCTGTATGTATCATGGAAAACAAAATTATTCAATCCGAAAGTTTAGCGAAAAAGAACTGTATTGGACCAAGTCTCCTCTAGCTAGCTCTATTAAAGAGGATGTCCCTACAATGAACGCATATTTTCGATAATACCATAGACCTTGGTATTTGTTATGTTCAACAATTATTATGAAGATTGTCAATTTAAACTTATATCGAAAAATGGCCCTGTGATCAATACAAAATAAACCATTTTCATCGATACTAATGATTTTTGTTCTACAACAAAATATCGGCTTTGGTCGAACAGTTAACGAAACTAAAACGCAAGCCGAATAAATACTAATACATTAGGATAGGTCCATCGGGTCTACGATATCAAACACGTGCAAGTCGACTGGTTTTCTTGTGATAAACTTCTTTTTCAGCATATAAGCATATGGTTCATGTAATTCTTAGGTATTAAGCCGCATTCTTAAAACGTGTTGCAAGTAGAGGTCATCACCTTAAAACTGAATGCTAATGCAAGACGGAAATTTCTGTACAGTACAAGTAGTGGTTTTCTCATGCAATATCATGTCGATTATGGTTGTTCCTGTTGGCTTCATTGTTTAACAAACGACAAATGAAAAGAAAAGATACACTGACATTAAGCAAAACAAATTGATTAGATTCATGTTAGGATTGGAACATAGATCCCATATAGACAAAGAACTTTGCAAACAACTGATTTGGTTATCTGTTGAAAAACGTGTTGAGCAAATGTCTATATGTCATATCTTCAAACTCCTGAATACATGGGGGAAAGTTTTATTAATTCATACTGTACAAGGTTTAGTTCAACTAGGTTATTCCTAATTCCAAGTGTCTGTAGGAATTATTGTTCTCCTTCATATGTTATAGAGTGTGGAGCAAACTGCCTGTATTACTGAGACTGTTTCTGAATAATTTTACTACTTTAAATTCTGCTTGAAAAAAGCTGATTGATACTAAGTGAGTTTAATCTAAAATCTGTGATAAACTATATGTCGATGATTTCATTTGCAATACTGTGAATGTGTAATTGTAATCTATTATCTTTGATGATTTCCATATAAGTACTTTTGCTTGTGAGTGCAACCAATTAACTCATTATCTCCTGGGCTATTTTAGACCCAACCTTTTTTAATTAATCTACCGAAAAGGAGCATTAACTATAAAAAGGAGAGTTTTAGAATTGTGTAGTATTAAAACCATTGTGATAAATAGAGCATTTGCTCCATAGGAGCAAATGCTCTATTTATCACAATGGTTTCACAATGTGAATTTTATAGAGGCGCAAAAATGCGTCACTAGGGAGTAATGTGTTAACATGTAATTATAATAAATAGTATACTATGTTGTATTCACCATTTGTAGTCTGTGATTACCCCCTCTAAACCGGAAGGTTAAATTTAGCGCAAATATGTTTTGGAAACATGGGCTTTCTGCACGACTTTCACACTGCATTAAGCAAGTAACCTTCCTAAAAGTATCTAAATTCTTCTCTACTAAAATTACGATTTAGAGGATTTCATTGTATTTTCAACATGTCCGTTATTGTGACATCCATCCACAGAACCCATGTATTTTGATGTGAGACTCTAGCCATGCTTGTCTATCATGTTTGTCCTTTGCTTTTACAATAATCATGTGAAATGTACATTTAACTGAATAATTCTATATATAATGAGCTAATCGGAAGATGACAAACGGGCGGAGGTAAACTTAGACATTCGCACAAGGTCGTCAACACACAAATCCAGTTCATTGTGCTAAAGCATTATAGTATCAAATTCATGAATATATTCACCCTATATTTCATAGAAACATTCATTGGCACCTCTGCAAACTCACATTAGACGGCTTCTGGTAACTATTTCCTTATTTTTATTCATACAGTCGTTACATCTGACAGAAAAACATGAAATGAAACACAGCTGAGACACGCGATACCGTAATAATACCTAAACAGTATGGTGTGACCACACTTTAGAAATGCCGTTATAAGAATTCAAGTCATTAATATTCATGACGTGAATTTCTTGCATGAATAATCATGGAGTAAATGGTTAATATCAATTAGGTAAAATGTAAATACTGACAAATAATAAATGGCAAGAAGTAACGGTAAGAAAGAAACAACCACAAGTAACGACCACATGTCGTTACATGTAAGCACATTTAACGTCCACAAGTAACGATCACAAGTAACGACCACATGTTACGACTACATGTAACGACCATGGACGTGTAAATATTAATCCTTTGTCAGCTACAAAAATTGTATCTGCTAAACCGGCATACCTAGGGGTTTAATGTAGTAAAATGTAGTAAAATTACCCAACGAAACTTTATAGTTAAACTACACATCGATATTAATTTTGGCTCTTTAATGTTAGCCTCGTGCCAAACTTAATGGGCTCGGAAATCTGGCGCGAAACTAGTCCAGTTCCTAAATATTCCCGCCAGATATCCCTGCGCTTGAATTTATGACCGAGACAAAAAAAATAACCCCTTTGCCTGTGCTATGTTTAATTTGAATTTCAATACCTACTGAATATTCATGGACAAAAAGAAGGTTGAACATTGTAGCCATTCACACCTATCAAATTCCACTGACAAACAGAGCAGACCCTGATCAAACAGCCCCTAAAGGAGCTGTAGAGGCTCCGATATATTCTCTGTTTTCTGCGTGAACATGCCTTAATATGAAGGAAATTATTAACCTTTTCCCTGTTCTAAGTTTAGTGCAAATGTCATTACCTTCTGAATATTCATTGACAAAATAGTTATAAAGAAATATTGAAGGTGGAACTTTGTAGACATTTTATAAAGCAAAGAAACATATCTATCAAATTATATTAGCAAACAGAGTAGACCCTGATCAGACGGCTCCTCTTATATGAGGGAAAGGGTTAAACAGTCAGACGTCAATAATGTATTTTGTTAGAACCCCTTTAAATTAATTTTATAATGGAATTTCTTGTGGTAACAGTAATGGTTGTGTATGCTTATGTAGTTCGTCTTTTTAGGTATGTTTTCTTAAAGCATAATATCTACCTATAATATCTAATATGTTACAATTTACATTTCCGATTCTTCTGACCGAATATCAGACAGTTATGATCCTGATGAGACGCAAAGTTACTCAACGTTTCATCTGGATCCAAGCTGTTTGCAAATATAAACCAGGCAGCGAGTAGCATTCGAAGGGGTTAACTGCAATTGTCTCAGATAGTTCCCTTGAAACTTCGCTGCCATGTGTTGTGGTCTCCAAACAATTATCGTCAGCTACAATATTCATTTTTTAAGTTTCTTCTCCGCCTTTTATTTTGCAAAAATCATAAAGTTCAGTGACAAACAGTTTGGATCCTGATTAGATGCCCCCTAACTCAGCTTCTCATCTGGATTCAAACTGTTTGCACAGGCAATCACGATATTTACAGCGTAGTAAGAGCTTAATACATTTTGTACACTACGACAAAACATTATTATTTGAAGCAGAATAAAATATAACGTTACACACAAAAACAATTTTATCAGCTATAAAACTAATACTAGAACCATATATTTCATTTTTAATATCTGAAAAAGAGAGACTGTGAGTTGTTATTCATCACTGAATTGAAATGAAGTTATCTAACCCGCAAAAATAATATTACTGGTGATGTGTTTAGCGTCAGAAACGGGAATAAAAGCGTTATACCAGTGTTTGGCTCATTAATGGTTAGAGTGCGAATGTCTGCCTAATAACCAGACAAACTTATTTATATCAATAAGGTTTAAATTCTTGCAATAACATTTAATTCTAACATTTGTTGGAAAATGTTTTCAGGGAAGTACACATAATTGTAACTCTTGCACATTGTTTTAGCCCATTCCCTCGTAGTGACGCCTCTTTTTGAATCCATTGTGATAAATAGAGCATTTGCTCCGTAGGAAATCTAGGAAATGAGAGCATTTACTCCGTACCAAAATGCTCCTTTCGGTAGATTTATTCAAAGAGGTTTGATCTAAAAAAAAAAATAGCCTATGAGGGAAAGCGTTTACACTTTACCTGATACAACTGCCTTTGCAAACATAGCAATGTATTAGTATTCATTCGGCTCGCTTTTTAGTTGTGTTAACTGTTCGACCAAGGCCGATAATATTTGTTGTAAGTATCGGTGAAAACAGTTTATTTTGTATCACAGGGGCATATTTCGATATCAGTTTAATCTGACAATCTTCATAATAATGACAAATGCCAAGGTTTATGATAGAATCGAAAATATGCGCTCATTGTAAGAAGTTCCTCTGTAAACGTTTTACCTGATTAATATTCATGAAAGAAAATAATGGCGTCATAAATATAAATCAGCTGATTTTATTTAATGGCATAATTAACTTGGGTATCTTTTACCATGGCAGAAACTGTAGAATCAAATATATATTATCGTTTGATATATAAGTAAGTAAGTAAGTAAGTAAATATTTTATTATTGTGACATGTGCATATTATACAAATCATATATAACATATCAAATATTTAAATGATTTAGCACCCGGCCCAGTGGGCCTATAAGTCACCATTTCAAACATCTACATTGTATATAACAGATATATTCTATATGTACACATATATATATATATGAGTAATAAGTTAACAATAGAATTACCTCAATCATACGAAATTGGCATTTCTTCTGAGGTTAATTGCTTTCACTAAGAACTTTGCCAGTTTCCTAGGATATAATGACATTATATTTGACAATTTGATGTCAACTGGAATGTTTGGTGAACCAAGGAAGAGGTCTCGAAAATGTGACTCTATTCGTAAGTCTCTGTAAAAAGTACACTCAAGTACAAAGTGTTTTTCGTCCTCCACAGTTTGATCATTACAAAGTCTGCATAGTCTCTGATCACGTGGATCACCTGTGTAGCGACCTGTTTCTATTCGAAGCGGTAAAATGCCTGATCGAAACTGACTTAATACAGATCGTTCGTTTCTGCTAAGGTTAAGTCTTACATAGTCCTCGCAGTGAAAAGTAGTTTTGAATAGTCTGTATGTTCTAAGCCTCTGTACCTTTTCAAGTTCGTGAGACCATATATTGCCATAAAAGTTACTGATAAGTGAACGAACATGGGACAGGTTTATAACAGTTTTGTTGTGAAAGTTCTCTACAAGACCGAGTTCTGACATTACAGTTTTCATGTCTCCTGACCAATTATTTCTGCTCTTGTGATAGTCCATTTCAAACACCTGTTTCGTTATTCTGGAATCGTCCATTAACACCAGTCTGTTCCAGAGTCTAATCATTGACACTCGACGTCTATATACACTAGGTACCCAGCCTGTGTCCCCTGTCATAGCTAGAATAGGTGTAAACCGGTGAACCCCCAGAAAATAGCGCATTGCTCTATTTTGAACGTTATCAATGGACTGATAATTTCTGAACCCCCACACTGATGAGCAATAGTCAAGGATTGGTGTTACGCACGACTGATAGAGTTTTTCGAAAGAGCTAAAGCCTAAGTCCTTCAAATGTTGTACTTTACTAATAATACTGCCCAGTGCGCGACCCGCTCCCTTCCCTAAAGCCTCGCAGTGTGAAGTATAATTATTCTTTTCATGAAAAATAACGCCAAGGTACTTGTGTTTCTCCACAGTTTCTAAAATATTACCGCCGATCGTAAACTGGTGGTTACTTCGTTGTTCACGTCCTTTTCTGAAATGCATGCATTTTGATTTATTTGCATTTATCAAAATTCGCCACCGTTTGCACCATTCGTGAACACTGTTTAACATTGTCTGTAGGTTTTCTTCAGTTAGAGCCATTAAACAGATGTCGTCTGCGTAAGCTAAGACTGAAAGTTTCTGGTCACCTATTGGAATTCCTAGGTCAAGGTCATTTACCTCTTGTATATGGTCATTCGCGAAGACGGAATATAATGTCGGCGATAAAGTACAGCCTTGCTTGACTCCAGTTGAACAAATGAACCAGTCTGTGAGTTTATCATTGATACGAACACACGACACCGAGCTGGCATATATATATATAAATATAAAAAATTTTATTTAATAATAACTTATAAAGCAGCATGTATCTATCAATATAGTCAAAACAACGTCTCAGATCAATGTACGCAGTAAAGACGGTTTTATTGTTTCTAGTAATACTGTCCAGTGTAAATACACGTTCCTCGCACGACCGCTGCTTCCTGAAACCGTTTTGCTCGTCTGCTAAAATATCATTATCTTCCAGATAAGCCATTAGGCGGTTATTAAGAACGGATGTGTATAGTTTGCTGACACACGATAGTAGACTGATACCTTTATAGTTCATTGGGACACGTTTGTCTGAGCACGGGTCTTTCAATATTGGGCAAATTATAGCCCTCCTCCACACTGAAGGTATTATGTTTGAGTCTAAGACATATCGAAACAATTGCTGTAACGTAGCTATAATAACTGGGCTTTTCAGGACGTCATATGGTATCTCATCTACTCCATACGCGGATCCGTTTCTCGACTTTTGAACTACACGGGCGACTTCCTCTATTGTTATATTGTAATTAAGTTCTGGGTTTGACTCATAAAGAGGATCATTCATGTTGTTTTCTATAAGAGTTTTGTTGGTTTTTGCTCGATCATAAGGAGTTTCGTCGAAGTCTGTTTCTTCATCACAATTGTACAGATTATAGAAATCTTGTTTCCACTTGTCAAAGACTGCATTTTCACATCTGCAAGTGTTCCCGTCGTCGTCTACAATCTCAACTGGGATACTACTGTTTTACGCGGACCCATATTTTTAATCTTTCCCCAGAACTCGTTCGGATTTGATGTATTTATTTCTTCCAGTTCTAGCGCTTGAGACCGCCTGTATGCACGTTCAGTACGATGTAATAGCCTGTCAAATGAGTTTCGCGCGTTAATATATTCACTGTGTAAACGGGTCTTTTCGCGACCGTGTCCGCGCCATTTCAAGAATTTGTTTTCTTTGAGACGCATTGTATTCCAACTCATCTGTAGTTCATCGTTCCAGTATGGTTTCTTTTGTTTTAAGCGTTTCTTTGTTTTATTTGGAGTTCCGTAAACTGGTATACTATTTTGCATTTCTGTTTGAATGATTTCGCACAGATTTCCATAAATTCGATCCATTGATTCTTGGTTTTCTCGCGCACTCTGAATGTCTGAGATAATGTCAGCGATCGCGAGTCTACACAATTCGCTCGACATGAAATCTTCCGGTATGCGCTTCAAATTATAGCGCCTATTTACGACAGGTGATTCACACGTAGTTTCACGGTCAATATCGTAGTCTAGTGTTATCTCAGATAAAAGAACACTGTGATCAGGGAGTCTTGATCTTTCGCCAAGTAATCCGTGAAGGGAATCGCGATCAACACTAGATTGTACCGTTAAAACTGAGAAGGTTTTACAAGTCTTATATATATCATGTGGTTCCACACAAATGTAGTCTACTACAGCCCTTCCTTTGCTTGACACGGATGTAAAATTATCATTTACTTCGCATAGTCGTCAGTTCAGAACACAAAATTTACTCTCAATTAGAAATTCAAGTCAATATATGACGGTGAAAGAGTTTCAATAAAGTGGGAACTAAAATACTCCTGTCATTTGTTATTAAAATTTGAAAAACATGCCAGAAATGCAACGCTCCTTAATTATTTCCCTCTTGACCGTTTATGTGACGATGTATCCATTTATTATTAGCATTAATCACCGATTATGGCATTTGTTTGCCATCAAAGAACCTGTACTCTATTTGATACTTAACCCATTACATCATAGATTATTTTTAGACCCAAACTATTTTAATAAATGAATCGAAAATGAGCATTTACTAGAGAAAAGGATTTTGTTTCAAGAATTGTGTAGTGTTGAAACCATTGTGATAAATATTTATCATAATGGTTTCAAACAGATATTTTTACAGAGGCGTCAAACGGCGTCAATATGAGGAAAATTAATAGTTAATATCTAAGTATAGGTTAAAGCTTATAAACTGCAGTCTTCGAAAATAAGACGGCCGATAACGCGAGCGAAGCGAAGCGTTTGAGGCCGTCTTATTTTCGAAGACTGCAGTTTATAAGCTCTAACCGATTTAGTGATTGCCCTACTTTTCATCAGGCTGAGTTTATAAGCCCCGCCCACTGAGCAATGACAAACTTGTATATAGTCACGTGATTATGGTCCACCAAAAAGCCACACTCGTTTATGCAAAATAACCAGAAACCCACCAATCAAACAAACGTCGTCTTTGTTAATATTCCCACGTGTTTATGTTTTGAAAATCCAACACAGTGAAACTGGTTTCGCGCCTTTTTCTTGTAAACATTGCCTAATTTGGCTGTGCCACGTTATAAAATATTCCCCATCTGTGTGTAAAACATTTTTATGCACTTTTCTGTAGCCCAAATAATGGCCGACAGCAATCTATACGTATCCCCAAAACTGTGAAAAAATAATTATTGTGAAAGACGAACGCAAAATCGCAATGGATATTTAAATGATAACCCTTTACCTTATAGTAAGTGACGCCTTTTGACCGCTTTGTAAGCCGAGAAGACCCAGATTAGACAGCACCTATGCTGTCTGATCAGGATCTACTCGGTTTGCACAAATTTAAATCTTCGGTGCTACCGAAACCCCATATAAAAATACAGCTAATTATATTAAACCTTCATTATGGGCAGAATACTGAAATAAGAATAAACAGGTAAAGGCTTAAAAAGATTACAGGTTTGATCGTTAGCGTTTTGTTGAAAGAATTACAGTTTTAAATACAGGTTTTTCATATTTCCTGAATAATTTGCTTATTTACATTAGTCTTTTCAATAATCATGCTTCAACAGGTGGGATGTTTAGTGATTTATTTGTCCATTTTAGTCCACGACAGCCAAATTTAGATCTATATGTCTGCCTCTCAGTTGTTTACATAATCTTCCTCCCCACGTTTTACACACGTGAACACTTGTATACACTCGTTCGCGTGTCGATAACGTCACAAGTTCAAAACATAGCAACTCGTTTGTTTTTTCTAGTCGTGGGCGGAGCTTTGTTGCACATGCGCACTGGAAGGTTCGTCTTCGAAAGTAAGAGTCGATTTTATAAAATTTAGTAAAGGTTAGAGCTTATAAACCGCTGTCTTCGAAAATAAGACGGCCGATAACGCGAGCGAAGCGAAGCGTTTTATGCTTTCTTATTTTCGAAGACTGCAGTTTATAAGCTCTAACCGATTTAGTGATTGCCCTACTTTTCAACAGGCCGAGTTTGAAGCCCCGCCCACTGAACAATGACAAACTTATATATAGTCACGTGATTATGGTCCATCTAAACCCACATCCGTTCATGCAAAATACTCAGAAAACTCACCAATCAAACAAACGTCGTCTTTGTTAATTTGCCCACGTGTTTATGTTTTGAAAATCCTACACAGTGAAACTGGTTTCGCGCCTTTTTCTTGTAAACATTGCCTTATTTGGCTTTGTCACGTAATCAAATATGCCCCATCTGTGTGTAAACATTTTCTGGAGTCCAAATAATAATGTCTGACAGCAATGTGTCTTTTGACCTGCTATCTGGCACCGAGCTAGCAGACTGATAACCCTTTACCTTATAGTAAGTGACGTCTGTGGACCACTTTGCAAATATGGAAAAATAGTCAAACAGGGAGAGCCACACACGAAATGACACCGCACCAAACACCATCAAACAAGAAACGGTAAAGCCACAAGACAAAACATAACAGGACGCATATCAAGACGAAACACATTAAACATTAAGCATATTAAACAACAAAATTGACCGTAGGCTGAAAGCAGGAGTGCCGCCTTGGAACGGCCAGCAACCAAAATAAGCTACTGGGGGACTTAAACCTGGTTACGGGTACCCAACCTCGTCCTTATCCCACTTTCACCAAAGTCAAAATGTAATTAAAATTCCCCCTCCAGACAACTCCACAACATGCATAATGATGTCTGCCAAAATGAAAATGATTTGAAAATAAACGTTAGAGGTAAACAAGCGACGTCATCATTTAAATGACGTCATAATTTAAAAGTACGGGAAAACTATATGAAACACTTCTACACCGACATTTAATAAAAGATAAATCGCAAGAAGATACAATTACATGTACTAGTGGATATTAAGCATGCACAACTGTTTTGTTTGAAAAAGATGACATGACATCGTAGACATGTACTCGATGACTATTCAGGTCAGAGCAGCTGTGGAGAGGTCATTTTGGGTACGAAAGAACTGGCAAAATACAAATATCCAATTTCCTCCCTCCGTAAACGGGTTTAAGAGGGAATCTTCATAGAGTATTAAGCCTTTTCCGTCGTCGCACAAGCAAAGAGGAAAGCATAATGACCAACTGTAAAGGGGTCGACCACCAAGCATGTAGTGTGCTGCAATATAGAGGGGTCATATCCCAAGCCGAGAAGACCCAGATCAGAAGCTCCTATGCTGTCTGATCAGGGTCTACTCGGTTTACACAGATTTAAATCTTCACTGCTACCGAAACCCCATATAATACAGCTTATTAATACTAAACATTCATTATGGGCAAATTTATTATTGAAATAAGAATAAACAGGCGAAGGCTTAAATTTAAAATATTACAGGTTTGATTGTTTAGGCTGTTTTGTTGAACGGATTACGGTTTCAAATACAGGTTTTTTCTTATTTCCTGATTTATTTACTTATTTACATTAGTCCTTTTTCAACAATCCTGCTTCAATAGGTGGGATTTTTCTCGATTTATTTTGTCTTTTTTAGTCCACGGTAGCCCAAATACTCGATCTATAATTCTCTGCCTCTCAGTTGTTTTCATACAGTCTTCCTCTCCATGGTCTACACACGTGAACATTTGCACTCGTGTGTACACTCGTTCGCGTGTCGATAACGTCATAACATAGCAACTCGTTTTGTCTAGTAGTGGGCGGAGTTTTGTTGCACATGCGCACTGGAAGGTTTGTCTTCGAAAGTTAGAGTCGATTTTATAAAAAATTATGAGGATTTGAGTCTGAAAAATATCAAGAATACGGCGCGTTGATTGGATGGAAAAGTAGGGCAATCACTAAATATAGGTTAGAGCTTATAAACTGCAGTCTTCGAATATAAGACGGTCGATAACGCGAGCGAAGCGAAGCGTTTTAGGTCATCTTATTTTCGAAGACTGCAGTTTATAAGCTCTAACCAATTTAGTGATTGCCCT
The DNA here is from genome assembly GCA_963576725.1 of Azorinus chamasolen. Taxonomy (NCBI): domain Eukaryota; kingdom Metazoa; phylum Mollusca; class Bivalvia; order Cardiida; family Solecurtidae; genus Azorinus; species Azorinus chamasolen. The sequence goes on from OY755243.1 coordinate 75,205,891, forward strand.
ACTTTTCAACGGGGTGAGTTTATAAGCCCCGCCCACTGAGCAATGACAAACTTGTATATAGCATGGTCCACCAAAAAGGCACTCGTTTATGCAAAATACTCAGAAAACCCACCAATTAAACAAACGTCGTCTTTGTTAAAATTCTCACATGTTTATGTTTTGAAAATCCTACACAGTGAAACTGATTTCTCGCCTTTTTCTTGTGGCTGTGTCACGTAATCAAATATCCCCCATCAGTGTGCAAAACATGTTTACACAATTTTCTGTAGTCCGAATAATGATGGCCGACAGCAATCTATACGAATACCTCAAACTGAAAAAAATCATTATTGTGAAAGACGAACGCAAAAACGCAATGGTTATTTAAATGATAAATCTTTACCTTATAGTATGTGAAGCCGTTTGACCACTTTGCAAGCCCAGAAGACCCAGATCTGACATCTAAAGAAGCTGATCAGGGTCTACTCGGTTTGCACAAATTTAAATCTTCACTGCTACCGAACCCCCATATAAAACATACAGCTTAATAACATTAAACATTCATTATGGGCATATTGAAATACATGTACTTAAAGATTACAGGTTTGATTGTTTACGTTTTGTTGAACGGATTACGGTTTTAAATACAGGTTTGTTCTTATTTCCCGATTTATTTGCTTATTTACATTATTCCGTTTTCGATGTTTCGTGCTTTATTTGTCCATTTTAGTCCACGACAGACCAATTACTAGATTTATAATTCTGCCTCTCAGTTGTTTACATAGTCTTCCTCCCCACGTTTTACACACGTGAACACTTGTGTACACTCGTTCGCGTGCCGATAACGTCATAACATAAGAAACTCGTTCGTTTTTTCTAGTCGTGGGTGGAGCTTTGTTGCACATGCGCACTGGAAGGTTCGTCTTCGAAAGTTAGAGTCGATTTTATAAAATTTATGAGAATTAGAGTCTGAAAAATTTAAAGGATACGGCTTGTTGATTGGATGGAAAAGTAGGACAATCACTAACGTTTAATACTACTTTTAAAGCAAAAATGAAGACTCTGATAAGAACTTACTAATGCAATCGTCTTATCCAGTTCTATTATGTTTGCAAAGCCAGGAAAAAGCGGCTCTGTCATATGAAGATTATTGCAACTGTTGATTTTCCATTATTTGCAATAATGGCCACGGTGAGACACGCGCTAAAAAATGCTTCGCTTTATTAAAGAAATCCACCACACATTTATTAACGTTCAGTCTGTTGGGTGAGTGATTACCTAAGCAGTTTGGATCCAGATCAGACACCGAGGAACTCGGCGTCTCATCAGGATCCAAACTGTTTGATAATCTGACCGAGTTGTTGAAAGAAATGTAACTCGACTGTTACAACTGAAGTCCAATACATTTTTTACCGAAAATAAAACCTGTTCAGCAGGCTAAATAAAAATTTTTTGAGCACGAGATATCTTCTACGATTGTTGGACTAATTCCAGCCATTCAGAATGCAATACATATATATTGAAGATGCGTAAAATAAGAAAAATTGAAGTTAATTCCTTTATTTCTCAACCAAATACTATGTTGTGACCAACTCTTTAAAATCATCTCTTCGAGACGATTCTAAAGAATGGTCACAACATAGAGTTTGGTGGGGGAACTCTTAGTACTTGAATACGCACGTTTATTCTTATTGCACTACAATGTAGAATTTAAAATTGAGTCAGTGGCTTTCCCCGATTCATTCTTTGCACTCATTGCTAGTTACAGTTAAACCTCTCTAAAGCGACCACCTTAAAAATAAACATGTCTTTAAAAGCAGGTGGATGCGTAATGTATGAAGAAAGTAATGCAGAAAGCTTGCTGCATAACATTCGTCCTGCATTAGGCTACATTGTACCACCTGCACTTAAGACCCATGATCTAACCTCTTCTAGGGGTTACATAAGAGGGGTATAACTGAACATTGGTGTTTTACATGAGACTACCAATCTGTGTTTACCCATTCCCTCCTACTGACGCCTTTTGTCGCCTCTGTAAATGTCATACATTGAAACCATTGTGATAAATATAGACATTTGCTCCATAGGAGCAAATGTCTATATTCATCACCATGGTTTCAAAACTACACAATTCTAAAATAAATGTCTCTAATAAATGCTCCTTTTCAGTAGATTAATTAAAGACGTTGGGTCTAAACATAGTCTAGGGGGAATGGGTTAATACACATTGACCTTTGTTAACGTTTGTAGTATCATGCTTAATTCAAACATATGCCTGCAAAATCAGTTATCTAAACAAATCATCATAATTTGAATTTTACATAATCTAAACCATGGCGAACAAGCGTAAATGCCTACTCGCCACCCTTTTCAAATGTGGTTTCAGAAAAGCCACAAACGAGTTTAAACTTAAAGCAAAATTATAAAAAAAAAAACTGCTGGTTTATGATAACACCAACTTCGGGTTTAATACGATTTTCGAAACATTATAACAAATATATGAAAAACATATTTTTTTAATTTCTTTTTTATTCAATTATTGTCTGAAATATGCCCGGCTCGCATTAAATTTATTCCCATTACACATGACCTGCATTTACTAATATCATTTTGTTCTCGTCTTATACGGGGACATGTATCTATAATGCAATTTTGAAAAATGTAAATCCAGCGATTATTCTAAATATGTCAGTAAATTTCACTTTGCAATACAAATGCCGTCTTATGACGGTATTGGGACTATTGTAGTTAATATTTAAAGCATCATTAACACATTCTATGTAACCTATATGGAATACAATAGTACTACAACACACGTTCCCAGCAACAGAGTATGCACATAAAAAATAGAAATTTATTAGCCCCGATTAGTGCAAGCTGACTTGACAAACACACACAGCCATTGTTCGCGAAATTAAACCATTTACAGTAGGACCTGTTTTAAGTGGCCATCAGCAAGAGGTCTAGTTACGAGTCTGTAAGGCAGTGTGTAGCTTAATGCAGGCCAAAGGTTATGCAAAAAAAGCTCCTTTTAGGGACTTTCTGAATTACGTTTGCCTTGCACTAGGCAGCCGCATGCGTTTTAACATTCCTATGTTCAATAATTGAATGACCGTTTAGGACAGGTTCTACTGTACCCCCATATTTATATACGATACGCTTGTTCAGATCGTTCAGCAAACAGCAGCCCCTGATCTGAGGACTCATTCGGGAGCTCTCTGATCTGGATCTACCCTGTATGTCTATGTCCCATTTATGGTTTAGGTGGAGTAAATGGTTAACCCATTTTTGCCATACTATTTAACCCTTTCCTCCATGAATATTCATATAAGAAATAATGACGTCATGAATGTTCATTGAATCATTTTATTATAATTAGGCCCTACAAAAGGACACGGAAGATTGTTAGCCATGGCAGAAACTGTAGAATCATTTAAAGATTAAATTACATTTTGGTGGTGTTCATCGATGTATAAATCCAGACCTGATCACACGCAACTTGCATGAATTCCGAAGGAATTCGTGTAAAAAGTTGTGTGTGATCAGGTCTGGATTTATACATCGATGAACACAACCAAAATGTAATTCAATCTTTATAATTCCACCCATCCGTCTTTTTAAAAAGTGTTGCCCGTAGACATAAAAACAAGTTTGACATTGGCTATTTTAAGTGCCGTGCGTAGGAATTCAATCAATACACATTCCAACAACTATGTCACTTTGTGTACTGTATCCTACGTCACAGATGATGTATCATAGACTGTTCTCAACTATTTGATCTAGTTGCAACAAATTGAAGTTAACAATAACTAAAAAGCAATAAACAGAATTTATTTCAACACGTGTCCTGCCTTACTACTTTGTCATATTTCCTCTTAACTTGCATAATCCTCCTTGGAATCGATCTGTACAAGCTCTGAACATAGACCAGTGGAATACGTGTCCAGATCCTCAAAATCTTTTGAACAAATCCCTTTTATTTTCAATAAAATGCACTCTACATGAAAGTTTACGTTTGATATACAGCCAACTATTCTCAATTACGTTCAAATCCCGGTGACTGTGCAGGCCAAGAATTGGACCTAAAATGTTATTTCTGGTCTGGTAAACAGCTATCCTACCAGTACGTTGTCGTCCTGAAATGACTGATTTCGAGGGGATGCCACTTTGACACTAAGTCTGGTTTGTAGCCCTTGCTTTGTTTTCTCCAAATCAACACAGGTTATCATTGCCGATCACTTTACTTCCATCCGAAAAATAAACAGTTAATCCCACCCCCCAGAAGTTCACCTCGTCCTTTTCTCTCTACACTATGCGAGCCGCCTGGCTCTGCTGTCTCTTGATATTAATATAATCACTTGCTTTTTACCATAAGTTTCACTCTTAACACTTAAATTTCAAAATACGCGCTCCACAAAACTTCAAAACAACATTTTCTCCCAATAATTCTACGTCAACATGGTTTCAAGGAATTTGTCTATAAATAGAACTTCATGCATAGTAAAAAGAAGTAGTTCCATAGTGTATCGGCTACTGGTTACCGACTTCATGTAAATCATGGAGCAACGACAGAGAACCAGCTCTTTACATTAATTGAAAAATGAATGTCAAATTTAAACCAATCAGATTCGGCGATTTTGTGTAAACGTCACTGGATTGGAATTATATCTATATCATAAGCAAACAAAGCAGACCCTGATCAGACGGCTCCTATAGGAGCCGTCTGGTCTGGGTCTACACTGTTTGCAAAGGCGTAGAAAGGCGTATTTATTGAGGAAAGAGTTAAACAGCCACCCGGATCATATTTAACCCATGCAGTTTTTGTATTAAAGGGGTAGGGGCAAACAAAATATTTGCTGCTATAAGCCATTTACATCGATACCAGAATTCCTCTGATCTGGGTTTAAACGTATTGCCTATGTTTCAGTTATTGGAAAGCGAGAGGTTATGCTTTACTCCTTTATTCCCATGTTATTTAAAGTGGTTCCGCGTTTAAAACGTTTAATAAATAATTTGATTATATGCTGAAAGGAAGAATATTGCAAGAAATGCAAACGGATCAATGCTGAAAAAGAAAAAAAACTTTCATGTATTTGATATCGAAGATCCCAATAGATGTGTTTGTATTAATCCGGGTTGCATTTTAGTTTCGCAACGGTTCGGTATAAGCCGATGACATTTTGTTTGATTGATTAGATTCATGTTAGGATTGGAACATATATCACATATTAACAAAGAACTTTACAAACAAATGAATTTGTTATCTGATGACAAACGAGTTGAGCAAATATCAATATGTTATATCTTCAAACTCGAAATTGTTTATTTATGGGTTATTCGTACTTCAAACGGTCTGCAGGAATAAATGTGTTCTCCTTCATTGCTGTAGAGTATGGAGCAACCTGTCTGTATTATTAACCCTTCGCTTGCTATTCACGTCAATATACCTACCTGTAAATAGTGAAGACCCTGATGAGACAGCTCCTGCAGGAGCTGTCTCATCAGGGTCTGCACTATTTACAAGTTGATTGTGCAACCAGTGCACTCCACAGCAGTGATTGCACAGCGAAATACTTGTACACAGTGAAGATATATGTAATTATACAACAGGGCATGGGTAATGAAGGAGAAATGTATTTTAAAATTCAGCAAGAGAAGGGTTAATACGTCCCCCTTCATTGTTGTAGAGTATGGAGCAAACTGTCTGCATTATTAAGATTTAAGACTATTTCTGAATTTACACTTGTTGCCTATGTCTCAGTTATTGGAAAGAGAGAGTGCATGCTTTACTCATTTATTTATTATTAAAGTGGTTCCGCGTTTAAAAAGTTTAATAAATCATGCTGAAAGGAAGTACATGTATATCGCAAGAAAACCATTCGAATCAATGCTGAAAAATACAAAACTTTCATGTGTTTGATATCGAAGACCCCGATATTATTAGCCAATATGTTAGTTTTTATCAAAAGTACAAAAATGAGTTATGCAGGAAACACCACATACAGAACAAACAATCGCCCGAACAGCAACACAAAGAAACGGCAGAGGGGCACCTGTATTGTGTTTATCAACATGTCAAATTGCTGGTGAACACAACACCTACCACGAGGTGCATGACATACTTATGATGATGTAAGAGGCGAATGAGAGTGGTGTATGTTACTTGCATATCCTGCAAGAGAATGATAACAACATCGATTACGTGTACGGGGAGATTTTTTACGGCCACCACACGGCACAAGCAACACTGTTGCAATTTAGTTTCGCAGCTGTTTGACACAGGTCGATATGTTGTTGTACAACAAAAAATGTAACCACCGGCAAAAACGGTTTATTTTGTATCACAGAGGCATTATATATATATATAAGTTTGAATTGACAATCTTCATAAGAATAATGGAACATAACAAATACTATGGTGAAATATACATTTATTGTAGGGACTGTCACTTTAAGGAAAACCCGTCCAGGTCCTATTTTTCTTGTATATACCATTTACAACGAGGGTTTCAGCAAACTGTGCAAACCATTGCCAGATGACTCCTGATCTGGGTCTTTAACATTTTTAAGGGACACATTTTAAGGCACCAGCCAATAAACACGTTGTAGTTGGGTAAACATAACAAATATATCACACACATCTTATCACACTAACTCGACTCCCATTTGCAAACAGTTTGCGAACAGCTCAGATCTCATCAGGATCCAAGTTGTTTAACCCATTACCCCACATGCTATTTTTAGATCAATCCAGTTTGAATAAATCTACCGAAACGGAGCATTAACTAGAGAAAAGGAAATTTTCAGAATTTTGTAGTTTGAAACCATTGTGATAAATAGAGCATTTGCACAAAGAGGAGCAAATGCTCTATTTATCACAATAGTTTCATAAAGTGACTTTTACAGTGGCGTAAAAATGCGTATTTATGGAGGAAATGGTTAACACTCGTTTAAGAGTTTCTCAAAAGCTTGATCGAATCGGACGCAGTCAAAATTACACCAGATCCAATTTTGAGCAAATAGTAGTTTGTTTCACCTGTGGGGTAACAGAACAACAGATAAAAAGCGGGTGTTCAATCGTCATTTTTCCACCAAACACTATGTTGTGACCACTCTTTAGAAAATCGTCTCTTTGAGACGATTCTAAAGAGTGGTCACAACTTAGGGTTTGTTGGAGAAATAAAGAAGTTACGCTTCAAGATATTTCATTTTAGCCATTTTATCTAGACCTCTGGGTAAGTTAACACGGACTATTTCTTTTGGCGTAATTGTTTGACACTCTGATTATGACATTGAAAAGAAGTGAAAGATGTGAGCCTGTGCATCTCCATACTCCATAAATACGTCTTTTAAAGCCTCTGCAAACAGAGTAGACCCAGATCAGACGGCTCCTGTAGGAGCTGTCTGATCAGGGTCTGCTCTGTTTGCCTGATAAAATATAGTATTAGATATGACTACTGTTTCGTTCATGGCCAAAAGTTCCTGTGCTCATACATGTATGCTATCATATTATAACAATTAATCTGATTAATATTCATGATTTCATTATTTCTTACATGAATATTCATGGAGTAAAGGGTTAATGATGATCTACTGTAAGGCGTCCCTTTTTTCAAATGATCTCTTGAGATGCAGCGACTGCATCATTATTTGACTTTATCCTGCTATCCGCGACCTGACTCACATTTGCAAAGAGCTTGGATCCAGATGAGACGCCGAGTAACTCGGCGTCTCATCAGGATTCAAGCTATTGGCACTATGTTAATAGTTTCGCCAAAGCTTGTTCGAATCGAAGTAATCAAACCTGCACCAGATCCAAATTTTTGCAGACAGTACAAGTATTTTTTCACAGCGGGATAGGATTAAAACTTGGCCCTTTCGGTGCCAAATTTCTAATTGTCGTCTGCAAACCACTTTTGTTAAATCATTTGGTACAATAAGGGAATGAGATAAATAAATGCAAAATTCAAAGGAATAAAGCACATATATAGACACAGAGTTTGAGACAAAAAGTGAAGTCCCTGATCAGACGCCGCCTTAAAAAGCCGGCGTCTGATCTGGGACTGCGCTATTTGTTGTGGTGCATTTTTGCGACATTGGCAGTGAAAGGGTTTAAACCATGTCATATTTGCTATTTGACACTTATCTTACTTCGGAGAATGTGAAGTGAGATTCATTTTGTAACTGAATGCTTTATTATTTTCATTTTTTGAATATCCGAACTCACATTAATAATTGTCATTAATTTGGTTTTATATATAAAAACAAGAAATGTCGACACGACATCAAACCGGGTTTTCCTTCACTATTAACTGGTGATTTCTAAGTTCAAAGGGGCATAACTCACAGAACAAGAAATGTGTCACAGTACGTGACTAATGCCCCCAAAGCAAAGCACTGACAATATGCGTTTTGTAAGCAGGCCTGCAATATGTAACTGCAAAATGAAAGTAAAAATTGCATAGTAAGACCACAATTTGAACTCAAGTTACCCCAAATGACAATCTTTTTTTCATATTTGAGGTCAAAGGTCAAGGTCATGGCCACATGACCAACAAAAAGTATGCAACATTCCACCATCCGAATATGAACTCATACACCATATTTAGTGATCCTATCTGATTCGGTGTAGGGGTGACAAGCTTTTTTGTAAGTGAAGTCAAAGGTCAAGGTCATGGTCACACTGACCTATAAATAGTATGCGACACTCTGCTATCCCAAGATCTACTCACAAACCATATTTGGTGATCCTAACTGAAGTAGTGTAGAACATATGCTCCGGACAAGCCTTTTTTAAAATGAGGTCAACGGTCAAGGTCATGGACACATTAACCTATAACTAGTATGTGATCCCAAGACGAACTCAAACACCACATTTGGTGATCCTAGCTGATTCAGTGTAGGAGGTAAGCTCAAGACATGTTTTTGGTAAATGAAGCCCAAGGTCAAGGTCACATTGACCTATATATAGTATGTGACACTCTGCCATCCTAAGATGTACTCACACACACACACCATATTTGGTGATTTTAGCTGAAGTAGTATAGGAGATGTGCTCCGGACAGGCTTTTTTGTAAATGAGGTCAAGGTCACATTAACATAAAATAAGTATGCAACACTCCGCCATCCCACGACGAACTCACATGCCATTGTAACCGGGTGTTCTTATAAAGAAACATACCCGCTCAGACCCGGGATCGAACCCGGGTCGCCAGGTTCGCAGTCAAACACTCTACCACGTCGCCATAAAAGCGCGCTTGTACAGCAAGGCCGTACAAGTGATGATAAACCTACACACTGTGACATACTCCCCCAGCAAGTTGAAATTCGTCCCGAATTTCTATGGGTATGAGAACGACTGGGAATCGAACTCGGAGCTCATACAGTCACAGTCCCATGTTGGGCGCCAAATGTAACCGGGTGTTCTTGTAAAGAAACATACCCGCTCAGATCCGGGATCGAACCCAGGTCGCCAGGTTCGCAGTCAAACACTCTACCACGTCGCCATAAAAGCGCGCTTGTACAGCAAGGCCGTACAAGTGATGATAAACCCCCACACTGGCCACCAAATGTAACGGTTCTCCGTATAGTAGGTTCTCTTGCCTGAAATAGGCGAGGGAGCACAGCATGAGAAACAAAGTCTCAGCGAGACAGAAACAATGCCTTCGCCAAGGTCGTGCCTCCATGCCTCGTGCGAACACGAGACATGAGAAAATAACAATAATGGAATAATACATGACATTCATACAAATTCATGACATAAACTACTGCTAAAATTAGATAAACAACATTCCTCAACAGTAAACTAACCTGAAATAGGCGCGGGAGCACAGCATGAGAAACAAAGTCTCAGCGAGACAGAAACATGGCCTTCGCCAAGGTTGCTTTATTAAGTAGTGCGCCGCGCATGCGTTAGCATGATGGGAAATCGGATGCCTGGGGTTAAAGGTGAAATACCGTTGAAAGTGAAAGTAGCTAATATTAGTAGTAGTGAATGTAACGATATGAATGACAAATGATGAAGAAAATGGTTTTGTAGGGGGTGATATTATGAAATGGAAGTATCTGGAACGATATGTCAATGAGATGAAATATTTGTCATAGCAACCCTGTGACACCATATTTGGCGATCCTAGCTGATTCGGTATAGGAGGTATGCTTCGGACGAAATTTCTTTTGTAAACAAAACCCAAGGTCAAGGTCACATTGACCTATAAATAGTATGTGACACTCCGCCGTCCCAAGATGTACTCACACACCATAGTTGGCGATCCTAGCTGAAGTAGTGTGGGAGATATGCTGAGGACAAGTTTTTTTGTAACTGAGGTCAAAGGTCAAAGTCACACTGACCTAAAAATAGTATGAAACATCCGTCATCCCAAGATGAACTCGCACACCATATTTGGTGTTCCTAGCTGATTCCGTATATGAGGTATTCTCCGGACAAGTATTTTTGTAAATAAAGCCCAAGGTCAAGGTCACATTGACCTATAAATAGTATGCGACACTCATCCATCCCAAAATGTACTCACACACCACATTTGGTGATCATAGCTGAAGAAATGTAGGAGATATGCTTCGGACAAGGCTTTTTTGCAAATGAGGTCAACGTTCAAGGTCATGGTCATATTGACCTAAAAATAGTATGTGACACTCCGCCAACCCAATATGAACTCACACACCATTTTTAGTGATCCTAGCTGATTCCGTATAGGAGGTATACTCCAGACAAGTGGTTTTCGTAAATAAAGCCCAAGGTCAAGGTCACATTGACCTATAAATAGTATGTGACACTCCGCCATCCCAAAATGTACTCACACACCATAGTTGGTGATCCTAGCTGACGTAGTGTAGGAGATATGCTTCGGACAAGGATTTTTTGTAAATGAGGTCAACGTTCAAGGTCAAGGTCACATTGACCTAAAAATAGTATGCGACACTCCGTCATCCCAAGATGAACTCATACACCATATTTGGTGATCGTAGCTGATTCCGTACAGGAGGTATGCTCCGGACAATTTTTTCTTGTAAATGTAGCTCAAGGTCAAGGTCAAGGTCACATAAACCTATAAATAGTATGCGACACTCCGCCATCCCAAGATGTACTCACACACCATAGTTGGTGATCCTAGCTAAAGTAGTGTAGGAGATATGCTTCGGACATGCAAAAATATGTTAATCCGGTTAAAAATATACATGATTTTGACCTTTGACCTCTAATTATGACCTTGACCTTTCAGCTATTGACATGGTTTTTTCATGCGACACGCCGTACCGTCTAGAGGAACATTTATGCAAAGTGATTTCACAATCCATCTATGGAGTTCTGAGTTACAGCCCGGACAAGATCGGACGGACGCACATATGGACCGACACATTTTTAAGTTCAAATGGGCATAACTCCAATATTAGTGAAGCCAGAGTAATGGACCTTGTGCATGACACTTCCTCTTATCATGATCTTTCTATGTATGAAGTTTCAATCCAATGGCATGAGCCATATAGGAGTTATCATCCGGACAAAACTGGCAGCCGCCCGCCCGCCCGCCCGTCTGCCCGCCCGCCCGCCATACATCACCATTTCAATAACCGGAGTTTTCCGTGGAAAACCCGGTAAAAAGCGTATGAAAAAACGACAAAATGTGAAGCCTGAGAAGTTGTTTATCGTTTCTAAAACTAGTCATTTTTTCTTGTTTTTTATATAAGTATGATAAAATCTACAAAGCAGTTACTATAATCATGTCGCCATGGCAACCAGTCATTGCTGTAGAATTAACTCTTTCCCTGTTAAAAAATTGAAATCAGCTCAACCTCGTTTACACTACGGTATATTTAATTCTTTACTCCATGAACATTTATTGAAGAAATGATGACATAGTGAATATCAATGAGATAGCATAATTATTAGATAGCATAATGAGATAGCATAATTATATGATTAGCATAATTATGAAGTTTTTGCGTGAACATTCCTAAAACAAATTATATCCAACCCGTCCTTAAAATACAGCACGTCTCGATTCCAAACCGTATGTACAAAAGTCATTGAAATACAGTAAAACCTCTCTATAACGACCACTAAATTACATCAAGTATTTTGTGTTAAAGGCAGGTGGCAGCTTAAAGCAAGGTGAACGTAAAACAGAACGCTCCTATAGGAGCGTTCTGTTTTACTTTCACCTTGTTTTAAGCAGCCACCTGCCCTAAACACCAACTAATTAACACAATTTAGTGGCCGTTATAGAGAAGTTTTACTGTATCAGTAGTAGAAAGCAGTGTGGATCCAGATTAGACGCTGGGTAAGTCTAAGTCTCTAAGTCCGTCAAGTCTCGAGAAGTTCTGCCATGGCAAAACATTAAATATTTCGTTGCCAATGTCGCATATGTGATTACCTATGCAAACAGTGTGTATCCTGATGAGACGCCGTTACTGTGACTGTTTGTTTTTTAAACAAAAATATAAGAAAAATAAAATAAATGAAAATTGTAGCAGACGAAAAAGTTTGCAAATGACAAAATTTGGCAGCGAAAGAGTTAATGTGTAAATATGCGATTTTAACCCTTTCGCTGCCAATGCCGGATCTGTGATTACCTATGCAAACAGTTTGGATCCAGATGAGACGCCGAGTAACTCGGCGTCTCATCAGGATCCAAACTGTTTGTTACTGTTACTATGTTTTTGAAAAAAAAATGAAGAAAATGAAAACAAATGAAAATTTGTAGCAGAAGACAAAGTTAGCAGACGACAGAGTTTGGCAGCGAAAGGGTTAAAATTATATTCATAATGTCATTATTTCTAATATAAATATTCACGGCGTACAGGGTTCAATGTCATTATTAAAGATATTTGGGTACACATCTTTATCTGTAGCGCTGCATTTGCAAACTAGAAAATTGTGTCTGTAAGACACAGCGATGCCCCCATGGTGGTGATTGCCTAGCTGCATGTAACATTCCTAAGCCATTTGACCTTGACCTTGGGCTTGCGGGCAGCATGGGCTGGGTGCGCAGTGAAAGTATGGATGGTGTTCAATGTGTATATGAGTCAATATATATTTTTGCCACATTTTGAATGTGCATGTTCACAAAAAAATCAACCAATTCAAATTAGTTATTTTTGAGTTTGCCCTATTATTCAAAGTGTTCATTCAGCAAAACAAACACGCCTGACCCTTAAAGTTTATTTATACCACGGCAATCATCATTTCTAACGATTCCTTATTTGCTGATTCCTTGCTGTAACAGTTTTGTATTTTGATTTCTGAATATGTCTCATGGAAAAGGATACTTTGAAAGTGTTAAAGTACAAATGAACTGAAGTCATTGTTGACGATAGTTATGTATCAGCAATGATATATGCGTAAATAACATGAATTTATATGATGTACTGAGGTCACAGTTAATGCATTAGATCCTAGTAATTTGAAAAATTGATTAAGCAAAAGGTTTGAATCCATGGTTACTTATGTAACAATAATTTTACATGGCATGGAGTTCACCTTTTATTTCAAGCTGACATGCTGTAAAGAATCAATTAATTCAAGAAAACAATGCTGTTAAATAGCATGTTACATCAAGGAATCAGTGTAACATAATTTACCCCGGGGGCCAGAAAGGGTTACCGTGCACCCCCCGTCTGACTTTTTTTCATGGGTACCAGGGTGTTTGGTAGGGTCTGCTGAATGCAAATCAAAATTGTACCCATGAAAAAACTCATTCCTGCTATGGGTTTTTCTACCGTTTCCATGGCAACCGGAGGTCTGGACAACGACGGTGGGTAAAGGTTATAATGTAGTATATCTATGCTATTCGGGGCACTAAGAGTTTGAAACTGGTGTCAAACTAAAGGTAAGACATTTGTCTTTAATTGAGAATATGTTTTTGTTAATTACCTCATTTGCATAATCATGCATATTAATGAGAAACCCGAAAAATGAAGGAAAAAAGAATAGAATATGGTGAAAACTAGATCTGAAGTCACCTGTGATGGTCCAAATACAACCAAATATGTTTTATACATAAAACATCCCCATTGAAAGTATTATTTAAAACAAAATCGTGTCTTTATGGCTTATTTGCATTTTTATTGCATTTTTGAGTATCCACAGCAGAGGTACGTCCGTGTAGCATAAGCACATAGAGAAGATAGCATTATATCCCAAGGCCTTCGATAGATAATAGCTAACAGTATCAACTTGTTACCAAACATATAATAAATACACTGGTATTTGATTTAAAATGTATTGTAGTTAATAAGTTCATTAGCATATTCATGAATATTAATGAGAACCCCCTACAATTAGAGGAAACGACAGGGAAATGGTGAAAACTAGATCTGAAATCACCTGTAATGCTCCAAATGCATAGATATATGTTCTTATACATAAAACCATCTCATTGAGAGTAATCTAGCTGATGCTATGTAAAAATGTGTCTCTATGGGTCATCTGCATTTTATCAATTTTTAGAGTTTCCATAGCAAATGGACGTCCTGACAGCGTCAACGCATAGAGAAGGTAAAAACGTTATATCACAGGGCATTGGGCAGCTGGGAGCTAACAATATCAACATGTTATTAAATGTAATTTTAAGAAATATAATGGTCTTTGATTTAGAATATCATATTGTTAATCAGTTCATTAGCATATTCATGAATATTAATGAAAACAAAATATTAAAAAAAATGTAGAAATTAAATTCTTAAAGATCCGTTATGCTCCAAATACACAAACACAAGTAAGAGATACAGCAAAATATTTTTAACAATTTTTAAGCTATGATTTAGCCGGTATTTGCTTTTTCTCATGCGGGTGCGAGTGTGAACCCTTCTGATATGAAAACAAATTGACCATTAGAATACAAATAACAGACTGTTTAAGCCACGTTCAAATAAAAAAAACTTGAAGGATTACGATTTATCTAAATCGTTCTGCTTACTTGCTAATTTATAAATAATGATTTGGGTATCACAAACGGTCATGAAATTATTAAGTAAACTAAACTTACCATGGGTAGGCTTGTGTCTCGGCTCATATGAATAGTATACATATTTCGTTTGCGTTATTCTCATCAGTACATCACAGTTATGGTGATTGAAAAGATATTTCTATCAAAAGTATCAGCTTTTGAGGAGCTGCTTATCTAATGACTTGTACACTACAATCTACTAGAAGAAAATGCAATGAAACGATGTCTGTAAAGTGGAATTAGAATAGACAGTAACAATGAGAAATCATGGCTTAGTGGTGTTTAACTGGTGGCATACAATTAACTTTGAACTAATCGAAGCATGTATTATTCGGCATATTTACAAATCATTATATCACTGTGGCCTGAGTATATGTACAAAACATGACTGTAAAGAATGTCTCAACCGGTTAACAGAAAAAGACATTTCTGTGTGATAAACTCATTCATCAACATATCTGTATGCATTATAATGCATGTTTAGTCCCCATGATAACCAGTGTCTTCAAAGATCCCCATTTTTCATCTTCTCTATGTGTCTCAAATTACAGAATGTCAACCATGACTTGTGAAGTTGTGAGGGCAAGTAACCGCAGACCCATAATGGAATGGTCCAAGAACCACATTGACGTGGCTCCAGTCATGTGCTTCTGAGGCTGGATGTATTACTGGATAGGCTATATGTGAGCTCGTCCAAATTCGCACCTGATTGATGACCCGTTAAATGTGTCGGACTAAGCAAATCTACGTGGTGGCAAAGATCCCATGTCAATGTTATGCAAATCATAAATTGGCTTATCTTCACGCGTCTCCTTAGCAGCAGTTTCAATTCAGCGTACATTGTGTGAACGATTCTTATTCACCAATTAGATCAGCTTAAACATCGCAAGTTTCCAAGACCTACTAGTGGAGTTACGAATCTCGGTCTCTTTCCAGGGGTCGTTATTTGGTGATACATACTCTTTTTCCTTAAATGTGCGTGTAGACACACAGTAAGCATGAATGCCCAACAGAGCATCCTCACATTCGTAATCAAATAGTATGAAAACGCTGTTAGCTAGCGTTCTTACTTGAACAGTCGTGCAGTCTTGTTCTCTGGCTAAAACCTGATATTAGTTTCTTATTGTGCGGACTTCAAAACAGTTTTACTTTATGCTTTGCAAATTACTTGTGTGTTGTAGTGGTATAGTGGTAACGCACTTGACTACCGGTCCGGAGATCCGGGGTTCAAATCCCGGTCCCTCTCGGAAATTTCAGAGACGCTTTTCAGTGTCTCCCACCCGCACCTCCTCTCCAACCAGGGATTAAAGTGGGTACATGTGAGGGTCACTAGCCGGTACTGCGGCTGCATGATTGCACCATATGTTAGCAGTGCTCAATATTGTAGGCGAATGACTCAATGACCAGGGGAGTACATGTACAGTCGACTGAGCGGTCTTTCGGACTGAACATAGACCATAACCAGGTACTTTGCCTCATTGTGTCATCGTTCATCAAAAAGCCTTCCAGTCAGCAGGTTTATTTGTATCCTCCCCTTACACTAGCAGTTTTTCTGAATCCCCATTCCATCATTCTCTCCATATGTTTTTAGTTTTCCTGATACATATCTTACATGAATACTTTCAGGCGTCATGTTGAAAAGTCTTTCAGATATTTATTTGAAGATGCCTGGAATGTCTCGCATTGAAACAAAATTAAAGCATTCCTGACTTCTTTTACAATGTGTTTCTCATCTTGTGTTGGTGCATTTGTCATGTCTACCTCTTCTATTGGGTATTCAGCTCCTTTGGCGTATAGTATTTTGCTAAACAGCCATCCATCAGCATTATCAATAATGAAGATCCCCAAGATCGATATCCACATATGACCCATATGAATGATTTAGTAATTGCAATCAACTTCGATAAGTATAATGCCACTTGTATGTTACGAAATACACCATTTAAAAAGCCTTGTTTCATTTCAACTTTACAAATCATTATATATTACTTTTAGATGTCCCCATCAAAACTGGTAATTTACACGTCATTACAATGGCGTCTCCTAAAAACATAATACTTTTAAAAATGATTTTTAAATATCATAATCATTGCTGTGGTGTACTGATACGGATAACAATAACGAAAATACTCGTATATATACAACTATTCAAATGAGCCGAGGCACAAGTCTACAAATACTCCGTTTAGTTTACTTAATAAGTTCTTGAGACATTATCTTAATCTTTGCTTGAAAGTCAGACACTAGGTAAATAATTTCACGTGTTTTGTGATACCCTACTCATTTTTATGAACATGAAAGTAAGCAGATTTTAAAGTTTCATATCACACTTGGAAATTGAAACGCTATTTATACATTAACTGTTCATTTGTTTTCATACCAGAAAGGTGTACAATCATGCCCGTATAAAGAAAATAACGGATACCACCATCGTTTGGTATAATAACATAATTAAATCATAATTAATTTGAAAGCGGTTGAATTATTTCGGTATACTTTAAGCAAACCGGATGGTTTAAATTCGTTCTACCGTTTTTAAATAATGTCCCTTCTTTCTGTTTGATTTAAGCATTAATATTCATGAATATGCTAATGAACTGATTAACAACATGATATTCTAAATAAAAAACCATTGTATTTCTCATAATTATATTAGGCAACATGTTGATAATGTTAGCTCCCAGCTGCCCAAGGCCCTGTGTGCGTTGACGCTGTCCGGACTTACATTTGCTATGGAAACTCTAAAAATTAATAAAATGCAGATGATCCATAGAGACACGTTTTTACATAGTATCTGCTAGATTACGCTCAATGAGGTGGTTTTATGTATAAGAACATATCTCTATGCATTTGGAGCATTACAGGTGATTTCAGATCTAGTTTTCACCATTTCCCGGTCTTTTTCTCTAATTGTAGTGGGGTGTTTCTCATTAATATTCATGGATATGCTAATGAACATATTAACAACGATACATTCTAAATCAAAGACCAGTGTATTTATTATATGTTTGGTAACAAGTTGATACTGTTAGATGCCAGCTCTCGAAGGCCTTGAGATATAATGCTATCTCCTATATGCGCTTACGCTGTCCGGACGTACCTCTGCTATGGATACTCAAAAACGCAATAAAAGTGTAAATAAGCCATAAAGACACGATTTTGTTTTATATAATACTCTCCTTGATGATGTTTTATGTATAAGAACATATTTGGGTGCATTTGGAGCAACACAGGGGATTTCAGATCTAGTTTTCGCCATCTTCTAGTCATTTTTCTTCATTTTCGGTGTTCTCATTAACATTCATGAATATGCTAATGAACTTATTAACTACAATACATTTTAAATACAAAACCAGTGTATTTATTTTATGTTTGGTTACAAGTTGATACTGTTAGCTATTATCTCTCGAAGGCCTTGAGATATAATGCTATCTTCTCTATGTGCTTACGCTACCCGGAAGTACCTCTGCTACGGATACTCAAAAATGCAATAAAAATGCAAATAAGCCATAACGACACGATTTTGTTTTAAATAATACTTTCATTGGGGATGTTTTATGTATAAAAACATATTTGGGTGTATTTGGACCATCACAGGTGACTTCAGATCTAGTTTTCACCATATTCTATTATTTTTCCTTCATTTTTCGGGTTTCTCATTAATATGCATGATTATGCAAATGAGGTAATTAACAAAAACATATTCTCAATTAAAGACCAATGTCTTACCTTTAGTTTGACACCAGTTTCAAACTCTTAGTGCACCGAATAGCATAGATATACTACATTATAACCTTTACCCACCGTCGTTGTCCAGACCTCCGGTTGCCATGGAAACGGTAGAAAAAACCATAGCAGGAATGAGTTTTTTCATGGGTACAATTTTGATTTGCATTCAGCAGACCCTACCAAACACCCTGGTACCCATGAGAAAAAGTCAGACGGGGGGTGCACGGTAACCCTTTCTGGCCCCCGGGGTAATTGACCCTAAAAGTTACGGTACGGAAAATTAAGACAGCTTTTTGTAATAAACAAAGTGTTTCTTAACTTCAACTTAAACTATCATGGTTTTAAACACGAAAAGAACAGTAAAAGTCATGGTGTAAGTGATGCAACCATTGTTTATAACATTATTTTCTTTTTTTCATATTCTTGAAATTTGAACGTTACATTAGAGAATGTTTCGTTACATCAAAGAAAACATAAAATTCTTCACTTCAAACTCTTACTTGTGATTGTAATCCCAATGGATATGTTCTCATTATCTATTAGTGGTTAATCTAAACAAACACTTCGCAGTTAAAACAAGGAATAATAACTGTTAACAGTTAGAAATATAACTATCTAAAGGTGATGGAATACCCACGCGCAGCTGCCTTGATCGCAAAGCTGCCATGGACAGTCAGACAGACAGACCACGGACAGACATGCCACGGACAGACAGACCAACCGACACACTGACTCCTATATACCCCCTCTCAAACTAATATTCTGAAAATGGGTTATCCTTCGAAAACAAAAGTAGCAAAGCCAAAAGAGGAAATCCGGTTGTATTGAGTCTGTTCATAAGTAGTAATTAAAAGTGTAACACTACTCATGCCCACTAGCACCGGCTTAAGAGGTATTCCATTTTCAAAACTTATACCATCAAAACTAATGATTCCAAAAGACAATTCTGCTTTTCATTTCAATATTTCTATTTCTTCAGTTTTTGACTTAAGATCTCTGTAACATTTTGCTCGCATTCTATGGTATATTTTCTTTTCTTGCACTTTCTTCTACTGGAATTCTCTCATATGTCTCCCCCGATCCCTCGCACAGCACCCACACATACAAAATAACAAAATTTTGATATCATCGTAATGGACTTGATGAATGATACTTGCCCTCATCATGCACTTTCCACTTTCCACACCACATGTTTTCAAAAATACAATGATGACAGGGAAAACTTCAAAACAAATTGATACCCTTGGTCATGACACTTCCTTCTATCATTTTCTTTCAATAAATGAAATTTCATTCCAATAGCATCAGTAGAACAGAATTATTGATCGGACAAAACTATAACAAAGGGCTATAACTCCAAAAGTATTGAAGCGAGAGTAATGACCCTTGTACGCGTCACTTCTTCTCATCATGCTCTTTCCATGTATGTAGTTTCCATTCAATGAAATTAGCCATATCAGAGTTATTTTCGGGACAAGAAGTGTGTAAAAATGTACAAGGGGTAATAACTTCAATATTATTGAAGCCAGAGTTATGGACCTTGTGCATGACACTTTCTCTAATTATTCTATTTCCTTATATTAAGTTTTCAGCCAGCAGACATATAGGCGTTATTGTCCGGAAAGAGAGTGTGACTGACAGAGGGATAGACAAACGGACAGACAGACAGACCGAAAGACAGATAGACAACTCTCACAAAAACGATATGTCTCCCCCATATAAATATGGGGGAAGAGACATAACTAACAACCTATAATCCTATATGTAACAGTTCTATTCCATGCTGTAACAATCATCATGTGTAAATCTTAAAGCATATTCATAAAAATAGATGATTTCAATTTTTTTTAAACTTTCCCCATCACTTTATTACAAATCTCATCTAACATTAAAATCTATAAAACTTATTATAATAATTAGCAGCAGAGCTTAGCTAAATACTATGCGTACATATCCTATTTGTAACACTCCCGATCCTTTATGTAACAAAATTCCATGTTACATCACGGACTGTTACAGCATGGAAGAATATCGCACTGAATGACCTTTACCTCCATGTATCACTCGCTTGGCTGCTTGAGAACTCCAGTTTAATTTCAATACCATTCAGCATAAAAGTTAGGATGATTGTAATAAACAAACCACGGATCATAAGAGCACTGTTGATGTTACATCAATGAAATAAATAGTTTGTACGCACTTACATAAATGATTCTATGTATCTGTGAATGAACATCAGAGGTGAAAGAGGTTTCTAAACAACCGCCATTTTTACTGTAGCGCTGTAGGTATTACTAAGATGTGCGTGAAGTTGGCAGGCAGTTGTTTATTGGCAGTTGGTTATTGAATCTCCAGCTGTCGATTCAAATGTCAATTGGTTATTCAATCTCCAGCTATCGATTCAAAAGTCAATTGATTATTGAATCTCCAGCTGTCGATTCAAATGTCAATTGGTTATTCAATCTCCAGCTGTCGATTCAACTGTCAATTGGTTATTGAATCGACAGCTGTCGATTCAACTGTCAATTGGCTATTGAACCTCCAGCTGTCTATTCAAATGTCAATTGGTTATTCAATCTCCAGCTGTCGATTCAACTGTCAATTGGTTATTCAATCTCCAGCTGTCGATTCAAATGTCAATTGGTTATTCAATATCCAGATGTCGATTCAACTGTCAATTGGTTATTCAATCTCCAGATGTCGATTCAAATGTCAATTGGTTATTCAATCTCCAGCTGTCGATTCAAATGTCAATTGGTTATTCAATCTCCAGCTGTCGATTCAACTGTCAATTGGTTATTCAATCTCCAGCTGTCGATTCAACAGTCAATTGGTTATTGAACCTCCAGCTGTCGATTCAGCTGTCAATTAGTTATTCAATCTCCAGCTGTCGATTCAACTGTCAATTGGTTATTGAACATCCAGCTGTCGATTCAACTGTCAATTGGTTATTCAATCTCCAGCTGTCGATTCAACTGTCAATTGGTTATTGAACCTCCAGCTGTCGATTCAAATGTCAATTGGTTATTCAATCTCCAGCTGTCGATTCAACTGTCAATTGGTTATTGAATCGACAGCTGTCGATTCAACTGTCAATTGGCTATTGAACCTCCAGCTGTCGATTCAAATGTCAATTGGTTATTCAATCTCCAGCTGTCGATTCACCTGTCAATTGGTTATTCAATCTCCAGCTGTCGATTCAACTGTCAATTGGTTATTCAATCTCCAGATGTCGATTCAACTGTCAATTGGTTATTCAATCTCCAGATGTCGATTCAAATGTCAATTGGTTATTCAATCTCCAGCTGTCGATTCAAATGTCAATTGGTTATTCAATCTCCAGCTGTCGATTCAACTGTCAATTGGTTATTCAATCTCCAGCTGTCGATTCAACAGTCAATTGGTTATTGAACCTCCAGCTGTCGATTCAACTGTCAATTGGTTATTCAATCTCCAGCTGTCGATTCAACTGTCAATTGGTTATTGAACCTCCAGCTGTCGATTCAAATGTCAATTGGTTATTCAATCTCCAGCTGTCGATTCAACTGTCAATTGGTTATTCAATCGCCCGCTGTCGATTCAAATGTCAATTGGTTATTCAATCTCCAGCTGTCGATTCAACTGTCAATTGGTTATTCAATCTCCAGATGTCGATTCAACTGTCAATTGGTTATTGAACTTCCAGCTGTCGATTCAACTGTCAATTGGTTATTCAATCTCCAGCTGTCGATTCAAGTGTCAATTGGTTATTCAATCTCCAGCTGTCGATTCAACTGTCAATTGGTTATTCAGCTGTCGATTCAGCTGTCAATTGGTTATTGAACCTCCAGCTGTCGATTCAACTGTCAAATGGTTATTCAATCTCCAGCTGTCGATTCAACTGTCAATTGGTTATTCAGCTGTCGATTCAACTGTCAATTGGTTATTCAATCTCCAGATGACGATTCAAAAGTCAATTGGTTATTCAATCTCCAGCTGTCGATTCAACTGTCAATTGGTTATTAAACCTCCAGCTGTCGATTCAAATGTCAATTGGTTATTCAATCTCCAGCTGTCGATTCAACTGTCAATTGGTTATTCAGCTGTCGATTCAACTGTCAATTGGTTATTCAATCTCCAGCTGTCGATTCAACTGCAAATTGGTTATTCAATCGCCCGCTGTCGATTCAAATATCAATTGGTTATTCAATCCCCAGCTGTCGATTCAAATGTCAATTGGTTATTCAATCCCCAGCTGTCGATTCGAATGTCAATTGGTTATTCAATCTCCAGATGTCGATTCAACTGTCAATTAGTTATTCAATCTCCAGATGTCGATTCAAATGTCAATTGGTTATTCAATCTCCAGCTGTCGATTCAACTGTCAATTGGTTATTGAATATCCAGCTGTCGATTCAAATGTCAATTGGTTATTCAATCTCCAGTTGTCGATTCAACTGTCAATTGGTTATTCAATCTCCAGATGTCGATTCAACTGTCAATTGGTTATTGAACCTCCAGCTGTCGATTCAACTGTCAAATGGTTATTCAATCTCCAGCTGTCGATTCAACTGTCAATTGGTTATTCAGCTGTCGATTCAACTGTCAATTGGTTATTCAATCTCCAGCTGTCGATTCAACAGTCAATTGGTTATTGAACCTCCAGCTGTCGATTCAGCTGTCAATTAGTTATTCAATCTCCAGATGTCGATTCAACTGTCAATTGGTTATTGAACCTCCAGCTGTCGATTCAACTGTCAATTGGTTATTCAATCTCCAGCTGTCGATTCAACTGTCAATTGGTTATTGAACCTCCAGCTGTCGATTCAAATGTCAATTGGTTATTCAATCCCCAGCTGTCGATTCAACTGTCAATTGGTTATTGAATCGACAGCTGTCGATTCAACTGTCAATTGGCTATTGAACCTCCAGCTGTCGATTCAACTGTCAATTGGTTATTCAATCTCCAGCTGTCGATTCAACTGTCAATTGGTTATTCAATCTCCAGATGTCGATTCAACTGTCAATTGGTTATTCAATTTCCAGATGTCGATTCAAATGTCAATTGGTTATTCAATCTCCAGCTGTCGATTCAAATGTCAATTGGTTATTCAATCTCCAGCTGTCGATTCAACTGTCAATTGGTTATTCAATCTCCAGCTGTCGATTCAACAGTCAATTGGTTATTGAACCTCCAGCTGTCGATTCAGCTGTCAATTAGTTATTCAATCTCCAGATGTCGATTCAACTGTCAATTGGTTATTGAACCTCCAATTGTCGATTCAACTGTCAATTGGTTATTCAATCTCCAGCTGTCGATTCAACTGTCAATTGGTTATTGAACCTCCAGCTGTCGATTCAAATGTCAATTGGTTATTCAATCTCCAGCTGTCGATTCAACTGTCAATTGGTTATTCAATCTCCAGCTGTCGATTCAAATGTCAATTGGTTATTCAATCTCCAGCTGTCGATTCAGCTGTCAATTGGTTATTCAATCTCCAGATGTCGATTTAACTGTCAATTGGTTATTGAACTTCCAGCTGTCGATTCAACTGTCAATTGGTTATTCAATCTCCAGCTGTCGATTCAAGTGTCAATTGGTTATTCAATCTCCAGCTGTCGATTCAACTGTCAATTGGTTATTCAGCTGTCGATTCAGCTGTCAATTGGTTATTGAACCTCCAGCTGTCGATTCAACTGTCAAATGGTTATTCAATCTCCAGCTGTCGATTCAACTGTCAATTGGTTATTCAGCTGTCGATTCAACTGTCAATTGGTTATTGAACCTCCAGCTGTCGATTCAAAAGTCAATTGGTTATTCAATCTCCAGCTGTCGATTCAAGTGTCAATTGGTTATTGAACCTCCAGCTGTCGATTCAAATGTCAATTGGTTATTCAATCTCCAGCTATCGATTCAACTGTCAATTGGTTATTCAGCTGTCGATTCAACTGTCAATTGGTTATTCAATCTCCAGCTGTCGATTCAACTGTCAATTGGTTATTCAATCGCCCGCTGTCGATTCAAATGTCAATTGGTTATTCAATCCCCAGCTGTCGATTCAAATGTCAATTGGTTATTCAATCCCCAGCTGTCGATTCGAATGTCAATTGGTTATTCAATCTCCAGATGTCGATTCAACTGTCAATTGGTTATTCAATCTCCAGATGTCGATTCAACTGTCAATTGGTTATTGAATCGACAGCTGTCGATTCAAATGTCAATTGGTTATTCAATCTCCAGCTGTCGATTCAACTGTCAATTGGTTATTCAATCTCCAGATGTCGATTCAACTGTCAATTGGTTATTGAACCTCCAACTGTCGATTCAAATGTCAATTGGTTATTCAATCTCCAGCTGTCGATTCAAATGTCAATTGGTTATTCAATCTCCAGCTGTCGATTCAACTGTCAATTTGTTATTCAGCTGTCGATTCAACTGTCAATTGGTTATTGAACCTCCAGCTATCGATTCAACTGTCAATTGGTTATTCAATCTCCAGCTGTCGATTCAACTGTCAATTGGTTATTCAATCTCCAGCTGTCGATTCAAATGTCAATTGGTTATTCAATCTCCAGCGGTCGATTCAAATGTCAATTGGTTATTCAATCTCCAGCTGTCGATTCAACTGTCAATTGGTTATTCAGCTGTCGATTCAACTGTCAATTGGTTATTGAACCTCCAGCTGTCGATTCAACTGTCAAATGGTTATTCAATCTCCAGCTGTCGATTCAACTGTCAATTGGTTATTCAATATCCAGCTGTCGATTCAAATGTCAATTGGTTATTCAATCTCCAGTTGTCGATTCAACTGTCAATTGGTTATTCAATCTCCAGATGTCGATTCAACTGTCAATTGGTTATTGAACCTCCAGCTGTCGATTCAACTGTCAAATGGTTATTCAATCTCCAGCTGTCGATTCAACTGTCAATTGGTTATTCAGCTGTCGATTCAACTGTCAATTGGTTATTCAATCTCCAGCTGTCGATTTAAATGTCAATTGGTTATTCAATCCCCAGCTGTCGATTCAAATGTCAATTGGTTATTCAATCCCCAGCTGTCGATTCGAATGTCAATTGGTTATTCAATCTCCAGATGTCGATTCAACTGTCAATTGGTTATTCAATCTCCAGATGTCGATTCAACTGTCAATTGGTTATTGAATCGACAGCTGTCGATTCAAATGTCAATTGGTTATTCAATCTCCAGCTGTCGATTCAACTGTCAATTGGTTATTCAATCTCCAGATGTCGATTCAACTGTCAATTGGTTATTGAACCTCCAACTGTCGATTCAAATGTCAATTGGTTATTCAATCTCCAGCTGTCGATTCAAATGTCAATTGGTTATTCAATCTCCAGCTGTCGATTCAACTGTCAATTTGTTATTCAGCTGTCGATTCAACTGTCAATTGGTTATTGAACCTCCAGCTATCGATTCAACTGTCAATTGGTTATTCAATCTCCAGCTGTCGATTCAAATGTCAATTGGTTATTCAATCTCCAGCTGTCGATTCTACTGTCAATTGGTTATTCAGCTGTCGATTCAACTGTCAATTGGTTATTCAATCTCCAGCTGTCGATTCAACTGTCAATTGGTTATTCAATCGCCCGCTGTCGATTCAACTGTCAATTGGTTATTCAATCTCCAGCTGTCTATTCAAATGTCAATTGGTTATTCAATCTCCAGCTGTCGATTCTACTGTCAATTGGTTATTCAGCTGTCGATTCAACTGTCAATTGGTTATTCAATCTCCAGCTGTCGATTCAACTGTCAATTGGTTATTCAATCGCCCGCTGTCGATTCAAATGTCGATTGGTTATTCAATCCCCAGCTGTCGATTCAAATGTCAATTGGTTATTCAATCCCCAGCTGTCGATTCAATTGTCAATTGGTTATTCAATCCCCAGCTGTCGATTCAAATGTCAATTGGTTATTCAGCTGTCGATTCAACTGTCAATTGGTTAGTCAATCTCCAGCTGTCGATTCAAATGTCAATTGGTTATTCAATCTCCAGCTGTCGATTCAAATGTCAATTGGTTAATCAATCTCCAGCTGTCGATTCAACTGTCAATTGGTTATTGAACCTCCAGCTGTCGATTCAAATGTCAATTGGTTATTCAATCTCCAGCTGTCGATTCAAATGTCAATTGGTTATTCAGCTGTCGATTCAACTGTCAATTGGTTATTCAATCTCCAGCTGTCGATTCAACTGTCATTTGGTTATTCAATCTCCAGCTGTCGATTCAGCTGTCAATTGGTTATTCAATCTCTAGCTGTCGATTCAAATGTCAATTGGTTATTCAATCTCCAGCTGTCGATTCAAATGTCAATTGGTTATTGAATGTTCTGCAGCAGTGCGTTAGACATTCAGAAGTTCATTCGGAAAAATTAGTTTTTCAGCGAACCCACTGCTGCAGTGTGTTAGACATTCAGAAGTACATTGGCGAATGTACTGCTGCAGTGTGTTAGACATTCAGAAGTACATTCGGAAAAAATATTTTTTTCAGCGAATCTACTGCTGCAATGTGTTAGACATTCAGAAGTACATTGGCGAATGTACTGATGCAGTGTGTTAGGCATTCAAAAGTACATAGGCGAATGTACTGCAGCAGTGCGTTAGACATTCAGAATTACGTTTCGGAAAAAACAGTTTTTCAGCGAATCCACTGCTGCAGTGTGTTACGCATTCAGAAGTACATTGGCGAATGTACTGCTGCAGTGTGTTAGGCATTCAGAAATACATTCGGAAAAATTAGTTTTTTTAGCGAATCCACGGCTGCAGTGTGTTAGACATTCAGCAATACATTGGCGAATATGTTTTTGGAGTTTTCAAATGTCTATCTTCAAACTGCCAACTCCAAAATTCAAACAACAAACTTCAAACATCAGACTTCACAATGCACACTTCAATATTTTATACTGAAAACGCCGAAAATGTGTATAGTAATACTCTGCAAATTCTCGTCGCGGTAGATAACCTGGTTGAATTTACTATAAGGCACACCTTAACCTTTACCCTCATAGAGACGTGTTTTCACAGTTGATCCAGATCAGAAGATTCTAATAAGAGCCATCTTATCAATGTCTGGTCTGTTTGCTAATGGAATTTGATAAATGTGTTTCTTTAGGGTCACCTTCCATATTTCATTATAACTGTTTGTCCCTGAATATTCAGTAGGTATTGAAATTTCATATGAAATAGAGCTCACTTGGTGTATCATCAAGATTAAAACTGTTTATTATTGTGTGTGTAGCAGACGACAAAGTTTGCAGACAACAAATTTTGGCAGCGAAAGAATTTAGAGTAAAATAACAATATTCGAAAAATTCCAAACGGCGTCATTTTTATTAAAATAGATAAAACAATAGCTGCAATTAAAAACTCACGCTGTACGTAGATGGCCACTGCTAACTCTAAACTGTTACGAACATGTGATATTGATCTATTTGATGAAATTATAAATGGAATTAAAAATGCATTAATCAAGGAAAATTGCTTATAACACAGGGTTTCAACGCAATAACGGTAATGAACAGATTCATTGAAACCTTGTCTTCATTTTTCTCTTTTTGCATTGCTACTTTTGCTTTCGAAAGGATCACCCACTTTCAAAATATATTTACTACATTTGACAGACACCTACATGTAAATTACCAAGAACAAGTAGGGAGTCTGTGTTTGACAATCGTGGAAAATGATTGAAATTTGAAAATCAACATGTTTCTAATAGCAAATGGACCATTGTATGATAATAATTAATATGTTGTAAATTTCACATAAATAAGTAATAATTGTTGAAGTGTTTCAGGTTATGTTTCATATATATTTATTTACTCCATTGAATTGGTGATTTTTATATTTATTAACAAATTTTAAGTTATGTCAGCAAATCAGTTTTCAGGACACAGTGCCCCATACAGTTTCATTATTGAACAAACCAATCCATAGGGTCCCCTGTAGCGATAACTCCGCCCACGAAATATTTATAGAATGTGATTGGTCATGTGCAGATGAATTCTGCGTGGACTGAGGAATTGAACTCTATACCACTGACAAATTGACCTTACTCCATGAGTTTTGATTGACAGCTAATCAACCAATTGACCGTACGCCAGCGGCGAGATAACCACGCTCACATAAATCAAGAGAAGCAACTCTTCCTATGTCCGACATTATGAGTAAAACCAATTTGACTGAGGGTCTACACATAATAATGATTTTTTTTATCAGAATAAATGTTTTGTTGATCATGTTTAATCCGTGTATACTGTTTGTCAGGTTTTATCAAGGTCTACACTTTATTCGATCAGATCTCCGAAACCCCAAAGAACTTCCGATCAGATTCATTAAAATTGTTCTAAATAATGGCTATTTTTTAAGCTTTAAAATATTATTGGTCAAATAATATCATTCGGATGCAAAGATTTTTTATAGAGCAGATAGAGACCTCGATCTGGAAAAAGCCTGGGAAGGCCTAACCATCATTAAGTTAGTGGCTATTTAAAGGAGATATTTACACCTTGTGGTTTTGAATGCCCAACTTCCTGTAAAATGTTTATGGATGCTAGCTGATGAAGCAAAAAAATGACCATTTTCAGTTCTGTAAAAAAAAGCAGTTGCACCAGACACGTGAAAGAACGGTTTATCAAGTTCATACAGGGATATTTGTACATATTTGACACGAGCGCGTTTCCAAATCAATTGTATGTGACATTTTTTTTGTTTTTAGTTTGATTTTGGTTTCGGAAAGGGATAAAAATTAATATTACCGAAAATCGTTCCTTATAACGTGAATCAGCAACGTTTTGTAAAGAAAGCAATATATCTCTCCTCTGTGTCTGACTCTGACGGCCTGTGTCTGACATTTATAGATTGTCGGACAAAATGGCGGACAGCAACAGGTCAGCGTGGGCTTATCAGTTATGGCTTACTGATTGGTTGATTAGCTGTCAATCAAAAGTCCTGGCGTAAGGTCAATTAGTAAGCGATAACTGATAAACCTACGCCGATGTGACCATATGAGATAAAGTTATGCAATTATACCTTGATCCACGTAAATTTAACCCTTTCCCTCATATAAACCTGTTTCTACGCATAAGCAAACAGAGTAGACCCAGATCAGCCGACTCTTGTAGAAGCCATCGGATCAGGGTCTGCTCTGTTTGCTTTTGACACGATAAAGATCTGATTCTACAGTTTTTGTCAACGCAAAAACTTCTCTTTACAGAAATAATGTGTTTTTAGGCAATAGAAACAAGAGTAGACCCAGATTAGACGGCTCCTATAGAAGCTGTCTGATCAGGGTCCGCTCTGTTTGCTTTTGATAAGAAATATATTTGATTTTACAGTTTTTATCAAAGCTAAAACTTCTCTTTATGGAAATAACGTGTTTTACGCATTAGCAAACAGAGCAGACCCAGAGCAGTTTTTGTCAAAGCAAACAGGGAAAGGGTAATAGGTATTTAGAAATAAGTCTAGCTCTAGGTGTGAATATCTGATAATCAGTCAATTAAACGGGTCATTAGTTTTTTTAACAATTGAAATTGAGAAGAGTTACTCCTGTTTTGAGCATTGAACTAATTATTAATTGACAATGCTTTTGATTAACTTAAGTCATTATTTGTTTTCAAAATCAAATAAAAATAAATTCCATAAATAGCAAGGAGAAAAAGTCTTTATTAAACACCTAAATTTCAACTGCCTGTTATTAATAATGACAATATTACATGACTTGCATAATAAAGGTCTTATCAGTGCCTGAAACGTCACAATGAGAACTATGTATTTTCCCGGTTTCAAAATGTTCATACCCATTCTCTAACCCTTCCCCTCATATAAACGCCTTTTCATACATTTGTAATCAGAATACATGTAGACCCAGGTCAGCTGAATTTCCTGTAGGAGCTGTGTAATCAGTGTCTGCTCTGTTTGCTTATGGAATGATAAAAAACAGCCAACAAATTTTAATGCATTTTATTCATTCTGCAATCATTTTAAAACTTCTCTTAAAATTATAAACTACTAAACTATATTGCTCTCTGTTTTAACTTCTATCCTGCTTCAACATAGTTTAATGAGGTTTTGGGTTCGACCCTTGGTAGAGGCCAACAAGTTTTTTTTCTCTCATATGTTTTTCTTCAAACTTTTATTATCAATTCCTATAAGGCCCACTTCTGTGGACAGCATTCACAATCACATAATTATACAAAAACATACACCATTTCAATATAGTCACCCGGAACACAAAAAAATCATACAGTATAAACAAACAGACGATATATTCTATCTAGATTAACCACTGATGTTTTACAGAAAGAATGATTACATTAAATAGAGAATATATGAACAGGTTTGCAGCGTAGTAAATTGCGAAAGACATCTTGAATATCTGTATTTCCGCATGTTTAACATTAAACCTATAAATGCAAATACTAATAACCCCAGCTGTACACGTCCAGTTTCTCAAACGAAACTAAATTTGGAAACGGCTTGTAGGTACACGTATACAAAGACCCGAACAGCATACACGTAACTAACACTTTACATCACGATGAGACGCTAAATGACTAAACGTCTCATCCGAATCAAGACTGTGTAGACCGAGATCAAACATCTCTTGTCTGAGTCTATTGATCAGGGACTGCACTGTCTACCACACTATAAAGAATTTCCAGAAATAACTTTAGACACAAAATTGATAAAATTGTATTGAATTTATGGCAAAATTCCTGCAATTAATGTTAGATTTGAAATGATTCGCATAGCATCGCGAAGTTTTACTCTTTATCCCTAATCGGTGTGATACTATTATTTACGTATTTTGGTTTAAATTAGTATTTACATAAGCAATATAAATGTCCTTTGTTTACATTTCGGCCTGTTTATAGGTGATGACCCGTTTTGCATATTTCACAACTATGTATGAGTTGTTTGGTTCTTGTTTTTTTTAATTAAATGTATAACTTATACCAACATGTTGTCAATTTGTAGGAAATATATGTGAAACATGAGAGTTTATTTGATTTATTCGAATAAGCCAGAGATATATTCTTACATGTATGTACATGTATATGTCTCTGAATAAGCCCATGTAGACTAAAGGTAATATTGAATAATCGGTTGTTTTGTTCGAAAAATAGTTTTTCAGCGAATCTACTGCTGCAGATTGTTAGACATTCAGCAGTACTTTCGGAAAAATAGTTTTTCAGCGAATTCACTGCTGCATTGCTTTAGAAATTCAGCAGTTCTGTGTTGCCGGCCCGGCAAAATTGTCCAACGTCGAAATTAGACACTTGTTAGACAAATTTTCCGACTTGATAGAAATGTGTAATGTCGTAATTGTCTAACATCGAAATTAGACAGTTCTTAGACATGTTTGTCAGACTGGATAGAAATGACTAGTTTCTAAATTGGACAATATTTTGTCATTTTCCCACATTGTTCTCACGGCAGCGGGCCCTAGCGCATTGCTCTGTCCCCGTGGTAGAGCTCCGTGTTCGCTCGGTAGCAGGCTGTCCCAGTCTGCGCGGCTCTGTCCCGTGGAAGGTCCTCATTGAAGTACGAGAGCCGACCGCCCTGGCGCGCGGCTCCGTCCCTGTGCTAGATCCATGTGTTCGCACGGGATCCGGCTTCCACAGGCTCCCTAGCTCGGTTCCGTGAAAGATAACCTTGATAGGAATGTCTAATGTCTAAATTGGATAATATTTAGACACCCGTGTTCTCACGGCAACGGGCTACATGTACCCCGGCCTGCGCGGTTCTGTCCCGTTGACGGTTCCCATTTAACGGCACAGGAGCCGACTGCTCCGGTGCGCATGGTTCCGTTTCCGTGGTAGAGCCCCGTATTCGCACAGGAGCCACCTGCCGTGAGCTGCGCTGCTCGGACCCGTGTAAGATTACCGTATTTGCATGGTAGTGGACTTCCCAGGCCACCGTTACAAGGTTCCGTGGAAAGTCCTGTTGCAGCACGCTAGCCGACTACCCCGAAGAGCGCGGTTTCTTCCCCGTGGTAGACCCCCCCCGTGTTCTCGCGGCATCAGGCTGCCCCCGCCTGCTCGGATCTGTCCCGTGGAAGGTCCTCGTTGAAGCACGGGAGCCGACTGCCCTGCCGCGCGGCTCCGTCCCTGTGCTAAATTCCCGGACTCGCACGGGATCAATGCCACAGGCAGCGTGGCTCCGTCCCGTGAAAGATCACCGTGTTAGCAGGGCATCGGGTTTTCCCGGCCTGCGCGTCTGGAAGATCCCCGTTGAAGCACGGGAGTCCACTGCTCCGGCCTATCCGGATTCGTCCCGTGGTAGACCCAGTGCACGCGGCCTGGCAAATTGTCCAACGTCGAAATTAGACAATTGTTAGACATTTTCCCCAATTTGATAGAATTTTCTAATGTCTAAATTGGACAATATTTAAACATTTCCCCAATTATCTCACAGCAGCGGGCTGTCCCGACTTGTGCGACTTTGTCATGTGGAAGATCCCCATTGAAGCACGGGAGTTTACCTCCGTCCCGAGGTAGACACAATGTTCCCGGCCTGGCAAATTGTCCAATGTCGAAATTAGACAGTTGTTAGACAAATCTCCTGACTGGATAGAAATGTCTAATGTCTAA
The DNA here is from genome assembly GCA_963576725.1 of Azorinus chamasolen. Lineage (NCBI taxonomy): Eukaryota > Metazoa > Mollusca > Bivalvia > Cardiida > Solecurtidae > Azorinus > Azorinus chamasolen. The sequence continues at coordinate 75,239,153 of OY755243.1, forward strand.
ATTGAACAATATTTAGACATTTTTCCCAGCCAGGCAAATTGCCAAACGTCGAAATTACACACTTGTTAGACATTTTACCGACTTGATAGAGCTGTCTTGTGTATAAATTGGACAATACGTACATTTTGTATTTAGACATTTTCCCGGCCAGGAAAATTGTCCAACGTCGAAATTAGACACTTTTGAAGCACGGGGCTCGACTGCCCCGGCGCGAATGGCTCCGTTCCCGTAGTAGATCTCCGTGTTTGCACGCGAACCGGCTGCTCCGAGCTGCGCTGCTCGTTCCTGTGCAAGGTTACCGTATTAGCGTGGCAGCGGGCTTCCCCGGCAAAATAGCTCTGGCTCCGACTGCCCTGGCGCTCGCGGCTCCGTCTTCGTGGTAGATTCCCGTGTTCACATGGGACCCGCCTGTCGCAGGCTTCGCGGCTCGGTTCCGTAAAATATCACCGTGTTAGCACGGCATCGGGCTTCCCCAGGCAGATTCCCGTTGAAGTATGGTAGCCAACTGATCCGGTCCATGCGGCTTCGTCCCGCAGCCTGACACATTGTCCAAAGTCGAAATTTAACACTTGTTCGACAATTTTACGACTTGATAGAAATGTCAAATTCTCGGCAAATTCTCAAACGTCGAAATTAGACACTTGTTAGACATTTTCCCCATTTGATAGAAATATCTAATGTCTAAATTGGACAATATTCAGTAACCAGTTGACAGTTGAATCGAGAGCTGGAGATTCAATAACCAATTGACAGTTGAATCGAAAGCTGGAGATTCAATAACCAATTGACATTTGAATCGACAGCTGGAGATTCAATAACCAATTGACATTTGAATCGACAGCTGGAGATTGAATAACCAATAGACATTTGAATCGACAGCTGGAGATTGAATAACCAATTGACAGTTGAATCGACAGCTGGAGATTGAATAACCAATTGACATTTGAATCGACAGCTGGAGGTTCAATAACCAATTGACAGTTGAATCGACATCTGGAGATTGAATAACCAATTGACAGTTGAATCGACAGCTGGAGATTGAATAACCAATTGACATTTGAATCGACAGCTGGAGATTGAATAACCAATTGACAGTTGAATCGACAGCTGGAGATTGAATAACCAATTGACTGTTGAATCGACATCTGGAGATTGAATAACCAATTGACAGTTGAATCGACATCTGGAGATTGAATAACCAATTGACATTTGAATCGACAGCTGGGGATTGAATAACCAATTGACATTTGAATCGACAGCGGGCGATTGAATAACCAATTGACAGTTGAATCGACAGCTGGAGATTGAATAACCAATTGACAGTTGAATCGACAGCTGAATAACCAATTGACAGTTGAATCGACAGCTGGAGATTGAATAACCAATTGACATTTGAATCGACAGCTGGATGTTCAATAACCAATTGACAGTTGAATCGACAGCTGGAGATTGAATAACCAATTGACTTTTGAATCGACATCTGGAGATTGAATAACCAATAGACAGTTGAATCGACAGCTGAATAACCAATTGACTTTTGAATCGACATCTGGAGATTGAATAACCAATTGACAGTTGAATCGACAGCTGAATAACCAATTGACAGTTGAATCGACAGCTGGAGATTGAATAACCAATTGACAGTTGAATAGACAGCTGGAGGTTCAATAACCAATTGACAGTTGAATCGACAGCTGAATAACCAATTGACAGTTGAATCGACAGCTGGAGATTGAATAACCAATTGACATTTGAATCGACAGCTGGAGATTGAATAACCAATTGACATTTGAATCGACAGCTGTAGGTTCAATAACCAATTGACAGTTGAATCGACATCTGGAGATTGAATAACCAATTGACATTTGAATCGACAGCTGGAGATTGAATAACCAATTGACAGTTGAATCGACAGCTGGAGATTGAATAACCAATTGACATTTGAATCGACAGCTGGAGATTGAATAACCAATTGACAGTTGAATCGACAGCTGGAGATTGAATAACCAATTGACAGTTGAATCGACAGCTGAATAACCAATTGACAGTTGAATCGACAGCTGGAGATTGAATAACCAATTGACAGTTGAATCGACATCTGGAGATTGAATAACCAATTGACAGTTGAATCGACAGCTGGAGATTGAATAACCAATTGACATTTGAATCGACAGCTGGGGGTTGAATAACCAATTGACATTTGAATCGACAGCTAGGGATTGAATAACCAATTGACATTTGAATCGACATCTGGAGATTGAATAACCAATTGACAGTTGAATCGACAGCTGAATAACCAATTGACAGTTGAATCGACAGCTGGAAATTGAATAACCAATTGACATTTGAATCGACAGCAGGAGGTTCAATAACCAATTGACAGTTGAATCGACAGCTGGAGATTGAATAACCAATTGACTTTTGAATCGACATCTGGAGATTGAATAACCAATTGACAGTTGAATCGACAGCTGAATAACCAATTGACAGTTGAATCGACAGCTAGAGATTGAATAACCAATTGACAGTTGAATCGACAGCTGAATAACCAATTGACAGTTGAATCGACAGCTGGAGATTGAATAACCAATTGACATTTGAATCGACAGCTGGAGGTTCAATAACCAATTGACAGTTGAATCGACAGCTGGAGATTGAATAACCAATTGACTTTTGAATCGACATCTGGAGATTGAATAACCAATTGACAGTTGAATCGACAGCTGAATAACCAATTGACAGTTGAATCGACAGCTGGAGATTGAATAACCAATTGACAGTTGAATCGACAGCTGGAGATTGAATAACCAATTGACATTTGAATCGACAGCTGTAGGTTCAATAACCAATTGACAGTTAATTCGACATCTGGAGATTGAATAACCAATTGACAGTTGAATCGACAGCTGGAGATTGAATAACCAATTGACAGTTGAATCGACAGCTGGAGATTGAATAACCAATTGACAGTTGAATCGACAGCTGGAGATTGAATAACCAATTGACATTTGAATCGAGAGCTGGAGATTGAATAGCCAATTGACAGTTGAATCGACAGCTGGAGATTGATTAACCAATTGACTTTTGAATCGACATCTGGAGATTGAATAACAAATTGATAGTTGAATCGACACCTGAATAACCAATTGACAGTTGAATCGACAGCTGGAGATTGAATAACCAATTGACAGTTGAATCGACAGCTGGAGGTTCAATAACCAAATGACAGTTGAATCGACAGCTGAATAACCAATTGACAGTTGAATCGACAGCTGGAGATTGAATAACCAATTGACATTTGAATCGACAGCGGGCGATTGAATAACCAATTGACAGTTGAATCGACAGCTGGAGATTGAATAACCAATTGACAGTTGAATCGACATCTGGAGATTGAATAACCAATTGACATTTGAATCGACAGCTGGAGATTGAATAACCAATTGACAGTTGAATCGACCGCTGGAGATTGAATAACCAATTGACATTTGAATCGACATCTGGAGATTGAATAACCAATTGACAGTTGAATCGACATCTGGAGATTGAATAACCAATTGACATTTGAATCGACAGCTGGGGATTGAATAACCAATTGACATTTGAATCGACAGCTGGGGATTGAATAACCAATTGACATTTGAATCGACAGCGGGCGATTGAATAACCAATTGACAGTTGAATCGACAGCTGGAGATTGAATAACCAATTGACAGTTGAATCGACAGCTGAATAACCAATTGACAGTTGAATCGACAGCTGGAGATTGAATAACCAATTGACATTTGAATCGACAGCTGGAGGTTCAATAACCAATTGACAGTTGAATCGACAGCTGGAGATTGAATAACCAATTGACTTTTGAATCGACAGCTGGAGATTGAATAACCAATTGACAGTTGAATCGACAGCTGAATAACCAATTGACAGTTGAATCGACAGCTGGAGATTGAATAACCAATTGACAGTTGAATCGACAGCTGGAGGTTCAATAACCAATTGACAGCTGAATCGACAGCTGAATAACCAATTGACAGTTGAATCGACAGCTGGAGATTGAATAACCAATTGACATTTGAATCGACAGCTGGGGATTGAATAACCAATTGACATTTGAATCGACAGCTAGGGATTGAATAACCAATTGACATTTGAATCGACAGCGGGCGATTGAATAACCAATTGACAGTTGAATCGACAGCTGGAGATTGAATAACCAATTGACAGTTGAATCGACAGCTGAATAACCAATTGACAGTTGAATCGACAGCTGGAGATTGAATAACCAATTGACAGTTGAATCGACATCTGGAGATTGAATAACCAATTGACATTTGAATCGACAGCTGGAGATTGAATAACCAATTGACATTTGAATCGACAGCTGGGGATTGAATAACCAATTGACATTTGAATCGACAGCTAGGGATTGAATAACCAATTGACATTTGAATCGACAGCGGGCGATTGAATAACCAATTGACAGATGAATCGACAGCTGGAGATTGAATAACCAATTGACAGTTGAATCGACAGCTGAATAACCAATTGACAGTTGAATCGACAGCTGGAGATTGAATAACCAATTGACAGTTGAATCGACATCTGGAGATTGAATAACCAATTGACATTTGAATCGACAGCTGGAGATTGAATAACCAATTGACATTTGAATCGACAGCTGGGGATTGAATAACCAATTGACATTTGAATCGACAGCTAGGGATTGAATAACCAATTGACATTTGAATCGACAGCGGGCGATTGAATAACCAATTGACAGTTGAATCGACAGCTGGAGATTGAATAACCAATTGACAGTTGAATCGACAGCTGAATAACCAATTGACAGTTGAATCGACAGCTGGAGATTCAATAACCAATTGACATTTGAATCGACAGCTGGAGATTGAATAACCAATTGACAGTTGAATCGACAGCTGAATAACCAATTGACAGTTGAATCGACAGCTGGAGATTCAATAACCAATTGACAGTTGAATCGACAGCTGGAGATTGAATAACCAATTGACATTTGAATCGACAGCTGGATGTTCAATAACCAATTGACAGTTGAATCGACAGCTGGAGATTGAATAACCAATTGACTTTTGAATCGACATCTGGAGATTGAATAACCAATAGACAGTTGAATCGACAGCTGAATAACCAATTGACTTTTGAATCGACATCTGGAGATTGAATAACCAATTGACAGTTGAATCGACAGCTGAATAACCAATTGACAGTTGAATCGACAGCTGGAGATTGAATAACCAATTGACAGTTGAATCGACAGCTGGAGGTTCAATAACCAATTGACAGTTGAATCGACAGCTGAATAACCAATTGACAGTTGAATCGACAGCTGGAGATTGAATAACCAATTGACAGTTGAATCGACAGCTGGAGATTGAATAACCAATTGACATTTGAATCGACAGCTGTAGGTTCAATAACCAATTGACAGTTGAATCGACATCTGGAGATTGAATAACCAATTGACATTTGAATCGACAGCTGGAGATTGAATAACCAATTGACAGTTGAATCGACAGCTGGAGATTGAATAACCAATTGACATTTGAATCGACAGCTGGAGATTGAATAACCAATTGACAGTTGAATCGACAGCTGGAGATTGAATAACCAATTGACAGTTGAATCGACAGCTGAATAACCAATTGACAGTTGAATCGACAGCTGGAGATTGAATAACCAATTGACAGTTGAATCGACATCTGGAGATTGAATAACCAATTGACAGTTGAATCGACAGCTGGAGATTGAATAACCAATTGACATTTGAATCGACAGCTGGGGATTGAATAACCAATTGACATTTGAATCGACAGCTAGGGATTGAATAACCAATTGACATTTGAATCGACATCTGGAGATTGAATAACCAATTGACAGTTGAATCGACAGCTGAATAACCAATTGACAGTTGAATCGACAGCTGGAAATTGAATAACCAATTGACATTTGAATCGACAGCAGGAGGTTCAATAACCAATTGACAGTTGAATCGACAGCTGGAGATTGAATAACCAATTGACTTTTGAATCGACATCTGGAGATTGAATAACCAATTGACAGTTGAATCGACAGCTGAATAACCAATTGACAGTTGAATCGACAGCTAGAGATTGAATAACCAATTGACAGTTGAATCGACAGCTGAATAACCAATTGACAGTTGAATCGACAGCTGGAGATTGAATAACCAATTGACATTTGAATCGACAGCTGGAGGTTCAATAACCAATTGACAGTTGAATCGACAGCTGGAGATTGAATAACCAATTGACTTTTGAATCGACATCTGGAGATTGAATAACCAATTGACAGTTGAATCGACAGCTGAATAACCAATTGACAGTTGAATCGACAGCTGGAGATTGAATAACCAATTGACAGTTGAATCGACAGCTGGAGATTGAATAACCAATTGACATTTGAATCGACAGCTGTAGGTTCAATAACCAATTGACAGTTAATTCGACATCTGGAGATTGAATAACCAATTGACAGTTGAATCGACAGCTGGAGATTGAATAACCAATTGACAGTTGAATCGACAGCTGGAGATTGAATAACCAATTGACAGTTGAATCGACAGCTGGAGATTGAATAACCAATTGACATTTGAATCGAGAGCTGGAGATTGAATAGCCAATTGACAGTTGAATCGACAGCTGGAGATTGAATAACCAATTGACTTTTGAATCGACATCTGGAGATTGAATAACAAATTGATAGTTGAATCGACACCTGAATAACCAATTGACAGTTGAATCGACAGCTGGAGATTGAATAACCAATTGACAGTTGAATCGACAGCTGGAGGTTCAATAACCAAATGACAGTTGAATCGACAGCTGAATAACCAATTGACAGTTGAATCGACAGCTGGAGATTGAATAACCAATTGACATTTGAATCGACAGCTGGAGGTTCAATAACCAATTGACAGTTGAATCGACATCTGGAGATTGAATAACCAATTGACAGTTGAATCGACATCTGGAGATTGAATAACCAATTGACATTTGAATCGACAGCTGGAGATTGAATAACCAATTGACAGTTGAATCGACCGCTGGAGATTGAATAACCAATTGACATTTGAATCGACATCTGGAGATTGAATAACCAATTGACAGTTGAATCGACATCTGGAGATTGAATAACCAATTGACATTTGAATCGACAGCTGGGGATTGAATAACCAATTGACATTTGAATCGACAGCTGGGGATTGAATAACCAATTGACATTTGAATCGACAGCGGGCGATTGAATAACCAATTGACAGTTGAATCGACAGCTGGAGATTGAATAACCAATTGACAGTTGAATCGACAGCTGAATAACCAATTGACAGTTGAATCGACAGCTGGAGATTGAATAACCAATTGACATTTGAATCGACAGCTGGAGGTTCAATAACCAATTGACAGTTGAATCGACAGCTGGAGATTGAATAACCAATTGACTTTTGAATCGACAGCTGGAGATTGAATAACCAATTGACAGTTGAATCGACAGCTGAATAACCAATTGACAGTTGAATCGACAGCTGGAGATTGAATAACCAATTGACAGTTGAATCGACAGCTGGAGGTTCAATAACCAATTGACAGCTGAATCGACAGCTGAATAACCAATTGACAGTTGAATCGACAGCTGGAGATTGAATAACCAATTGACATTTGAATCGACAGCTGGGGATTGAATAACCAATTGACATTTGAATCGACAGCTAGGGATTGAATAACCAATTGACATTTGAATCGACAGCGGGCGATTGAATAACCAATTGACAGTTGAATCGACAGCTGGAGATTGAATAACCAATTGACAGTTGAATCGACAGCTGAATAACCAATTGACAGTTGAATCGACAGCTGGAGATTGAATAACCAATTGACAGTTGAATCGACATCTGGAGATTGAATAACCAATTGACATTTGAATCGACAGCTGGAGATTGAATAACCAATTGACATTTGAATCGACAGCTGGGGATTGAATAACCAATTGACATTTGAATCGACAGCTAGGGATTGAATAACCAATTGACATTTGAATCGACAGCGGGCGATTGAATAACCAATTGACAGATGAATCGACAGCTGGAGATTGAATAACCAATTGACAGTTGAATCGACAGCTGAATAACCAATTGACAGTTGAATCGACAGCTGGAGATTGAATAACCAATTGACAGTTGAATCGACATCTGGAGATTGAATAACCAATTGACATTTGAATCGACAGCTGGAGATTGAATAACCAATTGACATTTGAATCGACAGCTGGGGATTGAATAACCAATTGACATTTGAATCGACAGCTAGGGATTGAATAACCAATTGACATTTGAATCGACAGCGGGCGATTGAATAACCAATTGACAGTTGAATCGACAGCTGGAGATTGAATAACCAATTGACAGTTGAATCGACAGCTGAATAACCAATTGACAGTTGAATCGACAGCTGGAGATTCAATAACCAATTGACATTTGAATCGACAGCTGGAGGTTCAATAACCAATTGACAGTTGAATCGACAGCTGGAGATTGAATAACCAATTGACAGTTGAATCGACAGCTGGAGGTTCAATAACCAATAGACAGCTGAATCGACAGCTGAATAACCAATTGACAGTTGAATCGACAGCTGGAGATTGAATAACCAATTGACACTTGAATCGACAGCTGGAGATTGAATAACCAATTGACAGTTGAATCGACAGCTGGAGGTTCAATAACCAATTGACAGTTGAATCGACATCTGGAGATTGAATAACCAATTGACAGTTGAATCGACAGCTGGAGATTGAATAACCAATTGACATTTGAATCGACAGCTGGAGATTGAATAACTAATTGACATTTGAATCGACAGCTGGAGATTGAATAACCAATTGACATTTGAATCGACAGCTGAAGGTTCAATAACCAATTGACAGTTGAATCGACAGCTGGAGATTGAATAACCAATTGACAGTTGAATCGACAGCTGGAGATTGAATAACCAATTGACACTTGAATCGACAGCTGGAGATTGAATAACCAATTGACATTTGAATCGACAGCTGGAAGTTCAATAACCAATTGACAGTTGAATCGACAGCTGTCGATTCAATAACCAATTGACAGTTGAATCGACAGCTGGAGATTGAATAACCAATTGACATTTGAATCGACAGCTGGAGATTGAATAACCAATTGACAGTTGAATCGACAGCTGAATAACCAATTGACTTTTGAATCGACAGCTGGAGATTGAATAACCAATTGACAGTTGAATCGACAGCTGAATAACCAATTGACAGTTGAATCGACAGCTGGAGATTGAATAACTAATTGACAGTTGAATCGACAGCTGGAGATTGAATAACTAATTGACAGCTGAATCGACAGCTGGAGGTTCAATAACCAATTGACTGTTGAATCGACAGCTGGAGATTGAATAACCAATTGACAGTTGAATCGACAGCTGGAGATTGAATAACCAACTGACATTTGAATCGACAGCTGGAGATTGAATAACCAATTGACATTTGAATCGACATCTGGAGATTGAATAACCAATTGACAGTTGAATCGACATCTGGAGATTGAATAACCAATTGACAGTTGAATCGACAGCTGGAGATTGAATAACCAATTGACACTTGAATCGATAGCTGGAGATTGAATAACCAATTGACATTTGAATCGACAGCTGGAGGTTCAATAACCAATTGACAGTTGAATCGACAGCTGTCGATTCAATAACCAATTGACAGTTGAATCGACAGCTGGAGATTGAATAACCAACTGACATTTGAATCGACAGCTGGAGATTCAATAATCAATTGACTTTTGAATCGATAGCTGGAGATTGAATAACCAATTGACATTTGAATCGACAGCTGGAGATTCAATAACCAACTGCCAATAAACAACTGCCTGCCAACTTCACGCACATATTACTAAGGGAGCCTGCTCTTACTACTTTGGTATTATCATTGCACTGCACTGGGTTATCTTACATGAATGTTACATCATTGAACTAATATTCTGTGACAGTATACAGGATGTTGAAAATAACCAAAAACTTTCGGATATAAAGGTTATAGGCTGTGCTTCTTCTTGAGAAATAATAGTTAATGCTAATAATTAAACTAATGAGCAGGTTAAAAAAATCAAAATTGCCAATTAGCTAATTTACTTCTTGTAATTTTGATTTTGGGACACGATAATTCAATCAATTTGGCCACTTTGGTTTAATTTTTTTCATTAAATACTTCATTCAAGAAAAAGAAAATTGCTCTGAGGTGTTTTTAACAACAAGCAAAATAATCCAAACGTAAAATCATTTGCCAATATAAGTCAGTTAGAACGATATAGCTAAAAGACAGACAATGTTACAAAATTATATATTGACTCACATGCAATTCCATGCCAATAGCTATAGTGGTTAGTGAGATATAAGACGATGAAAAAACTGTGACAACCAACTGCACGTAAATATGACAACCAATTGCACGTAAATGTGACAACCAACTGCACGTAAAATTGCCGTAGTCATTTGATCCTGACCCTGGGCTTGCGAGCAGCATGGGCTGGTGCCAAATGATAGCACAGATGGTGATTAATGTGTATGTGAAGTTTCATGTGTATAAGTGTAGAAATTACTGACATAACACTTGAAAAAACTGTGACAACCATCTGCACGTAAAAACGTGACACACGGACAGACAGACGAACGGACGGACATATGCAAAGCATAATGCCTCTGACTATCGTCAACGGGGGAATAAAAACAGTTTGAGTCCAGCTGAGACACCGTGTAACAAGGCGTCTCACCAGGAGCCGAGCCCAGTCAACCGTATTTCAAGATACAGTAAAACCTCTCCATAACGGCTACAAAATTGTGTTAATTAGTTGGTATTTAGGGCAGGTGGCTGCTTAAAGCAATGTGAAAGTAACACAGAACGCCCCTATAGGAGCGTTCTGCTTAACTTTCACCTTGCTTTAAGCAACCATCTGCCTTTAACACAAAATACTTGATGTAAGTTAGTGGCCGCTATAGAGAGGTTGTACTGTAGAACAAATCTGAAGCCAGTATTCTGCATTTACTCGTATCAGCCATAAGCCTAAAAGTGTCTATTTTTTCTATACTTATATTTTGAACTATCGAGTTTTTACTGTACGTTTTAGTTTTTATACGCCCACCTAACAAAGTTGTCGTATATTGGCGTGGCCCTGTCCGTCCGATCGTTCGTTCGTCCGTCCATCCGTTCGTCCGTCAACATTTTGTTTGTCCGCCGTTGTCTCGGAAAACAATTTGACGGATATTAATGAAACTTCACACAAATCTTTAATGCATCAGGATCTGAAGCTGATCATTTGTCGTTACGGTGTAATATACCCTTATATACCCTTACAGACACGTCAAAATGAGCCAGTAGGCGGGAATGATTAAATCGGGCGGAGTTTTCGAAACTGCTATACATAGGTGCAGCACGGTCCAGTATAATTTTCCACATGCATAATAATAACCAGAGTTACAGAGAAAGGTGCGTACTCGCATTCTAAAATCGTCATTTCTCCACCAAACCCTATGTTGTGACCACTCTTTAGAATCGTCTCGAAATTGTCGGAGAAAGAGCGGTCACAACATAGGATTTGTTGGAGAAATAAAGAAGTTATTATTGAAAATCTTTTTATTTACGCATCTTATCTGGACCTGTGTGCATATATATCATAAAAACAATTCCAAACCGCTACCTGTGAGATGTTTTTTAACTTTGCAACCTAGTTATACAGTAAAACCTCTCTATAACGGCCACTAAATTGTGTTAATTAAGTAAAACCAAAGGTGCCCGACGCATGCTTGAACTCACCCACGGAACCTCCCCCCCCCCCCCCCCCCCCAAAAAAAAAAGAAAAAAAAGAAAAAAAGAAAATGTGATCGAAGTATGTAAAACTATCCTAAAACTATCTATTTGAACCTTAAACCACTCAGAAAAACAAGAAAAACACGATCCGGAAAAAAATTCCTATCGGGTCTATATATTGATCAATACATATATAGACCCGAAAGAAGAAAAAATTCCGGACCGTGTTTTTCTTGTTTTTCGGAGTGGTTTAAGATTCAAATAGATAGTTTTAGGCTAGTTTACATACTTCGATCTTTTTTTCTTTTTTTTTTTCTTTTTTTTTTTTGTGGGGGGGGGGGGGGGGTGTTCCATTGGTGAGTCCAAGCATGCGTCGGGCACCTTTGAGTAAAACAGAACGCTCCTATAGGAGCGTTCTGTTTTACTTTTACCTAGCTTTAAGCAGCCACCTGTCTTTAACACGAAATACTTGATGTAATTTAGTGGCTACTATAGAGAGGTTTTATTGTAGCCATTATTCCTCTGGGAGCCCCTCTGATACGTTAGCAAATAGCAGTACACTCCATCTTCGCATTCTCAGGGTAACACGTGTACTGTTAAATCTATCCCAGGGGATATAAAAACTTCTGTATTTGAATGTAGGGTGATAATCAAATATAATTATGACCTGTCAAATTTAAGTTCACTTAGATTAACAGAAAAACACATTTATAACATCAGAAATTGGGTATAAAGTATTGGGAACTAATGAAAAACAAATGTCCTTTTTGAATATTACTTAAATAAAATGTATTATCAAACTTCATGCCCAAAGAAAATGAACTGTATGACAAACAATGCAGACCCTGATCAAAGGGCTCCCTTTGATTTGGGTCTATACTGCTTGCAAATATCATATATACTCGCTTCCAGCACATTAAGGGTTAATAATAAAGTACGTTTCCCCCAGTTAACTATATGTAGGTCAAAACAATCGACATATTTAAATTGATGGTTTAGAGTAGTTTATTTGTCTTAACCCTTTTGCTGCCAACTTTAGTCGTCTGCAAACATTGTCGTCTGCTACAATGTTCTTTTTTTTAAATGTTCTTCAGTTTTGTTGGAAAAAAAACAGTCACAATTACAAACAGTTTGGATCCTGATGCGACGCCAAGTTATTCGGTGTCTCATCTCGGGTCCAAACTGTTCGCATAGTAGGTAATAACAGCAGCGAAAGAGTTAAAATGAAATAGGCGTCTTGTATATTTATCCAGGAAGGCAGATTAACCTGGTTGTTTTATTATTCTATAAACTATGTGACACGGACGTCGAAGATAATGGAAGCTTTTAGCCTTTTAATGCAGTTTTTAACCGTTCAGTAAGTGAATCGACAGTAAAGCGGGTTTTTTCAAGAGACCACCAAACGATGCACGAGTCTCAAAGGCAAACATCGGAGTTTGATATTTGCAAATTGCTCAATAATTTACAGCGGAATCTCGATATCTCGACCTCGGATAACTCAAACTTCGGGATAACTCGAACTAAAAGTTCGATCCTTCCAAAATCAACTATACAGCAATGCTCTAAAATGTATCACTACGCATATCTATAAACACATGTGATGTCAGCTTAATACAGGTCGAAAGTAATGCTGAAAGCTCATACAGGAGCTTTCAGTATTACTTTAAACCTGCATTAGGCTGTAAACTTTAGAAATTATTCAGATTAGAAATCGATTAAGTCGAACTTCTGTTATTTCGAAGTAATTTGTATGGTCCCTCGATGTTCGAGATATCGAAGTTCAACAGTACATTCAGGAAATGCACTGGCATGCTAAACCATTACTATTATGGAGTTAGCTTTGATTACAAAATGTAAGACTTTATCATTACAAATGTGTCTACAAATACGGTAGAACCTGTCTTAACCCTTTCCCGGTTGTACATTTATGTAAGAAATAATGACGTCATGAATATTAATTAGATTATTTTTATACTGGCATGTGAACACATGACATTTTGGTTAAGGCAGAAGTTCTAGAATCAGATCTATATTACACCAAGACAAACAGAGCAGACCCTGATCAGACAGTTCTTATAGGAGCCGTCTGGTGTGGGTCTACTCTGTTTGCTGATGCGTAAAAATGCGCTTAATTAAGGGAAAGTATGGAGGACGATCAACGCCAAAATTGCATCATGCTTTGTGGCATTTCAGTTTGCTTCATTGTAATTGCATCATGCATTGTGGCATTTCAGTTTGCTTCATGATAAATGCATCCTGCATTGTGGTGTTGAACAGTTTGCTAAACGATTATTGCATGTCAAGATGGGAGTCCTTCTTTCATTGAAGTTTCTTCAATGGCACATGACCCAATGCGGTAAGCCCATAGCAACAAGCATAAAGCCGAACGACGAACGCCGAAGGCATAATGCACTTCAGCCGAACTCGCCATATAGGTGGCGCTGCATGTAAAACCAGATAATCAAACTACTGAAAGTACTGAGGATGGATTCAACGTAGATCGAATTAAATGTTTGGTTTGGTTTTTAAATGTTGTTTTGAGCGAAAAAAAGAACATTATTCGGACGTGTGTGTATGTGGGGGGGGGGGGGATTAATTATTTAAAAAAGATGTTGCCTTTGGTGCAATTTTATTTGTTGCTTTTTTATGTCCGTCTGATCAGGGTCTGTCTTGTTTGCTGATGGTCTGTCAAAGATATCATTCTGCATAGTTTGCCCTGATAAAATTCACGTGTCCATATGCTATTTCATTGTCATTATTTTTCACATGAATATTCATTGAGTAAAGGGTCAACTGTGTAGTACCCTGATCGCCGATGTGTGATAGACCACGCGTGGATCATGTACGGACCGTCTGATCAGGATCTGCTCTGATTGCTAATGGAATTTCATTCATCTGTTTATGTAGAATTTCTGAATGACTTCAATGTTCCACCTTCCATATTTTCATTATAATTTTTGGTCCATAAATATTCTGTATAGGTATTGGAATCGGGACTAGATATAGAACAGGGAAAGGGCTAAGATTACATGTATAAATATAAACATGTCTAATATATCATAAAATAGCATATTTTTATTAGAATTATATTGGGTTTGAGAAATACATTACATTACATTATTTTCATTTTGTGTACAATATACTTATAATATGTTTACTAACCCTTTCTCTCATGTTAACATCTTTTCACACATTTGCAAACACAGCAGACCCAGATCAGATGGCTCCTATAGCAGCTGTCTGATCAGGGTCCGCTCCGTTCGTCAATAGAATCTGAAAGATGTTGCTTTACTTTCTAAAATGGCTACACTGTCCCACCTTCCATATTTCATTATAACTATTTTGTCCATGAATATTCAGTAGGTATTTAAATTTTGAATAAACATAGAACAGGGGAAGGGTTGAAAATAAATTTAGATATGAATAATAATAACTCATGAAGGTGTAATGAAAATATCTGAAATTTTGAACATTGAATACTTTATTTAACGAGGGTAGCTAAATTAGTCATAATGACTAATCTACCTTGAGGCCCTCAAAACAAGCATTTCATACAAAATACAAAACAGTAAAACACAGATCTATATACACAAGAAATAAATGTTCAGAAGTTCAGTAATGTTGCGTCTGGATAATTAATAAATGTTGTCTGCTCCAATTTGTAGATTTATTCTTTATGGACACGCATTTGGATCCTGATAAAACTCCGAGTAAAATGGCGTCTAATCTGGATCCAATCTGTTATCATAGATTTGATTTGCCACTAGCATCCAAATAGTTAATATAAAGCTATAATATATTAAGTATTGCACATAAAAAAATGAAATGCATAAATGACATCTGACCCCGATTCAGGTGGATGAATGCACGCGCTATTAAAATCACATATTTGTGACGTCATTTACTCACGCTGTAATTATTATAAATACGAGAAAATATTTTTGCGCAATACTAGTTAATCTAAAATGATCTCTGCTTCAATTTTTTAAAAATGCAAATAGAGAGTAAACTAATTGAACCTGATGAGACTTTGAGTTATTAACGATATAGATTATTATATTCTGTCTGAAATTCAACCAATTTGCCCAGGGAGAGGGTATACATACTTTTGTGCATGCCCTTATTTAGATTTACAGTGTTATATGTTTAAATTTCATTTACATTTTCTTAAATTTTCTTCACTTGAGGTCCTCTACAAAAGTTACATAAATTATGCCCCTTGTGTCAAAATTGGTTCACCCCAGGACCGGCTAGTTTTCTATAGAAACACATAGTGAAAACTTTGAAAATCTTATCCTCTGATTGTCTGGTGAGCGATGTCAGGGCCTATCAGACCCTCTTGTTATTATTCTTCTTCTCCCAGCAGTAAATACCCCCCCCCCACACACACACACACACTCTCTAATGTAATGGATCAGTAACCCTTCTATTTTTTGTGTGTTTTTTGAAATCCTTCTATTTCTATGTCTTCATAGCGTTTTCCTTCTTTACCTATGTATTCGGCAAATCACTTCAGCATTTTAGTCCGAGCTGACTAGAGTACGACAAAGACCGGGGCGAAGATGGAACAACGAACCACGCATCAAGCATCAAGCACCAAGCACCAAGCGCTAAGCAAATAGCACAAAGAATATGCTCCAAAGAAGTTTAAACAATGAAACACATTATTTGACGTTATTATAATCAATAAACAAGTTTACAGAAGGTCAAATGTCGGATCGAGGAAGAAACTTCAAAGAAAGAAGAAAGCTACGGAAGCCCTGAGGTCTCATTTTGACTTAATAATTATTTGTTAATAGTTTTTTGTGATTTCTTATTAGTTATTTGTTAATCAAAAACTTGAATAATGGAGGACGATTACCACGTGTAGGCAACGGTTGTTCCTAGCAGCAGAAAAGTCAATTAAAGGTAGGTGATTTTGGTATTGGCGTAATTTTTAGCCCCACTAACTAGTCTAGTGACCACAATAAAGACCACACATATTTTGTAATTTGTTTTCGTGTAGGGAACAACAGGGCTGCTCCTTTCCAGCAGTAGAATGTGGAACTGTCCGACTAGGTTTATACTGCATGTATCAAGAGAACTGACAAGGTTATCAGAACCAAATCGATAACGTTGCTTGTCAAAGTACATAAAGATTTGGTGAAATGTTTGTATAAGCATAAATTTATATACTAAATCTTATCCAAATGAATAAACTAATCAGTTAATTTTTTTTATATGAAATGCAGCACACTATAGGAAAGGGTAACTTCCCCCGTTTCTGTGTAAGATGTGGCCTTTTTTCTGGGTTTGCTTTAAAGTTCCATTTCCCAAGTACAAACGTGATGCAAAGTACTAGTAATGCAAGGTATTGCTCATAATTATATGCATTGTTTGGATGTTAAATGCATTACATTGGATGGCATGTAATGCAAAAACCACTTGTTATACCATTATTTTAAATTACACCAGAAAGTGTAATGCATTACAATTACAGTAAAATCAATCTAATGCGACCACTTAATGAACAAACACGGCTTTCTTCATAAGCAGGTGGTTGCTTAATTCAGGACGAAAATTATGCAGAAAGCTCCTACATAACTTTCGTCATGCATTGAGCTACCCCCTGCCTTTGTCATTGTGAATTATGTTCCTGTTTGGTGGTCGCATTAGAGGGGTTTTACTTTACATTATTGCATTACCCCATGCCTACTCCGCACCATTTCCTACCAAAAGCAATCATATATGTACATTTAATTGAATCGGTGTGATCCTAAGAATTACATTATTGGACATGTACTTATTGAGCTAAATGCAAATAGGCTCCAGTGAAACTGGCTGAGACTGCTGTATTCGGTCTTCATTTGCATTGTTTGCTGCCGGGCGATTTTACCACCAGAATTTACTAAATGGTAAAGCGTGGTAACAGGCATTCAAAGTTAGATCTTGTGCTTCACCAAAAACAATTTTTAAACATTGGTGGTTCCACTGAATCGATTTTTTTTGTTTTATATTACAACAGTAAGCAATGTGACCGTTTCTTGTATAAGAGTTGCAGCAGTCTTAACAATAATTGACTCTGTGATATTTACCTATGAAACTGTCTGTATGGTTACACTATACACTCTAAAGTGAAGGAACTACAATAATTTTGCACCAAATCCACGATAATTAAACTGGTCATGAGAACGATGTCATTGCTTCTTTTCAGATGGATGCCCTCGTGTCCTTCATGCTATTGCTTAGCACTTTTGTAATCACCGTTGACGCTGGCATACCCAAATATCTTCCGTCCAGTGATGAGTGTACACCATTTGATTTAATCAGGATATATTTTCAAAATGGATTCACCTACAGTGAAATTCTCCTGTTATTATTATCAAGACACAACATTTCCTTGAGTCTTAGTCATCTGAAGAGACTTCTGCGTAAAGCAAATATGCGTAGACGCCAGGGGGTGACATATAGTTCCAGACAGGCCATAGAAATTGCAATAATCAGCTAGCGGATAGTGGCCAATGTTTAGGATACCGCTCAATGTGGAGAAGGCTAACTAAAGACCACGGATTGACGGTGAAAAGGTCTACCGTGATGGGATTACTGCGACAAATTGATGTCGACGGATGCAGGAACCGAAAAGCCCATCGCCTCAAACGACGAGAATATTGCTTAAATGGACCGAATTACATTTGGCATATAGATGGGTACGATAAATTAAAACCATATAGGTTTTGTATTCATGCTTGTATCGATGGTTATGTGGTTAGAAGTTGCGTCTTCAAACAACAATCCATATGTCATTGCCAGGTATTACCTTGATACTGTTAAACAGATGAAATGTGCACCAAGAGTAGTTAGAAGTGATTATGGGACTGAAAATTCGGTTGTAAGTTATCTTCACCCATTCTTCAGGCACGCCTGTACAGATTCTATGACTGGGCTAAAAAGCTTTATGTATGGCACAAGTACATCCAACCAACGCATTGAAGCATGGTTGGGTATTATGCGACGAAATGGGATACACTGGTGGATAAATCTTTTCAAAGATTTGACGGATTCCGGCAAATTTGACCCAGAGGACCCTGTTCAACAAGAACGTCTGAAATTCTGTTTCATGGACGCTCTGCAAACTGAGCTTGACAGGATTGCACAGCACTGGAACACTCACATCATTAGACCACAAAAGCGTTACAGAGAACCAGATGTATTGTACTTCACACCAGAGATTTTTAATGGACGCAACTATGCAACGCCTGTGGACATACCAGGTGTGCGAGCGTGTCTTGATATGTATAGCATTCCAAAACAAAAATGCTCGGATGACTATATAGAAATTGCTCGTCTTCTTAAGCCTGACACCAAGTGACCCTCTCACTGCTCTGGACTGATTTGTAGAGCTGAATTCTTTATATATTGAGAATCACAATTGACAATATTGACATTACGATGCAGAAATTCCAAATGTCACTGACATTTACCTTCATTTAACCCTTTACTCCTGAATATGCATACAGTAAAACCTCTCTATAACGTCCACTAAATTGTGTTAATTTGATGGTACTCTGGACAGATGGCTGCTTAAAGCAAGTTGAACGTGAAACAGAACGCTCCTATAGGACCGTTGTTTTACTTTCAACTTGCTTTAAGCAGACACCCGCCTTTAACACAAAATAATTGATGTAATTTAGTGGTCGTTACAGAGAGGTTTTACTGTATATTATTTAATGACTTCCATGAATACTAATTTACATGACCTTGAAAAGTATATATTAGCTCTTCTCATGTTATAAGCATATTTATATACCTTTGCAAATAGTGTAAACTCAGATGAGATAGGATCTGTCTAATAACAGTCTGCACTATTTGCCATTTGAAGCCAGTTGTTCATGATTGTTATTAATCATAGACGGTGGTGTAAAATTTGAATACAATGTATTCGGCATCGGGAAAGTTAAACAGCTGGATTTGCCATGTGAAGTCTAAAGTCAATTCAACAATAGTATTCCGAAAAGCCAGTTTTTACTGTATATTTATCTATGCTGGTGAAGGTCTGAACCAAACAGTGCTAACAAATAACCACGAAGAGATAACTATTTAGTATAACTAGTAGGTATTAAATAGTGATAACAATTAACTTGTAAGTAATAACAAATAAGTGTTAACAATAAACAAATAACAATTAACTAATAACAGTTAACTAATAAGTATTGATAAATCT
Organism: Azorinus chamasolen; assembly: GCA_963576725.1. NCBI lineage: Eukaryota > Metazoa > Mollusca > Bivalvia > Cardiida > Solecurtidae > Azorinus > Azorinus chamasolen. The sequence goes on from OY755243.1 coordinate 75,259,254, forward strand.
GTAAGTAATAACTTATAAGTAGAAACTAATAAGTAATAACAAATAACTACATGTAATGAATAAATTCAGCCTTTGTCATAAATATGATAAAGCAGTGTTATGATTAGAGCATCAATTTCACGTTTTGAGAATTCAATATGAGATCAGTGGTTTATACATGTCTCAAACAGCCTTTTACACACTAGATTTCCGACATTTAATCCACAAACATGCTGCTGCAAATTCTTGAAAAACGCAATGATTACCCTCTGAATGACCCACTTTAACCCATTACCTCGTATGCTGCTTTTAGAGTCAGACATTATCAATTAATCTACTGAAAATGAGCATTTATTAGGAAAAGGGCATCAGTATGGGGGGAATCGGTTGAGTGGAATATGCAATGGAGTTGATAGTACATGTACAATCTTTTATGACTGTTTGAATGCTACGGAAATGTTTGATTTCTGCGAATAATTACCTGGAAAAAATGTGTAGACCTAGATCAGTGGGCTCCTGCAGCTGGTATTGAACCCCCTGAGCAGGGCCTGCATGCCTTACCATGCATACGGATCTACATATATTATACTAGAGGACAATAAACTTATTTAGATCTAGTACTAAATTATTTATTTTCTACTGTCGTGATTTATTAAAATCAAGACTAGTCATACCCCAATCAAAATATAATTAGTGGATTATAAATCAACAGGACAACAAACACACACTTTAAAACATTGTCTCAGTTTTTGACCAGAATATTTTTAAAGTTATTATTTCTTTGTGGACATTGTTTGCCAATGCAACCAGAGTTCTGCATGGAATCAAATTCCTTGAACAATTTTGGAAGCGATTGACCAAAGGAACATGCCTGCCAAGTTTGGTAAAACCCAGCGAGTAGTTCAGGTAGAAAGGAAATTTAAAGAAAAAGTTGACGACGGACACCTCACGAAGACGGACACAGGGCGATCACAATAGCTCTCCTTGCCACTTCGTACCAGGTGGGCTAACAACAGTTCCAGACATTGTACAGGCTCTTTAGATGCCACATTAAAACATGATACCTTTAATCTGAATTCTACGCTGAGAACGCTTTAAAAACTAATTTTTACAGAGCAAGCTCATTTAGTTTTATGAAATCTGTTATCCTATTAACCAGACCACTCTCAAATTATTCATTATACATGTTGTGTTCCATCTATGAACAGAAATCTTGAACACTATATCAAAGTCATATACTATTGCATTAAGGGAAGGTGATTCTGCTATATTCAATGATACCAGATTAATTCTTGCAATATAAAAGTTTTAAACTTCCTTTTAAAATCTTCCTCCTATTGTATGTTTGTTTTGTCTTTGTTCGTCTCTTGTTGTTTTTTCTAGTTATGTACATTTGCTGTTTCCTTGTGTTGCTGTTCGGGCGAGTGTTTGTTCTGTATGTGGTGTTTCCTGCATGACTCATTTTTGTACTTTTAAGTTGTCAAGTCGTGAACAAACTTGAATCTATAGACATACAAAGGGTCAAAACAGCATGAAACAAGAGGGCCATTATGACCCTTAATCATTCACCTGGTTATAAAGATTTATGTATGCAATTAATTCATGTTACCTAGGGCGGGACCATTTTTTTGCCCGAGTGTCATTTGTTAAACGATCTTAGAAGAGAACTATTAGGTCATGCTACATACCAAATATCAGTTTCAGAGAAGAATATTTTTTAAAGATTTTCCTATGAAAAACTGATAAGCCCCGGGCGTTGTCATTTTGGTCCAGAGGTCATAATTTGAAAAATCTTTGAAGAGGACCATTAGATCATGCTACTCAATATAAAAGTTCTAGGCTTTGTGGTTTCAGAGAAGATTTTTAAAGACTTTCCTGTGAAAAATTGAAAAGCCCCGGGGCGGGACCATTTTTGTCAGGGGATCATAATTTGAAAATGCTTTGTAGAGGACCATACATCATGCTACATGCCAAATAGCAAAGGTCTAAGGCTTACATTTTCAGAGAAAGGGATTTTTAAAGATTTGAAATACATGTATCTTTGTAGAGGACCATTAGATTACGCTTCATACCAAATCTCTAGGCTTTGTTGTTTCAAAGAAGATGTTAAAGTAAACTGTTGACGCCGCACATACACACCATGTACGTACTATGAAAGACGAAGGACACATGATCATCCCAATACCTCACCTTGGCACTTTGTGCCATGTGAACTAAAATTGACCCTGGTAAAACTATAATTCTATATGCAAACAGCAGACCCTGGTCAGACAATTCCTACAGGAGCCATCTGATCTGGATCTAGTGTTGAAATGTACAGGATATGTCAAGTTATTTCAAGATTGGGATCAACATGGGTAGACATCACTCATTTAAATATAAACTGCTAAAGTGGCAACCTTGTTCAACTCACTATAAGGGGATTTCCACATAATAAACACAAGTTGTTTTTTTCTGTATGTGTTTTTATCACAAAATGTTCATCTTCAAAAAAATATCAATTAATTATTCTTAACATAACATCATAACTCTGTATCAACTCTTCTACTGTTAAAAACAGGGCTACAGGTACAGATCTTTTAATTGTCACAACTCTAAACTTCTAACGATCATAATGCTGCCACCCTAAATATAATTTGTAGTGGCTGTGATTTCCTCTTCTTGTTGCTGTTGATTTCTGAAATACATACAATGTGAGAACATCATTAACTCATCCAGTCCTACTTACACCTTTTGGTGCCTTCATAAAAGTCTCTTTGAAACGATAGGGATAAACAGAGCATTTGTGCCAAAGAAGCAAAAAAATGTTAATGCTATATTTGTCACAATGGTTTAAGAACTACTAATTCTGAAAATTTCCTTTCCACTAGTACATGTAAATGCTCTTTTCAATAGTTTCATTCATAGAGGTCAGTTCTAGGTGCATGTATAGCCTAGAGCTCAATAGGTTAAAGGCATATTTAGATTTTTAAATCCGCAACATTTCGAGCAAGGTAAGGGAAGTAACTGATTACTAGCAATCTGAGGATTGATTTGTAAACATTGCATGCTGAAGCTAGAAAGCTACAGTTTTCAGAATTATAAGCTTTTTTCCCTGTTCCTTTTAAACCGTTTCCCTCATAGATGTACCTTTTATCGCTCTACAAACAGAGTACAATTCCTGTAGGAGCTGCCTGATCAGGGTCTTGTCTATAGAAATAAAACAAATCGGAGTTTGCACTACTGGTTGCAGAAAAAGAATTAGTTCAGTGTATAAGAATTGATATTATTTAATCAATTATTCACAGCTTGTGGAGTATTGCATGAATATTAAATAAGAAAAGGGTTCGCAGTCAGGCAAGACTCCACCTGCTCTGCATATTTAACCATTTTCCTCTACCATAATTATGCGAAACTCTCCCTGCCAGTATTATTTAATTGAATCGATATTTATTTTGACTTGTAGAACAAAGCAATTTGGGACCATTATGATCTTTGTCACAGCCACCAATATGAACTGGATAAACTTAGATAGGGCTATTTTCTTAATGCATTTTTATTAAACTCAGCTGGCCCTAGATACGTTTTTATGGAAATTACAGCGGTCCATGTTCCCATGTTCAGAACTGATCTATAACTCTGAACTATACAACTAAATTGACAACATATCAAGTTCAGGGGACACTCAAATTTGCATCATGCTAAGTGAGTAAAGCAATTTATTTTCTGTTAATTTACTCACCATTCCTTTAAATCTAGATTGTGTCTTCTTTCTTGTTTTAAGTTTATACACAAGAGCCTTTATTCTTTCTCTTCTGTCCTGAAAAACATCAACACATTCTTTGGAATTGGAGCCGTTACAAATGGATTTAAATCATATAACACATACTGTATTACATACTGTATGATTCTGGTATATTAAGTTACATACTATACAAGTCAAAATGTGTGTACTATCGGAACAAGAGTTGTAATGAATACACCAGGCAAAGAATATGAGCATGTTTTACGATACAGGATAACAGCTAGAATATAAATACAAATACATCTACATTTTATAAGTAAAATGGAAAATGCATAAATGTGAACATCAATACGCATAAAAACCTTTGACCAACAATCCCCTACAGCACATTTTGCAAACGTAATACATGTAGACTAATAGATCCTGATGAGACAATTTCTGTAGGAGTTGTATCATCAGGATCTTCTCTGTTTGCTTATCTCTTTCCGTAATAGAAATATTTTCTAATGCCTCTGCAAACAGTTTAGCTGTGGGATAAGGATTAAAATATCTTCAACTTATATGACAGAGAAAAAGGGCATTCAAAAGTCATTTAAATGAAATGTTAAGATACAGTCAACTCTATATGGAACCCGTTTAAAATTAACTACTGCTTATAGACAAGTAGAAGGAAATTTGTTATTGCTGTTAATTGTTATTAGTTACTGCTTAAAAGTTAATTGTTAATAGTTATTGCTCAAAAGTTAATTGTTATTAGTTATAGCTTAAAAGTTAATTGTTATTAGTTATTGCTTAAAAGTTAATTGTTATTGCTTAAAAGTTAATTGTTATTGCTTAAAAATTATTTGTTATTAGTTATTGCTTAAAAGTTAATTATTATTAGTTATTGCTTAACAGTTAATTTTTATTAGTTATTGCTTAAAAGTTAATTGTTATTAATTATTGCTTAAGAGTTATTTGTTATTAGTTAATTGTTATTGATTAAATGTTAATTGTTATTATTTACTGCTTTATTGTTATAATTTCATACTATGTATTTACTCTGAATATTCTCCAACTTTTAATAATTGATAAATTTCTACTGCATTTGCCATATTTTGCAGAAGTTTTAGACGGAATAAAAACAAATATGATAAGTTTTGACAGTGTCAGTTAGCCAGGTGAGCAATTGTGCAACTGGTGACAGTTCATAGACAAATTGCTTTATGACGCTAGTGGAGTCAACAAGTTTTAACTAAAAAATAATTTTCTGTTTATGAACAGACCTGTTCAAATTTTAACAAGAGTGCAACTGACACAAAATACGCCCATCATACTCCAACTATGGTGTAGTGCTTTATGTTGCGTTTACTCTTCTCCAAGACATTGTGGCAAAGAACAAGTGTCTAACAAGACATGTTAGGAATGAACGTATCCTACCAATACAGAGCCTGGACAATGTTTTGTTTTTTGTTTTTTTTCAAATAATTTCTTTATACAATATCTTTAGCTAATTGTATGATATAATATTTTGTCAAATCTCTGATCATACGTTTTTTACTGCACTACAGTTATGACAAGAGGGACATGACAGCCCTGAATCGCTCACCTGGTTATAACAGATTTATGTATACATGTACAATAATATCATACTTGCAGATGCCGAGTAACTCAGCAACTAATCTGGAGCACATATCGCGTCAAGTAATAATTTTTATACAGTCAGGTATTTTTAAAGTCAGCTTGCAAACAGAGTAGCTACCCAGATCAGACGGCTCCTGTAGTCGCCTTCTGTTCAGGGTCTGCTTTTTTGCTAATGTACTTTGACAGATCTGTTTCTTGAGTTTTTTTTAAATTGCTACAATATTGCATATTCCCTATTTCATTATAACTACAATGTATATTCAGGTGGTACTGAAAGATGGAACAAACACAGAACAGGGAAAGTGTTAACATTAATACACTATTATATGATATGTCAAAATTATCATTTGAAAGCACTTGGTAGTTAAAGCGGGAGCAGGTCAATGAAAACAAAGGGATTAATAACTTGTAGGTACACGTATTGTGTTACCGCCACGTGCATACCATAGCAATTAGTGTTCATCTTTAATACAAAAGACAATAAAAAGGGGGATCAACGCCTTTAAGTGCATTTACCGCCGCATGCATATACCATACCAATTAGTTTTTTGTATGTAGCGAAAAACACAAGCACACACACACAAAACCAAAACATGTGTTAATTGCAGGTGTGGATGTAGAGGGGGCTGTAGCCGGCGTACGCCCCCCTAAAATTGTCCAAAGGAACTTTTTGAGCCAGATTTTTAGATCTAGATCTTATAAAAATCAATAAAACAATGTTTTTATATTTCCCCCACACTATTATACTCTTTTTCAACATGTTTTACAAACAAAGTCATACTATAGTGATTTCATCAAACTGAAAAATCTACGCCCCCCCCCCCCCCCCTCTGAAATCCTAGATCCGCACCTGAATTGATTGGTAAAATCAAAGGCACAATCTACCAGCAAGCGTTTGTCTTTAACAAAATGTGTTAATTGTTGGATTATGTAATAGGAAGAAATGGAAAGGTTTCTCGAAAATTATATTTCGTGATAAAAAGTATCAATATTCTGAAAGACACGTTTCTCGAACAGTACATTTCATTATTAAAACAAAATTAAAAGTATTTTTTTCGTTGGGCCGGTTTAACCAGCCGAAATATAATGGGAGGTCGGTTTGAACAATTTAAAGGGTCTGGTTTAACTTTTTGGAGACCGGTTTGACCAGGGGCCGGTTAGACTTGGGGCCGGTTTGACCAGTTAGCAATACCGACAACCTGTGTAAGCGGCCGTTTTAACTTTTACATCCCACGTAGCAAGTTACTACACTTGGTAGATTTAAATTCATCCCGTATTATCAGAGTCATTATTAATGAACAATAAGGATCTTATTATAGAATACTAACGAGTATATACTAAATAACTTGTTCGTCCGCCACAGCCATCCCCCAGTACAGATGGCGATTTGACTACAAGGGAGCCTACACTACTAAAATTATTCTTTTCAATCTATATCAATTTCTACGTCGCCCAACGCCGATATTGAGATATTGTTGGCTATGTGTCCCCCTTTTGCTAGCCTACTAGATCTAGATTCTATACATCGTTATATGTGAACATACACCATAATGATTCAGATGACATACAGATCGCCACCTTGATATTTAGATCTAATAATGATAATACTCATTAGTCTGGACATCGCTCGATGTCTTGCAGTATATCCCTATACATGTACGTATGCTATAACTAACGGTCTAGTACATCTACGACCGGCCAACATCGGACTCAGGATACTCTAACAGACGGGACAGGAATACTCAGCTCATTATAATTTAAAGTTAGATATAAAGGTCTACCTGAATGTAGATCTAAAGACATGTGTAATGGATATTTCATAAAATAAGAGAATACTTACCATATCATCTTCTCCAGAACCCTCCATGTTGTCCATTCCCCGCTATTTTCCACATGAATGTCACAATAAATAACTAATAACAAATAAGAAATAACAAAAAACTATTAATAAATAAGTGTTAAGTCAAAATGAGACCTCAGGGCTTCCGTAGAAAGCACATCGTGACATGCAATAATCATTTAGCATAATGCATTTAACATGAAGCAAATTGAAATGCCACAAAGCATGATGCAATTTTGGCGTTGATCGTCCTCCATAGGAAAGGGTTAAGCGACCTTATATTGATTGGAGACAGGAATCTTAAAAGGGAGGCGGTTGCTTCATGCAGGTCAAAAACAATGCAGAGAGCTCCCATATGCGCTTTCTGTATTACTTTTGATCTGCATTAAGCTACCACCTGGCTTAGAGACCCTTAATTATACCCCTTTTTAATGGTCGTTTAAGACAGGTTCTACTGCATTTGACTCGCATAAAATCTGGCGAAAACTAGACCATGGGATAAATGTAAACAGCGACATTCTCGCCAAGTTTTCACGCGCTTGAATTTAACCCATTTTTGTTCACTGTCTCTTACCCCTTTCCTCCATGAATACGCTTTTCTACGCGTCTGTAAACGTCACTTTGTGACACATTGTGATAAATACAGCATCAAATGCTCTATTTACCACAATGGTTTCAAATTATAAAATTCTAAAAAAAATCCTTTTCTCTAGTTAATGCTCCTTTTAGGTAGATTCATTCAAAGAGGTAGGATCTAAAAATAGCCTATGAGGTAATGGGTTAAACAGTGCGTAAGCAATTATTGTAGACACAAAGGAGCCCTCTGATCAGGGTCTGCACTGTATGCTGAACCGATTTATATCAATGGCGAATGACAGCAAATGTATTGTTTACTGTGCTCCTTTAACATGAAAAATGGATGGGTACCATAATAAGATCCGGACGGATTTTCCTTAACCCATTCCCTCATAGGTTATTTTTAGATCCAACCACTTTGAATAAATCTACCGAAAAGGAGCATTAACTAGAGAAAAGGAACATTTTTGAATTGTGTAGTTTGAAACCATTGTGATAAATAGAGCATTTGCTCCTATAGGAGCAAATGCTCTATTTATCACAATGGTTCCAACATGTGATTTTACAGAGGCGTGGAAAGGCGTATCTATGGAGGAAAGGGTTAAATTCTCATACATAAACTCCCATATAACGTGTTTTGCTTTACTTTCATCCTACACTAACTAACCACCTACTTGTAACCCTTTCCCTCATATAAACGCATTTTCACGCATTTGCAAACAGGGTAGACCCAGATCAGATAGCTCCTGTAGGAGCCGTCTGATCAGGGTCTGCTCTATTTGCTACAATGTTCTACCTTACATAGTTTATCACAACTATTTTGTCCATGAATATTCAGTAGGTATTGAAATTGGTAATCATTAGAACAAACAGGGAGAGGGTTAAATACCCATATGTTTATTCATTAACTCTTTCATTCTTATGTCTGCGGCTAAAGAAACGCTCGGCAAACGAAAGAAGAAAGCCTAGTCTTGGCTGACAAATGAGGAATGTGACAAGAGAAGAACACTGAGACACAAGATGTGTACATGTCGTGAACCAATTGTAACAAATATATAGGTCCAGATAAGATGCGTAAATTAAAATATTTTTTTCAAGATAACTTCTTTATTTCCGCCACCAAACCCGATGAAAACATGACATTGGGAAATAGCAAAAATCAAAAATACAACATGATCAATGCTATGAGTAAGCCGGTTCAAAACAGATCAGCCATCACTGAGAACAATTATTGAAAAATGGACAAAATGTTATAGCTTATTGCATAATCAAAATCTGCACACAGACACTAATATTCTGCAACACAGATAAACTGTTGCTGTTTACATGTACAATATACAGTAAACCCTCTCTAAACCGGAATTGTAGTAGAGAGGAATTTAGATACTTTTTGACAGAGGAGGTTTCTGCATGACTTTCACCATGTGTTATGTAAGGCCGGTATTTATATCAAATTTAACGTCTGGTTTAGAGAGGTTTTAGTGTAATCAAAAGCTGCACTGAACACAGACATTAATATTCTGCAACACAACCAGCCGCCTGAGGTTGAAACAAACCGTCACAAAGGGCTTCAAAACTGGAAAGTCGTCTGGTATATCCCTTTACTCCATACATACGCCTTATTACACCTTTGCAAACAGAGTAGACCTAGATCAGACGGGTCATGTAGGAGCCGACTGATCTGGGTATGCTCTGTTTGCTTATGAACTAATATAGAATTGGTTCTACAGTTTCTGCCATGGCCAAACATCACTGTGATCATGTGCCATTGTTAAAATTAATTCATATTCATGGTTTCATTATTTCTTATATGAATACAGTAAAACCTCTCTATAACGGCCACTAAATTACTTCAAGTACTTTGTGTTAAATGCAGGTGGCTGCTTAAAGCAATGTGAAAGTAAAACAGAACGCTCCTATAGGAGCGTTCTGTTTTACTTTCACCTTGCTTTAAGCAGCCACCTGTCCAAAATACCAGCTATTTAACTCAATATAGTGGCCGTTATAGAGAGGTTTTACTGTATTTATGGAGTAAAGGGATATAGAGGCGCGGCTACAACACATTCCGTTAGAGATATATTGGGACGAAAAGAATTAGCATAAATAGTAGAAATTGTAGTCACTGGCTATACCCTTACCGAAAAAGGCAATGCCAGAACTATCGATATATCAGCTTAATTAGCCATCCGATCAGGGATATGCTTAAAATAGCTCTGAACCGACCCAAATATCGGACTGAAGAAAATATTGCAGAGGAAAACAGCCGATATCAGAGATGGTAGACGCACTGTGAAGCAGATCTTCAGTTACGGAATAAACATATAAAATCAACTCAAACATCAAAGAAATATCTTCCACAACTTCTTAGATGTTAAACCTTCCTTCATATAAAAACTGTTACATGTTTTTGCAAACAAAGTAAACCCAGAGCCCTCCGATCAGGGCTGTCAGCAGGACACATTTCCTCGCGCAGGACCCCATGGAAAGTGGACTAGTTACCCCCTTTCCTCCATATATGCGCCTTTCTACACCTCTGTAAAAGTCACTTTTTGAAACCACTCCTATGGAGCAAATGCTCTATTTATCACAACGGTTTCAAAACTACACAATTCTAACATTTTCCTTTTCTCCAGTAATCTAGTAGACTTCATATAGTGTTAAACACAGTAAAACATTTGCTTGTTACAATGCATAATCTCCTAGATTGGAGGAAATAAAGATATTGTATTGCATTATATTGGAAACATGATTGGTTCATAAAGTTGTATTTTCTGTCGGAGAATATTTGAGGGATTTTTGTTTCGCTTCTCTTAGTCTTACGGGAATTATTACTCATCCCTGAGTAATTTGTCTACTTTTATATGATACAGTTTCTCAAAGTGGAGAAGAAGGCCGAGTTTGTCCAGTCTCTATAGGGATACACACAACCTGGGCTTTGGCACTCCTTTCGTCGGCGAATTCAAACATATTTTCCAACTCATTATCGGTAATACTGTAGAAACCGTAGTAGGCGGCAATAACAATGTCAATTTATGGATCTGTAAGGCAGATGGTTCCCTTATCCAAAAAGTACCTAGTTATAGTCTACTTTCAGTCCGAATGACCGCTCAGCCGACTGTACATTTACTCCCCTGGTCATTGAGTCATTGGCCTACAATAATGAGCACTGCTAACATATGGCGCAATCATGCAGCCGCAGTACCGGCGAGTGACCCTCACAGGTACCCATTTTAACCCCTGGGTGGAGAGGATGTGCGGGTGGGAGACACGGAAAAGCGTCTCTGAAATTTCCGGGAGGGACCGGGATTTGAACCCCGGACCTCCGGACTGATAGTCAAGCGCGTTACCGCTAGACCACCGCCACCTGCAAAGGAGCATTAACTAGAGAAAGGGAAAATTTTAGAATTTTGTAGTTTGAAACCATTGTGATAAATAGAGCATTTGCTCCTATAGGAGCAAATGCTCTATTTATTACAATGGTTTCACAAAGTGTCAAAAGTCAAAAGTCGCCAATATGAGGGAATGGGTTAATGCAGGTCAAAAGTAAGACAGAAAGCCCCCATAGGGGCTGACTGTATTATTTCTGCCCTGCATTGCCCTTACAACGACATGCTTTTACTACCCCTATGTTCAATAAAAGAATGGCCGCCTGTGACAGGTTCTCCTGTACGTATATTTAACTATTAACACTTTCCCTGATGAATATTCCTGTATGAAATAATGACGTCATTAATATTATTAAGATTATTTTTATAATGGCATATGAACACAGGACATTTTGGCTCAGGCAATAGCTGTAGATTCATATCTATAGTACATCATAAGCAAACAGAGCCGTCTGATCTGGGTCTACTCTGTTTGCAGATGTGTCAAAATGCGCTCACATAAGGGAAAGGGTTTAGTATGAAATGTGCAAGACATATCCCTTGCTAAATTCTAAAGAAAAATGCACAACGAATAGAAAATGCTGTAATACCCTGCTTAAACATTTAGCCTGGTGTCAGTGGATCTTATAAGAGCCATCTGATGAGGGTCTGCTCTGCTCTGCTTGCTTGTGATATAATTCGAGAAGCGAGTCTACAGTTTCTGCCATGGCCAAAACGCCCCGTGCCCACGCACTATTGTAACAAAGAATCTAATTAATATTTAATTAGTGGACATTAAATAGTGTATTGGTAGATATGATGTTTTCTTTAAAGCAGGATACAGGCTTAGAACTTACAAGGTACAGTAAAACCCCGCCAATGCGACCTCCAAAAAGGGGCATAATTAACAGTGGCAAAGGCAGGTGGTAGCTTAATGCAGGACGAAAGTTATGCAGAGAGCTTTCTGCATAACTTTCGTCCTGCATTAAGCAACCACCTGCTTGTGAAGACAGCCATGTTTGTTCATTAAGTGGTCGCATTAGAGGGGTTTTACTGTATATCTGTTAAACTTATGTATTTTCATTATTAATGGCACTGTCAGTTTGTCTTGTGTTCCATTAGTACGTATATTCCAGAGAGACATATAAACAGAAAATATCAAAACTTTACTGTGGACCAAAAATGGAAATCGGCTAATCGCCATATTGACCCTTTCCTTCATACAAACTTGTTTTCACGCACTTGCAAACAGAGTAGGTCCAGATCAGTTGGAAAGATCTATTTCTTTACTTTCTAAAATGGTTACAATGATCCACCTTCAGTTCCATATTTGATTATAACTATTTTGTCCATGAATAATCAATAGATATTGAAATTTGAAATCAACATAGAACAGTGAAAGTATTAAAAGCACCGGTTCTGTACTTACGTTAACACTGCACTGATTTCAGGTAGAGGTGAATTTCTCCGAATATGGCTACAAAGTAGGTCTGACTGTCGGTCTTTCTAGTATGTTGATGCAACTCCCAGCGTAAACCAGATGACAAGTGATTGGAAAGGGTTCAGGGACGCATCACTTCTCACAATTGCTGTTTTAACCCTTCTCTTGCTGAATTTTAAAACACATTTCTCCTTCTTTACCCAAGCCCTGTTGTATAATTACATATATCTTCAATGTGTACACGTATTTCGCTGTGAAATCACTGCTGTGGAGTGCATTGGTTGCACAATCAACTTGTAAATAGTGCAGACCCTGATGAGACAGCTCCTGCAGGAGCTGTCTCATCTGGGTCTTCACTATTTACAGGTAGGTATATTGACGCGAATAGCAAGCGAAGGGTTAACCCTTTCGCGGCCAAGCGTTGCCGTTTGCCAAAACAATTGTACGCTGAATTTTTCCTTGCTTGAATTTCATCTTTTCTTTCGAAACCATTTATCACATCACCACAACGGGTTTCAGCATCTCATCAGGACATATATAAAAATGGCTGCATACGTAATAACAGATTTACTACTGACATCGAAAGTGTTAACTGGTATGGTGATTTGTTGCTGTCTGGTTTTGTTCCCAGTATCATAACTGACACTCACCAATTCCTAAACAATGTCGAAGACACAGGTTTTTGTTTCTCTTATATCATCAATCCTTCAGGGTTTAAATCATTACAGAAAAGAATGACTATGGTAAAAAAAAATCCAAATTCCTCACGTTTTCAAGTTTGTAAATCACGATTTTTGCAACATAACTTATCGCGAATCTAATGGAATTATTACATATGTACGATGTGAACCTTGTACCACATACACATGCCTTAACCCTTTCACCACCAATGTCGCAAAAATACACGACGTCAAATAGTGCAGTCCCAGATCAGACGCCACCTTCTCAAGGCGGCGTCTGATCAGGGGCTTCACTTTTTGTATCAAAATCTATTTCGATACCCGTGTTTTATTCCTTTGAAATTTGTATTTATTTACATGTATCTCATTTCTTTATTGTACCGACTGATTTCAGAAAAAATGGACTGCAGACGACAATCAGAAATTTGGCGCCGAAAGGGTTAAACAGAGTTAACCCATATTAGATAGGAGCCGTCTGATCATCGTCTGCTCCGTTTCCTTATGAAATGATATGAGACTGGTACTGTTCTTAAATAGTAATAATATTTGCTTTTCGAATCTGAACCATAAATGATTATCTAGGAAACGCTAGAGCATTTCTCAAGCGACCACTTTCTTAATAAACAGGCAACAGGGTCTGCTCTATTTTTTACGGAATCATAACAGATCTGATTCTACAGTTTCAGCTTGAGCCAAAATGTCCTATTTCATAAGCCATAATAAAAAAATTAATTAATAGTCATTACATCATTATTTCTTACATGCATATTGAACAGGGAAAACCATTATGAAGCGTCATGAAACCATCATGAAACGTGGCATATGTATGTTCAACCATCATTATGAAGATCGTCAATTTGAAGTTATACCGCAAAACCCCGATGTGATACAAAGTAAAACGTTTTCGTTGATACTTATAGTACTTGTCATTGTACAACAAACATTTGGCGGCCTATACCAAACAGTTATGAAACTAAAAACTCAACCCGAATAAATAATAATACATTGGCGAATAACATGGGTTTTTTCGATATTAACACGTGTATTTGTTGTCTCCTTAGAGTTTATTGGATTGGTTTTCTTGCGACATACTTCTTGTCAGAAAAAAACAACAACAAATGATTAATGTAGCTTTAAGGCATTTTAAAAACGAGTTGCAAGTAGAAATTATCGCCTTAACGTCGCGCGAAAATAATGGTTTTTACACCATAACTTACTCTTTATCTAATGGATATTACATGTGTTCACCATTAAGTGTTTACCCCTTTAACCCATTACCTCATAGGCTATTTTAAGACCCAACCTCTTTGAATTAATCTACCGAAAAGGAGCATTAATTAGAGTAAAGGACAATTATTTTAGAATTTTGTAGTTTGAAACCATAGTGATAAATAGAGCATTTGCTCCTATAGGAGCAAATGCTCTATTTATCACAATGGTTTCACAAAATGACTTTTACAAAGTCGTCAAAAGTCGTCAATATGAGGGAAAGGGTTAAGCATTTCCCTGTAGCATTGTTAATATTAATAAGATTATTGTTTACAGTGCCATATGAGCACGTAACATTTTGATTCAGGAAGACACTACAAGATCAGATCAGTTCTATACAATACTCAAACAGAGTAGACCCTGATCAGGCGGCTCCTGTGAGATCAGATTTGTGTGCAAGGGCATGGAAATGCCTTTATATGAGGAACATGAGGGAAAGGGGTAACGTCTTCACAAACACAGTAAACCGAGAATGGAGCTCTCCGATAAAGCTACAGTGCTCCCTCTCTACAACGGCACCCTTTGGGATACGAAGATTGTATGTGTTCTTCAGAGGGAGTTGTTATAGGGAGGGAAAATCAAACATAACTAGAGGTTTGTTTTTGTCACAAAAACAGATGTCTCCCCCTCCCATCCTCTTTCCAATACACAAGTGTAATGTCTGTAAATCCAAATTATCAGGGTCTAATTTTTAAGTCATCAGGGGCAATAACTCCAACACTCCAACATTGTTAGGGGAGACAATTCAAAAGCCCCAGGTACACAAAAACACATGCTAGTCAACATTCTTGTGAAGGTTGGTGACTCTAGTACTAGTGGTTTCAGAGATACATGTGACACAAAGTAAAGTTTCTCTTATTAAGTCATAAGGGGCAGTAACTCCAAAGTTATCAGGGGGAGACAATTAAAAAACCCAGATTCACAACAACTCATGCTGGTGAACATTCCTGTGAAATTTGGTGACTCTAGCCCGACTGGTTTCAGAGATACGTGCAGCACAAAGTTTCTCTTATTTTAAGTCATAAGGGACAGTAACTCCAAAATTATCAGGGGGAGACAATTCAAAAACCCAGATGCACAACAACTCATGCTGGTAAACATTCCTGTGAAGTTTGGTGACTCTAGCCCTAGTGGTTTTAAAGATATGCATGACACAAAGTTTCTCCAACTTTAAGTAATCACATCAGGGGCAATAACTCCAAAGTTATCAAGGGGAGACAATTCAAAAATCCCAGGTGCACAAGAACTCATGCTGGTCAACATTCCTGTGAAGTTTGGTGACTCTAGCCCTAGTGGTTTCAGAGATATGTACGACACTAAGTAAAGTTTGTCTAATTTTAAGTCATCAGGGGCAGTAACTCCAAAGTGAACAAAGGAGACAATTCAAAAAACCCAAGAGCAAAACAACTCATGCTTGTGAACAATCCTGTGAAGTATGGTGACTCTAGCCCTACTGGTTTCAGAGATACGTGCAGCACAAAGTTTCTCTTATTTTAAGTCATAAGGGACAGTAACTCCAAAATTATCAGGGGGAGACAATTCAAAAACCCAGATGCACAACAACTCATGCTGGTAAACATTCCTGTGAAGTTTGGTGACTCTAGCCCTAGTGGTTTTAAAGATATGCATGACACAAAGTTTCTCCAACTTTAAGTAATCACATCAGGGGCAATAACTCCAAAGTTATCAAGGGGAGACAATTCAAAAATCCCAGGTGCACAAGAACTCATGCTGGTCAACATTCCTGTGAAGTTTGGTGACTCTAGCCCTAGTGGTTTCAGAGATATGTACGACACTAAGTAAAGTTTGTCTAATTTTAAGTCATCAGGGGCAGTAACTCCAAAGTGAACAAAGGAGACAATTCAAAAAACCCAAGAGCAAAACAACTCATGCTTGTGAACAATCCTGTGAAGTATGGTGACTCTAGCCCTACTGGTGTCAGAGATACGCGCGACACAAAGTTTGTATAAATTTAAGTATTCATATCAGGGGCAATAACTCAAGAATTATCAGGGGAGACAATTCACAAACCATAGGTGCACAACAACTTATGCTGGTGAACATTCCTGTGAAGTTTGGTGACTCTAGTACTAGCGGTTTCAGAGATACGCGCGACACAAAGTTTTTCTAATTTTAAGTAATCAGGGGCAATAACTCCAAAGTTATCAGAAGAGACAATTCAAAAAACTCAGGTGCATAACAACTCATGCTGGTGAACATTCCTGTGAAGTTTGGTGACTCTAGCCCAACTGGTTTCAGAGATACGTGCGACACAAGTTTGTGACGGACAGACAGACAGACAGACGGACGGACGGACAGACAACTCTGGCAAAAACAATATATCTCCCCATAAATGGGGGAGACATAATTAGCTTATTTGCAGATCCCCAGATAAGGTGTATTTCGAGAACTAAAACCGTTATGCCTCTATCAAACCCTATGCTGTGACCACTCTTTAGAATCGTCACAAAGTGACGATTCTAAAGAGCGGTCGCAACATAGGGTTTGATGGAGGCATAAAGAAAATACGATGGAAAAAAGTTCTTTCTGGAGCCTTGTTGTTTCGGAAACAGTTACATGCGTTGTTGTAAGGAGGGAATCGTTATTGAGAGGGCCGTTGTAGGGAGGGGGCACTGTATATTGTATGATGCTAGTTTCTGCCATGGCCAAACATTCCTGTGTTTAAATATACCATCATAAAAATTAAACTAGTTAATATCCATGACGTCATAATTTCTTACATGAATATTCATGGAATAAAAGGTTAACGTACACACCTGTTTTGCTTACATATATAGAAATGTTGTTCCTGAAGAGCTGAATGCATTACATGTTACATGTAAGCAGTTGTATATGATGTTGTCAAGATGCTAGGCGATGTTTTAATGACTATTCCGACCTCCGACTTTTTTAATAAACAGAGTCTGCAATTTTCTCCCTTTGTGTTGCAATTTTTGCTTTCGGGAGGGTCACCTCTCTTCAGAATTTATAATTTTCACAACACCAGGTGTTAAGTGCTTGTGTGGCGGCCGTAAAACGTCGCCCCGTACTTCATTCTCAGTATACTTTCTGATCCTTCGAGATCATGAATTCACTCATTTTTGTACTTTCAGTACTTTTGGTTCGTAAAATTGAATACCGCTTAAGCCGGTGCTAGGGGGCGTGAGCAGTGTTGCACTTTCAATTACTGCCATGAACAGACTCAATAAAACCTAGTCTGCAATTTTCTCCTTTTGTGTTGCAATTTTTGCTTTCGGGGGGGGGGGGGTTCACCTCTCTTCAGAATTTTTAATGTTTCTTGCGTTCTACGAGTTCACAATATATTGTGACAAACACTGCACCGGGTTTGAAACTACGAAATGAATGTCGATGAGCTATGTCTGACAATGATAAACAATATAATGTTCTGAGGCTACATTGCCTGAGACAAACACTATGAAAACAAATCACAATCTAGTTTATAATCAAAAACTATGTTACTGTGAACAATAATATCTCAGCTATGGGGCTAACAATAAAACAATAAAGTATAATTGTGAACAACTACTACAGCTCCAAAGCAGAGAGACGGTTGGTCCATATTTCAAACGCCTTGGCCCACAATCATCAAGCTATATGTCATGAAATTGTATAATGCGAATTATAAACTTAGATTGTACGATTCGTATTACCACACCCTCAACGTCAAACCCTGTTATATGTTTATACCTGTTTTATGTTTATTCCAAATTTCAATACCTACTGAATATCCGTGGTCAAAATAGTTATAATGAAATATGGAAAATATTGTAACTATTAGCAAACAGAGTAGATCCTGATCAGACGGCTCCTACAGGAGCCATCTGACCAGGGTCTGCTCTGTTTGTTTATGTCAAATTATAGGTAAGATTCTACCTGAACCAAAATGTCTTGTGTTCATATGCCAATCATCATAAAAAAACTTAATCAATATTTATTTGTCATTAACTCGTGAATATTGAACTGGTAAACGGTTAATTTAAGAAAGAAACGGAAGAAAGTTTCATTGGAAATCTGTATCCGTGCTTATAAAACTTTTTAGTTGAGTCTGGGTTCGTTCTCAAGTTTTTGATTGGTCAGATTTGAGCTTGACCAACCAAAAGCTTGAGAACGAACTCAGTCTCAACTAAAAAGCTTTATAAGCATGGACCCTGACTTAGAAATAGATTTTCTATGGATGATTAGCCTGACAAAGTTTATCCTTTGGATGCCCAAAACTAGTGTACTGCCATTTACAAACAAACGGAGCCCTCTGATTAGTTATATACTGTTTGTTATTCAAAGTTTTCTATCAAAGTATGCATACTCTTTCTAACTGGTGGTTGTTTCCATCATTGTATGATGGACCATTCCACAGAGCAACAGATAACCCTACTTACGCAGATACTAAACTGGTTATTTCTCCGCCAAACCCTAAGTTGAGACCACTTTTTAGAATCTCCTCTTTGAGACGATTCTAAAGAGTGGTCACAACATGGGGTTTGGTGGATAAACAAAGTAGTTATTCTTGAAAATGTTTTAATTTACGTAGCTTATCTGGATCTCTGATTCCAGTTTGAAACTCAGCATTCAAAGGAGGCTAAGCCACCACTCAAATTCAAATTCAGTGCGCATAATTAGGCAAACTTGATTAGACGCCCACAGCCGACTGCAGTGAAGAATGCGTTGTCAGTTTAATAATGTTTTCTGGTGTGATGTTTCCATTGATTTCATTTTTATCGGTTCACCAGTACTTTAACTGCCCTTGTCAAGGTTAAACGATTCTAGCATATTGTAATAAATTGCGCCCGTAGACGCAATGTTTTCAGTAATTTGCAACATCAATTTCAATAATTATTTTACTTGTGATGCACTCTTCATTAACTCTTACGCTGCTAAATTGTGTCGTCTGCAAACTTTGTCCTCTGCTGCAATTTTCATTTTGTTTATAATTTTCTTCATTTTTATTTCAGAAACAGTCATCATGGTAACTAACAGTTTGAATCCTGATGAGACGCCGAGTTATTCGGCGTCTCATCTGGGTCCAAACTATTTACATAGGTATCCACAGATGCGACATTGCGTGGCAGCGAAAGAGTTAACGATGGCCCACTGCATTACAAATATTGCCCATTTGCCCCATGAATACTTATGTAAGAAATGATGACATAAGGAATATAAATCAGCTGAATTTCCATCGGGGTTTATGATAACATTGGTGGCCACAACAGAAACTATATATTCCTACCTTTGACCCTGAAGGATGACTTTGACCTTGACATGTCACCCCTCAATATGTACACTTTCATGAGATACACGTGCATCCCAAATATCAAGTCTCTATCTCTACTGGTAAGTTATGGCCAATGTAAAAGTCGGTGAATTGACCTATATATTTGACATCTGACCTTGAATGATGACCTTGACCTTAACATGTCACCTTTCAAAATGTGCGGTTTTATGAGATGCATATGCATGCCAAATATTAAGTCTCTATATGTACTGACTCAACAGACAAACAGACAGAAAGGGCAAAATCAATATGCCCCCCTCCCCAATCTGATCGGGTGTGCATAAAAGAACAAAACCTCATCAGACGGCTACAGGAAAACGTGAAAATGCTTATAGACATATAGATGGATAGATATATACAGATTTATTTTGGCAAACAGAAAACAAAATATGGTTCACAAACATGCATCACATCATAATAAATAGAGATATGTAAATGATGAACAATAAAATCCTGGCATGCTTTGTTGAGCCTCAGAATTCTTACAAACGCATTCTTCTCACCGCGCGAAAAACGCGCGCACATTATTCTCACAAAGTGAGAATATTGCGTACGGATCACATGGTGGGACCTGGCATCGGAACGCAATTTTCTTACTAGATCAAACAAAATACCTAACTGATTTTCTCCTTAAAGTGACAGGAACTTAGAAAAATTCGCAGAAAATGAAGAATAAAAAATCCTAAAATGTATCAAAATTAGTCTTAAGCACGGGATTGTAATGAGTTTTCACCTTTTGTTTGTTTGTAATTTTTGTCGCATTTTAGGGCAGAAACTGAAGTAAAATGTCTTGTAAAGTTGGGTGACCGAACCTCTCCGTTTTGTAACAACTAATCACTTGCAATAATATATTATACTTAGTTGTGTTTTTGCTCAACAGTTATTTATTGCAAAGAGGGTTGTAACAGTGCGTTGGTCAGTAAACCACATAACATTTAATTCCTTATTCCCAACTTCAACCCGTCACCTTCCCTGGTATACTTGATACGAAATTAAAATTTGATAACTTGTTGATGATAAAGTTTGTTGTTTTGTGTCATTTTGTCGCAGATACACAAGTGTTTACCTCTCCTAGACCACAATGTGATATTGGAACGTCACAGGCAACGAAACTGATACTGACCGGTCACTATTCCAGTGTGATACAAGTATCATTTAACCATTTTTTCTTGCTGTAGGTGGATGTAATCTGACATACCCGATGACGATGAAGTCAGTAGTTTGCAAACCACGTTTAGGTCTGAACTAAGGGCTTATGAAGCCGAAAAACGTGTAAGTGTGTTCAATATATATGATACCAGTTGGACAATTTCAAATATGCTATTAAAATGTCGTTTTGTTTGTTGTTGGTCTAGTATGATATGATTTTCAAGGTTAAAGTTATTGCTTAAATCCAAGACGGGACAAGTCTGACATGTTACATCGCAACGGTTATATTATTTCAGGTAGCAAACGTTAAGTACAGTTAAACTTTAATAACAAAACAGCAATAGTTAACTTGACTTCATATTTTTTATTTTATCATTGTGTAAATCTACATGTTACCTGTTTGTGCGCATTTTGTGCGCATTTGAGTGAGTTGGGGTTTCTGCGGTTGCTAAAAGCGTTTTGCTTGATATACATGCACATGTATTGTGCATTTAATTGTGTTTAAATGTGTATTGTTGATTTGTTGTTTATTTTATAAATGTTGCTAATCAAAGGCAACAAGGAAACATTAAGAAACCTTCTAACTATTTAGCATATTAAAAGAAAATAACAATCAAACAAATTTTACCCACATTTTCACATGAGAAAAATGCGCCCCATGCGAACACACGAACGCATTTTTCCAAGCAGCAAAATGAGAAAAACGCGCGGGCGTTTTTCTCTAGCTAAGAATATGTTGCGAGCGCGTTTTTCGCACGGTTTGAATATTGCGCACGCGTTTTTCTTACGTTAGAAGAATGCGTTTGTGAGAAATTTGAGGCTCAGCAATGCTTTTAATACCATGAATACCTATGGTATATATGGAGTTACGGATAAAAGGAACGAATTATCACAGCATTTGCTTTTTATATCATTGTATAGTAGTCACATTATTAGATATCCTACAGAAGCTTTCTGAATTACGTTTTGCCCATCATTATGCAACTACAGTAAAAGCCCTCTAATGCGACCACCTAAAAGAGGTATAATTCTGGACGGTATAGGCAGGTGGTAGCTTAATGTAGGACAAAAGTAACGCAGAAAGCTCCTAGAGGAGTTTTCTGCATTACATTCGTCATGCATTAAGCAACCACCTGCTTATAAAGACAACTATGTTTATTTATAAAGTGGTCGCATTAGAGGGATTCTACTGTACCTGATTTCAAAGACAGTTACATGTGTTTATTAAGTGGTCGCTTTGTGGTGCTGCATTATATCAGTCCCTGTTCCCATGTTTTTTTCACTCTTTCGCTGCCAATGTTGCACCAGTGATTACCTATGCAAATAGTTTGGATCCAGACGAGGCGCCGGATAATTCGGCGTCTCATCATTTGTTACTGTTAATGTTTTTAAACATAAATTAAGAAAACTAAAGAAATGGAAATTGTAGCAGGCGACAAACTTGCAGACGACAAAATGTGTTAGCGAAAGCGTTACGTTGATGAGAGGTTCGGTTTTTACACTCGATAAATTACATGAACGACGAATGTGTAAGTCACACGACAAGCCAAAACCATGATAATGTTTGCAGACAATTTGAATCCAGAAGAAACATCGAGTAAAGCCATCTTATCAGAATTCGGACAGTTTGACACGCTTACCATATTTATGAAAGGAAATAGAGAATAATATGTTAGTGCCGTAGATGGGACGCATTTATCCGACGAGCGGAGAATACGTTTAGGCGAGGCTTGCCGATCCTCAACTATTTTCTCTCAGAGTCGGATAAAGGCGTCCCATCTATGGTACTAACCTATTATTCGATTTATCCAGTCAATTAAGTTTTATCCTTTTTAATAGACTCGTAAAACAATACAATCTTGATTGCAATGAATTAATTTGCATTTTGATTTGTTTCGATCAACGAAGCTCCCTTTTCATTTCCATTTAGACGTAAATGAGCTACTGCGAAGGGAAATAGGTTCGATACTTACATTACAAGAGGCGAAAACGTGGTTGAATTTGAAAAATAAGATCATTAGAAACGAGAATGTCGTATGTAAATTCACATAGACATGATCATTTTCTCCCACACGCTCTCTGAACAAAACTAGGTACGGTCATCTCAGTGTCTATTTTTACTTTTTTTTTAGATAGCCCTACTCATAAATCGATGGAGTAGAACATACTATTAAGTCTATGACAATTCTCGCCCCTTTAAGAGTTTTAAAGAATCAAAATATCATGTGAGTTAAAAGCAAACATACACTATTCATCCGTCAATCTTTGCTTCCCGACTTGGGTCCATGCTTATAAAGCTTTTAGTTGAGTCTGAGTTTCGTTCTCAAACTTCTGATTGGTCAGATTTGAGTTCTCAAGCTTTTGATTGGTTAGATTTGAGGCACGAACTTGAGAACGAACTCAGACTCAACTAAACGTTTTATAAGCATGGACCTGTATTTTTATTAAAAACGCGTCTCCCCAGCGATGGATTAAGTTAATAAAACTGATAAATAAGCAATCATCATCGCCTCAGCCTCTGTAGCGCACAATAGGTGGGCCCGAAGACATTTTGTGATTTAAATTAATGCGCTTTTGTATGATCCGGCGTGGGTTTTCGAATTGACCAATAACCATTTTTTCTTCTCTTTTTTCTTCTCTTTTTTTTCTTTTCTCTTATTTGTATAATTATATTGGTGAGTTATGTGTTATTTCGTCAACATATGCATATTTACAGAAAATTGAAATAATTTCATGGTTAAAGAATCATTACACCTCACAACGTCTACTTACCTAATAAACCTTCTACTACCGGAAGTAACCTAATAAACCTAAGTTTATCTGCACTCCCTTTATTACGTCGTTAGAGAAGCCTGGTGACAGGACAAATGCAAGTCAAAATAAAGCTTAACCCTTTCCCCGCCGAGGTCGCATAAATGCACCACGACAAATAGTGCAGTCCCAGATCAGACGCCGCCTTTTCAATGCGGCGTCTGATCAGGGACTTCACTTTTTGTCTCAGTCTGTAGTTCTATATATGTGCTTTATTCTTTTGAAACTTGAATTTATTTATCTCATTTCCTTATTGTACCGAATGACTTAACAAAAATTGGATTGCAGACGACAATTAGAAATTTGGCGCCAAAAGGGTTAACCCTTTGCCTGCTAAGCGCGACATTACTGACCCGGCGTCTCATCAGGATCCCAGCTGTTTGAGACGCTGTCAATATCTCAAAAGCTTGTACGAATCAGGAGTAAGTGACTACGGCAAAAGATCGGAGTTTAAGCAGACCCCAGATTCATAGCAGGCTAAGGGTTAAAGTAAATAAAGACAGTGTCTACCAACGACGTTTTGCTCAGCTTGCTCAAGGTGAAATATTGGGGGATTGATTGTCAGTTACAAGAGAGATTTCGTGTTTCATGTTTATTAGACTTTACGGAGATTTCTTTGAATGGAAAACAAATACCGACGAGATTTTACCCTTCAAATGATATCCTTAATTATTCTAATTTAACAATACCGATGGCTTATTTTCTTGAATATTAAACCATATTATTTTCAATGTTGACAACTTCTTTTCCGAGCAATGGAACAATAATTAACATCTTGCGTGCAGTATCCTTTTTCTTTAAAGTTCCATATGTTTTTATAATAATTATGTTTTTATCAACGCCGCCAACAAACGTCCTTTCCCAGCAATGAAACAAGAATAAACATCATGTGTTGTGAATGTACGTCGGATATATAATAATCTTTATTAGAGTCTCTTCATGGTTACAATCATACAAAGACCACAATATACATCTAAAGAAACCATGCCATTCATATCTGAATTATAAGAGACTATAACTACAAGTATATCACAATACTGTTCCATACATATTGCACTATATCTACATATAAGTTAAAGTTAAAGAGTATAACGACTCTGTTAATCTAACAAACACACACACGTACGCACATTTACGAACACATATGTCTGTTTGATTAAAAACTACTTAAACTAGAAAAAAGATAAAAAACTGAATTGAGAAAAAAGGCCAAACAAGCCATATTACAAAATGTCCTTAAAAACCCGACTATCACCCCAAATCAGATTTGAGATAAACTGATTAACAGAGAATTTATACCTGAAATAAAAGACAAGTACTTAAACATGCGTTATGGCATTATTTACAATAAAATATACAAACATCAATTTAAATATGACACTAAGAATAAACCCCCGATTCACCATACTAGATAAAGATTGAAAACAATAATCTATCACAGTTACACATTGCTATACAGCAGATCTCTGCGCCTGCTTAAAATAAGATGGCAGGATTTGGCAATAACGCGCACTAAACTTTCACTCGAAAATATAAATAAAAACTTATCCGTATCACTTTTAGAGCTAAAAAGAGTGTCAGCTTCAGAAGCCTTGGTGAACAAACTATTCCTTATATCATTATATACAGCACATTTCATAATTACATGGAACTCATTTTCCACACAGTCTCTACAAAATGGACATAACCTGTGTTCTTCGGCCAGCCTTTCGAACCGCCCTGTTTCTATGCGCAGTGGAGCGACACCTGAGCGGAATTTGCTCAAAGATGACCTGTGTTTCGTCGGCAGTATGGTTTTAACATAGCTTTCCGTCCCGAAATTTTGCTTGAAAAGCTTATACGTCCTTAGCTTATTACCTCCATTACCAGACATAGAGTGTTCTTTATTAACGGTGTCACTCCACTGACATTTAAAACGTTCAAAGGCCGCACCTTTAATACACTTGACTAATGTCCGTTTACAAATATTACTTTCAATACCTGTAAAGCTGTCCAAACCATAATTGTCCAGAATTGTAGATACTCTATAGCACCAGTTTCTACATGTGGGGGCAGACTTTCCAGCACAATATCTGAAAACTCGCTTATTCGTTCTATTGTCTCCCATATTAACACACCTTGCCCAGAAGGCACAAACTGATTTAAGTTGCCTAACTACAACAGGATCCCATCCCATATCACCAATGACTGCTGCACTTGGTGTATACCTGCCAGTACCAAGATAAAACCTCATCGCACGACTGAGAACCGCGTCAATACACGAAAACGTTTTGGTACCCCAAATAGCAACCCCATAATCAATAACAGGCCATACCATGGAATCAAATAGCTTGGTAAAAACGTTATATGGAAGACCTCCGGCATTCTTGCATTTGACTATTAATAGACCCAATGCCCTACCCGCAGATTGTGCTACATATTTAGCCATTATATTATAGTCTAGGTGTTCACTCAGGTGTAGACCAAGATATACGTATTTATCACATAAATTGACATAATCATTCCCGCACCTGAATTTAGATGACGTCCGACTAACTGATGGTGGTCTAAAGTGTACTACATTACTTTTTGTACAGTTTATACCCATGTTATTGGCCTGACTCCACTGAGACAACGTATCCAATAGCCGTTGTAAATCATGCTCACTATCAGTTAACAAGACGATATCATCAGCGTACATTAAAATACAAATCTTCTCCCCGTTGCCAATATCAACACCAACTCCCAGATCTTTTGCCAACGTGGCAAGATCATCAATAAAACAGTTAAAAATATTCGGAGAAACACAACACCCTTGTCTCAACCCGACTGCGACATCGAACCACTTAGTACACATGTTATTAACTCTAACACAAGACTTCACCGACGAGTACAAAGATTTAACAGCATTCAACATTTTCCCTTTCAAGCCCATGGCATGCAATTTGTTCCATAGTATATTACGATCAATCGAGTCATATGCCTTTCTGAAGTCGATAAATGCTGCAAAAGTAGACTGTTTCTTTTTAATCCTAGTTTCAACAAGCGATGTCAAGGTAGATATATGATCAACTGTACTTCGCCCAGGTCTAAACCCGTTCTGTTCGTCATTTAAAACGTTACCTGACTCGATCCACCGAGATAGCCTATTATTTAGAACAATGCAGTATAATTTATACATTGCCGGGGCTAGGGTAATACCTCGGTAACTAAGTGGGTCCCGGGGGTCTGCGGTTCCAGACTTTGGTATAGGGTTAATGACTCCTTTACCCCAGTCTGTCGGTATATTTCCCGTGTTAAAACAAACATTAAAAAGTACATGTAGAAAGGACGTTGCAGTATCATTCCTAAAAAGCTCAGCACACATTTGATCGAAACCACAGGCTTTACCCCTGTTTGCACTGTTTACCGCCCGTCTCACTTCATCTATCGAGATATCATTATTACATTCTCCCCCCTCTACTTGAGTATGATGGGCCTCATTTAAAATATGGCCATGATGAATACACTGTGTTGTAGCTGGAGGGTTGTATAAATTATAAAAACATGATCTCCATTTCTCAAGCACAACTTTGCTATCTCTACCAACCGACCCGTCTTCTAAAACAACTTCAAAAGGAATATTGCTTTTCTTAGCATGAGCCACTCCAACTTTACCAATTGTTCGCCAAAATTCTGTGCTATTCTTCGCTGCAGTGTTGCTCAATTCTAGCTGTAATGCATACCAATATATACGTTTAGATCTTTGTACTAACCGATCAAATACCTTCCTTTTAGTAACATAAACAGCTTTAAGTCTGCGTTTCTCCGAGCATAATTTACATGATAACCAAGCCTTCTCGGCAACACAAGAGCTATTCCAAAGATCTGTTAACTGATCATTCCACCAAGGTTTCCCGACCCTCCGTTTCCTATTATTCAAACAGCTGAAGCCTACAGTCTTGCAAGGGAGTTTACTCTTCATTTCCATTTCAATTAAGGAACATAGCGACTGATAAGAGTCGTCAATATCTTGCTGACTGCGCATACTCTGTTCAAGCTTAAAAACACAATCATGTACATTTATAATAAAGTCTCCAGTTGCCATGAAATCGCCAGGTAAATTGTCCACCTTAAATTTTGACGAGGAATTATCCTCCGGAACACTTTCGGACGAAATTGTCGCAAGGTTGCCAAAAGTAAATTTCCAAGTAAGGACTGAATGGTCGGGAATACTTGAAAAACCCTGGATACCAGCCAAGTTTACAAGATCAGAGACACGTATAACATTAAAATCAGTAAACATACTAAGACAATCATGGCTTACTAAGCAGTAGTCAACCACAGAACATCCCTGAGGTCTGATGCATGTAAAATCATTCCTAAGAAAATTCCTTCCGTTCAAAATGCAAAAATTAGAATCTATTAAGAACTGTACAAATACATCACAGTAATCATTGCATGTAAAATCAACCACATTTCGCAATGGAATGCTATCAATACCTTCTATAAAATCACTCTCATTACCACATCTGCTATTGAAATCTCCGCATATAAAGATAGGTCCTTTCTCCTGATATTCATAGACACCCGATAAGAGTGTGTCATAGAACCTGCACGGGTCAGTTGGCCTTGTCGTATTTTTAGGCGGCAAGTACCCAACACATGCATAAAAGGAAAACTTGCCAACAAAATCTGTCAAGCTAAGCCAAAGAATGCCTTCGGCAGAATTATCCTCAACTTTAACATCAAATGAATTTAAAATATCTTGCCTGACTAAAAATCCAACACCGCCTGACCCTGACCAAGCGTTTCTATGCAACTCTCTTCGGTTATGACCAAACCACACATATCCCTCCAAATCTATGACTTCGTTGTCTCTAAGATGTGTTTCAGCCACCCCTATCAAATCTAAGTTCAAATATCCCAGAGCTTCTGACCTAAGACTAAAATTGTCTGAAGACTGACTGACACTCCACCCATTAACGTTCCAGAATCCCGCTGTAACCTAATGTCTATTGCGATTCCACTGATTATGTCCATGCCTATTTGCATTGCGTCCGCGCCTATTGTCACCGGGCGCATTTCGGCGGGTTGTCTCCCTTTGACCATTACTGCTATTAACGTCATTATTCCGCGGTTCACTCCTATCAGTACCTACCGCTCTTTCCTCGTTCTGTCTCTCATGAGCATTACCACGTTCCGTACGATGCGCTCTATAACCTTCGGTTGAAGGTTCGTCATGCGTCCGCCCCTCGCGCGATCCGCCCCGTCTCCCGTATCTACCGCCCGAGTGATCTGCCATCACGATCCTGGTCCCCCTGACCTGCAGATTCTGTCCCCGTCTCACACCGTTCAACAGTGTGCGCATATTACTGGCTAGATTGCGCTCCTCCTTGGAGAGGTCGTGGTTAACATAAACTCTGCTGTATTGCCTGCTATCTCTCAGAACCTTTTTTGCGGACATAACTCTCCTTTTCTCTTCGCTAGTCCTAAATTTAGCGATCACTACGCCTGGTCTAGAGTCACTCACAGAGTCTTTCCTTTCTGCAGATAACACATGTATGTCAGTTATCTTCAGACCGTCCCTGATGACAGAGTCCACCTTTTGCACTACATTCTCATTTACAGACTCTGGTAGGTTTCGCACAACCACCCTTAAGGTCCTATCACAGTCTCTTGTGCTGTCACTCACACGCCTTTCACTTTCTAAACGATTGCCTATTTCAGTCAACTCACTATTAAAGTCTTCTCTGAGGCTATGTATCTTGTCATCTATCTCCTTTCTCAGTCTAGCTGCCTCCGTATTAACCCTCTTGTCAATGATTTTCGTAACCCTGTCTGTAACTCTGTCGGTGATCTTCTTCTCTGACTGTTCTATCCTGTTCTCTATCATATCTATCTTCCTGTTCAAGGTGTCGTGCATAGACACCATGTTGTCGGACAGCTTCCTCAGCAGTGTCTTGATATCAGAGTTTCCATCACAGCCACTACATCGCGCTGCTGTCTCAGAGTGACCTTCATCACTCTGGGCCACTCCGACCAAACGCGTAGTCTCATCTGATCTTGCGCTTCCAGTTGCTCCAGCATTCCCCCTACCGTTGTCTGTTCCAGGATCATCCAGATCCAGATCCCGATCTTGATCCCGTAGGATTGACCTCCTAGCCTTAGCTATCTGTCGGTCGTTATCCTGGATACCACTCTTACGTTTCTTCACATCCGTCTCAGCTGCTGATGCTGAAAGGCTTCTCTTCCTTCCTGTAGGTAGCGGGGTCATTAGAGTCGCAGAAGGTTGCTGGGAAGACATAACAGAATTAACATATTCCTCCGCTTCGAGATCTATGCAGTTTGCATGTGTCTGACGATCCATGGTCTACCGCAGCTGTTTACGCGTACACGTTTCCCAACAGTGTCTACGGTGTATCGATAATGCCCACTATTGCCCACTATTGTCAAAGGAATACCTCGTAATCACTCAAGCGTGACGATTTCCCGAACAGCGGTTCACCTGGGTAGGTATTTTCCAATAACGGATATGGAATATTACCCAAACAATGGCCTGAGAAACAGCAGGGTACTATAGTTCGATTCTGACCCGTGAGCTGTGACCTTTAGGACGAGTCCACCCGTGGAGGTAAAACGCGTCACAAACCATGTATTTGTTCCGGAGTTACCTGTGGTTATAGAGACCTGTAATAAGCATAATTTTTATTATACAATAGAACCACTCTAATGCGACCACTTAATGAATAATCATGGATGTCTTTATAAGCAGGTGGTTGCTTAATGCATGACAAAAGTCATTACTTTTGTCCTGCATTAAGCTACCACCTGCATCTATCACCCAGAATTATACCTCTTTTAAATGGTCGTACTAGCGGGGTATTGTTGTATATACTAAGTCTGCACGATTACAATGAGCTTCACGTGACAATCATTGTCCACTTACCCATAAATTAGAATACATGTAGTTGCAACTTCTATAAATAGAAAAGTGCAGTCAAGGCTCAGCGCTCGAAATCGAACTATAATATATCCAGCTCTCTTATATCCCCGGCAAACTCTGACCTGTTGGTACTCACTAGACTAGCCTCGAGGACAGGATTCTAATGAGTACCAACAACATAGGGTTTGGCTGAGAGAAACACAAAATAGTTCTCCTCGCTTTCCTCATTTCTCCTCTTATCTAGAACTTTGAGGAACAACTGCAATGGTGTTTTGCTTGCAAACAAGTTCTTTTCAACAGAAAATGCTGTCCAACTAAGTTTGATGTTTTTTCTACAATTTATTTTCAAGAGTCGATCATAATGTCCAACAATTTGAATCCTTATAAAATAGTTACTAGGAGTCTCTTCTGAAAACGTCAATGTCTATAGATAGTCATTGTCTATTGAAGTTATTGAATCCTAGGTCACGCTAATGAGGAAACTGGGGAGATTTCAATGTCAAGATTGTCCGTATTTATTTGGTTAAGAGGAGATTTTTGTTATTGAAATTAACTATTTGCTTGATATTGCTTTACAGTTCTTGGAATTCTCATCCTTAAACTAGTTTATTTTAACCATGTCAATGGATCGTTTTCTTAGAAGTTCTATATACAAAAATGTACATGTATTGTTATCAAAGACGTCAACAATCTTCCATTGGAAGCAAGAATACATTTCATGCGATGTGAATGCATGCGGGGTTTGGAATGTTGCCTATTAAAAACAGATCTCAAGATTCCAAACCAAACCCTATATTGTTGCTACTCTTATGAGTATTAAAAAGATAGGATTTGGCGTGCGGTGCCAACGCTCGTCTGTTAGTTGCCCTAACTCCAAAATTTTGAAATCAAGAGTTATGGTTCTTATGTAGGGGGGTGGGGGCTCTCCTCAATGAGATCTACTTACCTATATAGCTTCATGTTGATACCTCTTATACTTTTCGAGTAATGAGCTACATTAAAGGTTTTGCATGCCGACGACGACAACGACGCGTACGACCAAGTCATCACAATACCTCGACTTTTCTTCGAAACAGACGAGCTAAATATGTATTACTTAAATGTCCTAAATTCTCCGCTATTTCGTTGATGAATGGTTGTCACGAATTCTCCAAAAGTAACCCCCCCCCCCCCCCCCCCCCCCCACCAAAAAAAAAAAAAAAAAAAAAAACAATTTCGAATTTAGCCTTAATCCTTTCCTCCATAAATATTCATGTAAGAAATGATGACGTCATGAATATTAAGTAGATTAATTGTTATAATACAACATGCACACATGAAAGTTTAGCCATGTCAGAAACTGTATAATCATATCTTTATTGTATCATATTTAAGCAAACAGGGCAGACCCTGATCAGACGACTCCTATAGGAGCCGTCTGATCTGGGTCGACTCTGTTTGCAAAGGCGTAGAAAGGCGTATTTATGGAGTAAAGGGTTTATAGAGGAAGTTCCTTTAATGAACGCATAATTTCAGTAATATCATAAAACTTGGTATTTGTTATTTTCAATCATTATTATGAAGATTTTCAATTTGAACTTATATCGAAAAATGCCCCGTGATACAAGATAAACCGTTTTCATCAATACTTATATTGTTTGTTCTAAAACAAAATATTATCGACCTTGATCGAACTGTTAAAAAAACTAAAACGCAGGCCGAATAAATATTACATGTAATGCATCGCCGAATAATGTATCAAACACATGAAAGTTGTGTTTTCTTAGGTGTTTATTTGACTAGTTTTCTTGCAATATACTTCTTTTCAGCATATAAACAAATGGTTAATGTAATTGTTAGGCATTGTTAAAACACGTTGCAAGTAGGGACTATCCCTTTAATGTCTTCATCAGAGGAATTGCTTCAATGGAGTAATCGAATGTCTGTACACTTTGAGGAAAGCCTGACACAGATGTACAGTATCACAGGGAATGAATCAAAACATCTATAGGCATAAAAAAATCAAAAGAGATACAGTCAGATCTCGATTATTTAAATACAAAAAATAATTGTATAAAAACACGTATCATTATCGATATTTAAGACAGGTGGCAGCTTAATGCAGGTGAAAGTCATGCCCTTGCATTATGCAGTCATCTGCCTAAAAAGTTCTCAGTTCTCCATGAGTAAATTTTCGAAGTTTAATAAACCCTGTTTTAACCCTTTACTCCATAAATACGCCTTCCTACGCCTTTGTAAACAGAGTAGACCTAGATCAGACGGAGCCGTCTGTCCAGGTTCTGCTCAGTTTGATTATGATATAATGTAGGTATGATTGCACAGTGTCTGTAATGGCCAAACTGTCTGGTCTCCCAGTGCTATTATAACAATTAATCCAATTAATATTCATGATGTCATTACTTTTTACATGAATATTCATGGAGCAAAGAGTTTAGCGACCACTTTTTTGTTAGTCATAGAAATCTTAAGAAACACGTGGCTGCTTAATGCAGGGAAATGTAATGTAAAAGGTTCCTAGTGGATTATTCTGCAGCAATTTCGTCCTGAATCTTTAGCTAACACCTGTCTCAAATAACATAAATATACATGTACTTAATTTTGAGTTGTCTATACAAATTATTTTTTTCCGTACATACAATACAGCAAAATTGTATAGAAAATTTGATATACAAGTCACGCAATCACGCTAGCAAGAGATTCACACAATAATCGGGTCCTTTCTTGGTAATGATTTAACGCTTTGCACGCTAGCAGCGAAACTGTGATTACTTATGCAAACAGTTTGGATCCAGGTGAGACGCCGCATAATGCGGCGTCTCATCAGGATCCAAACTGTTTGTCACCTTAACCATATTTTTGCAAATAAATGAGAGAAAGTTTATTTTAAGAATTGAAGCAGACGACAATTGTTGCAGACAAACAAATGACTTAGCATGCAAATATTTAACGTTGTTGTCTAAGGAGTGGTGTGTCCAAAAATACATACAGTTTGTCATATTGACCATATTTTTGCAAATAAATGAGAGAAAGTTTATTTTAAGAATCGAAGCAGACGACAATTGTTGCAGACGAAAATTACTTAGCATGCAAAGATTTAACAGTGTTGTCTAAGGAGTGGTTTGTCCAAAAATACATACAGTATGTCGAATGAATTAACCCTGTTCTAACTAAGTGCAACCTGACCTGCATTGGTAAAGAGTTGGAATGCAAATGAGACACCGAATAACTGAGTAACTCGGTGTCTCATCAGGATCCAGGATGTTTGAAACTCGGTCAAAAGTTTCTCAGACGCTGAATGAATCGGGAGAATAAGTAGATCAAAATTATAACAGATCAAAGTTTAATCTTGTATGTATTTACACCAGGATCAGAACAGGGTTTTGTGACAGATAAACATGATTTGTTAGAGTGCACCAACAATGCTCGCAATCAAAGTGAAAGGTGTAAAGATAGACTATCAGTCTTTTTTTCAAGTTTATGGCCCGTTCCATGTTTATGCATCAGCAGAAAATATTAAAGAACAGAATATGTCTTTAATCAACTTGCACAAGCATGTACCTTTTTGTCATAAATGCATATATATAATAAATGCCATTTATAGCAATGCCAATGCAATTACTGATGAAAGTTGATTATGAAGTTTATAAATGTGCTTTACCTAGCCATTTTGCTTCTTCCCGTCAAATATCTACTACATGCAATCTTAATACAGTTCATCCCCACTATGTAAGCGATCACGTAATGAATAGACATTGGCGTCTTTGAAAGCAGGTACTTACTTAACCCATTCCCTCCTAGACTATTTTAGACCCAACTCTTTGGGTAAATCTATCGAAAAAGACTATTTACTAGAGAAAAGGAAACTTTTAGAACTGTGTAGCTTTGAAACCATTGTGATAAATAGAGCATTTGCTAAATTGCTCCTATGGAACAAATGCTCTATTTATCACAATGGCTTCAAAATGACACTTAAAGAGGCGTCAAGAGGCGTCAGTAGGAGGGAATGATACAGGACGAAAGTAATACAGAATGATACTGGATTAACCTTGTTTTAAAACTCCCGCATTGTGGTCGCTTTAGGGAGATTTTACTTGTATCATGCACTCATTTGCTCTATTCGATAATAATACATCGCATTTAGTTGCATACCAATCATGTTACAAACACAAAACCTGTACATTATAAGCTTAACCCATTGCCGCATAGGTTATTTTTAGACCCAACCTCTTTGAATAAATCTACCGAAAAGGAGCAGTAACTAGAGAAAGGGAAACATTTAGAGTTCTGTAGTTTAAAAACCATTGTGACAGATAGAGCATTTGCTCCTATGGAGCAAATGCTCTATTTATCACAATTGTTTCTAACGCGACTTTAAAGGGGCGTCAAATACGTTAATATGCGGGAATGGGATAAAACTGTTGCTCAAATTGGGATTCGGTGCAAATTTGACTTCATATTTGACCAATACATGTATTTTGAGATACGTTTGACCGAGTGTCAGACAGCTTGGATTCTGATGAGATTTCGAGTTACTTGCAAATGCGTGTCGAATCTCGCTTAGCTGGATAGCAGTTAAGAGGAAAACAGCTACAGTTGAACTTCGTTATCTCGAACTTCAATCGACCACACAAATTAGTTCGAGATAACGGAAGCTCGAGTTATCCGACTTCTAATCTGGACAATTTATCAAGTTCACAGCTTAATACAGGTGTTTCTAGATATGCATAGTAATGCATTTTATAGCAATTCTGTATTGCAGGTATTGGAAAGACTGATGTTTTTGTTCGATTTATCCCGAAGTTCGAGTTATCCGAGTTCGAGATATCGAAGTTCAACTGTACCTGTTTCTAAATGCAGTTACCGATTAGATGTGTACAGCAGAGCCATTCATTTATTAAACATGGGAGTGTTAAAAACAGGTGGTTGTTAAATACAGGGCAAAAGTAAAGCAGAAAATTCTAATAGGAGGTATTTTGCATTACGTTTGACCTGCAGTAAGCTACCACCTGCCTTACAGACCCATAATTAGACCTCTTTTTGATGACAGCTTAATCCTTTCCTCCATAAATACATGTACGCCTGTCTATGCCTCTGTTATAACCACTTCTTGAAATCATTGCGATAAATAGAGAATTTGCTCCTATAGGAGCAAATGCTCTATTTATCACAATGGTTTCAAACTACAAAATTCTAAAATTTAATACTTTTCTCTAGTAAATGCTCCTTTAGGGTATATTCATTCAAAGAGGTTGGGTCTAAAAATAACCTATGGAGAAAAGGGTTAATACAAGTTCAACTGTAATTTGTGTGATATTCATTCCCTGCAAAAATCATTAGCAATGTACACAAATGTACATACAGTGAAATGCCTGCCGTTTAATAAGGTTTTGCTATGCATATTTCCTTTGACTGCCATGTTTAGTGGCTAAAGTGGAATTATAAATATCAAAGCTTTTAGTTTATGAATATTGAATACCGCTTAAGTCGCTGCTAGGGGTTTGCGTAGTGCAGCATTCTAAAATACCTGCACACGAACAGACTCAATAAAACGGGATCTGCAATTTTATCTCTTTTCGCACTGCTACTTTTTCCTTCAAATGATCTCCTACTTTCAGAATTTAGGACAAGGAAATGAACCATGGCGCAAGAAATTGTGTCTCTAATGTAGTTAACCCATTCCCTCATATTGACAACTTTTGACGGTTCTGTAAAAGTCACTTTGTGAAACCATTGTGATAAATAGAGCATTTGCTCCTACAGAAGCAAATGTTCTATTTATCACAATGGTTTCAAACTACAAAATTCTGAAAGTTTCCTTTTCTCTAGCTATTGCTCCTTTTCGGTAGATTTATTCAAAGAGGTTATATGGTAATGGGTTAATATAGTTTATTGTACAGTATTCTGTAATACTGGCGTTCTGCATTAACACATTCCCTCATAAGCTATTTTAGACCCAACCTCTGAATAAATGTACCGAAAAGGAGAGCATTTACTAGAGAAAAGGATGTTTTTAAAAGTGTGTAGTTTTGAAACCATTGTAATAAATAGAGCATTTGTCCCAATGGAGCAAATGCTCTATTTATCACAATGGTTTCCAAAAGTGACTTTTACAGAGGGGCCAAAAGGCGTCAATATGAGGGAATGGGTTAAGAAATAATATGCGTTTAGATATAACCATTGTATTTATTTATATTTTGCCAACTGAATATCCATGTAAAAATAACGAATGTTAGATCAAATCTATAATTGCATATGAATAAAAGAAAGTTTTGCCAAGGCAAAAAATGAACATGAATATCTATATATTCCATTAGCAAACAGAGCATGAAATGACTAATACTTTTTAAAGACAAGAGGGGTTGATACGATGTGTAAATTTAAACATTTTAAAGATTATCCTTCATTTTCTCAATCAAAACCTGATGATTTTAGTATTTAAATACACACTTTTATCTATGAAGACAATCTAAACCATCGGGTATTATAAGAGATGCTTACTAATAGCCACATCATTATTGTGACCTATATTTGATAATCGGAAATAGTGTATATATTAACCAAAAAAAAATAACAAATATGTTTATGGCGCCGTACTGTCACATCTCACGAGAGACGATTTGCATTGCCAGAGTAAACATAGTTTCTGATTACCAATTACAGTTTCCTGTTTCCTTTATAACAGTGCTCTAGGTGCCATGATACATAATGACAGTACGTTAGTCGCGTGCATGGCAATTCAATTTGTGTCGGATAACCCTATTTTGCCTACTTTCAATTCTACCGTATCACAAATGATGGTTTTCTCTGATCATACGGGAAATCTGTTGAAGATGTTTTTCTGTTTAATAGTCTCGAAATGTGTACTATTAACAATACGTTTTGATTGATGGATAACTCAGTTGCTTTTATAATAATGCAATACTGAAACGAGGTCATAAAGTGGTAATGAAATTATAAATTCGGATGATGATGGCGATGAAATATAAATTATGATGATGATCATGATGATGATCATGATCATGCCCTAGTTGAAAATAACGAACAGTTTGAGTTCTAGTTTAACTTTTTGAAAGCCGAACACGGATGAACTTGTATTTGCAAACAGTATACATCTTACTAAAGATCGTACCAGGACGCCAGGGTTAAGTCTTAATTGAGAACTTACAAGAACGCATGGGATCCGTCTTATTTAAGATCTCACGAGGACGCCGGTGGACTGTCTTACTGAAAATCGTAGAATGACATATAGGACCCGTCTTACTAATGATTCTACGAAGGCGCCTAGGTCCATATAATACAGATCGTAGGAGAATGCCTTTGACCTGTCTTACTAAAGATCGCAGAAGGACACGTAGGACCCGTCTTACTAATGATTCTACGATGTCACATGGGGTCCATCTTAATATAGATCGTAGGAATACCTAGGGCCCGTATAACTAAATATTCTACGACGACGCCTGGGTCCGTCTTACTTAAGATTGTGCGAGGACGGCTGGTGCCCGTCTGACAAGAATGCCTGCTATCCGTCTTACTAAAGATCGTTTGATGACGTCTAGGTCCGTTTACTAAAGATCTATGATGACGCCTGGGTCTGGCTTACTAAAAGTCGTAGGAAGACGCCTGTGTCCGTATCATTAAAGATCGTAGGATGACGCCAGGGTGCGTCTTACTTAAGATCGAAGGAGGAGACGTAGGACTCATCTTTTTTTAAAGACCCGGTCACAGCCCACCGTGCGTGTTTTGGCACCTACGTTTTTGGGGGAGGTCACGGCCGCTACGTTTTTCTGACAACGTGAGGAGAGAGTGGCAAGCGCAGGGAGGGAGTCAACGCACATCACTTGCATGGTTGCGCAAGGTGTAAGTACGTGGCCCGCACGCCACGCCTGGCCGTGAGCGATTGCGTGCATCGTAGGTTGCACGCGTGGTAAGTGAGTTTTACGTGCTGACAACGTACGGTCTCCGTGCGATCGCCAATTTATCGTACGGAGGCGTACGTACACGTGCTTTTCACGTACGATGTCCTTACTCACTCCCATGTTGTACGTTTTTCCGCCCGATGTCGTGGGGGATATAAATGACGACCTTCCGAGGTTCTCCAGTAGTCCCAGCTGCTGCTGCCTCAACATGCCGCCCAATCCAACGCAGAGACTCCGGGTTCTGATGCTGCAAGAGCAGCTTCAAGTGGCAGGGCATTAGCACGACATGGTATTACTTGCCTTGATACGGGGGAAAGGAACAACAGGGACTCCGACGCAGGAGATGGAGAGTTCATCCATGGATTGAGAAGAGGGTCTGTTCGGGCAGTAGGAAACGTTGTTGCAAGAGTTAGAGCACGAATCCGAATGGACCCCAAGCTCTTCGCCGAGCTCCTGCTCCGAGTGACCGAGAATCCCCAAGGGCCCAATGTGTGTCTTCACAAGCATTGTGAACAGCGTTGTAACTGCGGAGAACGTGCTTATTCGGTACCGAGTAAGCACAGACCACGCACTTAGCACGTGCGCCGTCCGTAGAGCAAGTGACCGTGGGAAAACTTTAAAAAAACTCGCGGAGTCAGTGCGTTATGCGTTCGTTGGCTGTAGAAGGCACGCACGTCACACGTACTGGGGTGAATCCGTAGCCCGCAAACAGCCCAAACGCAGCGAAAGTTCCTGATGCACTAAAATTGCTACGGCATGTCTGTGTGCTCCAAAAGCCGTACGGAGGCGGTACTCACCACGTACGGATCCCCAAGTTTTGCCAAAAGTTTTTGCAAGTAGACTGCGCGCACTGGCAAGTACCACGGCTTTACAAGACCGCCTGTTATCCGTATTACTTCAGATCATAGGAAGTCGCCCGATCACACATTTGCAAACAGGGTAGACCCAGATCAGCCGGCTCCTATAGGAGTCTTCTGATCAGGAACTACTCTGTTTGCTAATGGAATGTGATAGATGTTTCTTTAGTTTCTAAAATGGCTACAATGTCCCATCCAAATTTCTCCACGATTATTCAGTAGATACTGAAATCTGGAATAAATAATATAGAACAGGGAAATGATTAATAACCCTGGCGCCGAATTTCATTGAACTAAAATACACATTCTGACTAACTGTTATCCCGCTATCCGTAACCTGACTCGCATTTGCAAACAGCTTGGGTTGAGATGAGACACCGATGTATAGACGGGATACAAGCTGTTTGTTACTTTGTCAATTGTTTCTCAAAAGATCGATCGAATCGAGAGTAATCAAAATTACACCAGGTCCGAATATGAGCAGGTATTATAATTCACAACAGAGTAAGTGTTAAGAAGCCTTTAAAAGAAAGCTATTTGCATCTAAGAGTCAGTCTTTACCTCATTTAAGAAATAAATCTCAAACCATTACGTAATTTAAAACTAAAATAGCATTAAAGTATCATTTTACAGTATTCTTTTTTGGTGGTTTTTTTTCGTAGTTTTCTGAACTTGTACACCTACATTAACCCATTTCTATTTGAACATTATTCGAGGTTTTATGACCTTATGAATAAACATTGACAGAACATTATAACGAAACATAAACTGGCGGAAATGATCTGTAGAAACATATCCATCAAAACTTATCAGGGTTTCTCTCTTGTGTCTCTCTGTGTCTGTCTCTGTCTCTCTGTCTCTGTCTCTTTGTCTCTCTCTCTCTATCTGTTTCTGTCTCTCTGTCTGTCTCTGTCTCTGTCTCTCTCTCTGTCTCTCTCTGTCTCTCTCTCTGTCTCTGTCTCTCTGTCTCTGTCTCTCTATCTCTCTGTCTCTCTCTCTCCTCTCTCTTTGTTTCTCTGTCTCTCTCTCTGTCTCTCTGTCTGTCTGTCTGTCTATCTCTCTCTGTATCTCTGTCTGTCTCTCTGTCTCTGTCTGTCTCTGCCTCTCTCTCTGTCTCTCTATCTGTCTCTCTCTCTCTCTCTCTCTCTCCACACAAAGGTAAGTTATGGCTTACGCAATATCTGCATTTATTTTCCAGTCCCTTGTGTGGACCGTAAGGCGATCCAGATGCAGTCCATGAGTGGCGATAGTCCGCAAGTCGTCTTTTACACAGTTTACCCATTACATCATAAACAACAATGACACTAAATAAGTAAACATAAATAACGAAATACAGTTTTATGTGGTAGTGATTTAAAACAATATTCATGAAATTATTCACATTTGAATAAATAATTAATTAAGAACTACAAGAGAAAATACACCATCTTTCCTCTACAATGGACTGCCTCGATCACCCACACTCCGCTATTTACACAGAGTACCCTTCATCAACACCAATAACTATAAAATACAAGTAATCTATTTTTCCCCGTAGAGATGTAAAACAATATTTCTAGAATTAATTCACATAGATAAATATTAATTTACCTTGTAAATAAAGAACTATAACAAAACACCCAGAATCGTTACTATTCGATGTGTCGATCGTCCGCACGCCGATAAATACATTGCCGACCTATTATTAACAACAATAAACATGGCTGTCTTTATAAGCAGGTGGTTGCTTAATGCAGGACAAAGGTTATGCAGAAAGCTCATATAAACATATCTATCTACTTTATTAAGCTATCACCTGCCTTACAAATACATAACTAGACCTCTTTATCTTGCGCCGCTTAACACATTAACCCCTAGTGACGCATGTTTGCGCCTCTATAAAATTCACATCGTGAAACCATTGTGATAAATAGAGCATTTGCTCCTATAGGAGCAAATGTTCTATTTATCACAATGGTTTAAAACTACAATATCCGAACATTTTCCTTTTCTCTAGTTAATGGTCCTTTTTGGTAGATTAATTAAAAAAGGTTGGATCTAAAAATAGCCTAGGAGAGAATGAGTTAAGGCAGGTTCAGTACAATACTGTATTTTACTCTTTGATACGTTACCTCGACCGCACATACGCCTCAACTCTCCATTTGCCCATAAAAAGAATAACAATAAAACATATGCAACAAATCCCATCTTTAGTATCTACATGTAAAATAGTATTATTAATTTATTATACAGAATCATGTCTGTACTAAATAAACAAGTAACCCTCTAAAACAAGAATACAGCATCTTTATTCAGCGGCACTTAGTGGTACTCAGCAGTACTCAGAAGTACTCATATTAAGAACAAACTCTGGTATATGCTTCCCAACGATTAATTTAACCCTTTCCCTGTTCAATGTCCATGTAAAACATGATGCAGCGTGAATATTTATAACCTGATGTTTGAAATGTAAACTTTTCAATGACAAACCCTTTGATAAAACAAGAGGGTCGTCACGGGTGACAAATGCCCCCAAAGTGTTTGACACCGAAATGCATTTTGGTGGAAAAACAATACAATGTAATGCAGGTGTAACATGAAATTTTGATGCTGTTAAAAATGACACAGGAGTCAGTTCTTAACATTAGAAACAGAACCTTTGACGATTATGATAGCTAAGAAAAGAGCCAAGCGTCAAAACTTAGTTAAAAAGGACCCTAAGTCATTCTCAACGTTAAAAAGGACCCTGGGTTGATTGTCAACGTTTAAGGTATAGGAGATATGCTCTGGACAAGCTTTTTGTATCTGGTAAGATATAGGAGATATGCTCCGGACTGTAAAATTGAGGTCAAAGGTCAAGGTCAAGGTCAGTGATCTGAAAATGGTACATGACTCTCCCCCATCCCAAGATGAACTCACAAACCAAATTTGGATTCCGTAGCTGGTAAGGTATAGGAGAAATGCTCCAGACAAGCTTTGTGTAAAATGTAGGTCAAAGGTCAAGGTCACAGTGACCTGAAAATGGTACGCGACACTCCGCCATCCCAAGATAAACTCACACATTAAATTTGGAATCCATAGCTGGTAAGGTATAAGAGATATTCTCTGGACAACCTTTTTTGTAAAATCGAGGTCGAAGGTCAAGGTCAAGGTCACAGTGACCTGAAAATGGTACGCGACACTCCGCCATCTGAAGGTGATCTCACAAACCAAATTTGGAATCCGTATCTGGTAAGGTATAGGAGATATGCTCTGGACAAACTTTTTGTAAAATCGGTCAAGGTCAAGGTTAAGGTCATAGTGACCTGGAAATGGTACATGACATTCCGCCATCCCAAGATGAACTCACACACCAAATTTGGAATCTGTAGCTGGTAAGGTAAAGGAGATATGCTCCGGACAAGCTTTTTGTAAAATCGGTCAAAGGTCATGGTCAAGGTCACAGTGATCTGAAAATGGTATGCGACACTCCTCCATCCAAAGATGAACTCACACACCAAATTTGGAATCCTTAGCTGTAAGGAATAGGAGATATACTCCGGACAAGCTTTTTGTAGCTGGTAAGGTATAAGCGGTTTTTAAAATCGAGGTCAAAGGTCAAGGTCAAGGTCACAGTGACCTGGAAATGGTACGCGACACTCCGCCATCCCAAGATGAACTCACACACCAAATTTGGAATCTGTAGCTGGTAAGGTAAAGGAGATATGCTCCGGACAAGCTTTTTGTAAAATCGGTCAAAGGTCATGGTCAAGGTCACAGTGATCTGAAAATGGTACGCGACACTCCTCCATCCCAAGATGAACTAACACACCAAATTTGGAATCCTTAGCTGGTAAGGTATAGGAGATATACTCCGGACAAGCTTTTTGTAGCTGGTAAGGCATAAGCTTTTTTTAAAATCGAGGTCAAAGGTCAAGGTCAAGGTCACAGTGACCTGGAAATGGTACGCGACACTCCGCCATCCTAAGATGAACTCACACACCAAATTTGGAATCTGTAGCTGGTAAGGTAAAGGAGATATGCTCCGGACAAGCTTTTTGTAAAATCAAGGTCAAAGGTCAAGGTCACAGTGACATGAAAATGATACGCGACACTCCCCCATCCCAATATGAACTCACACACCAAATTTGGTATCCGTAGCTGATGTGACAAAGGAAATATACTCCGGACAAAAGGTACACACACCCACACACCCACCCACCCACCCACACACCCACCCACCCACACACCCACACACACACACACCCACACACGCACGGTGCGATCACTATATGCCGCCAAAGCCTAGCTTTGGGGGCATAAAAATGCAGAATCATACCTACATCATGCCATAAGCAAAATCAGATCCTGATCAGACGGCTTCTAAAGGAACCTCTTGATCTGTGTCTACTCTGGTTGCAATTGCGTGAAAATGCGTTCATATGGAGGAAAGGGCTAAATAAATACAAAATACTGTGGTCAAACAGTGTGTGAGCACAAACATCGTATATGTTTTGTCCCCGCTCGAACATCTCTTAATTGTGTGAGAAAATGGATCATAAAATGGATTTTGCAGAGTCAACAAGAATTCAGTGAGCGTCAAAGTGAAAATGGGGTGGTGGTGGGGCGGGGTTTCAGCAAATGTCATTAATATGGGTATTACAAGGAACAATTTCATATTCAGTGACTCCGAGAACAAACTTACGCTCATATCTGATGGACATAGATTCATAAGAAGTGAGCAAATTTGCTGCAGCAAAAGATTTTTCAGTGAAACAGACAATAACAAACATAGGGAAAAGTAGGAGATGTCCATATTCTCACACTATGCACATGCCATGCAAGAAATAACTTAACTTACCTTAGGAGTATTCCAGATGTACAGAGGCCACCAGTGGTAATTAATCCAGTACACTAGAATACACAGTTGGAACAGTACAAGACGTACACGGTCCATCAGTGGTAATTAATTCAGTACACTTGAATGCACAGTTAAACAGTACAAGACGTACACAGTCCATCAGTGGTAATTAATTCAGTACACTCGAATACACAATTGAACAGTACTAGATGTACACAGTCCATCAGTGGTAATTAATTCAGTACACTCGAATATACAATTGAACAGTACTAGATGTACACAGTCCATCAGTGGTAATTAATTCAGTACACTCGAATACACAATTGAACAGTACTAGATGTACACAGTCCATCAGTGGTAATTAATTCAGTACACTTGAATACACAATTGAACAGTACTAGATGTACAAAGTCCATCAGTGGTAATTAATTCAGTACACTCGAATACACAATTGAACAGTACTAGATGTACACAGTCCATCAGTGGTAATTAATCCAGTACACTCGAATACACAATTGAACAGTACTAGATGTACACAGTCCATCAGTGGTAATTAATCTAGTACACTAGAATACACAGTTGAACAGTACAAGACGTACACAGTCCACCAGTGGTAATTAATTCAGTACACTAGAATACACAATTGAACAGTACAAGACGTACACATTCCATCAGTGGTAATTAATCCAGTACACTCGAATACACAGTTCAACAGTACGTGGCCAAATGTACAGTCCACC
This sequence comes from Azorinus chamasolen, assembly GCA_963576725.1. Classification (NCBI taxonomy): domain Eukaryota; kingdom Metazoa; phylum Mollusca; class Bivalvia; order Cardiida; family Solecurtidae; genus Azorinus; species Azorinus chamasolen. The sequence goes on from OY755243.1 coordinate 75,304,237, forward strand.
AATGGTAATTGATTCAGTACACTCGAATAAACAGATGAACAGTACCAGATATACACAGTCAACCAGTGGTAATTTATTCAGTACATTCGAATACACAATTGAACAGTACTAGATGTACACAGTCCACCAGTGGTAATTAATCCAGTTTACTCGAATACACAGTTTAACAGTACGTCGTCAAATGTACAGTCCACCAATGGTAATTAATTCAGTACACGCGAATACACAGTTGAACAGTACTAGATGTAGACAATACACCAATGGTAATTAATTCAGCGCAATCGAATACACAGTTGAACAGTACTAGATGTACACATTCCACCAATGGTAATTAATTCAGTACACTCGAATACACAGTTGGACAGTACCAGATGAACACAGTCCACCAGTGGTAATTAATCCAGTACACCATACACAATTGAGCAGTACTAGATGCACACAGTTCACCAATGGTAATTAATTCAGTACACATTAATACACAGTTGAACACCACTAGATATACACAGTCCGGTGGTGGTAATTAACCCAGTACACTCGAATACACAACTGAGCAGTACTAGATGTACACAGTTCACCAGTGGTGATTTATTCAGTACACTCGAATACACATTTGAACAGTAACTCGAGTAACAATAGTCGTTCTTATTCTACGGATCTGCCACTTCTGTCCAGATTTACAAAACACTATTTTCTGAATATGACAGGATATAAAGTACGAAATGTGAAGAAGTTAATCAAAATGAAACTTCCACACTTGCACCGATGACCACAAAGTCAGTGTTCGAGCATGCTTCTAATGACACCTCTGTTAAAAGTTACGTGTCAAATAACTCTCACAGTGTAGATACAGAACCCGAGGTTAAGATGCGTAAAGTTCAAAATTTTCAAGAACAGGTCCTTTATTTCTCCACCAAATCCTCTATACTGTGACCACTCTTTGAGACGATTCTAAAGAATGGTCACAGTATAGGATTTACTGGAGAAACGACGATTTTAGTATTTAGGTACGCACCTTTATCTGTAGCCCTGCAGTACCAATTCAAACGTGTCTCGATTTGGATACACAAACTATTTCGAGTTTAAATGTCATAATGAGCCGATGGTTTAGAGTCAAACAAGGTGCAAACTCCAAATCATAGTGTAGATTCAAAACCAAATCAAACGTGTCTTGAGTTGGATACACAAACTAATGCCAGTGTAAACAGTGTCCTGCCAATCGCTGTCGCGGTATTTAGAAGAGTCCACAACTGTAAACAGGTAGAACGGCACGTGCACGACGTGCTCGTCTTAATTGTTTAAATACCCGAACCTTTGGACAGTAATTTCCTGAATCCCCTATATTGATGTTTGGTGTCGATGTTTTTTGTTTTGTTTACATGTCAATAAAGCGCGGTGGGCCTATATTGTGAGATCGTTGGAAAGTGTGCACGGGCGGTCGAACAGACACAACTAGAACTACCACTAAATGTGATTAATACCCCCACTAGCACATCTGACACAGAGATGGGGTTATAGAAATAAAGCTCCCGACCGCTAAATTTACGAAAAGGGAGATAATTCATTCAAAACCTTTATCGCAGGTGCAGATCTTCAGATGGTGTTCAACAATACTGAAAAAAAAAGAAAAAAAAAGTTTTGTTGAGGTATGACAGTGAAAAGCTCCGGAAAAAAAATAATTTCATTTATTAAAACAAGCCCGATTTTGACAAAAACACGGAAGACAGTGTTGTGGACCTTGTGCACTGCACTTGTGGTCAATGTGTTCTATCTGTATATGAGGTTTGAAGTCAATAGCTTTTATGTTTTGAAAGTAATGATCCGGACAAGTCAGATTCTGAGAAATATAACAAATGGCAATTACTCCAAAAATACTGAAGACAGAGTTACGAACCTTGTGCACTGCTCTTGTAGTCGATGTGATCTATATGTATATCGTCGCTGTGCTGACAAAACCTAGTATAATGAAAATCACTACTTTTCAGGAGAAGCAAAAAACTGATTATTTTTATGAATTCGTCTTTATGTGACAAATACGGTCTATATTCTGGTACCATATTAAAACCCAAATAAATAGATAAAACTTTATTTATTCTATCATTAATAAAACTTTATTTTTTCTATCATTTGGTATGACGATTTTTTAAATGTACGATATTTTTGTACCAAGTTTTGTTCACTTTATGTATATACGAGCTTTCACCACTTATACGATATTTCGTCGTTTATTTTTTATCCGGCGTCATGATATACGACATTTTACATTTCACTTGAGTTAAAGCTTTGTACCTTGACACACAAAGAAAAGGACAGACCTATGCCCTTTGTACCACAATACATGCACTGACCTAATCTGCATGTGTTTTGATACGTTTAATGTCATTTCTCCGCATGCTTGAGGAGTAAAATTTATACGAGGTTTTGATATTGAAAAATTCAGACCAATAAATATACGAGGTTTAGTCACGGGCGAGTTTTGACACTTTTCATTGGTCGATTGGGCTGAGATTTTGACAGGATATGGGCATTGTGCATTTAAATCAGAAATCGTGAAGAAACGATTTTCGGCCAAAATGGATATACAAGGTTTTGTCAGCACAGCGACGATATGAAGTTTGAAGTCACTAGCTTTTATACTTTGGAAGTTATGATCCGAATAAGCCCGACGGACGGACGATCGGACGAACGGACGGACGGACGGACATGGTGACTCTTCGTCTGTTGGGGTATAAAGATGTACAGGCGGTTAATTGTCGCCATTCTTTCACTCGTTAAAAAGCGACTCACATGACTTGTTTTGATAGGTAAATTTGTGATTCCTTTTGCAAACAGATGTGAATCGGTGTCTCGTCACAGGGGTCTGAACCGCTTCATTGGGGTCTATATGTACTATATAATAACAAGGGTTCTAACTACCAGAAAGGACATCCGTGTACCACGAGTACAAATATGAATGTAACTCTTGCTATTTCAGTGATAATTTTGTAACTCTTTCGGCCATTGAAAGCCAATATATTTTACTATCAAATAAATATAAATCTTCTCACGGTAACTTACGCGCAATTATCAATCCAACAACCATTTTCTCAAAATTCCACGTGTTTTCTGGGTCATTGACAAACGTTCGTTCACCCCGGTTTCACTATATCACAGCCATAACCTGGCGATTTTCAGTTCAAAAGATGGCGTGGTTCAATAAAACAACCCAATTGTATCACCAATCTCCATTTGTTTTGTCCTCTTAATTAATAAGCAACTAGCAACAGCGGCATTTCCGTTTGCTATTTCGGATGCTGCCATTTTGCAACAAATTTGAATGGAGCCATTTCATTGGATGAGCGAAGGAAAAGTTGGAAAATCCGTGACGTCACGTACAATGGCTCCTTCCTCGACGATTTGAAGCAAACTGACAAAACTCGCTAGTTTTACATCATTCTTTTAATGCTGGGGACATAATTGGAGGTGGTGTTAGAATTGATTCGTTTTATTGACTCACGCCATTTTTTGAACTGTAAATTGCCAGGTTATTGCTGTGATATAGTGAAACCGGAGTGAACGAACGTTTGTCAATGACCCTAAAAACACGTGAAATTTTGAGAAAATCATTGTTGGATTGATACTTGTTCGTAAGTTACCGTTATAAGATTACATTTATTTGATAGAAAAATATATTGGCTTTCAATAGCCGAAAGAATTACGAAATTATCATTTAAATTGTAAGAGTTACAGTCATATTTGTACTCGTGGTACACGGATATCCGTTCTGCTAGTTGGAACCCTTGTTATTATATAGTACAGATAGACCCCAATGAAGCGGTCCAGACCCCTGTGTGTCTCATCAGAAAACAAATTGGCCCCGAGGTTATAAAACTTATTACTTGAGTCTAAGATCACTCTCAAGCATCTGATAGGTCAGGTTCTGAGCTTGCTCAGAACTTGACCAATCAGATACTTGAGAATGATCTCAGACTCTGACTCAGAAGGTGTATAACATTCGATCCAGCTTGATACATAACTTATGTTCTGGGACGAAATTGAAAGAAAGTCCAATATGAGACATAAAGCTGACGATAACCTTTGCATACACAAACTATTTGGCGCAAAAAGTGGCAATGGCTGCTAATTCGTAGCAAAGATAATGCAAGGGAGACGACTGTCAATGATATACATTGGCTTATTCTTACCATGAATTATATTTCTTGTCAGCAGAAATGTTTGAAACGGGAATAAAGTTATACCCTTTCCGACTGAATGAATTCTTCCTTTAAACAGTGATGGACTATTCCACTTTGAAAATTCAGCTTTCAAAGAGTAAAGCCGATACGATCTAAAAGGTGCATAGCAAATACCCTGTACTTAGATTGATGGGGGGACAACTGTTTTACTAGAGATGAACAGTAAAGTGTAATATTAAGTTATCGAACAATGTAGAAGTATTACACCAGAGGAGAATTACCCACTTGATCTTAAAATATGACCTTGACCTTGGTTCCGTATAATTGGGTCAGTTTGGTTTGGTTTTTATCGGGCTTTACGTCGTAAATAACAGTATTTCAGTCATATCACGACGTCCAGCTAATTACAGGTGTGTGAAGACCCCAGAGGTTCGTCTGTGCACGGAACTAATTGCATTGTTACGTGCTAATTAGGTCAGACATGTTATACATAACTATATGGTGGTAAATGTATTATTAAGGAAAACACTATAAGATGTTTATATTTTATATAACAAATGTCAATTTGACAATAAAAAGGGGTCATTTACTATTTTTATCTTGAAATGTAGCATTGTCTAAGGAGTTAGGATGGAAGTCGTTGATTTGCGACCTTTAAATGTAATTTTGACCTCTCAGGATAAATGTTCCTGCTCGTGACACATCTACTGGACAATAATACACGGGCAAACAGCCTGGATCCAGATGAGACACCGACCATATCCCAGGTTAAAAAATGTTTGCTTGAGTTTGATATCATTTTCAAACATATGATTGGTCTGATTATGAGCTTGCTCAAAATCTGACAAATCAGATACTTGAGAATGAACTGGGTCCCAGACTCAGAGGTTTTATAACCTCGGATCCAGATGAGACGCCGACTGTTTGATATACTGGTACAATTTTAGAAAAAAATGTAGAAAATACAGGTATTTGGATAACTGCAGCAAACATCGTGTTCTGTAGAAGAAACTTACATAACCTTAACTCATTTCCTCCTACTGACGCCTTTTGACGCCACTGTAAAAGACATTTTTTGAAACCATTATGATAAATAGAGCATTTGTTCCATAGGATCAAATGCTCTATTTATCAAAATGGTTTCAAAACTACACAATTCCAAAATTTTCCTTTTCTCTAGTAAATGCCCCTTTTCGATTGATTTATTCAAAGAGTTTGGGTCTTAAATAGTCTAGGAGGGAATGAGTTAAGAAGCGATCAAATGAAGATTACGACAGAAAGGTTGTTGGTTGTGTTGATTTATCTTTAGCCTGCTATGGGCGGTTGAGTGAATATCTAGATGCAAACAGTTTGGATCCAGATGAGACGCCGAGTAACTCGGCGTCTCATCAGATTCCAAACTGTTTGATACCCAAATTACATGTTGGTAGACAACTTGATTATAACTTGAATTTTGAAAATGTAGTAGGTCAAACATTATGTAAAAACAATTTGTTCAGCAGGCTAAAGGTTAACATATGTTTATGCTAACTACGGGCTAACTGGGCGCCAACGAAAAGGTTATATAGAGACTAAACATACAGCCTAGCTAGCCTGTATAGGTCCAGAAGTACTGGCATATGTACACATGATATTTTGGTAAAGGTAGAGGCTGTAGAATCAGATCTATTATAACTACATGTATATGCAAACCCCTCTAATGCGACCACCAAAAAAGGGGCACAATTCTTTGTGACAGAGGCAGGTGGTAGCTTAATACAGGATGAAAGTTATGCAGAAAGCTCCTGTAGGAGCTTTCTGCATAACTTTCGTCATGCATTAAGCAACCACCTGCTTTAAAAGACGCCAGTGACTGTTTATTAAGTGGTCGCATTAGCGGGATTTTACTGTATTCCTACATAGATAGTCTGGTCTTGGTCTACTCTGTTTGCAAATGCGTGAAAAACGTTTATAAGCACGTCAACGTTTAAAGTTGTGAGTTCAAAACGCAGACGTCTTTATTCCTCATCCATACAATATCGACAAGATATCCAAATCTGAGCAGACACTATGGATCTATGCTCGTATATATCACAGCGGGGAAATGGCCAATAGCAGACTATGCTAGATCTACACATTAGATAAATATGTGCGATATAGATCTACCTCAAGTGTGCCAAACTGCACATTCATAACTTTGCAAACTCTTCGCCCTTTGATCCTTAGAAATGCTTTTAATAACGCTTTTAATAACGCATTCGCACAGATCAGGCGTCTGCTGTAGGGGCCGTCTGACCAGGGTAGGCCTATGCTCTGTTTACTTACCCCATTTGCTCCCACGATCCCATATATGGGACGTAGGCAAACAGTGTAGACTCTGATCAGACGCCGCATACTGCGACGTCTGAACAGAGTCTACGAGCCAGGAGTTGTTTGCTGATAGGAATTTCAATATAAAACAAAACGAAATTGAAAATTTAGGTCAGGCACCACTCAGATAAAAAAAAAATAACTAATCCAATATATAAACATGGAAGACTCCACTGGGAGCAAATTGGTTAAGGAATAACAAAACTGATTCTACAGTTTCTGCACTGGCCAAAACTTCAGCTAATGTATAGGCCTACTCACTATGTCATTATTTCTTACTGGAATATTTATGGTCATTATCTGCCACATTCTGAACAAAGAAATTGGTATCTTCGTGTGCCGGCCAATTGTATCGCTTCCATTGTTGTTGTTGTTTTTTGTACGCAGACGACTGACAGATTGCGGGAACGAGCGCGAGACATTACTTACCTCAGATATTGAAAACTGCTAATTTGAAGCCGCTTACAACATTAAAAACTTTTCTCGTTTCGACACAATTTGAACGCGAGAAGCTTAGTGAAAGCCGAAATTTGAGAAATCTCAAGTGAGCAAGAGTTTGAGCATATTCTTGAGTATGAGATTTTCTCAAAATGAGATCGTTAGTGAAAGCGGCCGGGGCCAGATCAGGGTCTGCTCTGTTTGTTTAAGATATTTATGGATATACACACAGCTTCTGCTATAGCTATTAAAATGCACGAGTCCGTGTGCTATTAAGCCTATTTTAATAATTGATCTAATATCCATGACGTCATTATTACTTACATGAATATTCATGAAGTAAATGGTTAAAATGTCATGACTTCTCGCACCCGGGTCTACACTATTTGTTTAATCATAGAGGTAGCAGGTAGCCACATTATATGTAACAAACAAGAGGGCCAGAATGGCCCTGAAGCGCTCACCAGACAATCAGAGGAGAAGATTTTCAAAGTTTTCACTATATGTTTCTATAGAAAACTAGCTTGCCCTGGGGCAGGGCTAATTTTGACCCAAGAGGCACAATTAATATAAAACTTTTGTAGAGGACCTGAACATGATGCTATGTGCCAAATATGAAAGCTGAGAACCTTCCAGTTTCAGACGAGTAGATTTTCAAAGTTTTCACTATATGTTTCTATTGAAAAGTGGCTACCCCTGGGGCGGGCCAATCTTTACTCCAGGGCCATAATTTATATAACTTTTGTAGAAGACCGGAACATGATGCTATGTGCCAAATATGAAAGCTGAGAACCTTCCTATTTCAGAGAAGAAGATATTCAATGATTTCACTATTTGTTTCTATTGAAAACTGCCCACCCCTAGGGCGGGGCCAATTTTGACCATGGGGCCATAATTTATACAAATTTTGTAGAGGACCTGAACATGATGCTATCTGCCAAATATGAAAGCTGAAAACCTTCAAGTTTCAGAAGAGAATGTTTTCAAAGTTTTCACTACATGTATTTGTTTCTATTGAAAACTGCCCACCCCTGGGGCGGGGCCAATTTTGACCCTAAGGCCATAATTAATAAAACTTTTGTAGAGGACCTGAACATGATGCTCTGTGCAAAATATGAAAGCTGAGAGCCTTCCAGTTTCAGAGAAGAAGATTTTCAAAAATTTCACTATATATTTGTTTTTATTGAAAACTGCCCACCCCTAAGGCGGGGCTAATTTTGACCCTAGGGACATGATTTATATAACTTTTGTAGAGGACCTAAACATGATGCTCTGTGCCAAATATGAAGGTTAAGAGCGTTCCAGTCTCAGAGGAGAAGATTTTCAAAGGTTTCACTATTTGTTTCTATTGAAAACTGCCCGCCCCTGGGGCAGGGCCAATTTTGACCCCCGGGCCATAATTTATATAACTTTTGTAGAGGACCTGTACATAATGCTATGTGCCAAATATGAAAGCTGAGAGCCTTCCAGTTTCAGAGAAGAAGAATTTCAAAGATTTTTCACTATTTGTTTCAATTGAAAACTGCCCCCCCCCCTGGGGCGGGGCCAATTTTGACCCCAGGGCCATAATTTATATAACTTTTGTAGAGGACCTGTACATAATGCTATGTGCCAAAAAAGAAAGCTTAGAGCCTTCCAGTTTCAGAGAAGAAGATTTTCAAAGATTTCACTATTTGTTTCTATTGAAAACTGCCCACCCCTGGGGCGGGGCCAATTTTGACCCTAGGGCCATAATTTATATAACTTTTGTAGTGGACCTGAACATCGAGTTATGTGCCAAATATGAAAGCTGAGAGCCATCCAGTTTCAGAGAAGAAGATTTTCAAAGATTTCACTATTTGTTTCTATTGAAAACTGCCCACCCCTGGGGCGGGGCCAATTTTGACCCCAGGGCCATAATTTATATAACTTTTGTAGAGCACCTGAACATGATGCTCTGTGCCAAATATGAAAGCTGAGAACCTTCCAGTTTCAGAGAAGAAGATTTTCAAAGATTTCACTATTTGTTTCTATTGAAAACTGCCCACCCTGGGGCGGGGCCAATTTTGACCCTAGGGCCATAATTTATATAACTTTTGTAGTGGACCTGAACATGATGCTATGTGCCAAATATGAAAGCTGAGACCCTTCCAGTTTCAGAGAAGAAGATTTTCAAAGATTTCACTATTTGTTTCTATCGAAAACTGCCCACCCCTGGGGCGGGGCCAATTTTGACCCCAGGGCATAATTTATATAACTTTTGTAGTGGACCTGAACATGGAGCTATGTGCCAAATATGAAAGCTGAGAGCCTTCTGGTTTCAGAGGAGAAGATTTTCAAAGTTTTACTATTTGTTTCTATTGAAAACATGGAACCCCTGGGGCGGGGCCAATTTTGACCCCAGGGCCATAATTTATATAACTTTTGTAGAGGACCTAAAGATGATACTATGTGCCAAAGATGAAAGCTAAGAACCCTGTAGATTCAGAGGAGAAGATTTTTAAAGGTTCAAATTGTTGACGACTGACGACGCACGACGCACGACGGACGACGGACGACGCACGCCGACGGACGACGGACATCAGGCGATCACAAAAGCTCACCCTGAGCACTTTGTGCTCTGGTGAGCTAAAAATCTGAAAAGTAATGTTAAAACACCGGTACCATAATAATAAATCCCTTTCATTTAATTGCATGTGGACGTAGTGTATACAAAAGTATAACGAAGTAATAAAATACTTACTGGCCAATAAGCAGTCAAAACTCCTACTACATGTACCATAAGAATATATACAGTGAAACCTCGATATCTCGAACTCGGATAACTCGAACTTCGAGATTACTCGAACTAAAAGTTTGCTAAAATACAGAATTGTTCTAAAATGAATCACTGCACATACCTAGAAACACATATTACAGCTTAATAAATACATGTCGAAAGTAATGCTGAAAACTTGTAGCTGTGTGTAAACTTAAAAATATGTTCAGATTAAAAATCGGATGACTCGAACCTGTTATCACGAATAAGTTTGCATGGTCTCTTGAAGTTTGATATATTGAAGATCAACTGTATTCTTATTAGCAAAATAAATAGGGTTTTTTGTTAGAAAACTGACTCCGTGCCAAGATATGAGTATATTAGACATGTTTGTAATTTCAATTTCAATTAAACAAGCAAATTCGCTGATTTGACATCCCCCGCCTAACAAGTGCTGGCTTCAGTATTTCACCGAGATAGGACTCCGCCGTACAGACAAAAACTTTTTTCGAAAAGGATGTGACATAACAGTGAGGTTCTAAGTTCAATCTGAGCGATGCTTGCAGGGTCGCATCTCCTTATGGTACTAAATATTCCGCTTAATATTCAGTTTCATTGAAATCGAGAAAATGTTTCTGAAATATGACTCTGGACAGACAAAAAGGTTAAGCATTTCGCAAACAAAAGGTCGTAACTCGGGTGTTCCAATGTCAATTTGAGTGATACTTGCAGGACCCCATTTCCTTATGATACTTATCATTTACACAATGTTTGAAAGAAAAATCATAGATCGTTTCCGAGATATGACTCCGAAGGAGCCGTCTGATCAAGGTCTGCTCTGTTTTTGCTAAATGTAACTCGGTAGATCTGTTGCTTTTGTTTCTAAAATGACTACAGTCTTCCATCTTCCATTATAACTATTTTTGTCCATGAATATGCAGTAGACTAGGTATTGAAAATTGAAATAAATACAGCATAGGGAAAGACTTAACCCTTCTCTTGCTGAATTTTAAAATACATTTCTCCTTCTTTACCCATGCCCTGTTGTATGATTACATATATCTTCACCGTGTACAAGTATTTCGCTGCGCAACCACTGCTGTGGAGTGCACTGGTTGCACAATCAATTTGTAAATAGTGCAGACCCTGATGAGACAGCTCCTGCAGGATCTGTCTCATCTGGGTCTTCACTATTCACAGGTAGGTATATTGACGTGAATAGCAAGCGAAGGGTTAAGAGTTAATTTGTGCTTCTGGGGTTGCTGTGAACTAACGTATGGAATCTCCTATCCGACATCTTTTCTATTTTCCGGGAGAAAAGATAAATTCAAGATACAACCTTTTTTAATGTTTTATTTAAATCTCATATAACTGAGACATATAATAGTATGATACTGTTTCGTTTCCTAGGCTGTGTTCCAGTCAAACCAGGACTAAAACAAAAGGAACCTATTATCTGTAAAAAAAACAACAAAAAAAACAATTAGCCCTTTACTTTTGGAACTTTTGCAAACAAAATAGACTCAAATCAGACGGCTCCTATCGAAGTCCTCTAATCAAAGTCTGATGTGTATAGATCTATTTCTATAGCTTGTTCGTGATGTCATTATAAAAACTCAACTAACCAACATGTTTAATATTCATTAAAGAAATAATGACATTATGAATCTTTATTAGCTGATTTGTTTTTATAATGGCATACGTACATAGGTTTGTTTAGTATTTGTACAAACTGTATAGTCATGTCTAATTTCATAAGCAAACAGAGCAGACCCTGATCAGACGGCTCCTATATGAGCCGTCTGATCTGGGTCTACTCTGTTTGCAAATGCGTAGAAAGCGTATTTATATGGAGTAAATGATTAATTTAGCTGATTATTTATAATGGCAATAAGAATTGCTGACCACAACAAAACTGTAGACTGATATCTAAACGAATTCCATAAGCAACCAGAGCAGACCCTGATCTAGGTCTACCCTGTTTGCAAAGACATTTAAATGAGTATATAAGGAGAAATGATTTAAAGCTGACAACATTCATGTGTCAACAACAAAAAAGTTGTTACTATTTATGTTTCAAGAAGCAACACCTCTGCCTAAACTATTATAATAGCCGTCTGATCAGGGTTTGCACTGTCTGAAATAATATAGATGGTCAAAAAATCCCCTTGCTCATGATGTTATTACAAAAACTTTATTACAAAATAAATAATATTCATGGTGTCATTATTTCTTACACACATATTCATCATGTAACTGGTTAAAGTTTTGCAAATCAACAACGATGATCATTATGACTGCGAAAGATGTGAACATTTGTTTTACAGTAAAAATCCAGCTAATACGACCACATAAAAGAAGTCTAATTCTTTATTTTTAAAACAGGCGATAGCTTAATGCAGGACAAAAATGATGGAGAAAGCTCCTGCTGGAGTGGACTTTCCTTCAAGTTCTTCTCTAAAACATAAGCGATGTGTCAAACAGTTTGGATCCTGATGAGATGTTGAGTTACTCTGCTTCTCATCAAGACCCAAACTGTTTGCGCAGATAATCAGTGATTTGCACATTGCAGCAAGCCTTCTGAGTCGCTTTCCAGTAACTTTGGCAGTGACAGATTTATACACCTTATACAAAGTTCAGCCAGGTTTCGTATACTAATACAGTCAATTCCCTCTAAACCGAATTTATTGTAGAGAAGAATTCAGATACTTTTTGGCAGGTGGCTGCTAAATGCAGGGTGAAAGTCATGCAGAAAGCTCCAAGAGGAGCTTTCTGCATGACTTTCATCCTGCATTAAGCTGCCACCTGTCTCCAAGACTGATTATTTATACCAAATTTAATGTCAGGTTTAGAGAGGTTTTACTGTATTATAAAAAGTACAAGAAACCATGAAATTTAGATTGCACAGTTAACCCTCAAATCCACAAATATGCCTATCTATGCCGTTGCAAACAGAGCAGACCCAGATCAGATGGTTCCTGTTGGAGTCGTCTTATCATGGTCTGCTTTGTTTGCTAATGTTCATGTGGCTGTATATAACAATAATTTAATTCATATTCATGATGCCGTTATTTCTTATATGAAAATTCATGGAGTAAAGGGATAAACCTCACTATAATGATGATTGAAATGCTTCATATTGACACTACATGGCAGATTGTGGCTTAACCCATTACCTCATTGGCTATTTTTAGATCCTACCTCTTTGAGTAAATCTACCGAAAAGGAGTATTTACTAGAGGAAAGGAACATTTTAGAATTGTGTAGTTTTGAAACCATTGTGATAAATAGAGCATTTGCTCCTATAGAGCAAATGCTCTATTCATGACAATGGTTTTAAAAAGTAACTTTTACAGAGGCATCAATATGACGGTATGGTTTTATGAAAGATGAAAGTCATGCCTGTTTCACTTTCATTCTGCATTAACTCATTATCTCATAATATATTAAAGCTATTTTAGAGCCAACCTTTTTTAATAAATCTACCAAAAAGGAGCAATAACTAAAGAAACGGAAAATGTTAGAATTGTGTAGTATTGAAACCATTGTGATAAATAGAGCATTTGCTCCTATGGAGCAAATGCTCTATTTATCACAATGGTTTCAAAAAGTGACTTTTACAGAGGCATAGAAAGAGTATTTATGGAGGAAAGGTTTAAGCAATTACCTTCTTTTAACCCTGTCCCTGTTTAATATTCATATAAGAAATATTGACATCATGAATATTTACTAGTACACAAAAGTATAATTCGTAACACACATACAAAAAGATTTTCAGTTTAGCACCTACCTAGAACATAATTTCAAAACAATCTCATGATTTTCTATTCACTATGAGGCAAAGTGAACACTTGATTGTCTATAGAAACCCTGCCTCGTGAAAAACTCACTGCAAACTGAAGAACACTTGTCAAAAGCCTCAATACTCCTTTCCTTAAATTATACAAATTATTAATTTACCTGGCGAAAAAATGTACAATAAAATGCATTAACAAAATGAAAATGCTTTATAATAATAAAATAGAATAAAACTGTAAAAATTAACCAAATTCCCCTCCAAGCAAAAACCCAATATGTAAATCATATATATAGCCAGTATATAACTCACAACCAAAATAACCATCATGCAATGAAAGAGCAAACTTCAGCATTGCCAGACCTAAATCACAGGAAAGGGGAGATCTGCAAACATTATATAGAAAAACCTGTCTAAAAACGAATCAAGGGTCTTTAACCTTTTCCCTCATATGAACGCATTTTCATGTATTTGCAAACAGAGTAGACCAAGATCAGACGGCTCCTATAGGAGCCGTCTGATCAGGGTCTGCTATGTTTGCCTACTACATGATAAAAAGATCTGATTCTTTAGTTTTTGTCAGAATTTACATTATAAAATTTCAACTTATAAATATTCATGATGTCATTATTTCTTACATGAATATTAAACAGGGAAAGGGTTAACCTTCATCCTACTGATAAAATGGAGTCCATTTACTCCATGGATATTCATGTAAAAATAACAACATCATGAATATTAATTAAAATATTTATTATAATAGCACATGGTCACTGGAAGTTTTGGCCATGGCAGAACCTGTAGAATCATATCTATATTATATCATGAGCAAACAGAGCAGACCCTGATCAGACAGCTACTACAGGGGCCGTCTGATCAGGGTCTACTCTGTTTACAAAGGTGTAGAAAGGCATATTTATGGAGTAAAGGGTTAAACTTTGATCTGTTGCAATATTTATTTTCCAAAAAAAGTCAAAGAGCATGTGTCAATGTGTCAAATAGCATGTGTCACTGTGTCAAAGAGCATGGATCCAGATAAGAAGCTGTGTTACTTAGCAAAGCATCTGGATCCAGACTATTACAGATGCAAGTCAGGTCATGCTTATCAAGTTAATAGTGTTCAGGCATATTGTTTCTTAACCCTTTCCCTGTTCTATGTTTATTAAAAATTTCAATACCTACTGAATATCCATGGACAAAATAGTAATAACAAAATATGGAAGGTGGAACATTGCAGCCATTTTAGAAAGTAAAGAAACATATCTGTCAAATGACATTAGCAAACAGAGCAGACCCTGATCAGAGGAGCTGTCTGATCTGGGTCAACTCTGAATATGTGTGAAAACACGTTTATATGAAGGAAAATATTAATACAGGGCAATAGAAATGCAGAGCTTTCTGCAATATTTTTTTCCTGCATTAAGCTACCATATTTACCTGATTGAAGCACCTAACACCTTTGAGAACAGAGTAGACTAAGATCAATCAGCTCATATAGGGGCCATCTGATCAGTGTCTACTCTGCTTATGAAACAATATAGATTCGATTCCACAATACCTACCATGATCAACACTTCAGGTGGGTTTGTGCCATTATATAAATTGAAGTAATTAAAAGTATGTAATGTCATTATTTCTTATACAGTAATACCCCGCTAATGCGACCACCAAAAAGGGACATAATTCTGGGTGACAGAGGCAGGTGGTAGCTTAATGCAGGACGAAAGTTATGCAGAAAGCTCCAATAGGAGCTTTCTGCATAACTTTCGTCCTGCATTAAGCAACCACCTGCTTTAAACGGCGCCAGTGGCTGTTTATTAAGTGGTCGCATTAGCGGAGTTTTACTGTACATGTATAATATTCATCAGGGAAAGGTTAGGACTAAGTCTTCTTTTTAATTGTCAATAAAAAAATTGGTATTTTTCTGTATTCCCAATGCATGCAGTGCAGATCGTGACTAGAATTTGACGACTTTTGATGACTGTAAAAGTCACTTTGTGAAACCATTGTGATAAATAGAGCATTTGCTCCTATAGTAGCAAATGCTCTATTTATCACATTGGTTTCAAACTACAAAATTCTAAAAAAAAAAATCCTTTTCTCTAGTTGATGGTCTTTTTCGGTAGATTTATTCAAAAAGGTTGTACCCCTTTTCTGTGTTGTAGGTCACTTATAAATGTTTATAAAGTCAGAAGTGCAAAGTCTAGAAAAATGCTTTCGAGAAAATTCAAAAGAAAAATCCAAGGAATGATATGTATTTTACATTTCAATCATGTTTATATCCAAATATATTTAAAACTGAACACATTTTCTACTTGAAAAAACTGTCACAGAAAATGACTTCAAAAAAGGTCAGAAACATTTCTAACTGTAAAAATTATTATTTGAGTGCTATATGAAATATACAGTTAGGTATATAGAATACCTGTTACTCAGAACCAGCAACTATGAATCTCATATTACAGTTGAACATCGATATCTCAAACTTCAAGGGACCATACAAATTAGTTCGAGATAACAGAAATTCAAGTTATTCGATTTCTGACCCGGACAATTTCTTATGTTCACAGCTTAATGCAGACCTAAGTAATGCTGAAAGCTACTGTGGGAGCTTTCAGCATTACTTTTATCCCTATATTAAGCTGTCACATGTGTTTCTAGATATGCATAGTTATATATTTTAGAGCAATTCTGTATTCTAAGTTTTGGAGGGACTGAACTTTTTAGTTCGAGTTATCCTGAAGTTCGAGTTATTTGCGTTCGAGATATCAAAGTTAAACTATATAGCATATATTCAATTTCAAAGATGTAGATGAAAGCACAAACTTACACAAACTTAATATGGACAGATATCCAACGTTCCAAAAATTCAATAATTTAACCCTTTACTCCATGAATATTCATGTAAGAAATAATGACATCATGAATATTAATTAGATTAATTGTTATGTAATAGCACATGAACACAGAAATGTTTGGCAATGACGGAAACTGTAAAATCATATCTTTATAATATCATAAGCAAACAGAGCAGATCCTGATCAGATGGCTACTATAGAAGCTGTCTGATCTGGGTCTACTCTGTTTGCAAATGCATAGAAATGCATATTTATGGAGTGAAGGGTTATTGTGGACAGACATCTAAGGATTCTACAACAGCTGAACTTGAGAACTTTGCTCTCAGGTGAGATCAAGAACAAATCTAAGCATTTCTTACAAGAATTTTCATGGAGTAAAGGGTTCACAAGTTTAGAATATAAAATTAGTTCAACATTCTTCTTAACCCTTTCCCTGTTCTATGTTTATTCCAAATTTCAATACCTACTGAATATTCATGGACAAAATAGTTATCATGAAATATGGAAGGTGTAAAATTGTAGCCATTTTAGAAAGTAAAGAAACAGGTCTATAAAATTTTATTAGCAAACAGAGCAGACCCAGATCAGATGGCTCCTCTAGGAGCCATCTGATCTGGGTCTACTCTGTTTTCACAGGGTGTGTAAAGGTATTTCTATGTAGTAAAGGTTTAACCATGTCACCCATATATCTAAATAGACTTGTCCAACTGAGTACTTTGAGCAAATCCCATTATCATTAGAAAGGGCTCCTTCTTTGCATGGGAAATATTTAACCCTTTACTCCATGAATATGCATGTAAGACATAATGACTTCATGAATATTAATTAGCTTAATTGCTATAATAAATGGACACAAACTTTTTTTGGCCATGGCAGAAACTGTAAAATCATATCTATATCATAAGCAAACAGAGCAGACCCTGAACAGACGGGTCCTACAGGAGCCATCTAATCTGGGTCTACTCAGTTTGCAAAGGCATAGAAAGGCATACTGAGTAAAGGGTCAAGAAAACAGTCATTCAGTGTGGATCTGCACTGCTTGTCTATAATCTAACCGTGAATATGCAGGGAATGATTTTACAGAAGAAAGTGTAACATGATAACCTATGCAGACCCTGATGAGATAACTCCTCTAGGAGGCCTCTCATCTGGGATCTACACTGACTGCAAAGGACATTAGTAACTTGTTTCCCCCACAATGAAAATGGTTAATAAATAACTATAATCACTATATACAATTCTGTAATATACAGAAATTAATCAAGAGGAGTTTACCACTTATAGCAAGCATGATCTAACACTATATAAAATATTAATTTCTGCTTATCAATATCAATCAAAAATATTCCCTCTCTCAACTTCTTCTAATATATGAAGTAGATAGTCACAACATCTGCTTATACTAAATGGGAGTTGACAAATATTAGAAGATTCCAATATCACCGAGTTTAAAATAAATTGTTACAAATCACTTTAATCTTCAACAAAATTCCTTAGCTGTTGCTTAAGCCTTAATCCATTACATGATGAATATTCTTGTAAGAAATAATGACATAATGAATATCAATTAGCCTAACCCTTTCCTCCATGAATATTCATGTAAGAAATAATGATGTCATGAATATTAATAAGAATAATTTGCTATAAAAGCACATAGACACAGGCTGTTTTGCCAGTGGCAGAAACTATTTTATCATAAGCAAACTGATCAGACGGCTCCTATAGGAGCCGTCTGATCTGGGTCTACTCTGTTTGCAAAGGCGTAGAAAGGCGTATTTATGGAATAAAGGGTTAATGTTTATAATTGGTAAATGTACAAATGATTCTTTGGCCATGGAAGAAACAGTAGAATCATATCTATATAACTCTAAATGTTCCTACAAGAGGCATCTGATCTGGGTCTACTCTGTTTTCCAGAGGCATTAAATGTGTTTATACGGGGGGAGTGTTAAAGAAAGGGAAAATCAAAATACTTTTCTTCCAATACTTGTCAGAAACAGGTCAAGACTGTCAGACAAAGTGTTTGCAAATGTGGAGCTCCAGATAAAATTTGTAAACTAAAACATCTTCAAGAATAACTTCTTTATTTCTCCATCGAACCCTATGTTGTGACCACTCTTTAGAATCGTCTTGAAGAGACGATTCTAAAGAGTGGTCACAACATAGGATTTGGTGGAGAAATGACGATTTTAAAATTTGAGTATGCACCTTTATCTGTAGCTCTGAAATGCAATCACAAATTCATCAGTAAAGTGCTGAAAGATATCCTACTTATTCTGCATGTATTATGCATTTGTAGGAGCTGTCTGATTAGGGTCTGCTCTGTTTGCTTACAAAATAATATATAGTAAAACCTCTCTAAACCAGGCGTTATATTTGCTATAAATATCGGTTTTGGAGACCTTTAGGAGCTTTCTGCATGAGTTTCACTCTGCATTAAGCAGCGACCTGCCTAAAAGTATAAGCTCCTCTAGGAGCTTTCTGCATGACTTTCACCCGAATTAAGCAGCCACCTGCCTAAAAGTATCTATTAAATGCTTCTCTACTAGAATTCTGGTTTAGAAAGAGTGTTTAGAAACAGATTATTGTCATGATCAAAAATTCTCATTTATAACGCTATTATAAAAATACATTTTGAATTATATCATTATTTCTTACATGAGTATTAATCTGCTAAAAGGTTAAAACTTAAAAAATGAAACATTCCACAAAAAAAGCACTATAAACCTGGAGCACGAAATATCATGCACAATGCAAGATACATATAGCACTACATGTATGTGGTAAAACGAACTACTTGTGTGTTCACCTTTACTCCATAAATTTAACACATCTAATTTCCAAACAAGATGGTTCCAATCAAAGCTACAGATAAGGGTGCATACCCAAATACTAAACTCATCATTTCTCCTCCAAACCCTATACTGTGACCACTCTTTAGAATCGTCTCTTTGAGACGATTCTAAAGAGAGGTCACAGTATTACAGTTTGGTGGAGAAATAATGGAGTTATTCTTGAAAATATTTTAATTTACGCATCTTAATATCTGGAGCTCTGGTTCCAACAGAAGCCTGACCAGGGTCTGCTGTTTTTTATTATAAAATAATATAGTTTTGATTATACAGTTCATGCTATTTCCAATATGTTCTATGTAAACATACCATTATAAAAAATCCTCTTATTAATATGCATGATGTTCCTTATTTCTTACTTGACTATTCATGGAATAAAGGGTCCATAATCTTAAGATCATTGTCTGATTACAGCTATATTACATGGAAATGATGTATCAATTAACCCTTTCCCTCATATAGACGCATTTGCAAACAGAGTAGACCCAGATCAGACGGCTCCTAAGGAGCCGTCTGATCAGGGTCTACTCTGTTTGCTAATATAGTTAGATAGATCTGTTTCTTTGCTTTCTAAAATGGATACAATGTTCCACCTTCCATATTTCTTTATAATTATTTTGTTAATGAATATTCAGTAGGTATTGAATTTCGGATTAAATATAGAACAGGGAAAGGGTTAACCCTTTCCCTGTTCAATATTCATGTAAGTAAAGTATGACTTCATGTATATTTATTAGCAGAATTTTTATAATGTAAACTTTTCAAGGATTTTTTTTTTTTGCTTTTGAAAAAAGCTGTAGAATCAGATCTATTTCATGTCAAAAGCAAACTGATCAGACTGCTCCTGTATGAGCCATCTGAGCTGGGTCTACACTGTATGCAAATGTGTGAAAATGTTTACATGAAGGAAAGAGTTAAACATTTCTGAAAAATATGAAAACTAAAGTACACAGTAGTCTTGTTTCTAAAACATGGCAAGATAAGCTCATCCACTGATTATCAAATGATGCCCAGTAGTACATAAGTGTACACAATAAGTTTTGTTTTTATAAAAAAAAAAAGTCATGGCAAAATATCAGGTCAGCAAATATCAGTGAAATAATATTAAAACAGTTTCTTATAAGTATGAGCTGAGTTATATGAAACTTAACCCTTCGCTTGCTGAATTTTAAAATACATTTCTCCTTCTTTACCCATGCCCTGTTGTATAATTACATATATCTTCACTGTGTACAAGTATTTGGCTGTGCAATCACTGCTGTGGAGTGCACTGGTTGCACAATCAACTTGTAAATAGTGCAGACCCTGATGAGACAGCTCCTGTATCTCATCTGGGTCTTCACTATTTACAGGTAGGTATATTGACGTGAATAGCAAGCGAATGGTTAACAGACATTCCTTGGGCTTTGCAAACAGTGCAGATGCAGATCAGTCATCTTTGAGTCTGAAAAGTGTCTATACTGCCACACATATACATACATGGTTCTCTAATTAACCAACATACCAAATCAAGAAAGCCTGTGTCCCTTTACTCCATAACTCAACACACCATTCTATGCCTTTGCAAACAGAATAGACCCAGATCAGATGGCTCCTGCTGGGTCCTCTCTGTTTGCTAAGGAAAAATGTAGTTCTGATAATACAGTTTGTGATAGCAAGGCTCTTTTGTGTTAATTAGCCATCATAAAAATTAATCTAATTAATATGCATATTCATGGAGTAAAAGGTTATCAGACACCTGAAAGAAGCTGACTTGAGTCCACACAGTTTGTGACAGCCCATAATGCATCTTTTCTCATTGTGTGACTATAACCCTATCCATACTAAACAACTTTCATCTGCAAAAACTTGTCGTTTCAATCAGTTCTTAACCCTCTAGGAGACCTCCCATTTGGGTCTACATTGATTGCAAAGGACATTAGTGACTCGTGTCTTGCATTGTTAGGGTTAAAAAACATAAAATCTTCCATTTCTTTGCAAAACAGTGTCAAATAGTTTAGATATGCAGTCAGAGCTACTGATAAAGGTGCGTACACAAATACATGTACTAAAATTGTCATTTCTCCGCCAAACCTATTGTTGTGACCACTCTTTAGAATCGTCTCTTTGAGACGATTCTAAAGAGTGGTCACAACATAGGGTTTGGTGGAGAAATAAAAAAGTTACACTTGAAACTATTCTAATTTACGCATCTTACCTGGAGCTCTGAGCAGTGCTGAAAAAAGTTCACATCATACTGGCTTCTATTTTCCTTTAACCCTTTACTTGATAGAGGTGTATTTTGACGTCTGTACAAACAGTGAAGACCAAGACGTGATGTTCCTATATGAACCATCTGTTAAGGGTCTGCTCTGTTTGCTTACAGAATATCTAAGATCTCGGTCCAAGGTTATAAAACTTCTGAGTCTGAGATCATTCTCAATTATCTGATTGGTCAGATTCAATCTAACCAATCAAATGCTTAAGAATGATCTCAGACTCAACCAAAAAGCTTTATAACCTCGGGGCCAGATTCTATACTATTTTTCATAGCAATTTACATACTTGCTTTATATAGCAATATCAGAAAAATTATTAATTAACAGGCATAATGGTTAGAGTCAGCCTTGAATAATATTCAAATAAAGGGTTATTTAAAACATACAATAGTGAATACCCGTACTGAATTCATAAAATTAAATTTGCATTTTTTTTTTACATATTTACATAGAAATAGACTACAATTAAATGCTACTATTGACATCATTAAATACAATGTATACATCAATCTCCGTATTGATTATTGTCATACAGGAATGGACAGAGTAAGATCGAACACAAAAAAAGACAATCTCTTATGGATACCAGAAAGAAGAAGCCATGGTGGAAACTTGTTAATAAGAGCAGATAATGGTGCATACTCAAATACTAAAATTGTCATTTCTCCACCAAACCCCATGTTGTGAGCACTCTTTAGAATCGTCTATTTTCCCCACCAAATCCTAAGCTGTGACAACTCTTTAGAATCAACTCTTTAAGACGATTGTAAAGAGTGCTCACAACACAGGGTTTGGTGGAGAAATAAAGAAGTTATTTTTGAAAATGTTTCAATTTACCATCTTATCTGTACCTCTGTTTAACCCTTTATGTCACGAATAAGAAAAAATAGAAGCATATAACAACTTTTTGCAGATATCAATAACTTAGCATGAAAAACGTGTAAGCCATTCAGAGCTACAGATAATGGGTGTACTCAAATACTAAAATTGTCATTTCTCCACCAAACCCTATGCTGTGACCACTCTTTAGAATCGTCTCGAAGAGACGATTCTAAAGAGTGATCACAACACAGGGTTTGGTGGAGAAATGAAGAAGTTATACTTTAATTTACACATCTTATCTGGAGCCCTGGCCATTAATTACCTGCTGCTCAGTACATGAATGTCGTCTGCAAATGTTAAGAACCAGATCAATTTGATCTGACCAAATGCAAAATCACTTGAGTCTGATCAGAATCCAACCTGTTTGAAACTCAACCAAATTTCAACAAATTCACTCTTTCGCTGCCAAATTTTGTTGTCTGCAAACTTTGTCGTCTGCTACAATTTTCACTTTTTATTTTTCTACATCTTTGCTTCATAAAATAGTCACAGTAACAAACAGTTTGAATCCTGATGAGACGCTGAGTTACTCGGCGTCTCATCTGGATCCAAACTGTTGGCATAGGTAATTACAGATGTGACACTGGCAGTGAAAGAGTTAAAAAAAAATGGCAAAGGAGATGGCATTTTAGGATGAAGCAGGCAAGAATTTTAGTATTCATAATTTCCATCACAAGTTTATGGTTAAGTTTGAAATAAGACATATTATTGTGCAGAAATAAGACATATTACTGTGCAGTCATATGCCTAGACGAAATACTGATCTGAGTTGAATTTTACAACATTGTAATACATTGGGATATTTTATCTGTTTAACACTTTACTCCAGGAAGTTCCATGTAAGAAGGAATGAGATCATGTGTACTAAGAAGTTATAATTATTAAGCGTTTTTTTTATAATGATATATTAACCCTTCTCTTGCTGAATTTTAAAATACATTTCTCCTTCTTTACCCATGACCTGTTGCATAATTACATATATCTTCACTGTGTACAAGTATTTCACTGTGCAACCACTGCTGTGGAGTGCACTGGTTGTACAATCAACTTGTAAATAGTGCAGACCCTGATGAGACAGCTCCTGCAGGAGCTGTCTCATCTGGGTCTTCACTATTTACAGGTAGGTACATGTATATTGACGTGAATAGCAAGCGAAGGGTTAAAACAAAGTTTTTGCCAAGGCAGAAACTGTAGACTCATATTCATACTATTCCATCGGCAACCTGAGCAGACCTTGATCAGACGGCTCCTTTAGGAGCCATCTGATCTGGGTCTTCTCTGTTTGCAAAGGTGCAGAAAGGCATATTTATGGAGGAAAGGGTTAAATAATATTTAAAGCTACAGGTCTACATAAATATTGTACATATTTTCAGACTGTTCTACATTCTATTGAAACTATCATCTGATAACTAATCTGAACTCAATTTGATTTTCAACATGAGGTAATACTTATTAGAAAGCATAACTACTTTCATAACAATAAAACATACAATGACTACAAAAATATTTTAGTCCTTTACACTCTTAACGCCTCTTAACACCTTTGCAAACAGAGTAGACACCGAACAGACCGCTTGAGAAGAAGCCATCTGATCAGGGTCTACTCTGTTGGTTCATGGAACAATATAGATTTGATTCTGCAGTTTTTACAATGGCCAAAAACTCCTGTTTCCAAATTCCTCGTTTCCAAACTTAACCCTCAACTCCATGAATATTCATGTAAGAAATAATGACATCAAGAATATTAACTCTTCGCTTGCTATTCACGTCAATATACATACCTGTAAATAGTGAATACCCAGATGAGACAGCTCCTGCAGGAGCTGTCTCATCAGGGTCTGCACTATTTACAATTTGATTATGCAACAAGTGCACTTCGCCACAGTGATTGCACAGCGACATACTTGTACACAGTGAAGATATATGTAATTATACAACAGGACATGGGTAAAGAAGGAGAAATGTATTTTAAAATTCAGCAAGCGAAGGGTTAATTGATTGTTATACATGTAATAGAACATGAACACAGGAATTTTCTGCCTTAGTAGAAACTTTAAAATCATAGATCTGTATCATAACATAAGCAAACAGAACCGACTCTGTAAGACAGATCCTTAGGATGGCCTGATCTGAGTCTACTCCGTTGGTAAAGGCATATAAAGGTGTTTTTATTGAGTAAAGGTTTGAGGAATGAACACAAAATCTGACCCTAATATTCAAGCTGCCTTCATTCATTCTGAGAATTGTGATTATATCTTGTTTATAAATTTACCCTAAATTTTAGGACATCAGACCTCACTTTTCCACAGTTTGTTTTCAGAATCGTTTTGACAATTTTACATGAAATCAATAGAATAGAAAATAGTGTAAATCCTGATCCAATTGCTCCCAAAAGAGAAATTTAATCTGCATCTACACATATTTGATTAAATTTAGAGTAATTATTACAATATATTCAAATTAATAAAGTATAGCCTGCACACGCGCAAACTTAATCCACCTGAATTTAAATCTTTTATGTATTTAATGATTTATTAACCCTCTCCTCCATGAATATTCATGTCAGAAATAACTACATCATGAATATCAATCAGATTAAATGTTACAATAGCAAATTGACATATGAACCTTTGGCCATGGCAGAAATTGTAGAATCATACCTATATTATAGCATAAGCAAACAGAGCAGACCCTGATCAGATGGCTCCTATAGGAGCCATCTGATCTGGGTTTACTCTGTTTACAAAGGCGTAGAAAGGTGTATTTATGGAGTAAAAGGTCAATTAACTCAGCGTTAAAATATTTCACTGAAAATACCTTTTATCCTTTACGCCTTTCTATGCCTTTGAAAACAGAGTAGACCCATATCAGACGACGCCTGCAGGAGCCATCTGATCAGGGTCTGCCCTGTTTGCTGATGACACTGTATAGATCTGATTTCAGTTGAAAATTCAACGATATAAAAAATACGCTAATAAATATTCATGATGCCATTATTTCTTATATGAATATTCATGGAGCAAAGGGTTAACTAAAAATATGCATTAGCAAAACACAGCACACACAACCATCAACTTTCATTTTTTATAAATAATACAATACAGAACTAAATGTATATGTAATGAGTAATAAATCTCAATTGATCACCATTTCACTGACACAGTTACCCATTCCCTCATATTGACGCCTTTTGACCCCTCTGTAAAGTCATTTATTGAAACCATTGTGATAAAAGGAGCATTTGCTCCCTAGGGAGCAAATGCTCTTTTTATCACAATGGTTTCAAAACTACACAATTCTAGAACATTTCCTTTTTTATTAAACCTAGTACATGCTCCTTTTCAGTAAATTCGTCCAAAGAGATTGGGTCTAAATATAGCCTATGAGGGAATGGGTTAAAGTTATACTAAATCTATTAACTCATGATCAATGAGTCTATACCCTATATATGTATGTATATAAAATGCTGCATTAATCTATTAATAAATACAAAGACTACTCTAAGTATTCAGACAGACAAGTTAACCCTTTCCCTGCTGAATATTTATGTAAGAAATAACGACATCATGAATATTTATACGCCGATTTTTTTTTCTTTCAAAATTCAAAATTTTCAAGGGAATGCTTTGCTTTGACAAAAACTGTAGAACCAGATTTAAATCCACATCATAAGCAACCAGAGCAGACCCTGATCAGATGGCTCCTACAGGAGCCATCTGATCTGGGTCTACTCTGTTTGCAAAGGCGTAGAAAGGCGTATTTACGGAGTATATGGTTCAAAATGGCGTCAAACTGACATATTCAGCTTCACAATTCTAACTAGTATTGAGGGAAGACTGGATGTCCGAGTATCTAGGGTACATGTAAATACTAAATAAAAGTATACACAAATATACTGTAATCTAATCTATAGTTTATATAACATGCCATCCATAAAACTGAATGAAAGATTACATACTGGTATCTAACCAATACATCTAGTGTTTGATATATATAATGAACCATATGGGTTCAATTTGGGACTATGCTAGCCCTGTCGACCCAGATGCTGCTGCACATAAAAACTGCAATGTGTGATCAGGGTCTATACTGTTTGGATTGATAAAAACCGTACATGAATTGTCAATGTGTGTCCGTGGCTACAGAATATTGCATGCTCTGCCCAATATACATCTGGTCTATGCTTACACCGTTTGCAAATCCCAAAAGTTCAAGTCATTTCTTGTACAGACCATCAAAATATATTATTTCTTTCTACTCAACCATTTCCATGTTGAATATAGATGAATGTAAGAAATAGTTACATCATGCAGATTATTTATTAGGTATATCTTCCTAATAGCATATGTACACAGGAGCTTTTGATATAGGTAGAGACTGCAGTCAGGGTCCATGCTTATAAACTTTTTAGTTGAGTCTGAGTTTGTTCAAAGGCTCAAATCTGACCAATCAAAAACTTGAGAACGAACTCAGACTCAACTAAAAAGTTTTATAAGCATGGATACTGATCTTTTATAATTTCATCAGCAAACAGCACTTGTACAAAGACCTTTTTTTGAAAATTATAATCTCATTAAGCAGGATAAAACTGATGATAGAACAGAAAAACTGCTTTGGTCTGGTCTGTTTGCTTACAGAATACATGTAATATAGATCTGATTCTACAGCTTCTTTCCAAGTCAAAAATTCCTGTGTTCATAATTATGCAATTACAAAAAAATCATCTGATTAATATTCATGATGTCATTATTTCCTATTTCCTATAATCGCTGAATATTTATGAAGTACAGAGATAAAGACAGTATAGCCCTTTCCCTCATATAAACGTGTTTTCAGGCATTTGCAAACAGAGTAAACCCAGATCAGATGGCTCCTAGAGGAGCCGTCTGATCAGGGTCTGCTCTGTTTGCTAAAAGAATTTGATAGATATGTTCCTTTACTTTCTAAAATTTCTACAATATTCCACCTTCCATATTTCTTTCTATCCATTTTGTTAATGAATAGTCAGTAGGTATTGAAATTTAGCCTAAATACAGAACAGGGAAAGAGTTAAACCGTAACAAAATGCTGCTTCCAAGAAGTAGCAGTCAATCTGTGAAGTCTCAAAAGGTACCTTTGAAGTTTTCTATTGGTGAAAGTCATATAAATAACTCTTTCTCTCATATAAATGCTTTTTCACACCACTGCAAACAGAGTAGACCGAGATCAGACAGCTCTTGTAGGAGCCATCTGATCAGACCCTACTCTGTTTACATATGGAATTATCTAGATCTGATCCTACAGTTTTTGTCAATGTCAAAAAATTCCGTTGAATATTTAATGTTATAAAAATTAACTACCGGTAAATAAATTTTCATGAAATAACCAATTCATGCATAAATGTTTGTTCTAGAAAAGGCTAAGCATGCAGAGCAACATTTGCATGGATAGAAACGGAGCAACAGGTAACGGTGCATACTCAAATACTAAAATCGTTATTTCTCCACCAAACCCTATGTTGTGACCACTCTTTAGAATCGTCTCGAAGAGACGATTCTAAAGAGTGGTCACACCATAGGGTTCAGTGGAAATAAACAAAGAAGTTATACTTGAAAATATTTTAATTTACCCATCTTATCTGGAGCACTGTAGAAACGGTCTTTTTATTCAGATATTGAAGGAAAAGCATTTATAGAACCCAAGTGATCCTGGTAAGACACTAAGTTGCTTGGCTTCTCATCTGGATCCAAACTGTTTGCAAAGGTAATACTGGATTCACCAACAGAATCCTAAAGATTTACTGAAGTATAATATACTGTTCCGTTACTGGAAATATACAAGTACAGAGGTCCAGATAAGATGCGTAAATTAAAACATATTCAAGAATAACTCCTTTATTTCTCGACCAAAACCTACACTGTGACCACTCTTTAGAATCGTCTCAAAGAAACGATTCTAAAGAGTGGTCATAGCATAGGATTTGGTGGAGAAATGACGATTTTATCTGTAGCTCTGAATGTAGGTATCTATATCACCAGCTAATAATAACAAATCGTGTTTACTGACAAAGGTTGTTCATCATCCATCCCAGTCAAATGTTTGCCCTATCATTTTAAATAACTTCAGATTGTGTGGAACAAAATACTTCCTAAGCTTGCGATAAACGGTTGGATCAATATCAGGATGGCTTCTTCCTTTGCTGTCTTTCAAGCACTTTGTTTTGATATCTGACTGGACACAATAGAATCCTTTCGTCTCATTGTAGTAAAAGTTACTTGTCTTAATTCTGTGCTGGAGACCTAAGAATTTTTCCACTTTCCTCATAACTAGGAATGGTTTTTGAACTAGCTCTTTGCTGTCTATTATATGAATCTGCTGTAGACTGAAGAACTCTAGCCAGCGACTGAGATGCCGATGATAAACAGAGCGACTGATCGCTTTGTAGCTCTTGTTAATTGAACCATCTTTGGCTATCGCATGCTTCTCAAATGATTCAAATTTCTTATTTTTCGATCTCATATTTGTTGCTATTTGTGTCCAGTCTGACACAGCTCTTTCAATAGGATCTCGGAGAATAAGCAACAGTCTGATGGTTCTATTCATCCTATAAACTCTCTCAGGGACTTCATCTTCCACAAAGTATGCTGGGGTTTTCTCTATTGTAAGTTGGTCCTCACGACTTGGAGGCATATGATTTTGATACGCCTCCAGCCCCTGCTTGTAAAAATCATCAATATCAAAAAAGTGCATCTCATCCCCTTTAGTGACGATATCAGGATGAAGCTCAAGGTAGGTCAATATTGCACGGGTACCTGCTTTCCTAGCCCCGATAATAAGACACTGAGGTAATCTTCGCTGCAAGTTTGACAGTCTGACATCAACAGATGTCGTTAAAGGAAGCTGAGGTTTATCTGTAGATAAGTTACAAATTGAGGAGTTGTTAAAATATCCTGAGTTAAGGCAAGACACAAATACCAACACTACAGTGATAAGTACAATGACAATAAAGCCAATCACTTTCAATCTTGTGATTTTTGGAAGTACATATTTGCCTGCACCCAATCGATTTGAGCTGTCTTTCACATTGCTTGTATCTTGTAAGGGTGAATATGATACGTTCAGTCTCATTTTACTGTCTACCCCTGTCTGTTCTTGTCAATAGCTAGTCATCATCTGAAACTAAAAGCCAATTTATTATAACTTTGATTAAACCCTTTCCCTCATATAAACGAGTTTTCATGCATTTGCAAACAGAGTGGACCCAGATGGCTCCTATAGAAGCCATCTTATAGGGGTCTGCTCTGTTTGCTATTGGAATTTGAAATATGTCTCATTACTATCTAAAATGGCTACAATGCTCCATCTTCCATACTGCATTATAACTATTTTGTCCATGAATATTCAGTAGGTATTGAAAATTGGACTAAATATAGAACAGGGTAAGGGTTAACCCTTTAGCTATTCAATATTCATGTTGTAAATAATGACAACATATTTATAATATTAATTAGCTAAATTTCTAATTTGTACAATTTTCAAGGAAACCTATAGAAACAGATCTATATCATGTCATAGCAAACAGAGCAGACACTGATCAGACGGCTCCTCTAGGAGCAATCTTATCTGGGTCTACTCTATTTGCAAAGGTGTGAAAACGTGTTTATATGAAGAAAAGGACTATTTCAACTCTTTGGATGCCAATTATCTATAGTCTTCACGAAATGTTGTTTGCATCAGAAATTGAAAAAATATTTTTTCCTTAATTTCTATTCAAAATTGGTGTCAAACAGTTTATATCCTAATGAGGTGCCAAATTACTTGGTGTCTTATCAGGATTGAAACTGTTTACATAGACAAGAGTGTTCGGAGGAACACATGTGTCACCTGCTCGCAGCTGACACAAAAACTTATTGTTAATATAAACAAGAGCTGTCCGCAGACAGCGCGCTCCACTTTCTTTAGTGCTGGATAGTGTACTGGAAGTCTAAGTCAGAAAGGGCAGATAACTATAGCAAAATTAATTTTAGGGTTACCTGCCCTTGTGGAATGGGTCCCCCTTGTAATAATTAACATGCATACCAAATTTGAACCAAATATCTTGGACAGTTTCTGAGACATGGACCTGAACATAAAACTTAACCAACAATGAAAATTCTAAGTCGAAAAAGGGGCATAACTATGGCAATATTAATTTTAGGGTTACCTACCCTTGTGAAATGGGTTCCCCTTGTGATAGTAAATATACATACCAAATATGATCCAAATATCTTTGATGGTTTCTGATAAAAGGACCTTAACAAAAAGGTTAACCAACGCCGACGCCAACACCGACGCCGACGAGACGGTCATGACAATAGCTCCACTTTTTGAAAAAGTGGAGCTAAAAAGGGGAATAACTCAAAAAGTATTGATGCTAGAGTTGTGGCCCTTATGCATGACACTTCCTCTCATCATGCTTGTTCCATGTGTGAAATTTGAAAGCTCTATAATGATTAGTTTAGAAATGACAGCCAAAAAAAAAAAAGTGACAGACAGACAGACGGACAGACAGACAGACGACGGAAAAGTGATCCCTAAGTGACACACTGCCTCTCGGCAGGTGACACAAAAAAGTAATACATGTCTGTAACTATTTCAGTCTGAGAATGCAAAGAGTTCAAAGAGGTATAGTTCAGCTGTTTGTATGATACATTTTGCTCTATATCAACTAATGCTGATTAATTGGAAAAGTTAACCCTTTACTCCATAAATATGCCTTTTCAAACAAAGTAGACCCAGATCAGACGGCTCCTACAGGAGCCATCTCATCAGGGTCTGCTCTGTTTGCTCATGAAATAATATACATATGATTCTAGTTTGTGACACGGCCAAAAATTCCTGTTTTCATGTGACATTATAAAAATTAATCTAATTAATATTCATGTTGTCATTATTTCTCAAATGAATATTAATTCATGGAGTAAATGGTTAACAAGGGTGGAGATGTCAGCATAATATATGTTTAGGGCTTGGACCAAGGCCATATTGAAGCTTCATGTAGTCAGGGTCCCAATCAGGGTCCATGCTCATAAAGCTTTTTAGTTGAGTCCGAGTTTGTTCTCAAGCTTTTGATTGGTCAGATTTGAGCCTTTGGGAAAACTTGAGAACGAACTCAGACTCAACTAAAAAGTTTTATAAGCATGGATACAAGACTTAGGTGCTGACAGTCATATCTAATGGTTTACCTTTATAAGCACTGGTATCTACATGTATCAAAGCAACAGATGCATACTCAAATACTAATATCGTCATTTTTCCACCAAACCCTATGTCGTGACCACTCTTTAGAATCGTCTCGAAGAAACGGTTCCAAAGAGTATTCACAACATAGGGTTTGGTGGAGAAATAAATAAGTTATTCTTGAAAATGTTTTACTTTACGTATCTAATCTGGACCTCTGTCTACATAGATGTATACACTGCTGTAACACTGGCACATTCCACTGCAATAACCGTTACAACCCTTTCCCTGTTCTTTGTCTATTACAAATTTCAATACCTACTGAATATTCATGGGCAAAATAGTTTTAATGAAATACGGAAGGTGGAACATTGTAATCATTTTAGAAAGTATGGAAACAGATCTAATCATCTATCAAATCCATTAGCAAACCAAGCAAACCCTGATCAGATGGCTTCTATAGGAGCAGTCTGATCTGGGTCTACACTGTTTGCAAATGCGTTAAAAAGGCGTTTGTATGAAGGAGAGGGTTAATAATACATGTACATCCTTGCTAGAGATTCTCCTCTGATCAAGGTCTGCTCTGATTGCATAAAGGAATAATATAGGTCTGATTCTACAGCTTCTGCTATGTTAAAACATTCCCTGTTCACAATGCCATTATCAATTTCAGTGCATTAACCCATTACCTCATAGGCTATTTTTAGATCCAACCACTTTGAATAAGTCTACCAAAAAGGAGCATTAATTAGAGAAAAAGAAAATTTTAGAATTTTGTAGTTTGAAACCATTGTGATAAATAGAGCATTTGCTCCTATAGGAGCAAATGCTCTATTTATCACAATGGTTTCAACAGTTGACTTTTACAGAGGCGTCAAAAGGCGTCAATATGAGGGAATTGGTTAATATTTATACATTCATTATTTCTCAAACAATAATTCATGAGGAAAAGGTTTATAAAAAAGTACCCTAAATACGTTTCAAAATGAAAGTTCTCTTAAATGTCTGTAATTAATTTTATACATACCAGAATTTTGAGAAACTCTCACCAAGTAAAAATCCAACATATTTTAGCATTTATATAACCCTTTCCCCACTCTTTTAGTCCAAATATCAATAACTACTGAATATTCATGGAGAAAATAGTTACAATGAAACACGGAAGGTGGAATATTGTAACCATTTTAGAAAGAAAAGAAACAGATCTTTCAAATTCCACTAGCAAACAAAGTAGACCCTGATCAGACGGCTCCTCTAGGAGCTGTCTGATCTGGGTCCACTCTGTTTGCAAATGCGTGAAAACACGTTTATATGAGGGAAAGTACTAAAACTCAGACCTGAGAGGTTTGATTGTTAAACAAATTTTGTTACCTTTTAAGGCTTAACCCTTTACTCCACAAATACACCCTTTTACATCATTGCAAACAGAGTAGGCCCAGATCAGACGGCTCCAATAGGAGTCGTCTGATCAGGGTCTGCTCTGTTGCTTATGATATAATATAGATATGATTCTACATTTTCCGCTATGCCATATTGACCAAAAACTCATGTGTATAATTAAGAAATGAATGACGTGCTTCCGGTGTTCATGAGGTTATGCAACGCATAGCTTTACGAGCAAAGTTAGTGAAGCCCGAAGGGCTTCACGTGAATCTTTGCTCGTAAAGCTATGCGTTGCATAACCCATGAACACCGGGAGCACGTCATTTATTTCTTATATTTATATTCCATTGTATTTCTTATATTTAAGAAATGAATGACGTGCTTCCGGTGTTCATGAGGTTATGCAACTTTCTTTTTAGAATAAGGTTATATAAGGACGTTGCAGGGCGAATGTAAATATTAAACTATATATATCTGGGATAATCTGCCATTATAAAAAATAATCCACTTTATATTAAATATTAATATTTATTACATGCATATTCATGGAGTAAAGGATTAACCATTTCCCTCATATAAACGTGTTTTCAGGCATTTGCAAACAGAGTAGACCCAGATCAGACGGCTCCTATAGGAGCCGTCTGATCAGGGTCTGCTCTGTTTGCTATTGGAATTTGATAGATCTGTTCCTTTGCTTTCTAAAATGGCTACAATATTCCGCCTTCCATATTTCATTATAACTACTTTGCCCATGAATATTCAGTAGGTATTGAAATTTGGAATAAACATAAAACAGGGAAAGGGTTAAAGCATTTTTCCTAAATAAATAATTTAAATTTAAAGCAAGTTACTAAAATGTTCTCTGCCTTTATTCAAATTTGAAAAGTAAAAAAATGCAAGAATTTCATTTCAGTGAGGTAACTGGTCTAAACATAGTGAAACCCTTGAACACTTTGTCATAGGACAGTATTTTTTATATACATGTAAGGTAGTACATGTATTTAGACGCAACATACATTATAGCTAGTCTAATAAATGACCGGTCATTGCATGTTTGGAAACCGAAAGTATCCTGGCTCAAAATCACTATTTCCAGAACACCTGTGTCAACAAATTATCACCACAGATATCATCACTTGATCTGTCAGCTCCAATTATGTTGGATGGAGATTTTGGTCTGTAAAGATTCTGTTCAAAGAAATGCAAATGAAGCTGAAGTATGGTGTTTACATAACTGAGGTTTTTGGTCTGTAAAGTTTCTGAGGAGGTGGCAGAAAATCAGATTTTTTTTCTTTTTCATTTAACCCTTTCCCTCATATAAATGCCTTTTCATCATGTCATAAACAAACAAGATAGACCCATATCAGACAGCTCTTACTGGAGCCATCTGGTCAGGGTCTGCTCTATTTGCCTATAACCAAAGACCTATAATAACAGGTCTTTGCTATAACATGATAGATCTGATTCCAAATCCACTGCTTTGATAAAGGGAAGACTTCCTTTGAAAATTTTGTATTATAAAATTCAACCAACAGGTATTCATGAAGTCATTTTTTTACATGAATAGGGGGAGGGTTAAAATGCTAAACAACAAAAAATGACCCTAAACAGCCTATCGATGTATGACAGATCATGATGGATGTTTAGTTCACATTTGTGTACTCTAAATGATGATATTGATTATCGAGCTACATGTACTTTCGGTTTTAACGATACCCCGGCAGAGTACACAGGCGTTAAAACCAATTTAGGTTAGGACGTTCCTCAGTACACAGCAATGATTCCTGTCAGGTTGGATTTTCTTCAAAAATAAAACATAATTCTTAAATACCTGAGGTTGTTGTTTGGATGATGTAATTACCACAAAAAGTGCAGATTTACATTGAAAATTAGGTCCAATATGACCAGATTGTGAATTAGAAAATTAACGATTTCCACCCCATATTTGACGTATTGCCATGAGACTGTAAGACGGCAATGATCACAAAAATAGCATGCTGTCTTACAGCCCATTCTAGTTTATGGGTAAGTAGACAATGGTTGTCACAAGAAGCTTGTAGTAATTGTGCAGTATTAGTATTATTATATACAGTAAAACCTCTCTATAACGGCCACTAAATTACATCAATTATTTGGTGATAAAGGCAGGTGGCTGCTTAAAGCAAGGTGAAAGTAAAAGAAAACGCTCCTATAGGAGCGTTCTGTTTTACTTTCACCTTGCTTTCAGCAGCCACCTGCCCTAAATACCAACTAATTAACACAATTTAGTGGCCGTTATAGAGAGGTTTTAGGGTAAACTGATTGTGAGTCGGACACCTATTCCACGTCCTCTCATGTCAAACGTCCGTGGGTTCAGCTAGACACTTCCGGTGCTCACTGGTACCTGGCCTGATCTATTTTGAGCTCTTCTAGCGCTTTATATGCATCAAACACACATGTAACAGGGCCAAAACGTACAGGAAGATAGGTAACCCTAATTCGATCGTGACTCGGACACTTTAGATATTGAGTCGGACGGTTTCAATTTCTTGAAATATTCATTGTGAGATTTCATAGTATTATGTGTCATAAAAAAGATAGACCCTAGATATATATCTAGAATCTACTATAAATATCGTAGAATGACATATGAATTCCCTGCTGTTCAATCATAGGATATGACCCACCAGGCAGACCCTAGATATATATCTAGAATCTACTATAAATATCGTAGAATGACATATGAATTCCCTGCTGTTCAATCATAGGAGATGACCCACCAGGCACAGAGTGTATATAAACGTTACAGCGTCCGACTCAAAATCATTTGACATAATATATAATTAGAGAGTGTGGCACTTCTTGTTTACTAAAAACCTGAATAATAGATGTTTTTTAAACGTATATTTTTTTTTTTTCAAATATACATGATTTCCACCATTTGCAACACTTGTATAATGTCGCTATTACTCAAGAAACTAAAACTGAAGGCGGTTTTTATCTGACTTTGACATTTAAAAGTTGGTGGTTTTGGGTGGTTTCTAGCGTTGTTGTGAAGAATGGATTCAAGTAATTGAGTTCAAGGTAGGTAACTCTGGTGAAAATAAGCATTAAGGTACCAGGCAAAGTAAAGATTATGCTAGTTACACTGCTTTCAAGCAGTTTTTAAAGGGGTTGAAAAAGTCCGACTCTCAATCGTGTCCGATTCAAGATCAGTTTACCCTACGGGTGCTGGAGAAATCGCCTAGTGACGAAATCGCCTACAATTAGATATATAGCAAACAAATTGGAGAAATCGCCTAGAAAGCAATTATATAGTATTTGTACTTCGCACCTATGGTACAGGTAGTGATAACATGACTGAACTATAAAGAATGTTTGTAACAAGAATAAATTGTTCTGTTGTGTTGTTTTCCAGATCAAGATGACCAAGATTGGACGATCAGTGCAGCCCCTGATCACCTCCTGGAATTTGACAGCCGAATATTACAGGGGTTGATAATTATATACCGAATATTAGCAGAAAGTGCAAATGTCATAAGCACAGAACAAGTTATAATATGAGTCTTCCTTCTTATTAGATTATGTGGATCCAATAAATGTTCGAAAAGCAATATTAGTTAGTACAAAATGTCAGTTACCAAAGTAAAAAATGAAATTGTTTTATCAATAAAAAATATCTACGTAAAGTGTGTATTGTTAACCCTTTATTTCACATAGACATCTGTACACATGTATGTTGGAATACAGAATAGACCCAGATCAGACATCTTTTGTAGGAGCCATCTAACCAGAGTCTACTCTGTTTGTTTACGTAAACAGAATAGACCCTGATTATACTGCCAAATATTATTGCTATTTGAATATTTACTGAACCCAGATCCTCTGACATGAAGTAAGACTCATAAGTTTATAACTGCTTCGAACATTTTAATCATAAGGCAATTTTGGTACTATAATTAACACCCCCTGTCGAAGTCTATGTTGTGATCAGGGGCTACACTGATTGTTCCATACTGTTCCAGGGTTACAGATAAGGTGCGTATCTGCGTAAATACGCAATGAAATTCAGTTGAAAAGCAATTATTTTGAAACTCATGCGTACTGAAAAGCAATTATAAAAGTTGTTTATGCAAAAGCATTCAAGCAGACGCGTATTAGTATGCGATAGTTGAGCATTTCTTAAGCATGAATAACTATTTTTGACTGTGGCACCGGGCTTTTTAACTGCAACACATTCTTTAATTATATTAGGTCTTCCCTTGGCGAACCAGAAATAATTTGTGAAATGTGAACAAGGTGTGTAAAACCTCAAAAGAGGTTGTCAGTGGTATAATAGTCGATCTTTTGTCACAAAACTGTAAGCCACTAGTAGAGAAGGTGCAACTAAAGTCGGCAAAATATGTTTCAAAGTATCCTTGGCTTATAACACATTACTCCTGCACAAATATGATGTGTTGAAATGTTAGCAAATGAAGGTACATCGGACATTTGGATATCGAGTATCAGTTAATGGACTGTTAGAATTACAGATCCGAAAGGGTCTTTCTCTGACATACACCAATCTCAGTTGTAGGTGTAGGCTTATAACATATATAATATATTGAATCTAAAACTGTTGGGTAAAAATGCTATTCATTTCAAATTGATGGAGTAACACCTATCTTGATAGTCAATTAAAATTCCGATTACCCAATTCCTTGAAAAAGTAAGGAGTAAATACCCAAATAACGGTCTCCCTAAACAGCGTCGAGAAGTGACGAGAAGCGACGAGAAGCGTCCAGAAGAAAAAAATGCATTTTATTGTCAAAATAAATGAAAAATTAATAAATCATTGTATTTATGTGTCTTATTTTGATTGAATAAGTGTAAAAATATTCATTTCCATGCATTTAGTGACCCACTAGTCAAAATTTTTGACAGCGTCGAGAAAATCGGTTGCCTGTCTCTGTCGGTCATTAAGTGTCGAGAACAAACATATATACGTTTATTACCAAAAATTTGATGTGCTTATACTCTTAATTTGATTGAATGAATGTAAGCTAATTCATTTCTTTACTTTTATTGCCCTGCTCTATAGGTATAAAATTACTATCAAGCATACGCGCATAAATGTCGAGACGGGATCTGATTCTGGCATATTTATGACTAAGGGAAACCACTGTCGATGACTTTATAATATAACTTCAGAAAAAAACAAACCTGCATGCGTATCACATGTATTCCAATTCTAACACTTGATTTATTATCCGATTTGCACATATTAATAATATATGACACAATCACATAACCACCGAATGTAGTCCAGTTTCTGTAATTTAAACTTATTAAACTATTTGAAAATAATTTGAGTATTTTGTACTG
Organism: Azorinus chamasolen; assembly: GCA_963576725.1. Lineage (NCBI taxonomy): Eukaryota > Metazoa > Mollusca > Bivalvia > Cardiida > Solecurtidae > Azorinus > Azorinus chamasolen. The sequence continues at coordinate 75,342,503 of OY755243.1, forward strand.
GTATGACAACAGCTAGTAAACTAATAAATGATTTTTATTTTTTTCTGCAAAGGCAAAACTTGCTCAAAATAAAAGAGTTTTTACTCAAGGAATGTGTATTAGCTTGTTGTTTGCACTTTGAGTAATTAATTGTTTGCCGCAATTATGGTAAGCGCACGCGCCCGGCTTACATGACAGGGATTTTCGCAACACACACACTGTTTGTTCACGGCTTTTCTTAATTAGGTTGGATTTTGCAAACATGTTACGAGGCTCAAATCACACATCGTGCTTCTCGACGCTAAATTCAGGCCACTACAGTTTTCTAGTCGCTATTTTTTAAGAGGCTCAAATCACACATAGGGTTTTGTGACTCTAATTCTGGCCGGTACAGTATTCTAATTCTAGATACAAACTGCTACGGCCTTTGCGAATACAGTAGACCCAGATCAGACTGCTCCTTTACAGTTTTCTAGTCCATCTGGGTCCGCTCTGTTTCTAGTCACTAATTTTTCGGAGCCTCAAGTCAAGCATCGTGGTTCGCGACGCTGAATTCGGTCCGCTACAGTTTTCTAGTCGCTGATTCTGTAGACTGCTACTATATGCAAACATAGATCCAGATCACACGGCTCCTATAGCAACCGTCTGATCTGGGTCTGCTCTGTTTCTAATTGTTCATTTCACACGTATATTACTAGCAGAGTTTCTTCTTGTCGCTAATTCTGATATCGGGCATAAATCTTCTCGTCGCTAATTCTAATACCATGTATTAGGCCTACACATTGATCTTATATACATGTATGCAGAAATCTTCTCGTCGCTTAATCTACCAGTACTTATTTCACAAGTATGATAGGCCTAGATCTACACGCAAAACTCTTCTCGTCGCTGAATTTGGTCCGCTACAGTTTTCTAGTCGCTGATTCTGTAGACTGCTACTATTTGCAAACATAGATCCAGACCACACGGCTCCTATAGCAACCATCTGATCTGGGTCTGCTCTGTTTCTAGTTGTTCATTACACACGTATATTACTAGCCGAGTTGTCGCTAATTCTAGCTGATATCGGGCATAAATATTCTCTTCGCTAATTCTAATATCAGGCCTACACATGGATCTTATATATGCAGAAATCTTCTCGTCGCTTAATCTACCAGTACTTATTTCACAAGTATATAGATCTACACGCAGAAATCTTCTCGTCGCTGGGCATTTTACATCATAACGTACAATTACATGTATGTAAAAATCTTCTCGACGCTAAATCCGATAGAAGGTAAAAAGGGTATGTCACTTGTAGGCCTCTCTCTCTCCCCCCCACCTCCCTCTGTGTGTGTGTGTGTGTGTGTGTTTGTCTCTCTCTCTCTCTCTCTATTTATGTGTATTTATGTATATAATTGCATGCATAATTCTTCTCATCACTAACTCTTGGTGTATGTATTTCATATATAAACTGGATGAATAAATTTTCTCGTCGCTAAATCTGATCTCATGTAGTTCTATTATACAGGTATATTAGGCCTAGACTAGCCGATTTCTTCTCGTCGCTAATTCTAATATAGCTCTAGGGCAGACATTTTCTCGTCGCTAAATCCCACCCATTTCGTGGACATTGCTGTTTTAACTTAAAGAAATATTCCAACATTATTTGACATTATTTAACATGTTTTAGTAACATTATTCATATAATAATGACCAAAAGGCATATTCAATGCAGTGTACCTTGGTGAGTTTCATATAATAGCGAGCCTACCGCATGCGTAATAATGCGGTAGATCTATATCTATATGTATCTACATGTAGCTCTACTCACTGCTATGAATAAAATATTGCATTATTTAACTGTCAAATGGTGTATTTCATGTTCATGATTACATTTAATAACATATTAAATGCTTTAATTATCAAAAAATGTTATTACTATTTTCTGGACGCTTCTCGTCGCTTCGCGTCACTTCTCGTCGCTTCTCGACGCTGTTTAGGGAGACCCCCCAAATAACACAAAACCTTATCTGTAACCCTGTGTTCATTATGATCTGAAAAACAATACCACACAACAATTTAATCTTGTCGGTGGTCTGTGGAATTATTCAATTCCTATAAAGTGACGGTCATACTTTCTGCATAACTGTTATAATTATCGCTCCTTATATATCTTCTGTCAAATTAATTCTATGTAGTGTTCAGGGGGCTTCACTAATCGTCTTGATGTGGAAAATAATACCACAGAACAATTTAATATTGTTAAAAAGATTCTTTATTGTTCTGTCATGTTATCCGTCCTGTACCATAGGTGCGAAATACAAACACTATAGCCTACTATATAATTGCTTTCTAGGCGATTTCTCCAATTGGTTTACTATATATCTAATTGTAGGCGATTTCGTCACTAGGCGATTTCTCCGTTGGAATATTTCTTTAAGTTAAAACATATTCTCTGTATATGCTTATTACTTGTCTGTATAACCATAGGCAACTCTGGAACAAATACATGGTTTGTGACGCGTTTTAATTCTGCGGGTGGACAGGTCCTAAAGGTCACAGCTCACGGGTCAAAATCGAACTATATATGGATGTTATGAGTTTTTCTTTTAGGCGACCATTTATGTGCAAAGTGTTTACATGTTTATTTCTGTCCCCATCTGCCAAAACTGCTGCAGCATGCTTTCACGTTCAGCGAAACTTTACTCTGCGGAACAATTTTAGCGATGGCTGAAAATGATGACGATCATCTCAACCCAATCAAGGATTGCTATGTATACAGTAAATAATATTAGATACAGGACCTCAGGCTCAGGATACACGAGATATTTCAGGGACCTGGGAGTATTGAAGTAGAAGTTAAATTTAAACTGTTTGCATTGCATTCTTGTCAATTCAGTAATAATACGCATGTGACGTACATAAACAAATGCAGATAGATAAGAATATCTCTTACGATTTGTTATTTGCTGGAATTGTCGGTTTTCGCCATGTTGACCCAATTCGTGTTTTCTGCTACTGACGTCATTTGTTTAGCTGGAGCTGGGTGCCAGTGTATTTTGGGGATGGTAAAAAACACTGACGAGTCTACCTAAAGGATATCTTATGTGGATGGCGCTGGCTGGACACAACCATTTTGTAAACATTTTCATCAATATGCAATGAAGATTGACGATGTCGGGTTCTGGATGCACTAATCATGTCTTCATCATGGTTACATTTTACGGACTGGTAATCGCACAGTCTCGATTCAAAGTCAACACTATGGTAACGGGCCTCCCATACACACCAACCGCAACTGGTCCATTTCAGAAATGATAATTTACCTGGTGCTGAGCTAGATATTCCATATCTTTATTTTCGTGTTTTTATATATAACAAAAGAGAACTTTCATGTTTTTAAATGTCGCCAAAATTTCGTATTTTTAGCAAAATCCTTCATTTCTAAAATAACCAAATAATGTGAAAAATCTCCATATAAGTATTTTTTTCCTTATTTACCTGACTATGAAACCAAATACAAGCTGTACATAGTTTCATTAGAATTATTTCGTGAATCTTGCATACTCATATATTATGGAGCGGTATTTGGGTCAAAATTATAGTTATGATTTTACTAAGCAAATACTGTTATCTACGTGCTAGTTGTTAATTTAGATACTCATTTCGATGTTGTTAAATACAATTTATCTATTTAAACTTCTATTTTAATTGTCTTTCCGTTTTTCAAAAATCTTATATTTCATTCGCAATCTCAGAAGCTAGCCGCCTTATTCTACATGCCTCATTCTATATTCTTCATTCTATATTCTTCATTCTATATTTTTCATTCTATATTCTTAATTCTTATCGCTAAACGCTAAATGTTTCAACTCAAATTATTACGAAACTAACTCACCAAATACTAGCTCTAGCTACACTACGCGATGACAACGTTAAACGGTGTTAGTAAGATTGTAGAAAATCATTGTTAATCATTGAAAATTATTGTTATGTACAGAATATTAAGCGTTTATTTTGTTAAAAGGGTGCCATCCTCGATTCGACATGTCTAAATTTAGATTTATATATAAGTAGAATTCCCCCAAAGCAGACAATATGCGGCCGTGGCCGAGTGGGTAAAGCTGCTGGCAGTTAACAGTTTTGGTATTGATGGTTGGTGGTTCAAATCACGGCAGCGACACATTTATTTTCTTTGGGAATATTAGTTGTTAACGCTTAATGCTTCATGACTATATTTCTAAAGTCTGAATTGCAAATCGGTAAACGGTAAATGCTTCAACTCAAATTATTAATATTGAAGTTTAATCCTTCCCTGTTGAATATTCGTGTAAAAAATAATTCTACCATGAATATGTATTAGCTGATTTTTAACAATGATATATGGACACATGATTTTTGATGTCCCCCAACGGCGGGCATATAGTAATCGCATTGTCCGTCCTTCCGTCTGTCCTTCCGTCCGCCTGTCCGGCCGCCCGTCCATCCGTCCGTCCCAAATTTCGCGTCCCTTCTGTAACTTTTTTCTGTGAATTGATTTCAAAATAACCTGGCACAAATGTTCACCACAAAAAGATGATATGTCGTGTTCAACTCCCTGGTCCATGGGTAAAAGGTCAATGTCATCCTTCAGGGTCAAAGGTCGGGGGTATAAGTGTTTCACAAACACACTCTTGATTGGTAATGGATAGAATCTGCAGAATCAGCACTGTTATATTTCCATAAGCAAACAAATTGGACCCTGTTCAGACGGCTTCCTTCGGAGCCGTCTGATCTGGATCTACTATGTTTGCACAGGCCTAAAAGGCGGATATTTGAGGGGAAGGGATAATACATACATTCACGCGAGCTTATTACATTGGACATACACGCAGTGTTGACCCAGATCAGAGGACTCCTAAAGGAGCATTCTGATCAGGATATGCAGTCTGTCATTCAAAAAGTTCTAGCAGGTGTAAGCCTTTCACACTGCGTGGACTCTATAGTTAAAAACTGATGTTCCACTGTGAAAATTCAGACTTGAAAGATGGAAGTTAACCCTTTACCTGATAGTCCAGTAAACCCTCTCATGCAGACAGCTCCTAGAGGAGCTTTCTGCATGAATTTCACCCTGCCTTAAACTGATACCTGTCTCCAAGACTGATATTTATACTGAATTTAACGTCCGGTTTAGACGGGTAGATCCTGATTAGAAGGCTGCTGTTAATAACTTTCGTCCTGCATTAATTTTAAACTCAGAATTATAATTATTTGTAGAGATCTGCTACTGTGCACAAACTGTATACAGGCAATCAAGCACCAGTGATAGCTCTCCGATTAACCCTGTACCTATTGAATATTCATATAGGAAATAATGACGTCATGAAAATCAATTAGAATAGTGTTTAAAATGGCTGATGTGAACACATAGACTTTTAACCATGGCAGAAACTGTAGAATCAGATCTAACCATTTCATAAGCAAACAGAGCAGACCCCGATAAGACATTTTATATTCTTTCTTCACTATATGCACTCGGGTGTCAATCAGCTTGAATACTGATGCCGCACTGAACCACCCGGTGTCTGATCTAGATCCAAACTGCATGCAAAATCAATCTTGGATTCACTCATAGTATGGTAAAGGTTGGCACTTTCCCCCATCTATTCATGTAAAAATCATGAATGTTAGAATATGAATTAGATCTAGATCCTAGTTGTATTTTATCATGGCATCACGAACAAGTGGTAGAAACATTAGAATCAGATCTACATTGTTTCATAATCAAACAGAGTAGACCCAGGTCAAACGGCTCCTATAGGAGCCGTCTGATATGGGTATGCTCTGTTTGCAGGAGTCAAAAGTCGGTCATATGAGGGAAAGGGTTACAGATACTATTCGTTATCACCAATCCATTCATAGCATAGATTCTATAAAAAAGCAAAAAAAAGCATAGATTCTATATAAACAAACCAAATGTTAGCGTGTTTTCTTTCTCGAAACGCCCAAATGTTATTTGCTAAAATACTGGGTTTGACACCTCTGTTTATATGTAGAGTAAAAGGCCCTTATTTCGACATATATTCGTCGTAACGATAAGAGTTTGTTGTACTTCGACATGGCAACAAAGAAAGACGTACATTTACCACCGTGTTTGAATTACTATTTTCTACAATTACTAAATACCTTTTAACGTTGTCATCAAGTAGAGCTAGTATTTTGTGAGTTAGTTTCGTAATAATTTGAGTTGAAACATTTAGCGATAAGAATTAAGAATTTAGAATGAGGCATGTAGAATAAGGCGGTTAGCTTCTGAGATCAAGTAGAGCTAGTATTTGGTGGGTTGAGAACAAGTAGAGCTAGTATTTGGTTAGTTAGTTAATTTGAGTTGAAACATTTAGCGTTTAGCGATAAGAATTAAGAATATAGAATGAAGAATATAGAACGAGGCAGATCAAGTAGAGCTAGTATTTGGTGAGTTAGTTTCGTAATAATTTGAGTTGAAACATTTAGCGTTTAGCGATAAGAATTAAGAATATAGAATGAAGAATATAGAATGAGGCATGTAGAAAAAGGCGGGTAGCTTCTGAGAACTATAATTTTGACCCAAATACCGCTCCATAATTTATGGTTCATCACTATCCTGTTAAACGACTTTTTGTTGTTGTTGATTTGTTTTTGTTTTTGCTAAAGTTCCGTGACCATGCTCTATTGCATCCTTACACACAAGTATGAACAGTTCACTGTAAAGCTAAATATTATATTACACTAATGTTGAAGCAACGTTAAATCCATACATACTAGTTAGGAACTGATTAAATGCACTTTGATAAATAGCCGAATTACATTCGTTACTTGATAGATAGATAGATAGATAGATAGATAGATTTATTTGTGTATATATATGTCATCAATACAATTACAGTTATACAATTTGACGTAACAGTTATCGACTTCTTGTTATTTATATAAAAAAGACATGTTATACATACACAGGATAACCCGTAAAGTTTTTCAACTTATTTCCAACGGGGTCCTATATAGATTTAGCGAAAAAGTTACAATAATTTGAAAATGTATAGACAGAGCAGGCTCAAAACAGTAAATTGAAATTAAAATTTACTGATCAGGGTCTGCTGAGTCTGTTAATTATGAAAAAAATTGGGAATAAATCTAAAATGAGAGCTTTCCACATACATATGGAGAACTCTATTTTAGGCCTATTATTCACGGTAATACAAATGTTTAAATAGATTATATTACTTTGAATGGGAATTAGACATACATTTATCACAATTGCCAATCTATCACAGATTAAAAACTTATTTGAACTGAAACACATAAACTTCCGATACCAAAAGTCGGTTCTTAGTCCGGGGAGCATGATTCATGCATGATATATGACATCGTAGTGTGTTCATGTGTAAAATCTCTCTCTCTCTCTCTCTCTCTCTCTCTCTCTCTCTCTCTCTCTCTCTCTCCCCCTCTCTCTCTCTCTCTCTCTCTCTCTCTCTCTCTCTCTTCGTTACTGTGACTGTTTCCTGAAACAAAAATGAAGAAATATAAAAATGGAAGATTGTAGCAGACGACAAAGTTTCCAACGACACGATTTGCCAGTGAAATAGTTAATTGCGCCATCTGCCATACAAAGAGTTGATCAAGCACTACATGAAGTTGTTTGTTTGAAAGATGTCACAATATTGTAGACCTCGATCCTTATTTTGCTTGCTTTAAGTCTGTACGATTCGTTCCAGAACAAGAAAGTATCCATGAAAATCATTCTGCATTCTTTCATCTTGTACACATAAATGTAGAGGTTAATGAAAGTATTCACTAAGCTAGCGATATAACTTAAGCATTGAAACACTACCTGCAAAGTGAGAACCTGCATGGATGGTATAAATACAAACACCGTAGTGTGTGCCAGAATAGGTATGCTCAATAGTTCGTACGCAAAAATTACACTCAATACCGAGACAGTGGTTCTAAACGATAACCGATTGTTTGACTTGATCGTGCTTGCCTTATCACCTTGAACTGTCGTAGTGAGGGCATTAATGATGTTAAGTTGACGGCGCATTATGTTCCAAATCTTAACATATGCCAAAATAATGAACACATGATATATAAGATATAATATAGCCACTATACTTCTCAATGGCAAAAACACTGTCCATAACTCACATGCATCTAAGTCAAATGCACACTTCCTCCAAAATGTTAGTGCAAATGTGATGCAAGGAACAACTGTATGGGTAACCCAGATATGAAATGTAAACCATCTTATCGATACATCATTTATGTATTCTCTATACTTCATTGAAGCTGCTAGTGCCACCAGTCTTTCCAGAGTCAAGCCTGCAACAGAGGCAAGCGAGAGAAGCGTAAACGGAACAGACCCGACAATTCGGATATAGAATACTAAAGCGTAATGGTCGTCCCCAAATAGAAGCATACAAACACTGGTCACAATGAGGTAAGCTGAAAATAAAGCTTCACTCATCAAGTAATTATAAGAAAAGCGCTTGATTTGACTCGGCAGTCGTCGGCATTTACGAAGAGTGACGATGGCGACGCACTGGCAACATAGTGCAAAGAATGATATATGGATGGCGCAGACGTTGATTAACTTTGTTCTCAGAGAGAGCTCATTCGTCACATTCACCAGTAAATCGGAGATGTTCTTGTAAGTTGGAGATATCTGCGTCATTTCTTAGCTGTAGAACTACAAAGACACAATATAGTAATATATAAATGATAAATTCCTAATACAAATAGAATACAATTAAAGGATCCATGTAGATAACTTGCGATCTGATCTATTAAAATCTCTTATTTCTCAACCAAACTCTATCTGGCTGCAACTCATTAAAATCGTATCAAAGATGCGATTCTAATGAGATGCAGCAAGATACAGTTTGGCGAAAAAATATCAAAAGAAATTCTACAACATAATTCAACATCAACTCATAGAACGGTGGCAGTGCATAGCTTGTTTAGTGTCACAGGTCCCTAAATGTCCGTGGAACATTTATGAAGGTTGTGTGTGCGAGCTCGTTTTTCATTTGCACTTCTGGTTCCATGCTTATAGAGCTTTTTAGTTGAGTCTGAGTTTGTTCTCAAGCTTTTGATTGGTCAGATTTGAGCCAAAGGCTCAAATCTGATCAATCAAAAACTTGAGAACGAACTCAGACTCAACTAAAAAGTTTTATAAGCATGGACTCAGGTGTTGTTGTGCACTACCGTGAGTCATTTCCACATTTCCTCACTGATTTCTATGTACGAGTTAGCACAATAATAAAGGACATGTGGCTTTCGAGGGATCTCCTATTTTCAGAATTATTTGCTGTATCAAAGCAATCAAGGCAATGTCATGTATAATCCCGTTTTAAAAAATGAAATACATGTATGATTAACTGAAGAGTAAAAAACCCTGGCTATATCTAAAAAGCATCACACATTCAATTGGTAGTTTAGTATAATCCTGTTTAATTAGATTTATATATACGTAATTATTACTAACTGAAGATTAAACAAATACGTTGATACATCTATAAAAAAAACTCACACTTACAATTTGTATTTTAGCACATTAGAATTAGATTAAACGTACATTAAAAAGCCCACAACTTCCCAATTAAGTAGGAATGCATTCTTCATTTATTCCTAATTTCAACCATACCCATAACACTCTTGTATATTTGTCAATAGTTACTGTACCGATATTGGTTTGAATTTATATTCTCATTGGGGTGTTCCTCTTCAAATTGTCTGAAACCATTTATTTTAACATATAGACTTTTGTCATCATTGCCAAAAAATAGCAATGCCCTTATGTCCTATGGGCTTTTGTCCTAGTGGGCCTTTGTTCCAGTGGGCTTTTGTCTGTACCCTGTTTATTCATGCCTTACAATGACACTATATCTTGTTGCTTTTGTTGTTTATCTATACATATAAAACACTTTTACCAAAAATAAGTCCAAAAAGGGAGATAACTCTGTTACAATTCATAGAAGTGTTATGGCTGCAGCCAGACTATGTCATCTAATAAGGTCAAGCAGCTTTGTTTATTTTGTGAAGTGTCAACTCCAAAGTTCAAAACCCAGGTACCTTTTCACAAAAACATTAAGTTCAAGGACCATAACTTTATTATTCAACCAGGCCGATATTCGAATTGAAGCTGTAACTCATCTAGATTTAGCTTTATGCCAAATATGAAGTTAATATCTCGAACCAACCCCCCCCCCCTCCCCCCCCCAAAAAAAAACCGGGAAATTAAAAAAAAAATGCAATTTTTTAAAGTTCAAGGGCCATAACTCTGGCAAAAATTATTCAACCGGACTGAGATTGGAACTTCAGCTGTAACTCATCTAGATTTAGCTTTGTACCAAATATAGAGCTGATATCTCCAAACACTTCTATAAAAAGTTCAGACAATCGGAAAACGTCGGTAGGGAGCAAAAAGGGAGAGATGACTCATGGATTAGTGGTCTGATCATAATGGAAATATGCGGTGCACAGTTTTATATGGCCATAAAGCTATACATAAACTTTCAACAAAATTTAAGCTAAACTATAGAAGAAGGCCGGACAAAAGTGTGTCCACGGATGGATGGACAGACGGACGGACAGACGGACGGACAACCATATTCCAGTATACCCCTAAACTTCGTTGTGGGGGAATACTAACATGCATCATGTGTTTTTGTATGTTGTCCCATGCCCCTTCTTGTATTGTGTTTTGTCAAGGCAGGGATGTATAATGAGCAATATGCAAATTGGTTGTACATGTATATCATTTAATGATGAATGTTGTATGTATATTAGGAGACAATGTGTGATTGCATCGTATTGTATTGCTTTTCCCGAGAAAAAATGGACTTTTGGAGAGTGCAGTATAGACTCAGATCTGTCGCCGAGTTTCTAAAATACAGATTCTGATCCAGGTCAACACTGTCATTCATCGGAATCATGTATAAATAGTGTTTCCATTACTGCTGCAAACAGTGCAGACCCTGATCAGATGCCACATTCGTCGCTATTTACAAAATCGTAAGATTTATTTCTCGTGCCACGGCTCATATGTGTCATTGACTCACTATTGTTATTAACTGTAGATGAAGCGAATTTGTCTAAACACCTTTTTGACCGTTCGAAAGCGGTACATCGATCTTCCCCTATTGTTTGTTTGTTACGTATTTGTATGTCTCTTTGTGTCTTTTGATAGACATGTACATGTGCTGCTCTTTTTTTGTCGTGCTGCTGTTCGGGCGACTGTGTGTTTTGTATGTGGTGTTTCCTGCATGACTCATACATGTATCTTTAGTGAAAAGAGAATAATTTATTTTTTATTATTATTAGTTCATTGCGAGAGCACTCAGAATGTTTAGTTCCCAAGATTGATAAGACCTAGGTCACTAAACGGCAATTCATATAACTAATTATATAACAACACTGAGAATGAAGTACAACAAAATGTGAATTTCAAAGTTATTGTAAACGTATGCGGAACAGAAACGCAGTCGTGAAAATATGTTTAATGAAACCCGAAAATAGAGGTTTAACTGTATCTTATAAATAACAAGATGTGTTTGTGAAACACTATGCCCCCTCATATATTTGACCTTTGACCCTGAAGGATAACCTTGACCCTGACATGTCACCCCTTAAAATGTGCAGCCTCATGAGATACACAAGCATGCCAAATATCAAGTCTCTATCTCTACTGGTCCAAAAGTTATGGCCATTGTTAAAGGCGGTGATTTGACCCATATATTTGACCTCTGACCTTGATCTTGACATGCCACCCCACAAAATGTGCGGCTTTATGAGATACATATGCATGCCAAATATCAAGTGTCTATCTGTACTGGCTCAAAAGTTATGACCAATGTTAAAGTTGCTGACAAACAAACAGACAAACAGACAGACAGGGCAAAAACAATATGCCCCCAGATCTGATCTGGGGGGCATAAAAAGAGTATTCATAAATATTTATAATTTATGTGTTTTGTTGTTTTATCCATGATTTTATTTCAAAAGTTTCATCCGTGTAATATTTTGATTTTCAAATAATATGCTTTAAAACATTTATTTTATGAGAGGAAAAATCGGTTTATATTTTAGATAAATTGCAGTACAGAAACACCGCTCTAAAACGGCCACTAAATTACATAAAATATTTTGCGTTAAAGGCAGATGGCTGCTTAAAGCAAGGAGGTGAAAGTAAAACAGAACGCTCCTATAGGTGCGATCTGTTTTACTTTCACCTTAAGTAACTACCTACCCTAAATACCGACTAATTACACAATTTAGTGGCCGTTATAGAGAGGTTTTACTGTACTATTATATAGTAGACAGTTGTTTCAATACTTGTTGAGACAGTGGTGACACATAATGGAATAGTACTTACCTCCCAGTGAATAAATGTCCAGTATTATCTGCACCAGTTTCTGTAATTCTTTGTCTGTGAAGTATTTTCGCTTCTCTTTGACCACAGGATAAAATAACAAATCAGCGAATGGCAAAATGATATCTGTCTCCAACAACGAAAACTGGCGAATTACTGAAAGCAACACTTATTTATAATTCACAACAGCTTTTACCTGTATATTAACAGTATCTGTACCGGGGGGGGGGGGGGGGGTATGCAATGCAACATACCTATTTCTCGCACTCAAATGTACTTGTGGAAATATTGTTTGTTTGTATCGGGTTTTACGTCACTTTAACCCTTTCACCACCAATGTCGCATAAATGCACCACGACAAATAGTGCAGTTCCAGATAAGACGTCGCCTTTTGAAGGCGGCGTCTGATCAGGAACTTCACTTTTTGTCTCAAATTCTATTTTTATATCTGTGCTTTATTCCTTTGAAATTTGCATTTATTTATCTCATTTCCTTATTTTGACAAATGATTTAACAAAAGTGGTTTGCAGACGACAATTAGAAATTTGGCGTCGACAAACAGTTAACAGTATTTCAGCTATATCGTGACGTTCAACTATCTACGGGTAGAGAAAGACCACAGACGTCTTTCTGTACACGGAACAATTTTCAAACTTTTTCAAATTTTTTTAATTTGAATTATTTTGTGCATAGAACAATTTGCATTGTTCAGTGCAATAATGAACAATAGGATAGAAACATCGACCAACCGCAAGCCAAATGGAAGGCGTCCTTACATGAACATCTTAGGGAATATCATTTTACGGTACAATAACCACTGCCTTACTCCGTGAATATTTATTTAAAATAATGATATCATGAATATGAATTAGATGAACCTTTATAATGGCATCTGAGCTGTATAATCAGATCTATATTATCCCTTTCGGTGCCAAATTTCTAATTGTCGTCTGCTACCCAATTTTGTTAAATCATTCGGTAAAATAAGGAAATGAGATAAATGAATACAGAATTCAAAGGAATAAACCACCGATCTAGAACTAGAGACTGAGACAAAAAGTGAAGTCCCCGATCAGACGCCGCCTTGAAAAGGCGTCGTCTGATCTGGGACTGCACTATTTGTCGTGGTGCATTTTTGCGATATTGGCGGTGAAAGGGTTAAACCATACGCAAATAGAACAAACCCTGATCAGACGGAGCAGTCGCTCCTACAGCAGCCGTCTGGGTCCATGCTTATAAACATTTTTAGTTGAGTCTGAGTTCGTTCTCAAGCTTTTGATTGGTCAGATTTTAGCCTTGGCTCAAATCTGACCAATCAAAACGACCTCAGACTCAACTAAAACGTTTTATAAGCACGGATACTGGTCTGAGTCTACTCCGTTTTATTACTCCATTTACGCATTGCAAACAGAGTAGACCCAGAGCAGGGTCTGCTGTTTGCTTATGAAATTATATAGTTCGGATTTTATAGTTTTATCTAGTTTTTTTTCTTGTTTAATGCCATAATTATTATAGACATTAAACTAATTGATATTTATATATACATTATGTTTTACATGAATATGTATGGAGTGAAGGGCTTTAAAGCTATACGTTGACCTATATGTATGAAGTGAAGGGCTTTAAAGCTATACGTTGACCTATATGTATGGAGTGAAGGGCTTTAAAGCTATACGTTTACCTATATGTATGGAGTGAAGGGCTTTAAAGCTATACGTTTACCTATATGTATGGAGTGAAGGGCTTTAAAGCTATACGTTTATCTATATGTATGGAGTGAAGGGCTTTAAAACTATACGTTGACCTATATGTATGGAGTGAAGGGCTTTAAAGCTATACGTTGACCTATATGCATTGAGTGAAGGGCTTTAAAGCTATATTTGACCTATATGTGTGGAGTGAAGGGCTTTAAAGCTATACGTTGACCTACAACAAGGGTTTTACCCATTACTCCATGAATATTAATGTAAGAAATAATGACATCATGAATATTAATCAGATTAATTATCATAATAGAAGAAGGGCACAGGAAAGTTTGGTCATGGCAGAAACTATAAATTCATATAGATCTATATTATATCGTGAGCTCCTACGCGAGCCGTCTGATCTGGATCTACTCTGTTTGCAAAGGCACATAAATGCGTATGTATGGAGTAAATGGTAAATTCTCGTCTAATTGTGTGCAAATTATAAAAGCACATATGAATGTTCACAATGAAACCCATTATACAGGGTGTCCAAAAAAACTGAACCCGGGATTAAGACCTGCAAGTTATCCCATTTCTGTCAATCAATATTGCTAACTTAAATTAGAAGTATATACATGTAGCTTACTAGAGACAATATTTTGCCATATATTGTCTAAATTTTGTCTAAACATATTTATTGGTTTTTATGATATCAGCATTTAATTGAAAGCATCCCAAACTCCGTTTTAAACATGATATAGACATGGACTATGCAATGTACGAATATCATGTTAAAACAGATACTAGGTGCATTCATTAAAATACTAATATCCTTAAAACCAATGCATAATTTTAAGAGAAATTTGGCAGACATATGCACAGATGACTTATCTACAACAGTAAATATTTATATTTTAAAGTGTCAGGTTACAAATACACATTTGATCCAGGGTTCATGCTTATAAAACTTTTAGTTGAGTCTGAGTCCGTTCTCAAGTTTTTGATTGGTCTGATTTGAGCCTTTGGCTCAATCTGACCAAGCAAAAGCTTGAGAACTCAAATCTGACCAATCAAAAGCTTGAGAACGAACTCAGACTCAACTTAAAAGCTTTATAAGGATGGATCCAGGGTTCCGTTTTTTGGGAGGACACCCTGTAGAATCAGGTTTCACCACAGGACGATCAGATTTCATGGAGGATCATAATAAGTACAACCGGACGATGATGAATCAAAACGCCTCCCTCCCCCCAGAAACGAGGGCATCAGAATTTATGATAATCGAATACAAAGTATATTGATACTCGTAACTACGACAAATACGATTGGAGCGTAACCGGAAAAGCGTACTTAATACTATCAATACACTGTTTTCTAAACCTAAATGGTTAGGTTTATTAATTTATTTGATTATCGTTCAAAAACATTAACAATTAGCAATTAGTCAATATGTAAATTATTAGCATGTCCAGAGAACCGTGTAATAAAGTTTTGAGAAACAATATATCCGTTTAGGGTTATACAATAGTTTCGTTTAAAGACTCGTGCACTTCTGCTAGGTATGTTTGACGTTAGACGATCAAAGCAAGATATCAAATTACTATGACAAGGGTCCCTCACTGATACAGTGCTTTTTGAGATGCCGAAATCGACTTCTAATTGGGGCACAAACTACAGAAATTCTGTATGTTTGAAAAAGCCGACTCCTTTATATTTGCATCTGCAGAAAACGTAAAAAAGAGATGCCAAATAAGCGATAAGCCCTTCCTCATAAATGACTGACTGTTTAAGTCACAGAAATGCTGGGTGGTATTAAAAAAAGAGAATTATCACGACTTCTTTGGTATCTTCAGTGATATTTCGTTAGTGCAATGGATAGAAGAGACTATTGGCTATTCATTTATACAGAACTTAAAAAACTGATATTTTCGTAATTAATTTGTCAGGCGACATCTTAACCCATTACCTCATAGGCTATTTTTAGATCCAACCTCTTTGAATAAATCTACCGAAAAGGAGCATGAACTAGATAAAAGGAAAACTTTCAGAATCTTAACCCATTCCCACTTAGGCTATTTTTAGACCTAACCTCTTTGATTAATCTACCAAAAAAGGAACATTAACTAGAGAAAATGAAATTTTCAGAATTGTGTAGTTTTGAAACCATTGTGATAAATAGAGCATTTTCTCCTCTAGGAGCACATACTCTATTTATCACAATGGTTTCACAAAGTGACTTTTACAGAGTCGTCAAAAGTCGTCAATATGAGGGAAAGGGTTAAGACAATATCTACTATACACATGTAGATAACAGATACAATCGACCATATCATCCTTTTGGCCGAGTAAGATAGCAGTTGTTTGCCTTAGCCCATTGACTTCTAAATATGCTTAAAGTGTTATCTTCTTACATTTCAAGGTACAGTGAACCCTCAATATACCGGCATTCGTTACAATGGCACCCTCGTTATACCGGCAGTATGCATTGAAACAAAATTACCGTTAAGTCAACCACTGAATTAATAGGTGCAATGCCAATAAGACAGGTGGTCGCTTAATGCAGAACACAAGAAGTGCATTAAGCGTTCACCTGTTGGTACTAGTTTAGAACTGGCTTAATGATTCCTTTCATATTAAACTCGTTATAACAGCAACCTTGCTATGCCAGCAAAATGTCTGGAAACAAACACCTCCGTTGTAACGAGTGTTCACTGTACATATTTCTATTTTTCAACATTATCCCGATTCAAACACTACGGGAAGTTGTTCGTTTGAATGTAACAATATTGTAGACTTCTATCCTTATTTTGTTTGCCCTATGTCTGTATGATTCGTTCCAGAACAAGAACATATCCATGAAAATCATTCTGCATTCTTTCATCTTGTACACATAAATGTAGATGTTTATGAAAATATTCACACTGTAAGCGATATAAGTTACGGTTTGAAGCAATACTTGCATAGTGAGATCACCCTGCATCGATGGTATAAACACAAACACCGTAGAGTGTGTAAGAATAGGTAGACTCAATAATTCGTACGCAAAAATTACACTCAATACTGAGACAGTGGTTCTAAACGATTGCCGATTGTTTAAGTTGACCGTGCTCATCTTTTCACCTTGAACTGCCGTTGTGAGGGCATTGATGACGTTAAGTTGACGACGCATTATGTTCCAAATCTTCACGTATGCCAAAATAATGAACACATGGTATATAAGATATAATATCGCCACGATAATTCTCACCGGTAAGAAAAGTGTCCATAACTCACATGTATTTAAGTCAAATGCACACTTTCTCCAAAATGTCAGTGCAAATGTGATGCAAGGAAGAACTGTATGGGTAACCCAGACATGAAATGTAAAACATCTTATCGATATATTATTTATGTATTCCCTATACTTCATTGAAGCTGCTAGTGCCACCAGTCTTTCCAGAGTCAAGCCTGCAACAGAGGCAAGCGAGAGAAGCGTAAACGGAACACACCCGACAATTCGGATATAGAATACTAAAGCGTAATGGTCGTCCCCAAATAGAAGCATACAAACACTGGCCGCAATGAGGAAAGTTGAAAATAAAGCTTCACTGATCAGGTAATTGTAAGAAAATCGTTTGATCTGACTCGGTAGTCGTCGGCATTTACGAAGAGTGGCGATGGCGACGCACTGGCAACATAGTGCAAAGGATGTTAAATTTATGAGGAAGACGTTGATTAACTTTGTCCTCAGAGTGAGTTCATTCGTCACATTCACCAGTAAGTCGGAGATGTTCGTGTTATTCGGAGACATTTGTTTCATTTCTTAGCCGTAGAACTACCAATCTACAAAGACATAATATAGTAATATATAAAGAAATATTCCTAATACAAATAGAATACAATCACATAGCTGTAGATAACTTGCGTCCTGACCTATTAAAATCTCTTAACCCTTCTCTTGCTGAATTTATTTTAAAATACATTTCTCCTTCTTTATCCATGCCTTGTTGTATAATTACATAAATCGTCACTGTGTACAAGTATTTCGCTGCGCAATCACTGCTGTGGAGTGCACTGGTTGCACAATCAACTTGTAAATAGTGCAGACCCTGATGAGACAGCTACTGCAGGAGCTGTCTCATCTGGGTCTTCACTATTGACAGGTAGGTATGCGAAGGGTGGATTATCAGTCAAACCCTATCTTGCTGAGGCGATTCTAATAAGTAGCAGCAAAATACAGTTTGGCGAAGAAATATCAAAAGCAGTTAATCATAGTTGAAATACAAGCTTCTGTTTGTATTAGGAATATTTCATTTATACATAACTTTCTTCGGAGCTGCAAATAAGAGGTGTGTTTTAACCTTTTCCTACATATTTTAAATGTGTTTTCATGCATTTGCAAACAGAGTTCAATCATGGTATGCTTTATTTGCTAATGGAATTTGATATATGTGTATCTTTACTTTCTACAGTGGCTACACTTTTCAATATATCTTCCATATTTCACTTTTGTAAATGAATATTCAGTAGGTATTGAAATTTAGAATAAACATAGAACAGGGAAAGGGTTAAAATACGCGTCTTATCTACAACTCTGAATAAAGTAATGCATAAATGAATACAGTAAAACCCTGAACATTCGAAACACTAAAACATATATCACTACTGGCCTTTAACCCATTCCCTCATAAGCTTTGTCTAGATCCAACCACTTTGAATAAATCTACCGAAAAGGAGCATTAACTAGAGAAAAGGAAAATTTTAGAAGTTTTTAGTTTGAAAATTGAAACCATTGCGATAAATAGAGCATTTACCACAGTGAATTCAGAAAGTGACTTTTATAGAGGCGTATTTATGGAGGAAAGGGTTAAGATAGGTGGCAGCTTAATGCAGGATGAAATTAATGTAGATATCCCCAATAGCAGCTTTCTGCATGACGTTCACCCTGCATTAAGCAGCCACCTGCCTAAACATCCATCAATGTTCCACAACTAAAATTTCGAAGTATCGAGTTTTTACTGTATTCCTAATTACAAATGAAAGCTTGTATTTCAATAGTATGAATCATCAAGTAATGCAATTAAAGTGTTGTTAGATTGGAGCACATACCAACACGATACTTATAATTTTTGTTTCAGCTGTATAACACAACGGACGACCCTGTAACGTTAGCCCTAATTCTACAAAGTAAACCTTTGTTATCATTAATGTTCATCATTTTCAAACCCTTACACCGCTGAATTTTCAAATGGACTATTCCAAATTTCAAACAGGCCAATCTTATGCTGACTATTTAGGGAATTTTCTAAAAGTGTAACATGGCATTAGTGCAGACCCTGATGAGAGGGCTCGTGTAGGAGTCCTCTCATCTTGCTCTACACTGTATACAAAGGACATTAGTGACTCGTGTGGTTAAACTTCCAAGTATATTATTTGCTCAACCAAATATGCAAATCAGTTTCAAACTGTAATAAGTCAATAATTCAGATTAGATGTGTAAATTAAAATATTTTCCAGAATTATTTCTTTATTTCTCCACCAAACCCTATGTTGTGACCGCTCTTTAGAATCGTCTCTTCGAGACGATTCTAAAAAGTGGTCACAACATAGGATTTGGTGGAGAAATGACGATTTTAGTAAATGAGTACGCACCTTTATCTGTAGCTCTATCAGATAACAATTTTGACCAAATGTGCTAAATGTAAATGCAGTATAACCTGCCTATGGCGACCATATTATGAATAAACATTGGAGTCTATAAGAGCAGATGGTTGCGGAAAGTAGGACGAAAGTAATGTAGAAAGCTCATAGAGGAGGTTACTCTGCATTACTTAAGTGGGAGTGGTGGTCCAGTGGTAGGACGTTAGACTTTGGATCGAAGGGTCCCCGGTTCGAATCCTGCCATCGGACTATCAGAATTTTTCTGAGCAAAAAATGCACCCCACGTTTGCTCCTCTCTACCCAGGTGTATAAATGGGTACCTGTGAGGGAAATAAGCCAATGTGCCATGGCTGCCTTAGGCGCCGAGTGTGTGCCATGGCTGCCTTAGGCGCTGAGTGTTAATGGCCGACTTGTAACCCAGTGATCAGGGGGTAAATTGTGAAGTCGGGAGAATATGTACATTGTATGTAGTTCCAGACTATAAACCTCACCTTTACCTTTACTTTTGTTCGCCCGTCCGTCAGTAAGCTATAACTACGAGAATTAGACTCGTTTTTGGATGGTCGCTGTAGACAGGGCCCCGAGGATATAAATAGTTTGGCTTGAGTCTGAGATCATCCTCAAGCATCTGATCGGTCAGACTCTAAGCTTGCTTACAATCTGACCGATCAGATACTGGAGAACTCAGAAAATTTATAACCTCGGACACTGCTTAATTAAAACTGACTCATTCCTTTCTGAATATCAATTTAAAAAACAAAGTTTCAAACTTTATCACTGAAGAAAATGATTTTTCATGACAAACAGTGCAGACTCTCATCTAAGGGTTCCAACAGGAGCCCTTTGATCTGGATCTACACTGTTTGTAAAGGTAATATATATACACGTTTCCACATTTTAAGATTTATACTTTTTAATACATTTGTTTATTTCAAACAAGACATTACAGCCAAATTGTTGCCAATGGTCACTGCCAGCAGAATTCAATAGTTCCTTCCCTTGGATGTACAAACACATACATTTGAACAAACAGAAACTAAAAAACTACCATTTAACTATAATTATTATTTTCTAATTAATGGCACCTTTCCTGATTGCCGAGAGTTCATGGCTTATTTGTATACACCATAATTCATTTGAAAGGAATGGCTTGATTAACCCTTTCAACGATGAACTTTCAAATAGACAACAGTCTCTTAACCGGATGTTAAATTTGGTATAAATATCGGTCTTGGAGACAGGTGACAACTTAATGCAAGTTGAAAGTCATGCAGAAAGTCAAAAAAGCTCCTCTAAGAATTTCTGCATGACTTTCACCCTGCTTTAAGCAGCCACCTGCCTAAAAGTATTTAAATTCTTCTCTACTAGAATTCCGGTTTAGAGGGTTTTACTGCACATGTATTCCAAAATCAAACAGGTCAAGCTTATAGAGAATGAATATTCAGGAATAGTTTTTATAAAACAAATGTAACATGACAAACAGTGCAGACCGGTGTAATGGGTCATTTAGGAGCCATCTCGTCTGGGTCTACACTGTTTAACGGACATTTTCCCCGACTGAAAACGTCAAATAATAGAAGAAAAAAACAGCATTCACGAATACTCATAATTTATGTGTCTTTGTTGTTTTATCACTTAGTTTATTTCACAATTCTAATTCGTATAATATTTATAATTTTTAATAAAATGCTGTAAAACATTCAAGAAAACTCGTTTTATTTATTTATTTTTTCGATAACTTATAGAAGACGTTTCTTTCAATAAGTTTTGAAACAGTCGGGACCTGTCATCACGGAATAAAACATACCTTCAAGTGAATAATATCCAGTATTATCTGCGCCAGTTTCTGTGTTTGTCTACCAGATGGTAGGCTTTAATTATTCGTCTGTGAAATATGTTTGCTTCTCTTTGACCACAAGACAAAATACCAAAGCAGCGACTGGCCAAATGATACCTGTCTTGTATAACGAAAACTAAATACTAATTACTGAATAACCCACTCAGCTTTTATCTACGAGAGTGAAGTCGCGAACATTGATTTTTACCATATTTACTTCCAACTGAGTAAAATTGATAAGCATGGGCGTATTATAAAGTAATGTCTTCACATTATCATGTCAACGTTTGATGACGATATCTGAAAGCATTGAAGGTCTATGTAAGTTTATCAAACGTGATGTACTGTCT
Organism: Azorinus chamasolen; assembly: GCA_963576725.1. Classification (NCBI taxonomy): domain Eukaryota; kingdom Metazoa; phylum Mollusca; class Bivalvia; order Cardiida; family Solecurtidae; genus Azorinus; species Azorinus chamasolen. Next base: position 75,364,364 of record OY755243.1, read on the forward strand.
GTTTCACCCAGTTCTGTCACTCAATTTGAATCGAATACAAGATCAAATAATTTTGAAAACTTAAAGCGACAATTTCTACTTACAATAGTTTACGCAGCAGACTAAAGGTTAAAAACAGCAAGTACTTACTTATACAACAGTCAACTTATTTATTATTTAACCCTTTACTCCATGAATATTCATCTAAAAGATAATTGCAACATGAATATTAATTACATTAATTGTTATATTAGCACACGGACACTTGAAATATTTGCCAAGACAGAAACTGTAGAATCATATCTATATTACATGTATATCATAAGCAAACCGAGTAGACACGGATCAGGTGGCTCCTGTAGGAGCCGTCTGATCTGGGTCTACTGTTTGCAAAGGCTCAGAAAAGATGCTTTTATAGAGCAAAGGGTTAAGACATACCACACACGCTCACAGAGTGTCAATCTTATAAAAAGACATTAGAAATAAATACATGATAAAGTGATAGCTTCTGCATGCTATGCGTTTTAAAAATGTCTAAAACCTACACAAACACTCCGTTTATATGCTGAAAAGGAAACCGATCGAATAAACGCTAATGAAACTGTCCTATCATGTTTGATATAGAAGACTCCGATGCTATTCGACGATATATTAGTATTTAAGAGGGTTGCGTTTTAGTTTCCCAACCAGTGAAATACATGTAGGTCGATAATATTTTGTTGTCAACGAAAAATGCATAAATACTTGAATTGCTCTGATCTAATATTTCGACCACTAAGGGCCTTTTTCAAAGATTATCATGTCAAAATACACGTCACATTTTTGTTACATGCATTCAGCCATAAAATCAAAGAGAATAATCTAAGGGCCCTTTTCAAAGATTATCATGTCAAAATATACGTCACATTTTTGTTACATGCATTCAGCCATAAAATCAAAGAGAATAATCTTTGATTTTATGGCTGAATGCATGTAACAAAAATGTGACGTGTATTTTGACATGATAATCTTTGAAAAAGGCCCTTAGTGGTCGAAATATTAGATCAGAGCAATTCAAGTATTTATGTATTATATTAATTCCCTATTTTTGGAACATTTTCTTCATTGTCAACGAAAAAGGGTTATTTTGTATCACAGGGTCATTTTCATAAGAATAATTGAACATAACCATTACCATGCTTTCTAATTATATTGCATTCGTTGTAGAATCTATCGCTTTAACCATTTACTCCATATATACGCTTTTCAACACCTTTGCAAACCGAGTAGAGCCAGATCAGACGGCTCCTGTTTGCTTATTGAATAACTGAATGATTTGATTCTACAGTTGCTACCATGACCAAACATTCTTGTATTCATATGTCACGAATTCTATAGTTTTTGCCATGACCAAACATTATTGTGTTTATATTTCATTATACAATTTAAATATATTTAATTTATTGACATGTAAAGGTAAGCGTTCTATGTAAATTACATGTGAATATTTCAAATGTGTACAGTAAAACCTCTCTATAACGGCCACTAAATTAAAAAATTATTTTGTGTTAAAGGCAGGTGGTTGCTTAAAGCAAGATGAAAGTGAAAGAGAACGCTCCTATAGGATCGTTCAGTTTTACTTTCACCTTGCTCTAAGCAGCCACCTGCCCTAAATACCAACTAGTTAAACAACTTAGTGGCCGTTATAGATAGGTTCTACTGTACATTGCAATTGTTAGTATCCGGAAATAGCACTAGATATCCCTTAACCCTTTACTCCATAAATACGCATTTTTTTATTTTCTGGTTTTTTCAATACTGCTTAAGCCGGTGCTAAGGTGTGTGAGCAATGTTGAACTTTTTAATAACTGCTCTTAATAGACTAAATAAAATTGAGTCTCCAATTTTCTCTTTTCGCATTTTTGCTTTTACTTTCGAAGGATCTTCTTCTTTCAGAATGTTCGCAAACAACGGGATCAAAGCTGTTTGCCACTAAATTTAGACCATGAAAGTCATAAGGGAGATGCTACACAAATGCAGTCAACCCTAAATTAAAGTCACACCAAATGGTGAGACTATACACACATACACACACGCGTATGCACGCACGCACACATGCGCATACGAACAGCAGATTCATTGAAACATAAACTGCAAGAATACTAAATAAAAAAATAAATAAAAAAAGACCCGGGCAGATGTAAGTTAAATTATTGAATTATTTCAAGAAAACTGTATATCTGTACCCTGGGATCCATGTTCATTTTGTAAATATGTCGCTGAAACGTAATAACATGCAAACAGACACACATTATTTTATTATAAATTATTGATTCAACAAATATATAAACCCAGCTTAAAGCATGGCCAAAATTGCCACCTCTGGTAGAAATATGCATATGCAGTCTGAAGGTATAGGACCAATCCTGAAATATGAAGGGAAAATAAAAATGTTATCTATTGAACCCAAAATGTGATCTGAAAGCATGTCGATTGCTTCTCTATGTCAAAAGGACGTGGGACGAAAGTCAAATTCACTTATTCTGAAGGCATGGGACCGGTCATGGAATTCAAAACAAACTAGAGCTTATTTTTAAGAAAAACAGGTCTCCCACCTGCTCCTGTCTCAAAAATGATTGGGTGCATATTTATGAAGTTTGTTGGAGATTGGATGAGGACTTTTTTTTTATTTAGAGAGCAGATAAAGTTAAAAAAAGAGCTCAGTTTTCAACAATTCAAGGACCGTAACTCTGAAGTACCTGATACAAAATTACCAGTTATTGAACTTGGCCTAGATGTTATAATTAACCATAAACATTTTCATAAGGTTTGGTGATGGTTAGATGAGAACTTTAAGACTTAGAAAGTAGACAATGTTAAAAAGGCCAATTTTGTATTATTCAATGCCCATAGTGCCAAGTTCAATCTTGCTGGTTATTGAACTTGGCCTGGATATCATAGCCATAAATATCTTTATAAGGTTTGGTGAAGATTGGATGAGACGTTTTTTACTTAGAGAGCGGACAAGGTTAAAAAGGCCAAATGTGGATAAATCAAGGGCCATAACTCAAAAGATCCTGAAACAATCTTGCTGGATATTGAACTTGGCCTAGATATTATAGCCATAAACATTTTTATAAGGTTTGTTGAAGATTGGATGAGACGTTTTTTACTTAGAGAGCGGACAAGGCTAAAAAAGCCAAATTTGGATAAATCAAGGATCATAACTCTGAAGTTCCTGAAACAATATTGCTGGATATCGAACTTGGCCTAGATATTATAGCTATGAACATTTTTATAAAGTTTGGTGAAGACTGGATGAGCACTTTTAAAATTAGAAAGCGGACACTATTTTGTGACAGACAGACATACATACAGAAAGGAGTAAATATGGAAAAATAGTCAAACAGGGAGAGCCACACACGAAATTACATCGCACCAAACACCATCTAACAAGAAACAGTAAAGCCACAAGACAAAACATAACAGGACGCATATCAAGACGAAATACATTAAACATTAAGCATATTAAGCAACAAAATTGACCGTAGACTGAAAGCAGGAGTGCCGCCTTGGAACGGCCAGCAACCAAAATAAGCTACTGGGGGACTTAAACCTGGTTTACGGGTACCCAACCTCGTCCTTATCCCACTTTCACCAAAGTCAAAATGTAAATAAAATCCCCCCTCCAGACAACTCCACAACATGCATAACGATGTCTGCCAAAATGAAAATGATTTGAAAATAAACGTTAGAGGTAAACAAGCGACGTCATCATTTAAATGACGTCATAATTTAAAAGTACGGGAAAACTACGTGGTGGGAGAGACATAATCAAATCTGAGTAATACTCTGAAAACCTGAAACGTGTACACATATACTCAGTGATTTTTCTGAAGTCGGAGCAACCATAGAGAAACCATTAGGGACACGAAGTCGAAATATTAAGGCATGAGTAGCAAAATCGTAGTAATATATAGTAAAACCTATCGAAAGAGACCATTCATTTATTGCCCAATAATGTGACTGCTTAATGCAGGTCGCAAGTAACACAGAAAGTTCCATTAGGACTTTTGTTTTCATTTCTTTCGACATGCATTAAGCTGCCACCTGTATGAAAGATCCATATTTAGACGTCTTAAAGGTCGCTTAAGGTAGTGAGTTACCTTTAGCATGTGCCATCGGATAATCGTATTTACTACTATCAAAATTCACCGTTTTCTAAACCTAAATGATTACGTTTATTAATTTATTTGATTATCTTTCGAAACATTGACAATCCTTTCGAAACCGACATTCAAAATTTATTTAAATGGGCAAGTTTGAATTATCTTTAAACAGCGATTAGTCATCTTTTATACTAACGTTATTGCAATTGGTCACTGTGTAAATCGTTAGCATGTCCAGAGAACTTTTGAAAACAAATATCCGTGTAGGTTTATACAATAATTTAGTTTTAAGACCCTTCCAATTCTGCCGAGCCTGCTGGTGGTTTTTTTCTTCTTTTATTTTTGACGTTAGACGATCAAAGCAAGATATCAAAATACTATGACACGGATCCCTCACTGATACAATGCTTTTTGAGATGCAGAAAACCGCTTCCAATTTGGACACAAACTACAGAAATTCTGTATGTTTGAAAAAGCCGAATCGAGTCAACATTTATATTTGCATCTCCAGAAAACGTAAAAAACCCAAATTGTGTCGCGTAATCTGATAATTAACTTCCGGTTATATTTATGTCCATTGGAGAACTGTGAGAAATGTGTCGTACTGTTATGTCACAGAAATGCTAGATGGTATTAAAGAGAAGGGAATTGCCACATCTTCAGTGATATTTCGTTAATGCAATGGGTAGAAGAGACTATTGCTAATTCATTTATACACAGTTTATATATAATATATATTCGTAATCAATTTGTGGACCGACACCTTAAGACAAGTGCTACTATAAAAGATACAACATACGAGCGTTTGGGCAAATCACCCTTTGTCCGAGTAAGACAGTAGTTGTTTGACCCGGCCCATTGGATTCTAAGTATACTTTAAGTGTTATCTTCTTAAATTTCAAAGTACAGTGAACCCTCAATATACCGGCATTCGTTACAATGGCACCCTCGTATTTCTTTTTTCAACATTTGCTGTCAAACAGTCTAGGGCTCGATAGACATCGAGTTACCAACATACTGTTTAAAACATATTGTTTGAAAAAGTGATCATATTTGTTCGCCATAATCAGCAGAAAATGTTAGTTATCCTGATTCAAACAATATGGGAAGTTGTTCGTTTGAATGTGACAATATTGTAGACTTCGATCCTTAGTTTACTTGCCCTATGTCTGTACGATTCATTCCAGAACAAGAATGTATCCATGAAAATCATTCTGCATTCTTCCATCTTGTACACATAAATGTAGATGTTAATGAAAGTATTCACATAGTAAGCGATATAAGTTACGGTTTGAAGCAATATTTGCATGGTGAGACCACCCTGTATGGATGGTATAAACACAAACACCATAGAGTATGCTAGAATAGGTATACTCAATAATTCGTACGCAAAAATATACACTCAGTACTGAGACAGTGGTTCTGAACGATAACCTATTGTTTGAGTTGATCGTGCTCGTCTTTTTATCTTGAACTGTCGTTGTGATGGCATTAATGATGTTACGTTGACGGCGCATTAAGTTCCAAATCTTCACGTATGCCAAAATAATGAACACATGATATATAGGATATAATATAGCCACGATAATTCTCACCGGTAAGAAAAGTGTCCATAACTCACATGCATCTAAGTCAAATGCACACTTCCTCCAAAATGTTAGTGTAACTGTGATTAGAGGAACAACTGTTTGGGTAACCCAGACATGAAATGTAAAACATCTCACGATACATTATTTATGTATTCCCTATACTTCATTGAAGCTGCTAGTGCCACCAGTTTTTCCAGAGTCAAGCCTGCAACAGAGGCAAGCGAGAGAAGCGTAAACGGAACAGACCCGACGATTCGGATATAAAATACTAAATCGTAATGAGCGTCCCCAAATAGAAGCATACAAACACTAGTCACAATGAGGAAAGCTGAACATAAAGCTTCACTGATCAAGTAAATGTAAGAAAGGCGCTTGATCTGACTCGGTAGTCGTCGGCATTTACGAAGAGTGACGATAGCGACGCACTGGCGACAGAGTGCAAAAAATGATATATGGATGGCACAGACGTTGATTAACTTTGTCCTCAGAGAGAGCTCATTCGTCACATTCACCAGTAATTCGGAGATGTTCTTGTTATTTGTGTGCCATTGCTTGACCGTAGAACTACCAATCTACAAATACACGATATACATTCCTAATACAAATAGAATACAATTACAGGGCTGTACTTCAGATCTATTAAAATCTCTAATTTCTCAGACAAACTGTATCTTGCTGCAACTCATTAGAATCGTATCGAAGATGCAATCCTAATGGGTTGCAGCAAGATACAGTTTGGCGAAAAAATATCAAAAGGATTTAATTACCGGTATAATTGAAATACAAGCTGTTAGGAATATTTCACTCATCAATTACTTTCGTCAGAGCTATAAAAACTGTAAATAAGAGATGATATTTTACCCTTTCCTTCACATTTATAAGCGTGTTTTTCACGCATTTGCAATCAGAGTAGACCCAGAGCATGTAGAAGCCGTCTGATCAGGGTTTGGTCTGCTAATGGAATTTGATAGCTCTGTTTCTTTACTTTCCAAAGTGGCTACAATATTCCGCCTTCCATATTTCATCTTAAATATTTTGTTAATGAATATTCAGTTGTTCAAGTATTGAAATTTGGAATAAACATAGAAGAGAAAGGGTCTTACCTACAACGCTGAATAAAGTAATGCATGAGTGGTTGTTTGATCGTAGTACTCCGCGGCTCGTGAAAATACCACGAATGTGATACAACCCTTCATATCGTCACTTCGAGTAGTATTCCATTTATTATATACATGTACCTGCTTTAAAAAGAACACAAAGGAACATTTTATTCAGAAACAGAAAACATAGTCCATAGTCCATTCATAATTGGCGCATTGATTATAACTATGGATCGTGTATTGCACGATCGTGCAATATGGAAAATTTATTTGAGAGGTTGCATTGCATGATCGAATGCAATCGTATTTTACTGCAGAAACTGACAGGTATATAATAAAGTATTTTACCCCGATAGTTCGAACACTTAAACATGTATCACTATCGGTCTTTAAGATAGGTGGCAGCTTAACCCATTTTCTCCCAGTGGATTCTTCCATGCTTATATATTGGATGAGTCTATCTTTTATCTAAGGGATGTCTGGTCTAAATTTTCATTTTTATTTTGCTTTATATTGAATTTCCTATCAGCAAACAGTGTAGACTCTGGTCAGACGCCGCATTATGCAGCATCTGATCAGAGTCTACACTGTTTGCCTACGTCCCATATATGGGATCGTGGGAGCAAATGGGTTAATGCAGAATGAATGTCATGCAGAGAGCTCCTATAGCAGCTTTCTGCGTGACTTTCACCCTGCATTAAGAAGCCACCAGCCTAAACATTCATCAATGTTCCACTACTAACATTTCGAAGTATCGAGTTTTTACTGTATTCCTAATTTCAAATGGAAGCTTGTATTTCAGTATTTTGTGAATCATCAAGTAAAGCACTTAGATTGTTGTTATATTGAAGAACATACACACACGATATTTATAGTTTTAATTAATCTCGGTCCGAGGTTATTCAATTTCCGAGTCCGAGTCCGAGATCATTCTCAGGTATCTGATTGGTCAGATTCTGTACAAGCTCAGAATCTGACCAATCAGATGTTTGAGGATGATCTCAGACTCCAGCGAAAAGTTTTATAGCCTCGGGGCTATTTTGATAGATATGTTACTTTAGTTTCTAAAATGGCTACAATGTTCCATCTTCCATATTTCATTACAACTATTTTGTCTAAGACTAGCCAGTACTTATTGAAATTTGGAATAAACATGGAAAGGGTTAAATCATTATTTCTTTCATAAATATTAATCAGGAAAACGGTTGACCGTCTCACAACGGAGGGGTTTTGGGCCGTAATAACCCAAACATGCATTTTCGTACGGCTAGGTATAAACTTGTTAGATTAGTTTAAACAGTTACATGTTCATCTTAACCATTTCCTTCATATAAACATGTTTTCACGCATTTGCATACAGAGTAGACCTAGATTAGACGGCTCCTATATCGGGGTATGTTCTGTTTGTGACATGATATACATCTGATTCTATAGTATTGTCAATGCAAAAACATCCCTTGAAAAGTTAATAAAAATTGAGCTAATAAATATTCATGTTATCATTATTTCTTACAATAGTACAGAACATGGAAAGGGTTAAGCACACTATTAAACCGTGGAGGGTAGATAGCAAACCTGTCATAACTCCAATATGTGGGGCGAACTCATGATAAAGTAATGAAAAATAAACGTAGACAAATGTGTTTGCTTAATGCAGGTCGAAAGTAACACGGAAAGCTCCATTAGGACCTTTCTTCAATTCTTTCGACCTGTATTAAGCTACCACCTGTCTGAAAGATCCACATTTAGACTTCTTAAAGGTCGCTTAGGGTAGTGAGGTACCTTCAGCACATGCCATCGGAAAACCGTATTTAATACTATCAAAAGTCACTGTTTTCCAAACCTAAATGGTTAGGGTTTGTTTTTAATTTACTTGATTATCCTTCAAAAGTATTATCAGTCCTGTCGAAACCGATATTTAAAATTCATTTAAATGTGCGAGTTCGAATGTGTTTAAACAGCGATAAGTCATCTTTCGGACTAAAGTTATTGCGTAAATATTTACCGTGTCATAGAATTTTGAAAAATACTGTCCATTTAGGTTAGTACAATATTTTAGTTTTAACCCTTTCCCTCATACACACGTGTTTTCACGCATTTTCAAACAGAGTAGACCCAGATCAGACGGCTCCTAGAGGAGCCGTCTGATCAGGGTCTGCTCTGTTTGCTAATAGAATTTGATAGATCTGTTTCTTTACTTTCTAAAATGGCTGCAATGTATCACCTTCTATATTTCATTATAACTATTTGTCCATGAATATTCAGTAGGTAATGAAATTTGTAATAAACACAGAACAGGGAAAGGGTTAAGACCCTTGCAATTCTGCCTTCCGCTAGTTTTTTTGACGTTAGACCATTAAAGCAAGATATCAAAATACTATGACACCGATCCCTCACTGATGCAATGATTTTTGAGATGCCGAAACCGCTTCTAATTGGGACACATACTACAGAAATTCTGTATTATTGAAAAAGCCGACTCCTTTATATTTGCATCTGCAGAAAACGTAAAAAAGAGAATATTCTGAAAATGGGTGATCGAAAGTAGAAATGCAAAAAGGGAAAATTTCAGACTCGGTTTTATTGAGTCTGTTCATGAGTAGTAATTAAAAGTGCAAATCTACTCAAGCCCCCTAGCACCGGCTTAAACAGTATTCAATTTTCAAAACTTAATAACATCAAAACTAATGATCCTGAAGGACCAGAAAATATAACAACAATGAAAACCCAAATTGTGTTGCGTAGTCTGATAATTAGGTTTTGATTATCTTTATGTCCAATGGAGAGCTTATATAGTGAGTTCCATTTATCTAACCCCCCCCCCCACACACACACACACACACACACACACACACACATACACACACACACACACACACACACACACACACACACACACACACACACACACACACACACACACACACGCACAGTGTATCTTGCTGCAACCTAAATGGTTAGGGTTTGTTTTTAATTTACTTGATTATCCTTCAAAAGTATTATCAGTCCTGTCGAAACCGATATTTAAAATTCATTTAAATGTGCGAGTTTGAATGTGTTTAAACAGCGATTAGTCATCTTTCGGACTAAAGTTATTGCAATTGGTCAATGTGTAAATAGTTAGCATGTCCAGAGAACCGTGTCATAGAATTTTGAAGAAAAAAAACTGTCCAATAAGGTTAGTACAATATTTTAGTTTTAAAACCCTTGCTATGGAATGCGGGTCGGGACATGCTAATTGTCATTTGCTAAACTGCCATTTGCCAAATGAAAAATTTACGGACGTGTTCTTCTCGCGCACATATGTACAGAAATTGGGTATATTACTGTTTGGATAAGGATACAAAACATATTGTAGAATGAAGCCCGCCGATCTGTCTAATCATTGGATCCGCCAAGCACTTTTCAGAGAAAAGAAACTACAATTAATGACAATATGGCAATTAGCAATTGGCATTTGGCAAATTAGCAATTAACATTTGGCAAATTAGCAATTGGCATTTGGCAAAATGGCATTAAGCAACTGGCAAATTAGCAATTGTCATTTAGTAATTGGCATGGTCCGATCCGCATTCCATGCGGTACTGACGAGGATCTTACTTCTATAAAATGTCTGGATAATATCATTCATAAAGAACACAAAACATATTGTGGAATGAAGCCCGCCTATCTGGATCCCGAAAAGGCAATGCGGTGGCGGTACTTGACCAACTAAACTGGCAAATTAGCAATTGGCATTTAGCAAGTAGCAAAAAAAAATTAGCATTTGGCAACTGGCAAAGTAGTAATTGGCATGTCCCGACTCGCAGCAATATATCAAAATACTATGACACCGATCCCTCACTGATGCAATGATTTTTTGAGATGCCGAAAACCGCTTCTAATTGGGACACATACTATAGAAATTCTGTATATTTGCATATTTGCATCTGCAGAAAACGTAAAAAAGAGAATATTCTGAAAATGGGTGATCGAAAGCAAAAGTAGAAAAGCAAAAAGGGAAAATTTCAGACTCGGTTTTATTGAGCCTGTTCATGAGTAGTAATTAAAAGTGCAATACTATTTACGCCCCCTAGCACCGGCTTAAGCAGTATTCAATTTTCAAAACTTAATAACATCAAAACTAAAGATCCGGAAGGACCAGAAAATATATCAACAATGAAACCCCAAATTGTGTTGCGTAATCTGATAATTAGGTTTCGATTATATTTATGACCAATGGAGAGCTTTTATGGTGAGTTCCATTCCTCTAACAACCCCCCCCCCCCCCCCCACACACACACACACACACACACACACACACACACACACACACACGCACGCACGCACGCACGCACGCACGCGCGCGCGCACGCAGTCTTCCACCCGATCATTTAAATAAGCCAGTTAACCATAAATCACTCATTAGAAACGTATCGTTTTGAGCTCATTTCCCCTAAGTTTTTTACGTTAGAAGGCATTAACGGTGTTAAGTTGACGGCGCATTATGTTCCCAATCTTCTCGTATGCACACGATAAGCCCTTCCTCATAAATGACTGAGCGGTCATTCGGACTGAAAGTAGACTATAACTGGGTACTTTACTTTATTTAAGTCAAATACATGCTGGGTGGTATTAAAGAAAAGGGAATTGCCACGGCTTCTTTGGTATCTTTAGTGATATTTCGTTAATGCAATGGGTAGAAGAGACTATTGGTTATTCATTTATACACAATTTAAAAAAGATATTTTCGTAATTCATTTGTCGGCCGTCACCTTAACACGATTTCTACTATAAAACATACAACAGACGATATTACCACATTAAGCCCTTACTCATAAATGACTGACTGTTTAAGTCACATAAATGCTGGGTTGTATTAAAGAAAAGGGAATTGCCACGACCCCTTTGGCATCTTCAGCGATATTTCGTTAATGCAATGGGTAGAAGAGACTATTGGTAATTCATTTATATACAATTTGAAAAAATATATTTTCGTAATTAATTTGACGGCCGACACCTTAAGACAAGTGCTACTATGAAATATACCAGAGACGAGAGTTTGAGCAAATATTTTTATACATTTTGTTCGAGTAAGACAGCGGTTGTTTGTCTCGGCCCATTGGATTCTAAGTATGCTTTAAGTGTTATCTTCTTACATTTCAAAGTGCATATTTCTTTTTTTCAACACTCGCTGTCTGGGGCTCCATAGGCATCGAGTTATCCGCTGCTTGTTTGAAAAAGTAATCACATTTATTCGCCATAATCCGCAGAAATAGTTGATCATCCTGATTCAAACACTATGGGAAGTTGTTCGCTGGAATGTAACAATATTGTAGATTTCGATCCTTAGTTTACTTGCCCTATGTCTGTACGATTCGTTCCAGAACAAGAATGTATCCATGAAAATCATTCTGCATTCTTTCATCTTGTACACATAAATGTAGAGGTTAATGAAAGTATTTACAGAGCTAGCGATATAATTCAAACATTGAAGCACTAACTGCATAGTGAGATCACCCTGCATGGATGGTATGAATACAAACAACATAGAGTATGCTAGAATAGGTATACTCAATAACTCGTACGCAAAAATTACACCCAATACTGAGACAGTGGTTCTAAACGATAACCTATTGTTTGGCTTGGTCGTGCTCGCCTTTTCACACTGACCTGTCGTTGTGAGGGCATTAATGGTGTTAAGCTGACGGCGCATTATGTTCCAAATCTTCACATATGCCAAGATAATGAACACATGATAAATAAAATATAACATAGCCACTATAATTCTCACCGGTAAGAAAAGTGTCCATAACTCACATGTATTTAAGGCAAATGCACACTTTCTCCAAAATGTCAGTGTAAATGTGATGCAAGGAAGAACTGTATGGGTAACCCAGACATGAAATGTAAAACATCTTATCGATACATTATTTATGTATTCCCTATACTTCATTGAAGCTGCTAGTGCCACCAGTCTTTCCAGAGTCAAGCCTGCAACAGAGGCAAGCGAGAGAAGCGTAAACGGAACACACCCGACAATTCGGATATAAAATACTACAACGTAATGGTCGTCCCCAAATAAAAGCAAAGAGACACTGGTCAAAATGAGGAAAGCTGATAATAAAGCTTCACTGATCAAGTAATTGTAAGAAAAACGTTTGATCTGGCTCGGTAGTCGTCGGCATTTACGAAGAGTGGCGATGGCGACGCACTGGCAACACAGTGCAAAGGATGTTAAATGAATGACGAATACGTTGATTAACTTTGTCCTCAGAGTGAGATCATTCGTCACATTCACCAGTAAATCGGAGATGTTCTTGTTAGTTGGAGACGTTTGTGTCATTTCTTGACCGTAGAACTACCAATCTACAAAGACATAATATAGTAATATATAAATGAAATATTCCTAATATAAATAGCATACAATCACAGAGCTGTAGATAACTTGCGTTCTGGTCTATTAAAATCTCTTATTTCTCAGCCAAATCGTATCTGGCTGCAATTCATTAGAATTGTCTCGGAAAGGCGATTCTAATGAGTAGCAGCAAAATACAGCTTGGCGAAGAAATATCAAAAGCATTTAATTATAGTTGAAATACAAGCTTCTATTTGTATTAGGAATATTTCACTTATCAATTGCTTTCTTCAGAGCTGTAAATAAGAGGTGTGTTTTAACCCTTTCCTTCATGTAAACGTGTTTTCGCGCATTTGCAAACAGAGTAGACCCAGATTTGACGGCTTCTTTGCGAGCCGTTTCATCTAGGTCTGCTCTGTTTGCTAATGGAATTTGGCATATGTGTTTCTTTACTTTCTAAAGTGGCTACATGTTCCACATTCCATGTTTCATTTTAACTATTTTGTTAATGAATATTCAGAATAAAACACGCGTCTTACCTACAACGCTGAATAAAGCAATGCATAATTGAATACTGAAAACCCCGATAGTTAGAACACATAACACATATACATGTATCACTATCGGACTTTAACCCATTTGCTCCCAGTGAATTCTTCCATGTTTATACATTTGATTAGTCTATATTTTATCTAAGGGATGCCTGGTCTAAATTTTCATTTTTGTTTTGTTTTATATTGAATTTCCTATCAGCAAACAGTGTAGACTGCAAAATGCGGCGTCTGATCAAAGTCTACACTGTTTGCCAACGTCCCATATATGGGATCGTTGGAGCAAATGGGTTAAGATAGGTGACAGCTTAATGCACGGTGAAAGTCATGCAGAGAGCTCCTATAGCAGCTTTCTGCATGACTTTCACCCTGTATTAAGCAGCCACCTGCCTAAACATCCATCAATGTTCCACAACTAAAATTTCGAAGTATCGAGTTTTTTACTGTATTCCTAATTTCAAATGCAAGCTTGTATTTCAGTATTTTGTGAATCATCAAGTAAAGCAGTTAGATTGTTGTTACATACAAACACGATACTTATAGTTTTTGTTTCAGTTGTATAACCTAACGGGCGACTCTGTAACGTTAGCCTGAATTCTACAAAGTAAACGTTTGTTATCATTAATGGTCGTCATTTTCATCTTTAACCCTTAAATGGACTATTCCAAATTTCAAACAGGTCAAGCTTATAGTGAATATTTAGGGATGTTTCTAAAGAAAAGTGTAACATGACAAACAGTGCAGACCCTTGGTCTACACTGTTTGCAAAGGACATTAGTGACTCGTGACCCGCACTGTAAGGGCTAAATTCCAAGTATATTCATTTTCTCTACCAAAAAATACAGTCAGTGTCAAAACTGTTGGGATAATAGCAATGTTGACCAAATGTGCTAAATAGACGATCTTACATGAGTGTTCATTACAAATTTCAAACTTTATCACTAAGGAAAATGATTTTAATGACAAACAGCACTGATTCTCATCAGAGGGTTCCAACAGGAGCCCTTTGATCTGGATCTACACTGTTTGTAAAGGTATTATATACATGATACACATTTTAAGGTTTAAATTATTTTGAAACAGAATATTTCAACCAAGACATCACAACCAAATTATTGCCAATGGCCACTGCCAGAGTTCAATAGTTCGTTCACTTGGATGCACAAACACACGTTTGAACAAACAGAGACTAAAATGCTACCAATATTAACTATCATTATTCCTAATTAAGGTGTCATTTTCCCTGATTGCTAATAGTACAGGGCTTATTTGTATAAATCATAATTACTTTGAAAGGATAACTTGATTAACCCTTTTAATGCTGAATTTTCAAAATTCAAACAGGTCAAGCGTATCGTGAATGAATATTCAGGAATTGCTTTTATAAAACAAATGTAACATGACAAACAGTGGAGACAGGTGAAATGCGTTTTTCCCGATGTTAAGGGCCATATTTTCCCGAACAGAAAACGTTAAATACTTGAGCTAATTACACTGTTTTCTCCTTTATTCCCTTTTCAATCAATAACTAAGAATACTGTTTCATTTCTGAAGTTTGTTTTGAAATACAGTTAGTTATTATTTAAAAAGCATACATATACCAGTAGAATTGATTGATATTATGAGTTGTTAATGTAGGCGTCGTTTTGCTTCCCCTCAGGGGCCTCATACTGTAAGGTAAGGGCATATATCAATCTGCGATCCTAGTTCACCGTGTAATAACCTGCTTATTACATTTGTGGATAGAAAGGGATCTTCCAAATGTATTAATATCTCAAAGGATTGAAAGAATCAGACGTTAGTAAAACTTTCAGCAGATCAGATATTAAGTAGACGCTATTAAACTTAATTGAGAGAATGGCGCAAAGTGAAGCCGGTCGGCCATTTTTTTTGTTGTAGCAATGAAACGAGGCCCTCGACGGGGAAAATTCCATTGTTGCTTATGACTCCGTATATACATCATAATGTTGAGGGACACACGACCTTTATACATGGCTAATTGACAAATCGAAATCGAGGATTTTACTTTGCAGCATAATAAAATATCGTTGACTCATTTGCAAACAGAGCAGATCCATATAAGATATTATTAGTTATACAGATCATTGTCGGGGTATCTGACTTTTTGTTTCCTGCTGAGGAAAATCATGTATTTTCCTCAGCAGGGAATAAAAAGTCATTTATCCCGCCAATGATCTGTATAACGATATTATTATACTGCAAAGTTTAATATTTGTGGCAGTTGATTAGCGTTGTTAATGTAGGCGTCGTCTTGCTTCCCCTCAGGGGCCTCATACTATAAGGTAAGGGCTTATATCACACTGCGACCCTAGTTCACCGTGTATAATAACCAGCTCATTTCATTTGTGGATAGAAAAAGGATCTTCCAAATGCATTAGTTTCTCAAAGGATTAAAAGAATCACACGTTAGTAAAACTTTCAGCAGATCAGTGGTTAAGAAGACCCTATTTTTCAACACGAGAACGATTAAACTTAATTGAGAAAATGGCGCGATTCCGACGTCATTTGGATGACGTCAAAATGACGGTTTTATAATATTCAAACAAATGGGCGTTGGAAGGAGCGCCTATACTGCAATTTACAGGTACGTGTGCTGTGCGTGTGCATAAATAAAATCTGAATCGAGTTGGTTGTGGATTGTCTTTGTAAAAGCGGGGGTTTGGGGGCTAATCGATATGTGCACAAACACTTTGACAACATTTGCAGCATCAGAGCAGAATAAGACATTCGCCACGTATCGGGTTCATTTACATTGTTATAGATCTACAACTTTAACAAAAATGTTTCTCAATTGATAACTTTGTTCCGCCCCAAACTCTTGTTATTTCGTTTGAGAACGGTAGTTTGGATCGAATCGACGAAGTGAAGCTGGTCGGCCATTTTTATTTTGTTGTAGCAAGGAAGCGAGGCACTCGACGGGGGAAATTCCATTGTTGCTCATGACTCCGTATATACATCAGAATTTAGAGGGATACACGGCGTTTATACATGGCTAAAAGACCAATCAAAATCGAGGATTTTACTTTGCAGTATAATAATACCTATTGGATCCTTCTGATCAGAGTTTGCTGTAGTTGCTATGAAAACAAAACTAGAGCTGAAACTAGTTTCTTCAGGATTACAATTTCCCTTGTTCATATGCCAAAACAAACATCCAGCTAGTTAGTAATCATTAACCCTTTCCTTTATATAAACGTGTTTCACGCATTTGCATTTAGAGTACACCCTATAGGAGCCGTCTGATCAGGGTCTGCTCTTTTCCTTATGAAATTTGATAGATCCGTTTCTTAAATTTCTAAAGTTCTAACTTTCACATTTCCTTATAACATATTTGTTTATGAATATTCAGTAGGTATTAGCAATGAATTCGAATTCGAAATTAAATGTAGAACAGGGAAAGGGTCAAAATACTGTCTTGCTGCTACTAAATTGCTTATAAATGTTATATAACTTAGTCACACAGAGCTGCTTTAGATCAGGTGCGAATTTAGGAAATCTAAGTATTACTAATGAAAAAGTAGTAATGTCAATTTCTCTGCTAAACACTGTCTTTTCTCATTAGAATCACATCTAAGAGGCTTTTCTAACGAGTAATATTAGGACAGAGTTGGAGAAATATAAGATTTTGATAAAACATTACGCGCCTTATCTACACAACAGTTGTTCACCCTAATCCTCAACTAACTGCTTAACCCAGTCCCTCTTAGACTGCGTTTAGACCCAACCTCTTTGAATAAATCTACCGAAAAGGAGCATTTACTAGTGAAAAGGAACATTTTAGAATCGTGTACTTTTGAAATGTTTGTGATAAATAGAGCATTTGCTCCTATGGAGCAAATGCTCTATTTATCACAATTCTACAACTTTAACAAAAATGTTTCTCAATTGATAACTTTGTTCCGCCCCAAACTCTTGTTATTTCGTTTGAGAACGGTAGTTTGGATCGAATCGACGAAGTGAAGCTGGTCGGCCATTTTTATTTTGTTGTAGCAAGGAAGCGAGGCACTCGACGGGGGAAATTCCATTGTTGCTCATGACTCCGTATATACATCAGAATTTAGAGGGATACACGGCGTTTATACATGGCTAAAAGACCAATCAAAATCGAGGATTTTACTTTGCAGTATAATAATACCTATTGGATCCTTCTGATCAGAGTTTGCTGTAGTTGCTATGAAAACAAAACTAGAGCTGAAACTAGTTTCTTCAGGATTACAATTTCCCTTGTTCATATGCCAAAACAAACATCCAGCTAGTTAGTAATCATTAACCCTTTCCTTTATATAAACGTGTTTCACGCATTTGCATTTAGAGTACACCCTATAGGAGCCGTCTGATCAGGGTCTGCTCTTTTCCTTATGAAATTTGATAGATCCGTTTCTTAAATTTCTAAAGTTCTAACTTTCACATTTCCTTATAACATATTTGTTTATGAATATTCAGTAGGTATTAGCAATGAATTCGAATTCGAAATTAAATGTAGAACAGGGAAAGGGTCAAAATACTGTCTTGCTGCTACTAAATTGCTTATAAATGTTATATAACTTAGTCACACAGAGCTGCTTTAGATCAGGTGCGAATTTAGGAAATCTAAGTATTACTAATGAAAAAGTAGTAATGTCAATTTCTCTGCTAAACACTGTCTTTTCTCATTAGAATCACATCTAAGAGGCTTTTCTAACGAGTAATATTAGGACAGAGTTGGAGAAATATAAGATTTTGATAAAACATTACGCGCCTTATCTACACAACAGTTGTTCACCCTAATCCTCAACTAACTGCTTAACCCAGTCCCTCTTAGACTGCGTTTAGACCCAACCTCTTTGAATAAATCTACCGAAAAGGAGCATTTACTAGTGAAAAGGAACATTTTAGAATCGTGTACTTTTGAAATGTTTGTGATAAATAGAGCATTTGCTCCTATGGAGCAAATGCTCTATTTATCACAATTGCTTCAAAAAGTGACTTTTACAGAGGCGTCAAAATGCGTCAGTAGGAGGGAATGAGTTAAGTGATTGAAGAAAATACCAAAACAAATACATAACAAGTGTTCACCCAATCCTCATAACTAACTGCTTAACCATTTGCCTGTTCTACATGTATGTTTATTCCAAATTTCAATACCTACTGAATATTCATGGATAAAATAGTTATAATGAAATATGGAAGGTGGAACAGTGTAGCCATTTTAGAAAATAAAGAAACACATCTTTCAAATTCCAATTAGCAAACAGAGTAGACCCAGATCAGACGGCTCCTATGTTTCCTATAGGAGCCCTCTGATCTGGGTCTACTCTGTTTGCAAATGCGTGAAAACACGTTTACATGAAGAAAAGCGTTATGTGATGGTAGAAAATACCACAACATTTAAAGCTGAAGAATACATTGTCAGTGACCTTACTACAACTAAAACTTAACCACGAGATATGAATTGAGAATATCTGTTTCTTAACCATTTACTCCATAAATACGTCTGTGCAAACAGGGTAGAACCAGACCGGACGGCTCCTATAGGAGTCGTCTGATCAGGGTCTGCTATGTTTGCTTATGATATTATATAGTTATGAATCAGGGTCCATGCTTATAAAGCTTTTAGTTGAGTCTGAGTTTCGTTCTCAAGCTTTTGATTGGTCAGATTTGAGTTCTCAAGCTTTTGATTGGTCAGATTTGAGCCAAAGGCTCAAATCTGACCAATCAAAAGCTTGAGAACGATCTCAGACTCAACTAAAAGCTTTATAAGCATGGACCCTGGTTTCTTCTATGGCCAAATATTCCGTGTCGTTGTGCTATTATAACAATTAATCTTATCAATAGTAATGATGTCATTGTTTCTTACATAAATATTCATGAGGTAAAGGGTTAAGCCTATCCCACAGTTAACCCTTTACCTGTTCTACGTTTATTTCAAATCTCAATACCTACTGAATATTCATGGACAAAATAGTTATAATGAAATGTGGAACGTGGAATATTATAGCCATTTTAGAAAGTAAAGAAACAGATTTTTCAAATTCCACTAACAAACATAGCAGACCCTGATCAGACGGCTCCCATAGGAGCCGTCTGATCTGGGTCTACTCTGTTTGCAAAAGCGTGAAAAGACGTTTGTATGAGGAAAAGGGTTAAAATTAATATCTGCTCAATTAAGAATTAGGTACAATTTTGACTACTTCCGATTCGATCAAGCATATGAGAAAGTATTGACCGACTGGCAAACTGCTTGGTTCCTAATGAGATGCTGAGTCACTCGGCGTCTCATCCGGATAGAAGCTCTTAGGGAGAAGTTAGGGAGAAGAGATAACCGTTTATGTCATAAAAACGCAATCCAATTTCTCGATCTTACAATTATGACTACAGTAAAACCTCTCTATAACGGCCACTAAATTACATCAAGTATTTTGGGTTAAAGGCAGGTGGTTGCTTAAAGCAAGGTGAAAGTAAAACAGAACGCTCCTGTAGGAGCGTTCTGTTTTACTTTCACCTTGCTTTAAGCGGCCACCTGCCCTAATATACCAAATAATTAACACCTTTTAGTGGCAGTTATAGAGAGGTTTTACTGTATTTCTAACACTTGGGTTTGCAGCGCACATAATTTAAAACTTGAAAATAGAGGTGTAAATGTATATTTAAAATAGAAAACAGTATTCATAAATGTTCATAATTTATGTGGTTTATCAATCTGTTTATTTATTTTTGTTGTTTTATCAATTTGTTTATTTCACAATTTTATAATATTGTATAATAATATTTTATAATAAATAAAATGCCGTAAAACATTCCATTTATGAGAGATCAGATTCGTTTTATTTTTTCAGATTACTTACAGAATATTATAGTAGACGTTTCTTTCAATGAGTTTTGAGACAGTGGAGGACTTGTTATCATCACGGAATAAAACATACCTTCAAGTGAATAATATCTAGTATTATCTGCGCCAGTTTCTGTGTTTGTCTACCAGATGGTAGGCTTTAATTCTTCGTCTGTGAAATATGTTTGCTTCTCTTTGACCACAAGACAAAATACCAAAGCAGCGACTGGCCAAATGATACCTGTCTTTTATAACGAAAACTGGCTAATTACTTAATAATCCACGTGGCTTGTCCGCTGAAGGCGTGAACATTGGTTTTCTTCCAACTAGGTAAAATTGATAAACAAGATACAAGATACAAGATACAAATCTTTATTCGGCATAAACTAGCATAAGCATATTCATAGCCATCAATATATATGAACAAATAAATATCTACATACGTAAAGAGCAATGACATGGAAAGTTATATTCTTCATTCAGTCAAATTTACAGAGAAGTATAGACTGATTAGAGTTATGGTAAATTAAATAAATGAATGTATTTTCTTATTTTGGGTATATGAATGATGCGGCAGAGATTGTGAATTTTTTTAGTTTTCTAATTTTCACTTCTAAGTTTGGATGCATTGTAAATAAATTTCGAGAGATTACGGATAATTCTTGGTGATTTAGATGACATCAAGTTTTTAAATTTGTGAGTATTTGGCCACCGACAGAAGTTATGAGAAAAATATTGTCGTCGTAATTCATTGAATTTCGGACATACTAAGAGGAAGTGGTATTCGTCTTCTATCATGTTCATGTTGCAATTTTTACAGATTCTTTCTGTTCTTGGTATATTTAAATGTCTGCCTTTCTCAATAGCTAAATCATGTGAAGAGAGTCTAAATTTGGTAAGGGCGATTCTGTAACTATCAATATTTATGTAGCTAAGGTAGTTTTCTATTTCGAGGTTTTCTTTGTACTTACATGTACAGTATGACATTAGTCGACTTGAATTGTTGATACTATTATGCCAGTTTTGCTTGTAAGAATCTATGAGTCGTTGTTTAATGACATTAAAATTTATCGTGATATTCTCTTGCATTATCCATACATCTGACATTCCTATTTCATCAAGAATTTTTTTTACATGTGATGCCCAATTTGTACCGCCATATGTGTTGTTATTATTTGCGTCTTGTTTTAACATATTGTATATTATCTTTACAAGTGTATTATTTTCAGATTGGATCATTTTTATCCAAAATTTTATTATTAAGATTTTTCGGCGTATCTTCATAGGATATCTACCTAGCTCTCCATACAAACCATCAAGATTAGTACTTTTTCGAACACATAATACCTTTCTCAGAACTTTACAGTGTATTAGTTCTATATTTTTACATTCGTGGTATCCGAAAATTTCGGATCCGTAATTAAGTATAGATCCTACTAGGCTGTCAAAAAGTTTACACTTATCTGTTATAACTAGATCTAACTGGTTAAAAATTATAAATAAATTGTGCATAGCAAATAAGGAGTGTTCGGCTAATTTTTTCTGTGTTCGGAACCAATTTCCGTTTTTGAACATGTTTATACCGAGGTATATAAACATGGGCGTGTGATTAATGTCTTCACATTATAAAGTCAAACTTTGATGATAAATAATAATTAAGAAAAACTGAAAAACGAAAACAATTTTCTGGATAGTGTTTGTATTTATCAATTATGCTGCGTTTACACTTAGCCACGATGTCAACGATCTCCACGATTTGAGAGAAGTGTGTTGAGCGACGGGGTCGGGGGTCGAATCTTGGTGGTCTTGAAGGAGCTTGGGGGAATCGTGATGATCGCAAGGGTCGTGACAAACTTTTTGACGGTCAAAAATTTGCCACGATTATCCCGATTGGTTATATTTTGAACGAGTGCAATAAAACGTGGAAATCTTAGCAGAGCGTAGTACAGCTTAACAGACCTTAACATAGCGCATCGAACCTGGAAACTCCATCGTAAGGGATCTGTGTGAACTTGGAAAACACGATTCTTAAAGTTCCACTAAGAATCTATCACGTTTCTTTCACGCTTTATCACTCTCTTCTACGGTTCGTCCAGAAATAATTCGATTACGCTACGACACGTTCTGTTACAATAAGCCTGACCCCCCCCCCCCCCCCCCACACACACACACACACACACACACACACACACCACCCCGTGCTGATAAGTTCGGATAAGTTCCAGCACGATTTTTACTTGTTGACTCCGCGCTCTGCAAGATATGTGTCACACTTTTCATGATATCAGTTTTGAAGATGCCTACTAAAAGAGGACGGAAAGGTTCTGCCAAGAATGGCCATGTTGTCCTACTCTTCCCCACCATCACAACCGGCGACTGAAGAAGCTCCAGAAAATGTCCTTGTGGAGCCGGGGGGAAAGAACCTACCGCATCTGATAAGAAAAACCCCCACATCAGCCAGCCGTGGCCTTTACCATGGCCTAAGCCAGCAGGTCCTATGCCTTCTCTTCCGTCTTCTCCTTCTTCTCTCTTCTCTCTTCCATCTTGTCCTGTTCCGTCCTTTGTTGCTGCTGTTGATTCGCCTTCTTCGAGCAACTATACATGTACATTGTATATGCATAGATAACAACTGCCATTTCAACATCTTTTTCATAACTTGGATTCATTAGATTTATACCGGTAGCTCGTTTCTCTTTTGAATCTCGTGAGAGAATGAGAGGACGGCTCATGCCTCCTTTCTACACTCCAATCGTGTTCAAAACGCGGCAATCTTGAACAAATCATTGCCATAAATCGTAGGAGAGCTTAACAGCACTTAATAACGCGATAGATCTAAACAGAACGTAGCAAAACGTAGTAGCATATCGTGGTAATCATTAGAGAACGTTAGAGGACGTGGCAGATCTTCACAGGAATCGTGTTGGTTTCGTAACAAAACACAACATGATGTAGTAAAACACACAGAGGACTAACAAAGCTTGGAAAAGCGTAGTTAAATTTTTTTCAATAAATCCTGACGTCTCTGTACTTTTCTTTTCGTAGACATCGTGGATATTGTGGCTGAGTGTAAACGCAGCATTAACAGTTTAAAATGACAAAATACTTCCATATGTTGTCAAAATGGGAATAAACGCACCTGCACAGTCGATTGGGAAAAAACCCCAGAGGCATGTTATAGATACTGTAGGGCTTTGGACAGCGGGCAAACAGAAGATGTAGGCTAAATTGTTCGTTTGTATGTTTGTTTGTATAGATAACCTATTGTCATTAATGTTTTCGGAATATGCACCGCTGTGCGAGATACACCGTTCCAATCTCCTTGCAGATGTCAGTCAGTCAAAGGTCAAGGTCACAGTGACCTTCAACTCAAAATCTTGTCAGCTGAATAATATGTATTAGGCGTGCTGTCTTCATATTTAGTAGGTAGGTTGGTCATGGCTAGTAGATAACCCCTATTGATTTTGAGGTTAGTCGGGCAAAGATCAAGGTCATAGTGACCTTCAACTCAAAAATCTTGTCCGCTCAAGAACTTGACAAGTATTAAGTGTGCTGCCTTCATACTTAGAAAGGTTGGTCATGGCCAGTAGATGACCCCTATTGATTTTGAGGTCAGTCGGGCAAATGTCAAGGTCACAATGACCTTCAATAAAAAAAATGTCCGCTCAATAACTTTACAATTATTGGGTGTGCTGTCTTCATGCTTAGTAGTAAGGTTGGTCATGACCAGTAGATGACCGTTGTTGATTTTGAGGTCAGTCGGGCAAAGGTCAAGGTCACAGTGACTTTCAACTAAAAAGTCTTGTCCGCTCAATAACTTGATAACAATTGGGTGTGCTGCATTCATACTTAGTAGGGTGATTGTTCATGGCAATTAGATGACCCCTATTGATTTTGAGGTCAGTCGGTAAAAGGTCAAGGTCACAGTGACCATCAATTCAAAAAAACATTGTTCGCTTAATAACTTGATATATATAACTCTCCTATATAACATTGTGCTTGTTACGACAGCACATACTTCGGGCGCATTATGATATGACACATGGAGCTCTTGTTTTACTATTTTTAATGTTCTCATTAATATTCATCAGTATGTAAATAAGGTAATTTAAAGAAATAAGCTCGAAATAAAATCACAATGTATTATCATCAATTTGGTACCAGTTTTATAGGTTTAGGACAAAAACTGGCTGTAATATGGGCGATTTTGCAGGTACGGGGGGGAGTGGCGGGGTGGAAACGGTTAAAATACACATAGCCTAAAATAATTTATACTCGAGTAAATTCGCGATTCTGATTCAGTAGACTTTTCTGAACATTTTGGTACCCATGAAAAAAGTCTGGGGTGCACGGTAGACCCCACTGACTCCCAGAGTACCAGTGTCAATATCCATGCACTTTACATCTTCAATGATTGTTCTGTTTTTGTCATACCTAAACCCAATTCCATAGAACTAAACAGCAACATTAACACTACTATTGACTATATAATTGCAGCTGTAGATTTCTTTGTACATACAGTCCTAGTATTGTGAAAAAAAACAAGCCTTTTCTAAACTTACTGGCAAGACTCGTGACTTCTGTTGAACCATTTACTCCACAAATGAGCATTTCTACGCATTTGCAAACAGAGTAGAACCAGAGCAGATAGCTCCTGTAGAAGTACTCTGATCAGGGTCTGCTCTGTTTACCTATGGAATAATATAGAACTAAATCTACAGTTTCTGCCAGGGCTGTGCTGTAATAAATAGTAAGCTAATTAATAGTCATATACATTAATTATTTCATAAATATTCATGGATTAAAGGGTTACAAGGAATCTCAACACTTTCGCTTTACTGCCATTATATAATAATTATTGTTTAACATTCTCCTACGCCATGAATATTCATGTAAGAAATAATAATACAGAGTGACATATAAATTTGGGTACTCGGATAATAAAATCGCCATTTCTCCACCAAACCCTAAGTTGTGACCACTCTTTAGAATCGTCTCAAAGAGATGATTCTAAAGAGTGGTCACAACATAGGGTTTGGTGGAGAAATAAAGAAGTTACTCTTGAAAATGTTTTTAATTTACGCATCTTATCTGGACCTCTGAATTCATATCATGAATGATAATTGGATCATTTTTAATGGCATGTAAACAGATGAAATGTTGTCCATGGCAGAAACTATAGAAATATATCTATATTATTCCAGAAACAAACAGAGCAGACCCTGATCAGACGGTTCCAACAGGAACCTTCTGATCAGGGTCTGTTATGTTTGCAAAGGTGCCGAAATCGTCAATATGAAGGAAAAGAGTTAGATGTGGCGCGTACATGTATACATGAAATATAATAAAATACAATGGTCAGAGTCTTTGTCCAAAGGTATGCTAATGTGTCTGTCCTATTTTAGAATTAAATATTATCAGTTCAATGATTTTGTGAAATAGTGATTTCTCGCTCGCATCCGCAATTGTTCAGAAAACATCACACTTAGCATCTACGAAGACAAATACGGTATTACCGCTTGTTTTATTATCATTTGACCTCGTGAACATTTCCCCTCGTCTGTATACAGCTTTAACAAGAACTGATGAGAAATTTGCGGACCTTCTGTATTCCAATTATCATATACAGTGGAACATCGATATAAACCGAATTTCAAATGCCCATACAAATTAGTTCGAGATAACAGAGGTTCGACTCATCCAATTTATACTCTGATCAACATCTCAAGTTCACATGCGTTTCTAGATATGTATAGTGATACATTTTAGAGTAGGGCATCGCGCCCGGGTTTCTCTGTATCCTCTCCCTCCCTTTGGGGCGTCCAATTAGCCCATAGTGAGCAGAAACGGACGTTAATCAACACAAACAAACAAACAAACATTTTAGAACAATTCTGTATTGTAAATTTTGGAAAGACCGAACTTTTAGTTCGAGTTAATCCGAAGTTCGAGTTATCCATGTTCGATATATCGGAGTTCAACTGTACAGTGGAACCTCGATATATCGAACTTCAAGTGTCCATACAAAGTACAAACGTTCGAGTGGTCCGATTTTCAATATGGACAATTCCACCAGTTCACAACTTAACCCTTCCCCTGTTCTATGTGTATTCCAAATTTCAATGCCTACTGAATATTCATGGACAAAATAGTTATAATGAAATATGGAAAGCGGAACATTGTAGACATTTTAGAAAGCAGAGAAACAGATCTATCAAATTCCATTAGGAAACAGAGCAGACCCTGATCAGACGGCTCCTCTAGGAGCCGTCTGATCTGGGTCTTCTCTGTTTGCAAATGCCTGAAAACACGTTTGTATGAGGGAAAGGGTTTATGCAAGTCTAAAGTAATGCTGAAAGCTTGTTCTATTATCATCTGGCCCTGTGAACATTTTACCTCGTCTGTATACGGCTTTCACAAGAACTAATGAGAAATTTGCGGATCTTCTGTATTCCAATTATCATATATGTACCGTAGAGTCACTTGAAAGAAGCTGCTTTATAATGCATATAAGTTAATCATGTAAGAAATAATGACATTATGAATATTTATTAGCAGAAATTTAACAATGGCATACAGTTGAACCACAATAGCTCGAACTCGGATAACTCGAACTTCCTAATAGCTCGATCCTTCCAAAACTATCAAAATAAAATTATTCTAAAACGTATCACTACGCATATCTAGAAACAAATGTGACAACTTAATGCAGGTCGAAAGTGACGCTATATGAGCTTTAAGCATTACTTTAATAGACCTGTGAATTGGGAAATTGTGCAGATTATAAATCGGTTGACTCGAAACTCTGTTATCTCGAAGTAAGTTGTATGGTCCGTTGAAGTTCGAGATATCGAAGTTCAACTGTATACGCATAGGATGTTTTGGTATTTCTAGAAACAGTACATTGAGACTTATTAAAATTTCATAAGCAAGCAGAAGAGACCATGATCATACGACTCAGTACGTACTTACAATAAAGTAGTGTGGCATTTCCTGTTATGTACATTAACCCATTTGCGCCCAGTGGATTCTTCCATGTTTATGTATTGGATTAGTCCATTTTTATCTAAGGGGTGACTGGCCTAAATTTTCAATTTTGTTTTATTTTAATAATTTTATATTGAAATTCCTATTCAGCAAACAGTGTAGACTCTGACTAGAGGCCGCATTAAGCAGATCAGAGTCTACACAGTTTGCCTACGCCCCATATATGGGATCGTGGGAGCAAATGGGTTAAAGCTTAATACATTAGGAACATTCAAATGTATTAATGAAACCTTTTGTTCACTAACCAAAGTTTTATAATCATGCTGCATTTCTGTCTACTTCTTCTTACACTCGTAGTCTTCTGTGATACAATGTTTTATGTCCGCAATACATTCGAACATAAGTCACAACTGTAAAACATTGGTTTTGACTCCACTACACTAGCAGAGCATGGTTGAAATGGTTGCTTTGATTGAACGATCATTACTTTTTTAAATCGCATTGTCACTTCAGTTACCTCCCCTGTCCCCATCAGTCCCTATTCTTTTTGTCGCCTCACTGCTTCCCCGGCGCTTCTAATACTCAGTTGACTTAGGGAATCACAAAGTGAGATTATTTAAGTGGTGTCCTTTACCATCGAAACTCTACTTTTCACAATTGGGATTCAATGCCTGACCTTGTTCAAAACACTACGCTGAATTTTGTTCACATAAATCGACTCTCACGATTCCACAGTACTACACGACCAAACTCCTCATGATTCAATAGTACTCCTCGCAACTCAGCTTTACTCTACAGTACCAAATGCACTCATCACAACTCAACTGTACCCTTCTGGACCCATCGGTACTCCTCATAACTCAATAGTCCTCCTCAAAACTCAAAAGTACTCATCACAACTCTCAACAGTACTCATCGATCCCAACTCAACAGCACTCATATCTCAACAGTACTTATTCATCATAACTCAAAATACTCATCACAACTCAATTTAGTACTCCTCCCAATTCAACAGTAAAGTCAGTAATCCTCACAATTCAACAGTACCCATCACAACTCAACATTACACATCCATCACAACTCAAAAGTTCTCACAATAACTCAACAGTACCCATTACAACATAACAATACTCCTCACAACTCAACAGTAGTCATAACAACTCAACATAGCTCCTCACAACTCAACATTACTCCTCACAACTCAAATTTACAAATTTCAATACCTACTGAATATCCATGGACAAAATATTCACAATGAAATATGGAAGATGGAACAGTGTAGCCATTTTAGAAGGTAAAGAAACAGATCTATCAAATTCCATTAGCAAACAGAGCAGACCCAGATCAGACGGAGCCGTCTGATCTGGGTCTACTCTGTTTGCAGATGCCTGAAAAAACGTTTATATGAGGGAAAGGGTTAAGATGAATAGCTTAACTTATTCCCTCATGTAGACGACTTATTACTGCATCTTTGCAAACAGAGTAGACCAAGACGAAATAGCTCCTTTGTTTGCTTCTGAAATAATATATGTCTCAGCCAAACTTTCTCTTGTTTATGTATAATTATAAGCATTCAGTGCATGAGTATGCATGCAGTAATATATTCAATTAATAACAATGGAGACAATGGATAAATAGATCTGTATCCATGCTTATAAAACGTTTTAGTTGCGTCTGAGTTCGTTCTCAAATTTTTGATTGGTCAGATTTGAGCCAAAATGGATAAATAAATCTGTATCCATGCTTATAATTTTTTTTAGTTGAGTCTGAGTCAAAGGGTCAAATCTGACCAATCAAAAGCTTGTGAACGAACTCAGACTCAACTAAAAAGCTGTATAAGCATGGACCCAGAAATAAATGAAACTGTTCCAGACCAGACAAAATACTTTACAGCGTGTTAAAGGTAAAAGTCAAATACTTAACCACTTCCTGCATATAAACGCCATTTCACGCTTTTGCAAACAGAGTAGACCCAGGTCAGACGGCTCCTATAGTAGCCATCTGACCTGGGTCTACTCTGTCTGCGTATAGAGTTATAAAAATCTGATACTACAGTTTTTATCTAAGACAACACTTATCCTTTAACCCTTTCCCTGTTCTGCATTTAGGCAAAATTTCAATACCTACTGAATATTCATTAACAAAATAGTTATAAATAAATATGGGAGATGACCCATTGTATACATTTTAGAAAGCAGAGAAACAGATCTATCAAATTATATAAGCAAACAGAGCAGACCCTGATCAGACGGCTCCTCTAGGAGCCGTCTGATCTGGGTCTACTCTGTTTGCAAATGCGTGAAAACACGTTTATATGAGGGAAAGGGTTAAAGTTTTTCCTTTAGATATCAAGTTAATGCATACTCATAAGTGATCAATTCACGCAAAAAATGTATCAAAGAGTTATCTGATGTACAGAAATAAACTTCTATTGACTAGGCATAGTACTGTACTTCTCACTTTGAACAACCAAGCCAGGCACTGCACTGCGTTGGCATTTGTTGATACAGTAAAACCTCTCTTAACCGGCAGTTAAATTTAGTATGAACATCGGTCTTGGAGACAGGTGGCAGCTTAATGCAGGGTGAAAGTCATGCAGAAAGCTCCTAGAGAAGCTTTCTGCATGACTTTCACCCTGCATTAAGCAGCCACCTACCTAAAAGTATCTAAATTATTATCTACTAGAATTCCGGTTAAGAGAGGTTATACTGTACTTGCTAATACATGTATAAACAAATACGTGTCGGATTCAGGGCACTTTCTATCTACCGGGCTTACAATTAAACCCTGTTTTAAGTGACGACTGGCTGACAGATATACTTAACTCTTTGCAAGCTAGCGGCGAAACTGTGATTACTTATGTAAACAGTTTGGGTCCAGATGAGACGCCGCATAATGCGGCATCTCACCAGGATCCAAACTGTTTGTCATCTTGATCATATTTTTGCAAAGAAATGAGAGGAAAAAAATTAAGAATTGAAGCAGACGATAATTGTTGCAGATGAATAAATATAATTAACGTGCAAAGAGTTAACCATTTTCAAACAGTAAGCGGTTCTTCATTTATTGGAAATATGAGTATTAAAAAGCAAATGACTGCTTTATACAGGGCAA
Organism: Azorinus chamasolen; assembly: GCA_963576725.1. Classification (NCBI taxonomy): domain Eukaryota; kingdom Metazoa; phylum Mollusca; class Bivalvia; order Cardiida; family Solecurtidae; genus Azorinus; species Azorinus chamasolen. Next base: position 75,394,995 of record OY755243.1, read on the forward strand.
AAGTAATACAGAAATGTCCTATAGGAGCTTTCTGTATTACTTTTGACCTACATTAAGCTACCACCTGCCTTACAAACCAATAATTAGACCTCTTTTTGATGACCGCTTAAGATAGGTTCTACTGAACATTTTTCTTCGGTGTGGATATGATCGAGGCTCCGTGAAGGCGTGAAACTATACATCTGATCATTGGCTGTAAATTAGAACGTCCGCTCGGTAACTGGCGATTCAATTGCTGCGAAATAATGCTAATAATGAAAAGATAAGCTCGTGGCATCTGGAATAACTTCGAATGAAACATGCATTAAATTCACTAGGTATGTTCCTCTGTCCAACGACCGGTGGGTTACCTGTATGTGGGGTAGCTGTTCGCTGTTATGTGTTTAATTATTGAGAAACTAAGTAATAAATATCTATATAAAATGTTTTCTGCTGCAATTCGAAAACAAATAAACAGCGTGTTCTTCCATTTCTTTAAAATCATGTACATTAGAACCCCTCTAATGCGATCACTTAATGAATAAACATGGGTGTCTTTATAAGCAGGTGGTTGCTTAATGCAGGGCAAAAATAATGCAGACAGCTCCTCTATGAGCTTCTGCATTACTTTTGTCCTGCATTAAGCTACCACCTGCATCTAGCACGCATAATTATACCTCTTTTAGGTGGTCGCATTAGCGTGGTTTTACTGTAGTTTGTTTTCTGGTGAGATGAAAATATACAGTGAAACTGTACATCTGACCTATCAGATACTTGTGAATGAAATCCGATTCATAACTTCAATCCCGGGGCCATAATTCTCCGTATTTTCTGTAACGTACACTATGCAAACTGTTGTTCGAAAAAATGGCAATTTCCGTACATCAATATTGTGAACGGATGTACTGCGGAGTTAACCGAAAGACAGCGATGTTAGGAGTTCGTATGATGCATCGGGTACCTTGAATGAACGTATCCAGTGGCTCCTTAAACTGTATGAATAACACTCTTTAATTGTCAATGGTGAATCTGTGATCATCTTTTCAAACAGTTTGAATCCAGATGAGGCGTCAACATTGACACTGAAGCAGACGTCTCATATTGCAATAATAAGACACTGTACCGTACTCTCCCTAATAAACGCCCCAATCTAATAAACGGCCCAATCTGATAAACGCCCCAATCTAATACACGCCCCAATCTAGTAAACGCCCTAATCTGATAAACGCCCCAATTTGATAAAAACCAATCTAATAAACGTGCAAATCTAATCTAACAAACGCCTCCTTACTTGTGGGAGAGGGGGAACTAACAATAAATAAAACCACTAAAATCATATATAATAACCATTAGATAAAGAAATATAGTTTTTTTAATGCAGGTGGTAGCTTAATACAGACTGAATGCAATGCAGAAAACTCCCCTGTGTGCTTTCTGCATTGCTTTCGTTCTGCATTACGCAATCACATTCATACAAAATGCAAGAAACTCCTTTCAAAAAGGTAACGCCCCGTGGGCATTTATTAGAGATAATACGATATATGAACGCAAATGTGTTAATGATGATTTTTCAGCATACCCATCTCCAGTTCAGCCAATATGGCGTGTGCAGTGTTGCAATATTGTATGAAGAAAAACTATTTGTTCAATAAACAAACAAAAATCTGAGATTGAATAAATATATTATTTATTGAATAAATAGTTTTATTGAACAAATATTTAATATTAATGAATGAATATGTTTTTTATTGAACAAATATTTTTCTTTAAACAATATTGCGACACTCCATACACCATAAGCCTAGTATAGGCCTCTCTATAGAATAAGAGTTAAGTTATCAAGCGGCCGTTTTGATATTTGGTTGAGTGCACACTTGCACATTTGATTTCCAAACAGTTTCATCTTGATCCAATTTTTTTGCACATTCCAATATAGCCAAAGAATCCCTGGGGGCCCGGGGTCGATCCAAGTCGGATGATACTTTATAAACCGAGGTCCGATGTATCAGTGATATACACTGGTCATCTAAAAGAACCAAAGACACGCTATAGAAAATAAGAGTAAGGCATCGCACACAGGCTTCTTTGTTTCCGCTACGGACGTTAAGCAACACAACCAACCAACCAAAGAATCTAACTGTGGAACGGAACACTGGAGCTTGTGTGTAGAACTTGCCTCATAGGTGAATATTTTAGAACTCCTTGAGTTCATTGGGTAACTGTTGGTGCTAGTACCTAAAGGCCATCTAAACAACGGATATAATGTGTCCCAGGATCGTCTTTTTAGGTATTTTTACTTTTCGTCATTTTTCTCTTCTGTACTTCTTTTTCAATCTTTATCCAGCGTGACTCAAATTGGCAAACAGCTTGGGTCCAGATGAGACGCCGAGTAACTCGAGTAACTCGGCGTCTCATCAGGACCCAGGCTGTTTGACACATGGTCAATAGTTTCTCAAAAGCTTGATCGATTCGGAAGTAATCAAAAAGAACCATGTCAAAGTTGAAGGAGACATAAGTGTTTTCACAGCGCTGTAAGGGTTAAAGGTGTTTTATTGTAGAAAGTTTTGCGACGATTTGAAGCTGTAACCAAAGATATAAGATAAATGTGACTTAGATAAATCTCTGCTCTGATCAACCGTGTTCAGTGATTTGTTGTTATTTATTTTTCGTTGCTTTTGCGGGGTTTTGTTTTGTTTTCCAAATGACACTCAACGGGAAACGTCTACAAACAATATAAACTGGTTTAGATTTCGTACTTTCACTTAAAGGTGAGGGTATGTTAAACTTCTAATGTCGTTTTAGCTCTTTCGGTGCTACACAAATTTCATCTGCTAAAGTTATCATCTACCTCAGGTTTCAATTTCGTTACAAACATATACAATGTGATCAGTGTCCAACAGTTTTGATCCTGAGGTGAAACCTATTTACTCGGCGTCTCCTCTGGATCTAAACTGTTGGTAAAGGTTGTCACATATTCGCCCAAGACGGCGAACTGTTTAGAGAGGTTTCTTGTGCGTTATTATCCTCCCAATTTGACCTTAGACTCGAATAATTTTCGGCGTGTTTATTGGGATTGTTCGTAATACGTTCTGACAAAAAAATAGCAAACCAAAAGCCGGTAATAATCATGTTCCACAAGGACTGTATTCTTATAGCGCATTCTTATACCTTCGGAAATTTATCCGAAGATTACCGACGATAATAAACGGAATGTGCATGAGTCTCGGGTCAAATTGGGAGGATAATAACAACCTGAAACAAGATCTGTTTGTGAAACACTATGCCCCCTCATATATTTGACCTCTGACCTTGAAGGATGACCTTGACCATGACATGTCGCCCCTCAAAATGTGCGGCTTTATGAGATACATATGCATGCCAAATATCAAGTCTCTATCTGTACTGACTCAAAAGTTAAGACCAATGTTAACGTTGCGTTAAAGTTACAAAGAAACAGACAATATGACCTTTGACCCTGAAGGATGACATTGACCTTGACATGTCACCCCTCACAATGTACAGCCTCATGAGATACACACTCATGCCAAATATCAAGTCTCTATCTCTACTGGTCCAAAAGTTATGGCCAATGTTAAAGTCCGTGATTTGACCCATATATTTGACCTCTGACCTTGAAGGATGACCTTGACCTTGACATGTCACCCCTCAAAATGTGCGGCTTTATGAGATACATATGCATGCCAAATATCAAGTCTCTATCTGTACTGGCTCAAAAGATATGACCAATGTTAAAGTTGCTGACAAACAAACAGACAAACGGACAAACAGACAAACAGACAGGGCAAAAACAATATGCCCCCTGACTATCGTCAATGGGGGCTTATATAAAACCTGGTCAAAACCAATAATGTAAACAACCTGAACAAGGGCAATGTAATTAACCTAAATAAGTACAAATAATGTAAATAACCTGATCAAAGACAATAATGTTATTGTCCTGTTTTATTAACCTGTCAAAATGAATATTCCTACGTCACTGAAAGGATATACATGTATTTAGCTTGGGTAAACCTGTGTTTCAAACGTTTTTCGCGAGATTCACAATAAATGCAAAAGTACTCGAATAAACCAATTAGGACTGCTTTTATTAGCGGAAACAATCGATATCAACCGAAGCTATTTATGGCGTGTTCAGCAAGCGTATAATTGTTTAAATTTTGACAGGTTAATAAAACAGGACAATAACAACCTGAACAAGGGCCATGTAAATAACCTGAACAAGGTTAATGTATATAACACGAGCAAGGGCAAATAATGTAACAACCTGAACAAGGGCCATGTAAATAACCTAAACAAGGGTAATGTATATAACACGAACAAGGGCAAATAATGTAAATAACCTGATCAGACACATGTAAACAACCTGATCAAGGAGAAAATTATAAAAAAAAATTGTAAGCGTCTTAAAAATTAAAACCTTCCTATGGAAGTTAACAATTTAATTTTAGTTAACTCTTTCGCTGCCAATGTCGCCTATGTAATTACCTATGCAAACAGTTTATATCTAGTTGTCTTCCGAGGATCCAAACTGTTTGTTACTGTGTATGTTTTTGAAGCAACGGTGAAAAAAATGAAAACAAATGAAAACTGTAGCAGACGAAATATTTTGTAGACGACAAAATTTGGCAGCGAAAAGATTAAATAAACACGCCGGTTGATGCATTCGCAAACGGAGTAAACTCAGATCAGAAGACTCCTGTAGGAGCCACCTGACCAGGGACTGTTCTGCTTGTGTCCATGCGCCATTTTATAATTCATATAAATAACTCGTTTACTGCCAAATTTTGTCGTCTGCAAACTTTGTCGTCTCCTACAATTTTCTTTATTCCCCTTCATTTTTGTTTAAAACAAAACAGTCACACTTACAAACAGTTTGGATCCTGATGAGACGCAGAGTTACTCGGTGTCTCATCTGTGTCCAAACTGTTTGTAAAGGTTATCACAGATGCGATATTTGCAACGAGAGTTTATGTTAATTATGCCATATCTTACATGGAAAATGTGGTAGTAAACGGTTAAGAGGTATCGATATGGGAAATCAGGCAGACACTAGCCCTGAAAGTAGGTAAGTGGTGTGAATGTTTTGTTTGGCACTAGCATCTGCGAAACAGATGTTATTGTAACCCAAATTCAGCTGTAAGTTTTGTCTCAAATTACCTGTTACTCATATGCAGCATATACACATGTGGTCTGCTAAGCTTCTAGGACTTCTTTCAAAACGGCATTTGATTACTAGCTTAATTGGTGGTTAACTCTTTCAAATGGACTTGTTTACATTAATCCAGAATTCAAACCGGTCAAGCTTACTGTGTATATTCAGGGAATTGTGTAACATGACAAACAGTGTAGGCCCTGATGAGGTGGCCTCTCATCAATGTCTACACTGTTTGCAAAGGACATTATCGACTTATTTCCCTCACAGAAAGGGTTATCAATCGTAGTGGCGAATATGCGGCACGTGATCAGGGACTTCACTTTTTGTCTCAAACTCTATTTCTATATGTGTGCTTTATTCCTTTGAAATTTGCATTTATTTATCTCATTTCGATATTTCACCGAATGATTTAACAAAATTGGTTTGCAGACGACAATTAGACTTTTGGCGCCGAAAGGGTTAATTCTGACCTCAATGATAATCAAAGCGCCGCAGGCGCTGAAGGCCTGGGCATAAGAAGGGTTGATCGTGTGTTCAAGAAGTTTTGGGGTTTGATTTTCCATGTAAGCAATACAAAGTCCAATAACTCTGCAGAATATCATTGAACCGGAACAGGAATAATATATACACAACTAGGCATGGCACTGATCAATCCTATGAAGTTTCAGTAAAATCCTACCAAAGAGTTTGGAGAAACCTCAGAGACAAACTTTTCCATGTAAACAATTCAAAGTCCCATAACTCTGCAGAAAATCATCGAACCGGGACAGGAAAAGATATGCACAACTAGGCATGGTGCTAATCAATATCTTGAAGTTTCATGTAAATATGACCAAACGTTTTCCAGAAACAGCGCGGACAACATTGTTCATGTAAAAAATCAAACTGGAACACGAATAAGATATGCACAACTAGGCATGGTGCTGATTAATCCTATAAAGTTTCGATGAAAATCTGACCAAAGGTTTTGGAGAAACCGCGTGGACAAAGTAAAATCAGACTGACGGACGGACAGACGGATGTTCTAACATATGTACACTTGTTGGGCAGTTCCTTTGGTTTAATTAACTAATTCTCTCCTACTGGCACGTTTTTGAACAATTCTAAAATTCTGCTTTTCAATAGTTACTGCTCATTTTCGATAGATTAATTCAAAAATGTTGTCAGGATGCTTGGCGATGCCTTACTTACAAGACATAGCTTCATACCTCAAAATAACCAGCAGTGATCTTCGATGCTTGCTCCAGTCTAAGCATCTGTATACAGTTTTCATTAATCTGAGTAAGTTCAGCAAATTAGCATATTAACAGTTTTTATTCATATTAACTATTTCGATTGACCAACCGCATCACACATTCGAATATATATACAAAGGACTAATTTTTATAAGGTATTAAACAAACAAAATGAAGTTTAAAAGTGAAATAACTTTGATACACAACGAATTATTACAAACAGTCAAAAAAATCCTGTTTCCATTAATCTGAGTAATCTCAGCAAATTAGCATATTAACAGTTTTTATTCATATTAATTATTTTGATTGACCAACCGCCTCACACATTTGAAATTATACAATGTACTAATTTTCATAAGGTATTAAATAAACAAAATGAAGTTTAGAAGTGAAATAACTTTGATACACAACGAATTATTACTAACAGTCAAAAAGGGAGATAATCCTGTATATACAGAGATACATCAGATCGCTTACCTAGCGATATACTACAGGTTTTCTTGACAGAGGTTGGCTCTAAAAATAGTCTAGGGGGGTGAGTTAAATGTACCCAACAGGGCCACAAAAGTACTCAACAATATCTATAGATGGAATGAATAGAATTTAGCGTTATCTATTGCTCTCCATACATTTCCGTTCAATTCAACCAAGCTTTTCCGTACGTAATCGGACATTTCCGTACAATTTCGCATTATATATGTGCACTATGCTGTGCGTAGAAATCTGTAGGTATGAAATAATGCATTTATATGCCAAACTCCCACTCAGTTTTTCACTCTTAGAATCGCCTTTTTTACCAAGTTTTATTGGTAAATGTTAACAAACTGTAAATGTTGAAGCCCAAACAAATTGGAACTTCACCGATCTATTTGCTTAAGCGTATTGGCATTTTGTGCAAGCGGTAAATCGCACTTTTACTCGGTTTTCTTCGGAAATGTTTGGGTAGGGGTTGAAATTATGGTATGACTACTTTGGCCTTCGGCTTGGCAAGCCAACCCAGGCCAAAAAGGAAAGTATTCCGATTAAAGGTCCCCGAGTAGATGGTTGATTGATGCAGGCTGGAAGCTATTAGAAAACTGCATTACTCTCTTTCTGCATTAAGGACGCTTGCTGTAGTTATTATTTTGGTCATTATTTTTACATGGAATGGTAAAGAAGAGACCAAATCACAGTTACGTGGTTTTAGTGTTAGTGATATTCAAACAACACTTGCATTTGTTCGTTGGTATTTTTGCATTTGGTACAGAAATGTTCCTTTAAAGCGATAATGTTCGCGTTTCAGTTAATTCAGCACTCTCCCTCAACAGTCGCCACTAAATATAAATAAACATAAATGACTTTAAATGCAGACGGTTGCTTAATACAGGACTAGCGTAAAACAGAAAGCTTAAACATGGGCTTTCTTTGCAATTTTGTCCTATATTAAGCTACCATATTCCGTTAAGATCATAACTGCGCATTCTATAGAGGAAAACAGTTCTTTAACCATCACCTGTTTATAAATACAGTGAACCCTCTTTATACCGGCATTCGTTACAATGGCACCCTCGTTATACCGGCATTATGCATTGAAACAATATTACCATTAAGTCTTTGAAAACAACCACTGAATAAATTGGTGCAATGCCAATAAGACAGGTGATCGCTTAATGCAGAACAAAAGCAGTGCAAAAAAGCTCCCAAAGGGAGCTTTTTGCACTTCTTGTTTTCTGCATTAAGCGTTCACCTGTTGGTACTAGTTTAAAATGGTCACATGGTTCTTTTCATATTTAAACTCGTTATAGCGGCAACCTCGTTATATTAGCAAAACTTTTGGAAACAAACACCTCCGTTGTAACGAGGGTTGATTGTACACCGATATTCCTCCATCAAGTGATTACAACAGTTTACTTAATCTCATATGACCACGTTTTCTGCTCAGGGTGGGTTATTGTTACCGTTCACACTCCACCCGTCCTTATGGTTCCTCAAAAAACTTTCCCTCCGAAACCAATACTTAACCTTAAGCCTGCTATGGGCGGGTGAGTGATTAACTATGCAAACAGTTTGGATCCAGATGAGACGCCGAGTAACTCGGTGTCTCATCAGGATCCAACCTGTTTGACGATCTGATTGCATTTTGGTAGACAAATTGATTATATAGCTTGAATTTTGAAAATGTAGTTGCTGAAAAGTTCTGTAAAAATAATTTGCTCGGCAGGCTAAAGGTTAAAGTTGAAATTTTGGAATACATGTATGTTCTTCGGATAGTCGTTCATTGCATTTCTTATAGAAGTTTTGTTGCCATGGCCGTGTTCCTATATGAGCCGTCTGATCAGGGTATGCTCTGTTTGCTCATGAAATTGTTATTGTGTACATATGCCATTATAAACACCCAGCTAATAAATATTCAAGATGCCATTATTTCGTACATGAATATGCAATAGGGGATTGGTTAAATAGCTATAGTGAACATTTGAAATACATTTTATCTGTGAGGCACTGACTGGGCTTAATTGCAACTTTGCAGGAAATTCTTAACCCTTTCCTCCATAAATACGCATTTCTACGCCTCTGTAACAACCACTTCTTGAAACTATTGTGATAAATAGAGCATTTGTTCCTATAGGAGCAAATCGAGGGCTTGGTGCAAAACTATTCTAACTCCTTCACTAAAGTGAAGGAGTTAGAATAGTTTTCCACCAAGCCCTCGAAATGCTCTATTTATCACAATGGTTTAAAACTACAAAATTCTAAAATTTTACTTTTCTCTAGTAAATGCTTCTTTTGCGTAGATTCATTCAAAGAGGCTGGGTCTAAAAATAGCCTATAGAGGAAAGCGTTAAGGTAACCCACTTAATTACAATATTGATCAAGCCATAATTAGCCGGCAGTGACGGATCTATTACTTATTACATGGTTACAGTGAAAATTACAACATCTTTCTCTACGAGTATACTGCGCTTTCAATATTATTTTGCTAGAATGTTCCTTATGTGACTGTCAAAGTAATGTATCTCCTCATAAGCCATGGGTCCCCGTAAACCTTAACGGCCATATATACTCAACAAAATAATTTAAGGGTCACTGGTCAGTTTCCAATGGGGCTCGATGTATTCACTACACAACTTTAGTACTTCGTATCTTTCACCAATGTCGCTTAATCCCAACAAAATTTGCAGGAATTATTGTTAGAGTTTCAGTTAATGGGTGCAGATGAAAATTATACCTGTGTGAGTCCTATGCACCTCCGTGGAGAAAAACAGGAGTTTTCATTGCTTTTGAAATCGAAAATCATATCGATATTGGAAATGATAAAACATGGAAAGGTTTACCAAAATATTTGACATACCAAAGACAGTTTTATTGGTATTACAGATAAGAGTAAAATGAAATTGCTTTTTTGGAGAATTTCAGAAACTCCCAATTTTCGTTTTTTTTTTCATTCCATGGATGCCTATAGGACCTTGGCATAACTCGGTCTCACTGGTATCTGTAGCTTGACATTTTGACAATACTTCTTGTAAATTTTATCGAAATTCATTTATGTATATGGAAAATACAGGATGCCAAAGCTGTAGGGTCATTGCATAAACCCTATGGGAAAAGTACCACTGACCCGTAAATATTTTTGTTGAGTATATAAACGACGCCAAACAGGATAGGGCTAAAGGGCCAGACTCTGCAAACAAGTGGACACAGGACGCCAGGGCCAAAAAAAACTTTACTAATTAACCCTTTCCCTCCTGAATATTCATTAACAAAATAGTTACAAAGAAATATGGAAGGTGCAACATTGTAGACATTTTAGAAGGCAACGAAACTGATCTATCAAATTCTATTAGCAAACAGAGCAGACCCTGATCAGACGGCTCCTCTAGGAGCCGTCTGATCTGGGTCTACTCTGTTTGCAAATGCGTGAAAACACGTTTATATGAGGGAAAGGGTTAAACAACCAATTGAAAGCTATAACATAACTCCACGCGGACAAATTAAGTGCATACATATCAGGACAGGGACGGGACTGGATAGGGATAAACTCACAGTGTCTGTTGCATCCTGTCGAACTTCATCTCCAACCAGCCAGGCCAACCCTACTCCTTGACTATCAGTAGCAGAACGAATGCACCAGAGTACACACTCATACCCCCCCCCCCCCCCCCCCCCCCCAAAAAAAAAAAAAAAAAATATATAAAAAAATAAAAAATAAAATAAAAATAAAATAATAAATAAATAAATAAAAAATAAATAAATAAATAAACTCTCTTGGCCAAAATTACATGTACCTCTACCTAGCTAACTGACCAGGCAAGGCTACCCAATACACAGCAGATATACACTTCTACAGCATACCGACAAAAGGATTAAAATCAGAGTACTGAAAATGCTGTTGGAGGTGTGACAGTGACCATGTATGAGTTTCTTTAAGCCGTTGTTATTTGTCTTAAGATATAACATCTAGATGCAATGCTAGTTCACCATATATACCTTTGGGGTAGAAGTCTACTCTGAAGCCACTGGCTTGGCTTCTTGTGCTACATGCATGGATTGAAAGTTTTAGTCTAACATTGCCTGCATATATGGAGTACAAGTTGCCATGGTAACATTGCCTACAATTATGGAGTGAAAGTTGATATAGGTTTGCACACTAGTATTACCTATGTGTATGGGATGAAGGTTGATATAAAAAATTAGTGCTAACTTTTCCTATATAAATATAATGAAATGTGACGTGTTTACTGCATACATGTATATGGAATGAAAATGGATATAAGTTCGTACTAACATTGCTTACATGTATGGAGTGAAGGATGATATAGTTTTGCTCTAATATTGACCACATGTTCAGAGAGAAAGTTGATACCGTTTAACTCATTCCCTCATAGGCTATTTTTAGATACAACCTCTTTGAATAAATCTACCGAAAAGGAGCATTAAATATAGGAAAGGAACATTTTTGAATTTTGTAATTTGAAACCATTGTGATAAATAGAGCATTTGCTACTATATGAACAAATGCTCTATTTGTCGCAATTGTTTCATAAAGCGACTTTTACAGAGTCGTCAAAAGTCGTCAATATGAGGGAACGAGTTAATATTAACATTATCTACATGTATATAGCGAAAGCAGCTACCTGTATGTAGTGAAGTTACTAAACCATCAACATTATTGTTCATCTTTTTCCAGCTGTGGTGTGTAGCTTGGCTCTGGGTTCACCACCCCACCGCCAGAAGCGCTCCCGGATGTGCTACGGTGACCTTGGATGCTTCAGTACCGATGCCCCCTTTAACAACACCGATGGTCTGCCACCACAGAGTCCCCGATTCATCAACACAACCTTCAGGTGAGTGCGATGTCGTTCCACATTATGGAAAAATCGGTGATAAACTTTCCCAAAACGTTTGGATTCGAATGAGACGCTGAGTAACGTGGCTTCTGGCCCGGATCAAAATTAACATTCAGACAAATATTTTTTCAAGTAGTGGTGACAGTTGTACTTTAAGAAATGGAACAGGTAACAATGGTTGCATAAATGTAATTTTTGCTAAAAACATTTGCTTTCAGTTACGAAATATATTCTGCTTAAGTATAAAATATATTGGATTATGTAGATATAGTTTAAAAAGCGAAACATGTGATCCAATAAGGGTGTTTATCGTTGGTACATTTCAGAACGGGGACATTTTTTTCAATAATGTTGACGTGTACATGTATTGTTCATATGAATGGAAATCACAACAGTAATGTAGATATTTAATTGTATTAACATTTTTTTCGATGAAGGTTGTTTACCAGGACGTGTCGTGTTCAGCGTATTGTGTCCATAGACAGTTCGGACATATTTGACCAGTGTGAGTTCGATCCTACAAAGCCCGTAAAATTTATATCGCACGGGTTCTTACAACATGGGCAAGTAAGATGGGTGGTAGACATGGCCGAAGCACTCCTTGCCAAGGTAACTGAATAACAGTACCTTATTTTATTTCTGAAACGTGCCTATAATTTATGTAAGTACAGCAGCAATGGCAAATAAAAAAGCAATGCTGAGAAGTGTGTGCCTTATACAGTAAAGTATTATTAATATGTTCACTCAAAAGAAGTATAATTTTCTATTTTTAAAACAGGTGGCAGCTTATTGCATGACAATAGCTAGATAGAAAGCTTTCTGCATATTTTTGGCCTACATTAAGCAACCATCTGATTTTACAGTCTCCTATGTTAACCCATTTACGCCCAGTGGAATCTTCCATGCTTATATATTGGATTATTCCATTTTTTATCTAAGGGATGCCTGGCCTAAATTTTCAATTTCGTTTTATTTTATATTTACATTCCTATCAGCAAACAGTGTAGACTCTGATCAGACGCCGCATTATGCGGTGTCTGATCAGAGTCTACACTGTTTGCCTATATCCCATATATGGGATCGTGGGCACAAATTGGTTAATAGATATGTGGTAGATATGGCGAGACTTTACTGTATGCTATGTTTTACAGATCATTTTGTGACATGCAAAAGCCTTGCCAGGTAATAACTGATACTTTATGAAAGAACAATCTCCGACAGGACTTAGTTTCTGAATACATTACCATTGTTGATTATCAGTTTTATAAAGTGTGGGTCCATCAACAGTTTTATGTCGCTGTACATGTACTAAACAACTATATTGTGCTAGCAATGTCATGAACTACAACTTACTTGGACGTGCATTTTAACAATTCCAGGCAGATATGAACGTCATCGCAGTAGACTGGGGAAGTGGTTCCGGTTTCCCGTACTCCCAAGCGTCGGCCAATACACGGATCGTCGGGGCTGAGATTGCCAGGGTCGTCACCTTCTTGCAGTCTATGAAAGGGGTCAGCCGGGACAATATACACCTGATTGGACACAGCCTTGGGGCCCATGTGGTGGGATATGCAGGCTCTTTGGTTCCCGGTCTCAGTAGAATAACTGGTGAGTTTAACGGAAGAGTGGGGTACACATTGCTTAAGATATTATCTATTGAGGGCTGCTACAGCGAAAACAATCCCACAGTCGTCAGAAGAAACACAATTAAACACAATTAAAGGGGTTCTTTCAGAATTATTTCAACAGAGACTTAGGATGATCTTACCATGGGCAGACCAAACTGGAAGTGCCAGATACACAAAAGCGTTCTGTCAGAGAATGTCGATTTGAGGCAATGGTGGCAACGCATTCTCGAAGGAATGCTAGATACAGTACACCAACAGCAGCTGCATGACCAACAATGTCCTCGAGCTGTACATGCAATATATCTATTTATTTAACAGAGTTAATATAACGTTCATGTTCGTATAATTCCATAAGCAAACTGAGCAGACTCTGATTAGGCGGCTCCTATAGGAGTCGTCTGATCTGGGTCTACTCTGTTTGCAAAGGTGTCAAATGGCGTCTCCATGACATAAAGGGGTGACGCCAACATTCTCTTACTATACTTTACCCCTCGTTTCCCTTCCAGGTCTGGACCCTGCTGAACCAGACTTCAAGGACACAGCTGATATAGTCCATCTAGACAGGAGTGATGCCAACTTTGTAGATATCATTCACTCGGACGGCTCGGAGTTTGACTACGTATCGGGTACGTCATGATATATAATGTTTGAGGAAACATGCATTAGAGAAGCGCTAGCCCCGAGGTTATAAAACGTTTTGCTCGAGTCTGAGAACATCCTCAAGCATCTGATTGGTCAGATTCTGATCTTGCCCAGAATCAGACCAATCAGATACTTGAGAATGATCTCAGACAGACTCGGACCCTGGTGTATTTCATCGCGATTAATACAAACCCGAAGGTCGATAGAATACCCGGGAGTCTCTGACAAATAGGCTAACTTATGTTTATTTAAGAATCATATATTTCAGGTTTTGGGTGGATGAAGGAAGTGGGCCATGTCGACTTCTACCCGAATGGAGGAGAGTTCCAACCAGGATGCCCGAGAGAGAGCGCCAGAAACTTCCTATCAGCGGCCTATTATCATGGTTTCTCAGGCAAGTGACCCTTGTAACATTTGAACTTGCCACGACAATATCATTTCCTTTTTAACCGATTTACGGATTTAGTTCATTACTGTATGAAACGAACTAAATAAATAATACTCTCATACTCCCAGCAGTCATACATACACACACCGACAAAGTATCAGTAGATTGTAATGTTAGGTATTTGGTTTACATACCAATACTAATCGGTGTTTCATCTGGATCCAGTCTGTATGCAAAATGAAACACGTCACTACATAGCCTCTATCAATTTCACTGTATTATACCCTCAGATGCGGAAGACGTGCTCAGCTGCAGTCACAGTCGTTCCATATACCTGTTCACGGAGACAATCAACTCGCAGTGCCAATTCTTTGGACACCGATGCGAAAGTCTCGCCGCCTTGGACTCAAACCTGAATAACTGTCTGCGCTGCATGGGAGGGACGTGTCCGGAAATGGGCTACAATGCTGATAGGACGAGGGCAAGGGGCAAGTTCTTTCTGAGAACCCGCGGAGTCGCACCCTTCTGTGGTGAGATTTTATATATGGTATATTTAACTCTTTGCATGCTAGCGGCGAAACTGTGATTAACTATGCAAACAGCGTGGATCAAGATGAGACGCCGTATAATGCGGCGTCTCATCAGGATCCAAACTGTTTGTCATCTTGACCATATTTTTGCAAATAAATGAGAGAACTTTTATTTAAAGAATTGAAGCAAACGACAATTGTTGCAGACGAAAAATTACTCGATCGGATAATTGTAAACAGTGTAACCACGGATCAGCTGCCACATTGAGCTTCATCGTCAGATCAGAAATAAAATTACAAAAGATGCACCAGATTAACTGTGGTTCCTGGTCTGTGTCGATTTGATTGTTTTCCTTACATTTAACCCTTTCATCGCCGAAGTCGCATAAATGCACCATGACAAATAGTTTTTTTTTCAAGGCGGCGTCTGATCAGGGACTTCACTTTTTGTCTCATTCTCTATTTCTATATATGTGCTTTATTCTTTTGAAATTTGCATTTATTTATCTCATTTCCTTATTGTACCGAATGTTTTAACAAAATTTGGATTGCAGATGACAATTAGAAAATTGGCGCCGAAAGGGTTAATATGAGTTTAATCCGTTTCCTAATTGTAACGCCTTTTAATACATTTGCAAACAGAGAAGACCAATATGAGACAGCTACCGTCAGTCTGTGACTGGTTGCTATATAAAGATGTTATTATCATTTGTATAATTGCAAGGTTATGCCCAGCACGTGGAAATCGAGTTTGGCACAATGGCCCGAACCGTTGGTGACGTTCGAGTGGAACTGGTTGGCGCTGATCAGACCTCAGATGCTGCTGTCATCAGCAGGTATTAACCCTTTACTCCATAAATACACCTTTCTACGCCTTTTCAAACGGAGAAGACCCAGATCAGACGGATCTTGTAGTAGAAGCTTACATCGGAAGTAGTCAAAATTATTGCATCCTATGATGCATTTCTTTGTCAGTGGGGCCAGGATTAACACTTTCCCTCATATAAACGCATGTTCACGCATTTGCAAACAGAGTAGGGCCAGATTAGACGGCTCTGTTCTGTTTGCTAATGGGATTCTAATAGATCTGACAAGTTCTACCAATACCTACAAAACATGTGTACATATGCAATTATAAAAAAATCAACTAAAATATTCATGATCTCATTATTTCTTAATCTTCACTGTGCGGTGATTGGACAGTCACTAATGTCCTTGGCAAACAATGTAGACAAAGATGAGAGGGTTCCTAAAGGACATCTCACCAGGGTCTGCATTGTTTTTCATGTTAAACTTTTCTTTAGAAAATCCCTTAACCCATTTCCCCTACGATCCCATATATGGGACATAGGCAAACAGTGTAGACTCTGATCAGAATCTACAATGTTTGCTGATAGGAATTTCAATATAAAACAAAACGAAATTGAAAATTTAGGCCACGCACCCCTTAGATAAAAAATGGACTAATCCAATATATAAACATGGAAGAATCCACTGGGAGCAAATGGGTTAATATTCACCATACGATTGACATGTTTGAAGTTTGTGTCTACACTGTTTGCAAAAGGTTAATGCTATCTGAATAAATAAAACATCGGCGAATGACATCGGGGTCTCGATATCAAGCACAATCATGAACGTTTTGTCTTCTTTAGCGTTTATTTGATTGGTTTTTTTGTGGTATTCTTCCTATATATCATACAGCATATACCGGTACACGTCATTTACACTGTGCATGTATATAATTTTAGGCACTGCAACTTTAACCCCGGGTTTGCCATCAATATCAGAAAAACTGTAACCATTAACCCATTACCTCATAGGCTATTTTAGATACAGCCTCTTTGAATAAATCTACCGAAGAGGAGCATTAACTAGAGAAAAGGAAATTTTTTATAATTTTGTAAGTTTGAAACCATTGTAATAAATAGAGCATTTGCTCCTATAGGAGCAAATGCTCTATTTATCACAATGGTTTCACAAAGTGACTTTTACAGAGTCGTCAATATGGAATGGGTTTTAAAGACGATTTTTGAAGACGAGTTATTGTGTTTCGGCTTTTTCTTATACATTTATAATGCTTACAAGTGAGAAATTGGAACTGCTGAACAAATTCTGTTCTGGATAATGTCAACTCTTACGTTTTCGTTTTTCAGTGGCAGCTCTCCGTTTATATCCGGGGATGTGCGTGAAACCCTGTTCATAGATCGAGAACCCTTCGACCAGATCCGCGAGGTCAGACTTAACTTCCGGCGACCCGCTTCGTCTTGGTGGTGGTCATCTTCCAACGGGGAACCAGTGGTCATCTACAAAGTGACCGTCACCTCATCCAGTAACGGACACAGGTGAAATAATTATTGATCAATTGGTCTTGAAGTACTTTTGAGATCAAAGTCTGTATAGTCTACTAGTCTAGCATAGGAAAATTCATCTGACGTTGCTGACCTCTATTATCACAATTTCACACTACGCTGGGTTTCTATATACATGTGTATATCTTCGGTAGTCTCCGTGAATTATTCATACGAGGACAAAAAGTGGTTCGCCTTCTGCTGAGGCATCTTGCGAAATGCTGCCATGTGTCAGGCTGTGACACGTGGTATGAAAACAACGAAAAGATCGTGTCCCCCGTGCATTTTATTGTGTATTAAATACGATGTACTGGCGACTATTGATATATACTGCGTAAACTTAACGCTTGAAGGAATTAATATACAGTAAAACCTCTCTAAACCGGAATTCTCGTAGAGAAGAATTTAGATAATTTTTGGCAGGTGACTGCTTAATGCAGGGTGAAAGTGTTTCCCTGCATTAAGCTGCCACCTGTCTCCGTCTCCCCAATTCCGATATGTACACCAAATTGAACGTCCGGTTTAGAAAGGTTCTACAGTAAACCCTCTCTATAACGGCCACTGAATTACATCAAGTAGTTTGTGTTAAAGGCATGTGGCTGCTTAAAGCAAGGTGAAAGTAAAACAGAACGCTCCTATAGGAGCATTCTGTTTTACTTTCACCTTGCTTTAACCCTTTCCCTGTTCTTTGTTATTCCAAATTTCACTACCTACTGAATATTCATGGACAAAATAATAATAATAATGAAATATGGAAGGTGGAACATTGTATACATTTTAGCAAGCAAAGAAACAGATCTATCAAATTCTATTAGCAAACAGAGCAGACCCTGATCAGACGGCTCCTCTAGGAGCCGTTTGATCTGGGTCTACTCTGTTTGCAGATGCGTGAAAACACGTTTATATGGGGGAAAGGGTTAAACAGCCAGCTGCCCTAAATACCAACTAATTAACACAATTTAGTGGCAGTTATAGAGCGGTTTTACTGTACTGTATTTCTGAAAACGAGGAGAAAGTGTATACAGTCTGTCAGTAATTTAGTGGGCGAAGATTCTAGATTTTGTTTCAGCTGGTAAACGTTTTAACCCAATACCTCATAGACTATTTTTAGATTTTACATCTTTGAATAAATCTACCAAAAAGGAGCATTTACTAGAGAAAAGGAAACTTTTAGAATTGTGTAGTTTTGAAACCATTGCGATAAATAGAGCACAATAGTTTCATACAGTGACTTATACAGTGGCGTAGAAATGCGTATTTATGGAAGTGGTTAAGCCTATCTCACCTAGCGAGGGGGGGGGGGGGGGGGGGGGGAAGGGGAGGCATTTCTGAACTCTTTGCACGCAGAGTAGTTTTGTCGTCTGCAATATTTTCAAAACTAGTTGAGTCTGAGTGACAAACAATGTGAGGCCTGATCTGGATCCAAACTGATTGCATAGGTCATAAATGGTGGAAGAATTATCCGCTAGATTGCTCAGTTAATTAGCGATATACAGTGAGTCTGGGTGTTAACCCTTTACCTTATGGAGACGCTTTGGACACCTCTGCGAACAGAGCTGGCGTTTTCTGAAGCAGTCGTTCATTCAGGGTTTACTGTTTGCTTATGGCGTTATCAAGGTCTGATTCTACAGTTTTTGACATGGTTTCAAACACGGATATTCATTGGCTGAAAGATTAACCCATTCCCTCATATGCTATTTTCAGATCCAACCTCTTTGAATAAATATACCAAAACGGAGCATCAACTAGAGAAAAGGATTTTATTTAGAATTTTGTAATGAAGAAAATATTCCAAAATAGGGAATTTAATATAAGACATAAATACGTGAACTGCTCTGATCTAATATTACGACCACTTAGGGCCTTTTTCAAAGATTATCATGTCAAAATACACGTCACATTTTTGATACATGCATTCAGTGACGTATTTTGACATGATAATCTTTGAAAAAGGCCCTTAGTGGTCGAAATATTAGATCAGAGCAGTTCAAGTATTTATGTAGAATTTTGTAGTTTTGAACCTATTGTGATAAATAGAGCATTTGCTCCTTAGGAGCAAATGCTCTATTTATCACAATGGGTTCAAAAAGTGACTTTTACAGAGGCGTAGAAAGGCGTATTTATGGAGGAAAGGGTTAAAAGACATCTCATTAGTATACAAACTATTTTGCAGCCTGATTGTAATTTAGGTACAAAAAGGAAAGCCTTTCAAAAGCGACCACGAACAAAATGATGTCCAACGTTTTCCAAATGATAGCTTAATGCAGGATACAAGCAATATAGAAGTCTTCTATCCTATAGACGCTTTCTGCAGAACCACTGTCCTGTATTAGGCGTCAGCCTGCTTTAATCCTTTGAATGCGGAGAACGAATGCATTGCCATTAGCAAACGGTGTAAAACACTATTTAATTGGCGGCTGTACACAGCAACCACATAATGAATAAACATGCGGATATGTAAAAGCAAGTGATTACTTAATGCAGGACGAAAATGATGCAGAAAGCTCCTATGGGAGCTTTCTGCATCACTTTCGCACTGCATTAAGCTACCACATGCTTTAAGAACCTAGAATATACTTATTTTATACGGTGGCTATAGACAGGTTTAACTGTATTATATATTTTTCAGTTTCCATTTTTGCGGGGACCATCGCCAGCTTAGCAACGGTAACACAATCACCCTGACGAGAAGCACGACTGATCCAAACGATTGTCAGCTATCCCCCTTTTCTGTGGGGTCTTTTATTAACTAAGTAGCCTTAGTACAATCTGGAGACCAGTGTAGATAGATAAGACTTGTCCTGGTCTTGTGACTTTGGAAATAAATGTGTATTTGACAGACACGTCCCGAAAATAAGGCATTTTCTTGTTTGTACATTAGATAGACTCAGATTAACCCTTTCCTTCATATAAACGTGTTTTCAAACATTTGCAAACAGAGTAGACCCAGATCAGGGTCTGCTCTGTTTGCTAATGGAATTTTATAGATCTGTTTCTTTACTTTCTATAGTAATAAGTATTCCACCTTCCACATTTCATCTTAACTATTTTGTCCATGCATGAGTATTCAGCAGGTATTGAAATTTGGAATAAACGTAGAACAGGGAGATGATCTGGATCTACACTGTTTGCTCAGACTCGAATGATCAGTAGAACTTCTCTATAGCAACGGCATAATACATAAATATTGAGTTTAACTCTTTATTGTACGACAAAATTAACCTGAGACAATCGAATATTCTGTTACCTTGGTTCGGGAATCATCGGTTTACGGAGAATATCGAATGATTTGTAAAATGGCAATTCTACCACCGGTAATACAGTAGTGCGCATGGGAACCGGGTTTTGCACGAGCTTTGGATAGGATTAGTTTTGACATGTACATGGACAGCAACAAACACGCACTTATCGAGCGTAGACTTTACGTAAACAAAGAAATGATACGCCGAAGATTAATCAGTCCCATGTCAATTTTGTCGTACAATACCTGGTGAATATTCATGTAACACATAATTATATGATGAATATTAATTAGAAGAACACATGCCTATTTGGCTATAGTAGTCTGAGCTGGGTTTACACAGTTTGAAAAAATATAAAATTGCGTCTCTTTTAGGTAGACTATGTGTACTTATATTGGGGTTTATTTGCATAACGTTCGACATTAAGCTACCATATCTCATATATAAGACCCAAAAATTAATTTCTTTTGAATAGTCGTTGAAGAGATGTATTACTTTTAGTTTTCTAGATTCAATGATTTGTATATGGTTAGCAGCAACTAAGACAAACGCTAGTGTTTCTTAACCCGTTCCGTCATATAAACGCCTTTTCATGCATTTGCAAACAGAGTAGACCCAGATTACTGTTCCTATAGGAGCCTCTGATCTGGGTCTACTTTGTTTGCAAATGTTTGAAAACATGTTTACATGTATATGACGGAAATTGCCAGTAAGTTGGAGATTGGTGTTAATCCTTTACCTGTTAAATATTCATTTAAGAAATAATGACATCACGAGTATTTATTAGCTGAATTTTTATAATGGAATATGTAAACAATTTTTTTTGTTTGGGTAGAAACTGAAGAATCGGGTATATTATGATAAATTTCATAAGCAAACAGAGCACACCCTTATCAGACGGCTGCTTAAGGAACCGTCTGATCTGGGTCTACTCTGTTTACAAATGCAGGAAATGCGTTTATATGAAGGAAAAGGTTATGGTCGCGTTAGGGTCAACAGTCGGGCATATATGCGGATGTCTAATGGAATATTTCTCTTTGATCAGTGTTTTTGTTTTGAAGCTCTGGTGTAATTAATAATGATTTGACAGGATCGTGTTCACGGTTTCCGTAGATTAAAAATCATTTTCATCCGATAGACTAATCAGTTTGTCATGAATGGGTTTGTATTTGTATTTGTATTTGAGGTATAATTAAATACTTTGAAAATATGGTCTTAAAAAATCTCTTTTACACATCACCTGTTATGAACTTATGGTCACAGGTTGAACTATGGCTATTGTGATGGTAAACATGAGTTTCGATGGCATTAACCCTTACTGTGCGGGACACGAGTCATTAATGCCATTTGCAAACAGTGTAGACCCAGATGAGAGGGATCCTATAGGAGATTTCTCATCAGGGTCTGCACTGTTTGCCATGTTACACTTTTCTTTAGAAAAATCCCAAAATATTCACTATAAGCTTGATCTTCCGCCTGGGCTCATAACAAACGAGCGATTGTTGTATTTAGGGAACCTTTTCAACAAGTATTTGGCGATTCTTACCCGATCAAGTTTTTGGCCATTTGTAAGAAGATGGGGTATCAACCTGCCGCTTATCCTTCTCATTTTTAAATCGCGTCTGAGAATTGTATGAGCAGCTCCTACTGAGATACCAACGCATTAAGCTACATGCCTAGTTGTAAATCTTGCATCGGTTGCAATCATATATTTTACTTTTTCAACTATTTTTGACGAAGATGCAGTTTTCGGACGGCATGCATGAGGCGCATCTTTCACTGAATCTGCCGCTTTAAAATTTCTTACACCACCGTGTGACAGATGAAAAAGAAAATTCATTGTTCCCATAAACACGGCATATTTTATTGAATATGTCTTTTGCCTGTATACCAAGAATACAGCGGTTCTCGATACAATACCGTATTTGGTCAGTCAAAGACCTTTTCCCAGCCATTTTAGCTTTAGTGCACACGAGTAGACAGTGTTTATCGAGCTATTGTCAAAGCTAGACTGAACGGATTAAAACATGTACAGTAAAACCGCTCTATAACGGCCACTAAATTACATCAAGTATTTTGTGTTAAAGGCGGGTGGCTACTTAAAGCAAGGTGAGAGTAAAACAGAACGCTCCTATAGGAGCGTTCTGTTTTACTTTCACCTTGCTTTAAGGGGCAACCTGCCCTACAAACAAAATAATTAACACAATTTAGTGGCCGTTATAGAGAGGTTTTACTGTAGTGTACCAAATTCCTCTATACGATACATGTACCTATTTCGTGCAAATCGTGGTTAAACGCGAGATGTCGTCCTGAGGCCTGTTCAGGAGCGCGGGCGCCCACACTCCTGAACAGGCCTCTGGTTGCATTCATATTTGAACGCCACTCGTATGCTCTACTCATAACTTAGCGCTTTCCCAGTTTTATGTTTATTATGTCTCCCCCCATATTTATATGGGGGAGACATAACTTCATATATGGAAAGAGCATAATGAGAGGAAGTGTCATGCACAAGGTCCATAACTCTGGCTTCACTAATATAGGAGTTATTGCCCTTTGTAAAAAATCACACTTTTTTGTCCGGACGATAACTCCTACATGGCTCATGCCATTGGATTGAAACTTCATATATGGAAAGATCATGACGAGAGGAAGTGTCATGCACAAGGTCCATAACTCTGGCTTCACTAATATAGGAGTTATTGCCCCTTGTAAAATAAATCACACTTTTTTGTCCGGACTATAACTCCTATATGGCTCATGCCACTGGATTGAAACTTCATATATGGAAAGAGCATAATGAGAGGAAGTGTCATGCACAAGGTCCATAACTCTGGCTTCACTAATATAGGAGTTATTGCCCCTTGTAAAAAAATTCACACTTTTTTGTCCGGACGATAACTCCTATATGGCTCATGCCATTGGATTGAAACTTCATATATGGAAAGATCATGATGAGAGGAAGTGTCATGCACAAGGTCCATAACTCTGGCTTCACTAATATAGGAGTTATTGCCCTTTGTAAAAAAATCACAATTTTTTGTCAGGACGATAGCTCCTATATGGCACATGCCATTGGAGTGAAACTTCATACATGGAAAGATCATAATACGAGAAAGTGTCATGCATAAGATCCTTAACTGGGGCTTCAATAAATTTAGAGTTATTGCCCCTAGTACATTTGTTTAACGCTTTCTTGTCCGGACGATAGCTCCTACATGGCTCTTGCCATTGTATTGAAACTTCATACATGGAGAGAGCATGATGAGAGAAAGTGTCATGAACAAGGGCCATAATTCTGGCTTCATTACTTTTGGAGTCATTGCCCTTTGTTACATTTTTTGGCCGATCAATAATTCCTGTTCGACTGATGCTATTGGAATGACATTTTATTTATGGAAAGGGCATGATGAAAGTAAGTGTCATGCACAAGGGCCATAACTCTGGTATCAATATTTTTGGAGTTATTAGCTGTTATCATTTTGTTTTGGAAAGTGCATAATGAGGGGAAGTATCAATCATCAGGTCCATAACATTTTTAGTGATTTCCCTTTACATATTGTTTTTATTAGAGGGGAGACATCCGTTTTTGTCACAAAAACCTCTAGTTCAAAATTTCAATACCTACTGAATATTCATGGACAAAATAAGTTATAATGATATATGGAAGGTGGAACATTATACCCATTTTAAAAACTAAAAGAAACACATGTATTAAATTCCATTAGCAAACAGAGCATACCCTGATGAGACGGTTCCTATAGGAGCCGTCTGATCTGGGTCTACTCTGTTAGCAATTGCGTGAAAACACGTTTATATGAGGGAAATAGTTAACTCTTTCACTCATTCAAGCATTTGCAAACAGAGTAGACCAAGATCAGATGGATCCAATAGGAGCAGTCTGATCAGGGTGTGCTCTATTTGCTAATAGAATTTGAAAAATCCATTTCTTTACATTCTAAAACGGTTACAATGTTCCACCTTCCATATTACATTATAACTAATTTTCCATGAATTTTCAGTAGATACTGAAATTTAGAATAAACATAAAACAGGGAAAGGGTTAAGACATTTTCTCTAAAGTATATTGAAATCTGTCCAAGGAAAAAAAGGTTAATTTATGCCTTGTACAAAATCGGATTGGTGGATGCACACTCATTAACAAACTTGGATTGCAGACGACAATTAGAAAGTTGGCACCGAAAGGGTTAAACTTTATTGCTGAGATACCAAGTCAGCAGTATGCATTACCTAGTTTTGTTCACAGAGCATTCAACACCATTTATTAGGACCATAAATATGAGTAGATCAAGACAATGTCATGAGTCAACATTTTTTAATATCCCGATGACAACAAGAGGGCAATACAAGTCTATACCCTATAGATTTAAAACAACAGTACGGCAAGCTATGAAAATTTTTTTTATAAGAGGAGTAACTCTGTCAATACACGCAACAGAGATATGACACTGTCAGATTATGGCCTTTGTATTAGTATATATCTGTGTGAAGATTGATGAGGGTACGTCTTTCATGTTGTTTTAACAGAACAACGAAAACTGCCAAGGTTATGGCAACACCCTAATTATTGTTCTTCAAGGAAACTTCTTCAAGAAGAATTACTCAGCTTTTCAACATCTTTTTGTAAGCGATTTATACATTGCCAGCTCTTAGACAAGCTGTCTGATCTTGGTCTACACTTTTTACAAATGCATAAAAATGTCTAGTACAGAGTACAAATCATTCATCACAAAATATCAATTCATTACAATAACCCAGGGAACTTGAAATACATGTAAATGGGTTGTCATCTTTTTTTCAAATCTAGTACATATATGACAAATATAAATTCTAGCCCATGAAACTCTTGCAGAATAATTACATTATGAATAACTAAAACTCAAACGTTTCCTAAACATGCAAGTAGTCTCGAAAGAAGAGTCTTTAACCTTTCTTTAATGAATGTCTATGACGCAAAACCACTTCATAAATATTAATTAATTCAATTTATATAATTTATATTATTATACCCCCCTTTTGAAAAAATGGGGGTATATTGCTTTGCACATGTCGGTCGGTCGGTCGGTCGGTCGGTCTGTCGGTCGGTCGGTCGGTAGATCGATGGTTTCCGAATGATAACTAATAAACGACTTGGCCTAGAATCTTCAAACTTGCTGTGGTGGTTGGTCATGACAAGTAGATGACCCCTATTGTTTTTGAGGTCACTAGGTCAAAGGTCAAGGTCACCATGACCTAAAATGGTGAAATAGTTTCCGATCAATAACTGCTCAAGGGTTTGGCTTGGGATCTTCAAACTTGCTGTGGTGGTTGGTCATGACCACTAGATGACCCCTATTGATTTTGAGGTCACTATGTCAAAGGTCAAGGTCACCATGACCTTAACTGGTAAAATGGTTTCTGATCCATAACTGCTCAAGGGTTTGGCTTAGGATCTTCAAATTTGCTTAGGTGGTTGGTCATGACAACTATATGAGTCCTATTGTTTTTTAGGTCTATAGGTCAAAGGTCAAGGTCACCATGACCTTAACTGGTGAAATAGTTTGCGATCAATAACTGCTCAAGGGTTTGGCCTAGGATCTTCAAATTTGCTGTGGTGGTTGGTAATGACCACTAGATGACTCCTATTGTTTTTTAGGTCACTAGGTCAAAGGTCAAGGTCACCATGCTCTTAACTGGTCAAATGGTTTCCGATCAATAACTGCTCAAGGGTTTGGCTTAGAATCTTCAAACTTGCTGCGGTAGTTGGTTATGACAACTGGATGACCACTATTGTATTTGAGGTCACTAGGTCAAAGGTCAAGGTCACCATGACCTTAACTTGTAAAATGGTTTCTGATCAATAACTGCTCTAGTGTTTGGCTTAGGATCTTCAAATTTGCTTTGGTGGTTGGTCATGACAACTAGATGAGCCCTATTGTTTTTTAGGTCACTAGGTCAAAGGTCAAGGTCACCATGACCTTAACTGGTGAAATGGTTTGCGATCAATAACTGCTCAAGGGTTTGGCTTAGGATCTTCAAACTTGCTGTGGTGGTTGGTCATGACCAATAGATAAGTCCTATTATTTTTGAGGTCACTAGGTCAATGGTCAAGGTCACCATGACCTTAACTGGTGAAATGGTTTGCGATCCATAACTGCTCAAGGGTTTGGCTTAGGATCTTCAAACTTGCTGTGGTGGTTGGTCATGACAACTAGATGACCCCTATTGATTTTGAGGTCACTAGGTCAAAGGTCAAGGTCATCATGACCTTAACTGATGAAATGGTTTCCAATTATTAACTGCTCAATGGTTTGGTTCGGGACCTTCAAACTTGCTGTGGTAGTTGGTCGTGACCACTAGATGACCCCTATGGTTGTTGAGGTCACTAGGTCAAAGGTCAAGGTCACCATGACCTTAATATGTGAAATGTTTTCAGATCAATAAATGATCAGTGGTTTGGCTTAGGATCTTCAAAGTTGCTGTGATGATTAGTCATGACTGCTAGATGACCTCTATAGTTGAGGTCACTAGATCAAAGGTCAGGGGGTCTGGGGGTATACATGTTTTACAAACATCTCTTGTTTAATGTAAAATTTTCGATGGAATTTTAGCTTCGACTATAGAGTCAAGCAATATAAAACCATACGCAACTAGAGCAGACCCTGATCAGATAGCTCCTACAGGAGCCGTCTGATTAGGGTCTACTCTGTTTGCAAAGGTATGTAAAGGCATCTATATGAAGGTAAGGGTTAACAGTACCAGACATCATACAAACTGGGAATAGCATATTTACAGTCTTCAGATATCTTCAGATATCTTTCTGGGCAGTTGGTAAACTGATATACCACAATACCGCTCTAAAGTGACAGCTTGGAAAGTAAACATGAGTATCCATGAACAAAGGTAGTTACTTAACCCTTTCCCCCCATATAAATGCTTTTTCACATATTTGCAAACAGAGAAGATCCAGATCAAATGGCTCCTCAAGGATTTTCTTGAAAATATGCATTTATTGGTTATCATTTTAACCCTTTCCTCCATAAATACGCCTTTCTACACCTCTGTAAAAATCGATTTTTGAAATCATTGTGATAAATAGAGCATTTGCTCCTAAGGAGCAAATGCTCTATCTATAACAATGGTTTCAGAACTAAAATATTCTAAAAATTTCCTTTTCTCTAGTTACTGCTCCTTTTTGGTAGATTTATTCAGAGGTTCGATCTAAAAATAGCCTATGAGGTAATGGGTTAAGTGACAATTTATTTTAACCTTTCCTTAATGGACATTTATGTGTGATTTGGTCACTTCATGAATATTCATTAACTTAGCCCTTCGCTTGCTGAATTTTAAAATACATTTCTCCTTCTTTACCCATGCCCTGTTGTATAATTACATATATCTTCACTGTGTACAACTATTTCGCTGTGCAATCACTGCTGTGGAGTGCACTGGTTGCACAATCAATTTGTAAATAGTGCAGACCCTGATGAGACAGCTCCTGCAGGAGCTGTCTCATCTGGGTCTTCACTATTTACAGGTACGTATATTGACGTGAATAGCAAGCGAAGGGTTAATATTTATAGGTATAATTTTAAAAGAGAATTGTCAGCTGTAGGATTATATCTATATTTCATTTTCAAACAGAGCAGATCCTGATCAGACGGCTCCTATAGGCGTTAAAAGGTGTATATAATTATGAGGGAAAGGGTTATGGGGTAAGTGAAATCCATGACTTTATAACCCCTTTGTATAATAAATATGCAATAGTTGCCAAACTCGGAGATCAAATATATAATAACAAAACACAAGATACACAAAAAATACAATCAAATTCCAGTGGTCAAAAATATTTTTGAAGAATTTTGATATTTAATAAATCTTTGATGATAATTTTGAGCATCGGTTCATGCCAATTACAGCATATACAAAGCTGAACATTGTAAATACATGTAAGTCCAGGATGCCACCACTATATGCTAGCAAAATATTATGGATTATTGCAAAATACCGGTATGCTAGACAAGGTTTCGTCAGATTACAACAAGTACGAGTAAGTGTTATAAGTTGCCATAACAGGTATAAAATTGCTGAACCAATAACTAAGTTGTATTAACCCTTTCCCTCATGTAAACGTGTTTTCACGCATCTGCAAACAGAGTAGACTCAGATCAGACGGCTCCTAGAGGAGCCGTCTGATCAGGGTCTGCTCTGTTTGCTAATACAATTTGATAAATCTGTTCTTTAGTTTCTAAAATGGCTACAATGTTCCATCTTCCATTAAAAATATTTTGTACAGGAATATTCAGTAGGTATTGAAATTTGTAACAAACACAGAACAGGGAAAGGGTTAAGACCAAAACTATGGGATACAGAAGTTAAGTTAAACTTCACAAGCTACCTGATAAAAATTGAGGGGTATAAAACTACTTTATAATCAAGAAAAAATGTTTCTCAACTCTGAAAAATATTCCAACCCTGACTGCATGCAGAAGTTTTTGACACTGAAGGTGTCCATCAAGCTTCATTGAAATCCAACAAACTTTTGCTGAGAATCAGTCCAGACAAATGTTAACCCTTTCCCTGTTCTGTATTTAGGCCAAATTTCAATACCTACTGAATATTCCTTACCAAAAGTAAATATGAAATATGGAAGGTGGAACATTGAATACATTTTAGAAAGCAAAGAAACGGATTTATCAAATTCTATTAGCAAACAGAGCAGACCCTGATCAAACGGCTCCTCTAGGAGCCGTCTGATCTGAGTCTACAGAAACTGTTTGCAGATGCATAAAACACATTTATATGAGGGAAAGGGTTAAGTAGTGCTTGAAAATCAGCAGGGACAAAATTGCAATACAGTCAGAGGTCCATACAGGATGCGTAAATTTAAACAATTTCAAGAATAGCCGCTTTATTTCTCAACCAAACCCTATACTGTGACCACTCTTTAGAATCGTCTCTTTGAGACGATTCAAAAGAGTAGTTAACAGTATAGGGTTTGGTAGAGAAATGACAATTTTAGTATTTGGGTATGCACCATTATCTGTAGCTCTGAACATTTACAGGTGAACAAAATGATAGGAAAAGTGATGGACAATTAACTCTTTGTATGCCAATGACGGATATTCCTGCCTATCATGACCTATGCAAACAGTTTGGATCCAGATTGGGCCCCCATAGAAAGTGGGACCAGATCTGAGATCCACACTCCTTGCCACTCAATGTCAACTTCTGATAAAACAAAAATTAGAATGAAAATTAATAGTTTTGGAAATGTTGCAGACGACAATTGAACAGCAGGTGACAAAATTACTTAACATGCATAGAGTTAAACGCATTCACATCTGTATCCATTCCTGATAAAGAAATTCAGGGAGGATACACATTGGTGGATTCTTACCAAGAGAGAAACTGAACTATGTATTGCAACATCCATATGTATCAGATATGAACCAAATCAAAATATTCTTTTGGGAGTTACTGTTAACCGTTTACTCAATAAATACGCCTTCCGGCCCCTTTGCAAACAGAGTTGACCCTGATCAGACGGCTCCTATAGGAGCTGTCTGATCTGGGTCTGCTCTGTTTGCTTCCGATATAATGTAGATACAATTCAACAATTTCTGCCATGGTCAAAAACTACTGTGTCCATGTGCTATTAATTAATCTAATTATCATTCATGTCGTTTTTATTTCTTACATGAATATTCATGGATGAAAGGATTGAGTAATGCTTCATAGAGAGGGAGGGACTAACAGATGAATTTTCCCTATCTTTAACCCTTATGCTTCATAGAGAGGGAGGGACTAACAGATGCATTTTCCCTATCTTTAACCCTTATGCTTCATAGAGAGGGAGGGACTAACAGATGAATTTTCCCTATCTTTAACCCTTATGCTTCATAGAGAGGGAGGGACTAACAGATGAATTTTCCCTATCTTTAACCCTTATGCTTCATAGAGAGGGAGGGACTAACAGATGAATTTTCCCTATCTTTAACCCTTTACCTGATGAATACTCATGTAAGGAATACAAATAGTGACATCGTGAATATTTATTAGCTGATTTTTATAATTGTACATGTATATGCAAACACGATTATTGTACCATGGCAGAATCTATGCAAGTCCATTAAGATGCTGAATGCAATAAATGATTGATTGATTGATTGCAAGTCCATAAACAAACAGAACAAACCCTGAACAGAATGCTCCTACAGGAGCCATCTAATCTGGGTCTACATGTACTTGGTTTTCAAAAAGGTTTCAAAAGGTGTCTTTATTAGGGAAAGCGTTTATTGGCAGACCATTTACAATTAACAAGAGGGCTAAGTTGACCCTTAATCACTCACCTGATTACCATAGATTTAAGATTATAGCTCGGTAGCCCCAGTATGGGGCCAATATTGATTTAAGGGACAATATTTGAACAATGTTGCTAGTGGATCATGAGCAGTGGTTCTGGAAAACAAGATTTTCAAAGATTTAGAATATTCATTTTATCAGGACAATCATTTTGACCAATGAAGATTGGGCTAAAAATGTGACCTCTAGAGTGATTTTTCTAAAATTTGATCTACTTTTTGATCCCACCCCATCCATGATCAACCTCAACCTTGATATCACCAAAACAAAAATTCTGAACAAATTTGAAGAAGATTGGGCTAAAAATGTAGCAGCTGGAGTGTAAACAAGTTTTTCTAAGACATGACCTAGTGATCTACTTTTCGGCCCAATCTAACCCATTTTCAAACTCATCCAAGATTTTATCAAGACAATCATTCTGACCAAGTTTCATGAAGATTGAGCTAAAAATGTGACCTCTATATTTGACCTAGTGTCCTAGTTTATAAGCCCGCGCGACCAATTTTCAAACTTGTTCGAGATTTTATAAAGACAATCATTTTGACCAATGAAATGGGCTAAAAATGTGACCTCTAGAGTGCTAACAAGGTTTTCTTACTAACTGATCTAGTGACCTAGTTTTTGACCCCAAATGACCAATTTTCAATCTTGTCCCAGAGTTTATAAAGACAATCATTCTGACCAGTTTTCATGAAGATTGAGCAAAAAATGTGACCACTAGAGTGTTCACAAGGTTTTTCTAATGTTTAATCTAGTGACCTACTTTTTGACCTCAAGTGACCCACTATCAAATTCGTCTGAGATTTTATTAAGACAATCATTCTGACAAAGTTTTATTAAGATTGTGCTGAAAATGTGACCTCAAGAGTTTTCACAAGGTTTTCCTACTATTTGACCTAGTGACTTAGTTTTTGACCCCACATGACCCATTTTTGAACTCATCCAAGATTTTATCCAGACAATCATTCTGACCAAGTTTCATGATGACTAGACTAAGATTGTGACCACTAGAATGTCCATAAGCAAATTGTTGATGCCGGACGCTGAACATACATTCAAGTCTCCCAAAAGCTCACCCTGACCTTCGCTCAGGTGAGCTAAAAACGGTGTCTACAATACAAAATCATTAACAAGTGCCCCCGCGTGTCGGGGCATTATACGCCCTAAGTATGTGCCATCATAACATGCACAATATTAATTTGAAGTTGAAAGTCACTGTGACCTTGATCTTTGACCCCACTGACCTCAAAATCAATTGGGTTCATCTACTTGCCATGACCAACCTCCCTACTAAGTTTGAAAACAGCACATATGTTTTTTTATTGGATGTCAATGTGACCTTGACCTTAGACTGATTGACCTCAAAACCAAAAGGGGACATCTACTAGCCATGACCAACCTTCCTACTAAGTATGAAGACAGCACACCTAATACTTCTCAAGTTATCGAGCTGACAATATTTTTTAGTTTAAGGTCACTGTGACCTTGACCTTTGACTGACTAGGGGTCATCTACTGGCCATGACCAACCTTCCTAGTAAGTATTAGGACAGCACACCTAAAACTTATGTTATTGAGCAGACAAGGTTTTTGAGTTGAAGGTCATTGTGACCTATGACCGCTTGATCTCAAAATCACTAGGGGTAATCTACTTATTATGACCAACCTTCCTACTGAGTATTAAGACAGCACACCTAATACTTATCAAGTTATTGAGCGGACAAGATTTTTGAGTTGAAGGTCACTGTGTCCTTGACCCTTGACTGACTGACCCCAAAATCAATAGGGGGTCATCTACTAGCCATGACCAATCTTCCTACTAAGTAGTTGTCAAGTGATTGAGTGGACAAAGATGTGGCTAACGGACGGACAGACAGACAGACAAGCGCCATACCATAATACGACCGAAGTTACCTTCGGGTGTATAAAAAATAATAAAATGTAAGAATAATTTTCATATTAATGTATTCCCCTTCTTAAAAATAAATGTAACAAAGCTTCAAAGTAATTCCTTGACTACCTTCAATTACAACTACATTTTATGTACATAGTATGGCATCAAAAGTTTATTCATTTTCTGATGATCTGTTACAATCAATTCTTAACCTTCAACTTAATACAGTGAACCCTCATTATACCGGCATTCATTACAATGGCACCCTCATTATACCGGCAGTATGCATTGGAACAAAATTACCGTTAAGTCTTTGAAACAACCACTGAATAAATAGGTGCAATGCCAATAAGACAGGTGATCACTTAATGCAGAACACAAGAAGTGCAAAAAGCTCCCAAAGGGAGCTTTTTGCACTTCTTGTGTTTTGCATTAATCGTTCACCTGTTGGTTATACATATAGTTTAAAACTGGCCATACGGTTCCTTTCATACTTAAACTTGCTATAACGGCAACCTCGTTATACCAGCAAAATGTTTGGAAACAAACACCTCCGTTGTAACGAGGGTTCACTGTAATTAAAACTGACTCCTCTCTTTTTGTACAGTAGTTAATTAAAATAATTAAGAAGAAACGCGGTATTGCCACGAAAGCAGGTTTTCAAATTGAACTTAAGTTATTGACCGGAAACCGTTTTTCTATTATAAGTAACAGTGACCTTGACTTTGACCCAAGAACCCCAAAATACAATCCCAAGCTAGGTCTTCGTGTAAGCTTGCTAAATACAAA
Organism: Azorinus chamasolen; assembly: GCA_963576725.1. Taxonomy (NCBI): domain Eukaryota; kingdom Metazoa; phylum Mollusca; class Bivalvia; order Cardiida; family Solecurtidae; genus Azorinus; species Azorinus chamasolen. The sequence continues at coordinate 75,428,537 of OY755243.1, forward strand.
GTTTGGTCAAAATTGGTCCAGCCAAACTTAAGTTATTGACCGGAAACCGTTTTTCTAATTTTAGAAACAGTGACCTAGACCTGAGAACCTCCAAATACAATCCCAAGCTAGGTCTTCATGTAAGCTACCTACATACCAAGATTGGTCTAAATCTACCGGAAAACCACCTGTTTGACGCCGTAACCCCTGCCCTCACTCCCGCACGCCATACACCAATCTAATAACCAGGTTTTTCGTTGAAAACCTGGTTAAAAATATCTCTAAATTTATCACTGAAGAAACTGATTTTCATGACAAACAGTGCAGGCCCTGATCTGGGTCTACACTGTTGACAAAGGTCTTATATACATGTACTCAGCTCTTGCACTTTCAGGGATAAATAACTTAAAACCTTCTAGATGGCTATAGGTGAAATTGATGCTATTGTGGCTGCAAACAGCTTGCATCAAAACGATTTTCTAAGAAACTGTGTCTCTATATGATTCCAGCTGTTTTAACCCATTCCCACATATTGACACCTTGCGATGCCTCTGTAAAAATCACTTTTTGCAAACGATTTTGATAAATAGAGCATTTGCTCCATAGGAGCAAATGCTCTATTTAACACAATGGTTTCAAACCTACACAATTCTAAAATGTTCCTTTTCTCTAATAAATGCTCCTTTTCAGTAGATTTACTCAAAGAGATTGGGTCTAAAAATAGCCTATGAGGAAATGGGTTAAGACTTCATCCACATCCCTAGATAAAAAGCCTGTTTATGAAATCTATGCAATAAATTTCTATATTTCTCTGTTTATCCCTATCTGATGTGGTTCTAACAGGTACCAACAGGGAGAAATAACCCAATTCAGATAATTCAGTACCCTGCTTATCAACATCTCTGCTTTATCTGTGCAGAGAACCAGCTTCTCTATTCTATTTCATATGCAAACAGCACAATGACAGTGTCAGCGGGTACCAGCTGGCTCAGCAGTCTTTAGGCTAAACACGTGTTGGTGATGGCACTCCATGGCAGTTTGATCACTTTTCTTGTCCTCTGTAATATTCATTCTTGACTGTTATACCTGAAAATACATACCGCATTATCCATTATTAACCCCTTCCTTGATATAACGTGTTTTCCCACATTTGCAAACAGAGTAGATCCAGATGAGACGGCTCCTATAGGAGCTGTCTGATCAGAGTCTGCTCTGTTTGCTAATGGAATTTGAAAGATGTTTCTTTACTTTCTAAAATGGCTTCAATGTTCTACCTTCCATACTTTGTTGTAACTATTTTTCCATGAATATTCAATAGATATTGAAATTTGATATAAACGTAGAACAGGGAAAGGGTTAAGGGGCATTTATTAGAGTGGGAGGTGTTTATTAGAGTGGGGGCATTTATTGGGGAGAATATGGCACAGTTTCTCACCAACATGCTGATAATATATGTCTACAGTGACAAATGCATAATAATATTCGGACACATAATCTCACCTCTTTCCTAGCTTGTAAACCCATTCCCCCTTAAACTATCTTTGAAGAAATCTACTGAAAAGGAGCATGTACTAGCAAAAAGGCAAATTTTAGAATTGTACAGTTTTGAAACCATTGATAAATATAGCATTTTTACTTTCTAAAATAGTTACAATGTTCCACCTTCCATATTTCAATATATCTATTTGTCCATGAATAAAAGGTGTGAAAATGCATTTATATGAGGGGGAAATGATACCACTTGCTTAACCCTTCGCTTGCTATTCATGTCAATATACCTACCTGTAAATAGTGAAGACCCAGATGAGACAGCTCCTGAAGGAGCTGTCTCATCAGGGTCTGCACTATTTACAAGTTGATTGTGCAGCCAGTGCACTCCAAAGCAGTGATTGCACAGTGAAATACTTGTACACAGCAAAGATATATGTAATTATACAACAGGGCATGGGTAAAGGAGACATGTATTTTAAAATTCAGCAAGAGAAGGGTTAAATGAATGTTACTCTCTTACCAACATCTGGGACAGCTTTTGAACCTTTATGTACATTCACCACTCTGCTCTGTCCTGCGGAACCACTCTGTCAAGTAAAACAAAACAAAGCATTAAACCTTTTACCTCATAAATATTCATGTAAAAAATGACATAATGAATACTATTTAGTTGATTTTTATTTGTAATGGCATTATGAAGAAAGGGTTTAACCTATTCCTTCATATTGACGCCTTTTGACACCTCTGTAATAGTCACTTTTGAAACCAATGTGATTAATAGAGCATTTATCATAATGGTTTCAAAACTACACACTTCTAAAAATGTTCATTTTCTCTATTAACTCATTCTCGCATATTGACGCCTTTTGATGCCTCTGTAAAAGTCACTTTATGAAACCATTCTGATAAATACATGTATAGCAAATGCTCAATTATCAGAATGGTTTCAAAACTACACAATTCTAAAAAATTCCTTTTCTCTAGTAAATGCTCAATTTTTGTAGATTTTTTCAAAGAGGTTAGGTCTAAAAATAGCCTTTTTGGGAATGAGTTATATGCTCTTTTTCGGTAGATTAATAAAAGAGGCTGGGTCTAAAACTAGCCTATGAGGGAATTAATTAATTTTAACTCTCTATCTAATGAATATTAATGTAAGAAATAATGACATCATGAAGATTTATTAGCTGATGTTTTATAATGGTATATGATCATGAATCTTCTGGCCATGTAGAAACTATAGAAATTCTTTCTATACAATTCCATAAGCAAACAGAGCAGACCCTGACCAGATGGCTCCTACAGGCACAGATTCAATACTTCAATTCAAGTCTATGGATTACTCACCAGCAAGTTAAACAAGATGAACATGCATACCAAAAATGAAGGTTGTAAATGAAAAATTGAAGAAGTTATGGTCAATGTTAAGATTTCGGACGATGACAATGATGACGTGGACGCCGGAGTTAAGACAATAGCTCCTGATTTCTTCGAAACAGACAAGCTAATAATAACCCTAAATATTCTGCCAAATAAACACTAAGACAAAAAGTATCCAGTTCAAACCGCTCCTGAAGGAGTAATTTGATCTCAGATTTCCCTAGTTATTGCTCCATTAAAACAATCAAAACAATGCAGAATAGACTTATTCAGCTGTATCACATAATGTCGTCATAATATGCCATGTGGGAGTGCCGAAACAAGAGTGCTGTAAATCGCAGAAATGCACTAGTGCATATTTTATGCAAATGAGAAGTTTTAATCTGGCTGTACTATGCTGTAAACAATGGTCAAAACAGCCATTAGATTAGTCTGTTTCACTTTCTATGGGACTTTTTAAGGGTTATGTGATAAAAAGAATCTTACATTTGTGTTCATTACAAATTGTTTTCATGAGACTCGTTTACTATAATGAATATTATACTCGCTAAAGCTTGTGTCATATAATACTAGTAAACTCGTTTCATTAAAACAATTTGTAATGAACACTCTTGTAAGATTCTCTATATCCAATTCTGCATAGTTTTGATAATTAACAATGAACAACAAGTGCAGACCCAGACCAAACTGATCTTACAGAAGAAGTGTGATCTGGGTCTACATTATCGCCTGCCCATTTAACCCTTTCCTTCATATAAACGTGTTTTCACCCATTGGCAAACAGAGTAGACCCAGATCAGAAGGTTCCTTTAGGAGCCGTCTGATCAGGGTCTGCTTCGTTTACTAATGGAATTTGAAAGATCTGTTTCTTTACTTTCTAAAATAGCTACAATGTTCTACCTTCCACACTTCATTGTAACTATTTTTTCAATGAATATTCAGTAGGTATTGAAATTTGGAATAAACATAGAACATGGATAGGGTTAAGTTTGTCTGGTCTAACACTGAAGGTAATATGATAACAATATATATCTCAAAGTCAGCTGTAAATTAATAAATAACCAATTTAACCCTCTATTCCATGAAAATCTATACAGGAAACAATAACTTCATGAATATTAATTTAATAGCTATTTTTTTTTATAATGGCATATGAACACATTAAATGTCGGTCATGACAGAAACTGCAGTATCAGATCTTTACAATCACATAAGCAAACAGAGTAGGTCCTGATCAGATGACTCCAGCAGGAGCTATCTGATCTGGATCTACTCTGTTTGTAAAGAAATTAAAAAAGGCATATTTATGGAGTAAAGGGTTAAACAAAATGAGACAGCCTTTCAACAAATGACAAAACTAAAAAAATTACCTGATTTTGCTGCAATTGAATATAATCAAACAAACACATTTAACACACTCATTACCTTAAGTATTCATGAACCTAGTATTCCATTTCAATCAGTTTATTAACCCTTTCCTCAATGAATATTCATATTAGAAATAATGAAACCATTTACCCTTTCGCCGCCACAGTCACATAAATGCACCACAACAAATAGTGCAGTCTCAGATCAGAAGCCGCCTTTTCAAGGTGGTGTCTGATCAGGGACTTCACTATTTGTCTCAATCTCTACTTCTATATATGTGCTTTATTCCTTTGAAATTTTCATTTATTTATCTCATTTCCTTATTTTACTGAATGATTTAACAAACTTGGATTGCAGACGACAATTAGAAATTTGGCGTCTAAAGAGTTAATAAGAATTTGAATTCTGACGAGAGCATTTTGAATATGAAATTACCTCTACAATGTTGTGTCTAATGTTTTGTCTAAGAGACATTTTTATTTGGTTTAAAACCATTTTATTTTTTGCAATTTACAACATGCATAAATATACATAACTCTAATTAGGATTGGAATGGAAGCTATTAGTTTATTAAATTCCTCTCCTTAGTATGTTTATTTAAAGTTGAATTAATGGATACTACAGTGGATGTAACTTGGAGGGTGCATGTGTAGTTATATATCAAAAATTTGAAGCCGTCTTCTTTGCAAAACTCAGGCAAAAAAAGTTGGAGCTGTTTGATAAGGGTTTAACCCTTTCCTCCATAAATACGCCTTTCTACGCCTCTGTAAAAAACACTTCTTGAAACCATTGTGATATAGAGCATTTGCTCCTATAGGAGCAAATGCTCTATTTATCACAATGGTTTCAAACTACAAAATTCTAAAATATTACTTTTCTCTAGTAAATGCTCCTTTTGGGTAGATTCATTCAAAGAGGTTGGGTCTAAAAATAGCCTATGGAGGAAAGGGTTAAACAAGATGCTCCATTAATAATTTTCTAATAGTTTATCAAAGTTGTGCAAAAATTGAGATATCCAGCATTACAAATCAGTGGAGAGATAAAATTTGTGTGAGTTAAAATTTAAGGAAAATATGGTAATTGTTAGGTGTAAGAAAGATAAACAAATAAGATACATAGCATGAGCCTCTTCGAATTATGTGGTAGGGTTAACCCTTTCCCTGTTGCATATTCATGAATATTTATTAGCTGATTTTTTATAATGCATACATACATGTACACTGGATGTTTGGTATTAGCAGAAACTGTCAGATCTATTATAATTTCGTAAGCAAACATAGTAGACCCTGATCAGACAGCTCTTCTAGGAGCAGTCTTATCTGGGTCTACTCTGTTTGCAAAGGTGTGAAAAGGCAATTGTATGCGGGAAAGGGTTAAATTCTGGTATTAGTTGTGCATGGTAAGCCGTGTAAAAAGCTCAAGTCTTTCCATGTTGGAATATTCATGTGAAAAATAATGACATCATGAATATTATTAACCGAATGTTTATGAAATGCATATATGTACACAACACAAGATTTCTGGTATTGGTAGAAACTGTAGAGTCAGATCTATTACATTTTCATAAGCAAACAGAGCAGACCCTAATCACACGGCTCCTTCAGAAGGTTTAACTCTACACACAAATATGACAAGAATTACCGAAGTGGATTCCATAAACACAATATTCAGGGAAATTGACAACACTATACCCAGAGCAATAGATAAAGGCGCGTCTTTAAATACAGCTGAACTTCGATATCCCGAACTCAGACCCACCCCCCCCCACCACCACCACCACGCGGACAATTTCCCATGTAAAAATTTCAAAGTTCAATAACTCTGCACAAAATCATCAAACTGCAACAGGATTGAAATATACACAACTAGACATGGTGCTGATCAATCCTATGAAGTTTCATGAAAATGCGACCAAAGGTTTTGGAGAAATCACACAGACAAAATTGTCTATGTAAAAATTTCAAAGCCCCATAACTCTGTAGACAAGAGCTGTCCGCAGACAGCGCGCTCCACTTTCTTTAGTGCTGGATAGTGTGGTGGAAGTCTAAGTAAGAAAGGGGAGATAACAACAGAAAAATTAATTTTATGGTTACCTGCCCTTGTGAAATGGGTCCCCCTTGTAATAGTTAATATGTATACCAAAGATGAACCAAATATCTTGGACAGTTTCTGAGACATGGACCTGAACATAAAACTGAACCAACAATGAAAATTCTAAGCCGAAAAAGGGGCATAACTATGGCAAAATTAATTTTAGGGTTATCAACCCTTGTGAAATGGATTCCCCTTGTGATAGTAAACATACATACCAAATATGAACCAAATATTTTTGATGGTTTCTGAGAAAAGGACCTTAACAAAAAGGTGCTGGATAGTGTAGTTGAAGACTAAGTCAGAAAGGGGAGATAACAACAGCAAACTTAATTTTAGGGTTACCTGCCCTTGTGAAATGGATCCCCCTTGTAATAGTTAATATGTATACCAAAGATGAACCAAATATCTTGGACAGTTTCTGAGACATGGGCCTGAACATAAAACTTAACCAACAATAAAAATTCTAAGTCGAAAAAGGGGCATAACTATGGCAAAATTAATTTTAGGGTTACCTACCCTTGTGAAATGGGTTCCCCTTGTGATAGTAAACATACATACCAAATATGAACCAAATATCTTTGATGGTTTCTGAGAAAAGGACCTTAGCAAAAAGGTTAACCAACGCCGACGCCGACGAGAGGGTCATGACAATAGCTCCACTTTTTGAAAAAGTGGAGCTAAAAATCATCGAACCAAAATAGGAGCAAGATATGCACAACTTGGCATAGTGTTGATCAATCTTTTGAAGTTTCATGAAAATTTGATCAAAAGTTTTTGAGAAACCGTGTGGACAAATATTTCCGTGTAAAATATCCCGAACTCAGACAACTCCCCAGTATACTGGGAGAGACATAATTATTCTAAAATGTATCACTAGGCATATCTAGAAACACATGTGACAGCTTATTTCAGGATGAAAGTAATGCTGAAAAGTCCTACAGGAGCTTTCAGTATTACTTTAGACCTGCATTAACCCAATACCTCATAGACTATATTTAGACCTAACCTTTTTAAGTGATTCTACTGAAAAGGAACACTTACTACAGAACAGGAAACATTTAGAATTGTGTAGTTTTGAAGCCATTGTGATATAGAGCATTTGCTCCAATGGAGCAAATGCTCTATTTAACACAATGGTTTCAAAAAGTGACATTTACCGAGGCATCAAAAGGCATCAGTATGAGGGAATGGGTTAAGCTATGAACTTTGGAATTGTCCAGATCAGAAAAAAGATGACTCAATTATTTGTATGGTTGTTTGAAGTGCATGACAATGAAGCTCAACTGTACTAAAAAACATAACTTCTCTACTAAACATAATGTTGTGACTACTCTTTAGATTCGTCTCAAAGAGACGTTTCTAAAGAATGGAAACAACATACTGAACATAGGGTTTGGTGGAGAAATAAAAGAACTATTCTTGAAAGCGTTTTAATTTATGCATCTTATCAGCTACATCTATTCAAATCACTCATAGAAACACCATAGAATTCTCTTAGTAACAGACCGATCAGTATAAGCTTGAAAGTAAACCCCTCGAATCACTCATATAAACACCATAGAGTGCTCTTAGTAACAGATCCATGGGTATTAGCTTGACAGTAAACCAGTCAAAATCAAGCCCAGACAGAGATGGAAGTGAGAAGAGCACTGGTTGGTAATCAAGCACTTAGGAAGCTCATATCACAACAGTGGCTACAACCAGTAGAAATAGAGCTTTTGCTGGCAGATAAAAACTGCAATACTAGCACCTCTCTAACTCTTCACACATTTAGTAGTTATCATCTTCAAAATATGTCTTCTGCTAAAGATTCTTAAAGTGGATTTATCCATTTTAGTTCAAACACCATGATCAGAGAGTTAAACAGGGTCCATGCTTATGAAACTTTTAGTTGAGTCTGAGTTCGTTCTCAAGTTTTTGATTGGTCAGATTTGAGCCTTTGGCTCAAATCTGACCAATCAAAAGCTTGAGAACTCGAATCTGACCAATCAAAAGCTTGAGAACGAACTCAGACTCAACTAAAAGCTTTATAAGCATGGACCCAGATTGGATCCTGACAAAACCAAGTTGACCGAGAGATCTTATATCTGAACTTAAACTGTTTGCAGAGAGAAGTTATTATAAGTTTGCTTCAAGTCTGCACGGAGCTTAATCCATTCTCTCATATTTACACCTTTTGATGCCTCTGTATAAGTCATTTTTTTAAACCATTGTGACAATTAGAGCATTTTCTCCTATGGAGCAAATGCTCTATTTATCACAAAGGTTTTAAAACTACACAATGCTAAAAGTTTTTTTTGTGATAAATGCTCTTTTTCGGTAGATTTTTTCAAAGTGGTTGAGTATAAAAAATAGCCTATGTAGGAATAAGTTAACAATATTTTTCAGGTGTTTAATGACTCAAAAAAAATGCCCTTATAGGCTGTTATTTGTAATCAGCTTGAATTTAATTTAATTGAAGTGCAACATCTGATTAGGATCAAAACTATCTTGCAATATGGTTTTGTTTAACATTTAACCCTTTCCTCCATAAATATGCCTTTCTACGCCTCTGTAATAACCAATTCTTGAAACCATTGTGATAAATAGAGCATTTGCTCCCATAGGAGCAAATGCTCTATTTATCACAATGGTTTCAAACTACAAAATTCTAAAATTTTACTTTTCTCTAGTAAATGCTCCTTTTGGATTCATTCAAAGAGGTTAGGTCTAAAAATAGCCTATGGAGGAAAGGGTTAAAGCCACCACCTATTTCTTAGAGATAGGAGTCTTAAAAAGCGGGGGATTGCTTAAAAATTTCAAAGTGAAACAGTCCATCATTTTTAGATAAGAGTCCAATCAGTATGAGCAGTATAATTTGCACGACGATACTGGGTGACATACAGTGCGGACACTGATCAGATGGTTCCTCTAAGGAGCCCTCTGATCTGGGTCTACACTGTTTGCAAATGCTAGCACATTTGTGTCCCACATCCAAAGCGTTAATGCAAAGCAAAAGTTATGCTGAAAGTTCCTTTGGGAGATTTCTGCATTACTTTTATTCTACATTAGACTAAAATCTGCCTTAACCCATTCCTCCATAGGCTATTTTTAGACCCAACCTCTTTGAATGAATCTACCGAAAAGGAACTATGCTCTATTTATCACAACGGTTTCAAAAAGTGACTATTACAGAGGCGTAGAAAGGCTTATTTATGGAGGAGAGGGTTAAAGACTCTAAATAAAATTTCTTTTTACAGTCTCTAATGAAATGTTATACTGTAATTTTAGGAGGAAAATGAGTAAATTCAGTCAAATTTTCACTTGAAGAAGACATTGAGAAGACAAAAACTACTAGGATATGGCAGAAGGTTAAAATAGACCAAAGCACTGCTTCAGTTAAAAGAAATCATCATCAGTTCACTAAGATTCAGATTTAGAGCGATGCTACTATACACTTATATAATTATCCTTGTCCATTGTTACAAATTATTTCAAAGTAAGAAAATCAAGGTAACAATGCAAACCATATCAGAGAAACTGGACATGTGCTCTCTCATCAGGAATTGCATTATCTTGAAAGAGACTTCCCAAAACATATTTTCCTTTTGTTGCTAGAGAAAATAAAAGCCGCATTTCTTCAGATCCAGCCACAAAGTTATACCTGTACTGTCTCGTCTGTCTGGGCATCTGCTTGACCCACTGGTACTGCATTTACATACAGTGGAACTCCAGTAGCATATGGGAACCAGTTCTGTACAAAGAATGGAGCTTGGTTCCTGGCACCATAATACTCGTTTGCCTGAGTGTTCTCAGCCCTTAAAGCAGGCTGCCCTGCATTGTTTATAGCCATGCTTGGTGAAAACATGGCACGATATGGCATTGGTACAAATACATTGGGTGTGTTAGTAAGTCCTGTAGATGTTAGATAATTCTGAACACCACTAACAGATGAATTCAAATCAACCAATACCTGACGCTGTCCCTCAGGGTGCTGTTGACCAAGGCTGATGTGAGGCTGACCCTGATTGACTGAGGACGATTCTCTTTTCCCATTGGCTGGATGTGTCCTCTGACCTTGGTTCATTTGCATGGGAGAACCTGCTACCACATGCCCTGGACCTGAATAGTATGTAGGGGCACTGCCTGGTGAACTCGGTGACTGAATTTGACGCCAGCCTCGTTTGTCCGATTTACTGTTATGATAATGCTGGTTCATGACATAGAATCCTTGGCTTGGATGGTTATACTGATGACCTTGCGGCTGTTGAAATCGCTGATAGTTCTGTGTCTGTATTTGTTGAGGAGATTGAGAAGGATAAGCATTACGCATGAACTTTTCTTGGTTTGGGGTGTAAGATGAATTCTGGGATGGACTTTGTCCCTAAAATCAAACAAAAATTAATGCAAGGTCAAATATATGTACCTAAACCCATTCCCTCAAACTGACGCATTTTGACATGTCTGTAAAAGTAACTTTTTGAAACCATTGTGATAAAAACAGCATTGGAGCAAATGCACTATTTATCACAATGGTTTCAAATCTATACAATGCTAAAATTTTCCTTTCTTCTTTTCAGTACATTTATTCAAAGAGACTGGATCTAAAAATAACATACAAGGGAATGGGTTATGGTAATCAGTCTCTAAATTTCGTATTTTTTAAGACATCTCATAACGATTGAAATAATAGTTTTGGATCATTTTATGAACATTTCCCTGAACAACTTATATCAACCTATTTGTAAATTAATGACAATAATTTCCACCGTCACTTGAAATCTCTTATTCTAAAACAAATAACAAATATTGTCATACAGTGAACACATATCTATCTAAAACTTCACAAATTTTGTGTAAAATGCAGGCAAATAAAATTGTCAATGTAGATTCTTTATGATCAAACTTTTGTAATTTTAACCCTTTACTCCATAAATACGCCTTTATATGCCTATGCAAACAGAGAGGACCCAGATCAGAAGGCTCTTGTAGGAGCTGTCTGATCAAAGTCTTCTCTATTTGCTTATGATATAATATAGAAATGATTCTAAAGTTTCTGCCATTGCCAAAATTCCTGTGTCAATTTTTTACATGTATATTCATGGAGTACGGTGCTGATACGTAAGTCTGCGCATCTAAGTATTCGCATCCATGGTAATTGCTAAATATAGCACAAAGTTATGTGAATATATATATGAGAATAAAGCTTGGACATTCTACTTTCCATGGATATAAAAGAAATTAAAAGAATAATTAGTTCTATAAGTTTCTAGCCAGCCTAAAACTTACCTTCCCCACCCATCCGGCACTGTATATAAGTTACGTAAGTCTGCGCATCTAGAGGCTTGTTCGAGATGAGGCCCATATGAGGAAATTATGGGAACACTAGTAAAGTATATAAATTTGAACTACACTATCAAGAATTTTTTCCATCTTTTTGGAGGTTTTCAGTGTTCACTGCACTTAATTTTTCACATAAAAACATGTTGAATGAAGCATCAAAATTTAAACACTAATATATCTACATTTTTGAAAAATAAAAAAAAACACAAAAACAAAAAACAAAAAAAACCCATAAAATTTTAACGATGTCTTTGTATGATCCACTATTGCTCATTTGAGCAATATGGACACAAAAAAACATCGTCTTCCTCTAAACTTTCTACTTCTGTGCAAAATTTCAAATGGACCCATTTATCACAACTATTGCACTGCCCCCAAGATACAAATTTAAGTGACTTTTCAAGTTGAAGGCCATCTGGCTGCCATTTGTTGCAAACTGAACATTTGTCCTCATCAAATAAAGAGTTTTCATTTTCAGGTTGCTTTTGTGTTTTGGTTAAGGCTTTCCCAGATCTACTATTTGGAAGGGGACCCTTTCCTTTTTTGATGGACAGTTTTGCTTTTTTGTTTTGATTTTCAATTTCTTGGTCTGTTATGACAATGAATGGCATGTAAAGGTTAGGTTTGCGTTTTTTTAATAAAGATTCACTGCTTGTTTTTTTCTTTGATTCTTTCTCTTCTTGCATTTTTTTCTCCTCTTGCTTCTTCTTTGCCTCAATTAAATACTTGTCCTCTGTTATAACTGCCCCAAAGGGAGGAATAAATGTTTTTCTCTTTCTGTTTGTAACACACCCCTCTTTTGTTTTCAAGAAATTACTGTCCTTTTCTTCGAAAAGAACTTTGACAATTCTGTTGTCCTTTCTCTCTTTCCTAGTTGTGTCTTGATTTTTGTTAATTTTGTTTACAGTAGGTGTTGTCACAAGAGGTGCTGAAGGATCTAGAGGAAATATTCCCGACTTTCTGAAGCCTGCCATTATATTTGGTACAGTCATTGCACTATTGTAACAATTTGCAATCAACTCTGGCAGCAAGTCAATAGTGATTACACTGTTAGGGTGAAGGTGAAGAAACTTGTGAAACTGTGTGTTGAGGCTTTTCTTGAAGGGGCTAAAAACTGACACATCTAGAGGTTGTAGAATGTGACTGGAATGTGGTGGAAGAACAAACAGATGGACATCTTCCTTGACTGCTGCTTGTATGACATCTGCATTTATATGTGTAGAGTGGCCATCATAGAGAAGAAGACAAGGTCTGGCTTTGACATGAAGCAGAAAGTGGCTAGTAAAGAAGTCCAGGAAAGTAGCTGCATTTGACCACCCAGTTGCTGTTGCTCGGTACTGAGTTCCCTTCAACCCTTTAGAGCAAGATTCTCTCGAGAGTCTTTCACCCTTAAAAATTATGTAAGGGGGTATAGTCTGGCCCAAGGCACTGCCTGCAGCAATCAATGTTGTATTGGCTGATCTGCCTGCTGTTACTACATGAGGGTGGGTACCTGCTTTTGCTAGGATTTTGGGAGGGCTATGTTCCAGATTTATTGCAGTTTCGTCAATATTCCAAATGTTTGCTGGGATGTCCTTTATGTTCAGTTTCTCAAGAATTTTGGAAAGTTCTGAAAAATAGTTATTTAAGATTTTGGTGTTTACTGAATCATCTCTTGCTTTTTCTCTTTTTTTAGGATTTACCATTTTTATATCATTAAAACGATCAATAAATCCGTAGAACCAGTGTATTGATGGTTCTTTATCTGGTCTACCTGTGGCATTACACATGTTTTTTGCAATGTCCAAAATCTGCCACCTTGTGTAGCCATATCCCAAGTGTGCCATTTTAATACAATGTTCTGCTAATTGTTCCTCTTGAACATGAGTGAACAAGGTTGGGGCACCCATTTTAGCTGTAGGCTGTCCATTTGATAGTCTGAGTCGTAGGGTGGATTCTGGCAAACCATGATTTCTGGCAGCTTTCCTTATAGCCATGCCTCGAAGCCTGACATCATCATAAGCCTCTTTCATCATTTCTGATGTGTACTGCATTTTGTGCAGAGACATTTTATTTATTTATTTATTCATTTATGTATTGCCTGAAAGGAAAAAAGCACTGTAAGACTATCATGTGTATGACTTTAATATCTCCTGTAAAAATATAACATCTGTTGTATTGTTTATAAATATGAAAAGAGATAAAAAATAAATAAATGAAAAAACACCAATTAAATGTGTTTGTCAATTATTTAATAATTCAATATTTTGCGTTCAAAATGCCCTGGTGGATGGGCCTCAATACTGAAAATGTGACGTCACAACATGGATGACAATTCTGTCTGTCAGCGTCTGCACTCAATATAACAGTGTTACTATGATTTAGAGCGAGTGACAGCAGCGTTATAATGGATATTTGAAAGAGAAAATTTATTAGGAAAACATGTGACAACAATAAGAGGTATTTGTTGATATTTTATTGTCTTTATTCAAATGCATATTATGGCAGCATCCAATGAGATGGCTTGCGAAATCTAGGTTAACGGGTCATGAACTTCCGATGAGGCTAGATGTAAACAATGGACCCGAATGTGGAAAATACTAAATTAAATGAATTTTGAGGTGAATTATGAATTAAAACTTGTAGAAAATACTTACCTAAGTGATTTTTCACAAGTTTTGCTGAAATTTTCAATGACTTTTGGCAAAAATCAGCCTTTCGTGCGTTTCTTGACAGCCGGAAGTGAAACGGTTTGTTGATGCGCAGACTTACCGAATGCGCAGACTTACGTAACTCGACTGTAATGGTTTAAGTGGCTATTTGTATGTTACTACTAATTTTATTTAACCCTTTACTCCATAATTACGCCCTTCAACGCCTTTGCAAACAGAGTTGATTAGAACCAAATCAGATGGCTCCTGTAGGAGAATTAACCCATTCCCACTTTATAGGCTATTTTTAGACCCAACCTCTTTGAAAATATCTACTGAAAAGGAACATTTACTAGAGAAAAGGTAAAGTTTAGATTTTAGTAGTCTTGAAACCATTGTGATAAATAGAGCATTTGCTCCTATGGAGCAAATGCTCTACAGGGTGTCCAAAACAAAACGGAACCCTGGATCAAATGTGTATTTTAACCAATGTAACAGGACACTTTAAAATATAAATATTTACCGTTTTAGATAAGTCATTTGTGCATATGTCTGCCAAATTTCTCATAAAAATATGCATCCGTTTTAAAGATATGAGTATTTTAATGAAAGCACCTTATATCTGTTTTAACATGATATGCGTACATTGCATAGTCCATGCTTATATCATGTTTAAAACGGAGTTTTGGGTGCTTTCATTTACATGCTGATATCTTAAAACAATGAATATATTTAGACAAAATTTAGACAATATATGGCAAAATGTTGTCTCTACTAAGCTACATGTATATACTTTGAATTTAAGTTAGCAATATTAACAGAAATGAGATAACTTGCAAAGTCTTAATACCGGGTTCTAGTTTTTTTTGGGACACCCTGTATTTATCACAATGGTTTCAAAAAGTGACTTTTACAGAGGCGTCAAAATGCGTCAATATGCTCGAATGGGTTAACGGTGAAAAACAAAATCACTAATCAAAGTGAGACTTGAACAGTAATGATGGAAAATACAATAAGTTAACCCTTTCCCTGATGAATATTCGTGCAAGAAATAATGACATCATGCATATTTAACTGAATTTTCATACTGGCATATGTACACATCAATTTTTAGTATTGGCAGAAACTGTAGGGTCAGATATATTATAATTTCTGAGGCGAACAGGGCAGAGTCTGATCTGGATCTACTCTGCAAAGGTTTAAAAAAAGTGTTATATGTGGGAAAGGGTTAAAGAAGTGTCTTGCGTTGCATAGGTAATGGAATCTATTTCTTTCCATTTCAAAACTATTCCTATGCTTGTATCACACATACATGTTTAAAGGACTTACTTTGTCTACAGAGGAATCATTGGAGTAGGAGTGTGTCCTATGATACTGCTGTTTTCTGCCTTTGACTGGAGTATCTCGCTCTGATGGGTCCGACAAAGACCTGGCTGTATTAGGCCTACCTATACAAACAAAATACCAACATTAATTGCTATTCCATAGCAAAGTTGGTTTCACATACAGCCTTATCCCTTTCCCTGTTCTATGTTTATTTCAATTTTCAATTCCTACTGAAAGTACATAGTATAGACAAAATCGTTATAATAAAATATGGAATAAAATATGGAAGTTGCAACATTGTATCCATTTTAGAAAGTAAAGAAACAGATCTATCAAATTCCATTGGCAAACAGAGCAGGCCCTGATCAGACGGCTCCTATAGGAGCTGTCTGATCTGGGTTTACTCTGTTTGCAAATGTGTGAAAACGTGTTTATATGAAGGAAAGGGTTAACCCTTTACTCTACAAATATGCCTTTCATGCTAAATAACCCTTGCTTGCTAATGACGAAGTATACATATGTTATATATTATGATTCTACAGTTTCTGCATTGGCAAAACATCCTGTGTTCATCTGCCATGATAAAAAATTAATATAATTAATATTTATAATGCCATTACTTCTTACATGAATATTCATGAAGTACTGGGTTAAACAAGCACACTGAAAGTACGCTAGTTATTGTAAGTATTTGGACACCCAATCTTCCTTCTTTGCTAGTTTGTAAAGCTGCATAATTCAACTTATCATAACTTTGAACATATGATTGCAACTTCTATACTATTGTATACAATACTTCAGCTATGAGTAGTAACAATTGTCTTAACCCATTACCTCATAGACTATTTTTAGATACTACCTCTTTGAATAAATCTACCGAACAAGATGTGTTTGTGAAACACTATGCCCCCTTGATATGATATTTGACCCTGAAGGATGACCTTGATCTTGACATGTCATCCCTCAAACTGTGCAGCTTCATGGGGTACACATGCATACCAAATATCAAGTCTGTATCTCTACTGGTTCAAAATCTATGGCCAATGTTAAAGTTGGTGACCTTGGTCCGGCTTGGACCATGAAGGATGACCTTGACATGTCACCCCTCAAACTGTGCAGCTTCATGAGATACACATGCATACCAGTATCAAGGCTGTATATCTACTGGTTCAAAAGTTATGGCCAATGTTAATGTTGGTGACCTTTGACCTTCAAAGATGACCTTGACATGTCACCCCTCAAACTGTGCAGCCAAATGAGAAACCCATGTATACCAACTATCAAGTCTGTATCTCTACTGGTTCAAAATTTATGGCCAATGTTAAAGTCGGTGACCTTTGACCCTGAAAGATGACCTTGACTTTGCCATGTCATCCCCAAACTGTGCAGCTTCATGAGATACACATGCACACCAAATGTCAAGTCTGTATCTACAGGTTCAAAAGTTATGGCCAATGTTAAAGTCGGTGACCTTTGACCCTAAAAGATGACCTTTACCTTGCCATGTTGCCTCTTAAAATGTGCAGCTTCATGAGATACACATGCATACCAAATATTAAGACTCTATCTCTATTGGTTCAAAAGTTATGGCCAATTTGAAGTTGGTGACCTTTGACCCTGAAGGATGACCTTGACATGTCACCCCTCAAACTGTGCAGCTTCATGAGATACACAAGCATGCCACATATCAAGTCTCTATCTGTACTGGGTCAAAAGTTATGGCCAATGTTAAAGTCGGTGATTTGACCCAAATGTTTGACCTCTGACCTTTAAGGATGACCTTGACCTGTCACCCCTCAAAATGTGTGGCTTTATGAGATACATATGCATGCCAAATATCAAGTCTCTATCTGTACTGGCTCAAAAGTTAAGACCAATGTTAAAGTTACAGACAAAGAAACAGACAATATGACCTTTGACCCTGAAGGATGACGTTGACCTTGACATGTCACCCCTTAAAATGTGCAGCTTCATGAGATACACAAGCATGCCAAATATCAAGTCTCTATCTCTACTGGTCCAAAAGTTATGGCCAATGTTAAAGTCGGTGATTTGACCCATATATTTGACCTCTGACCTTGAAGGATGACCTTGACCTTGACATGTCACCCTTCAAAATGTGCGGCTTTATAAGATACATATGCATGCCAAATATCAAGTCTCTATCTGTACTGCCTCAAAAGTTATGACCAATGTTAAAGTTGCGTTAAAGTTACAGATAAAGAAACAGACAATTTGACCTTTTGACCCTGAAGGATGACCTTGACCTTGACATGTCACCCCTTAAAATGTGCAGCTTCATGAGATACACAAGCATGCCAAATATCAAGTCTCTATCTCTACTGGTCCAAAAGTTATAGCCAATGTTAAAGTCGACAATTTGACCCATATATTTGACCTCTGACCTTGAAGGATGACCTTGACCTTGACATGTCACCCCTCAAAATGTGCGGCTTTATGAGATACATATGCATGTCAAATATCAAGTCTCTATCTGTACTGGCTTAAAAGTTATGACCAATGTTAAAGTTGCTGACAAACAAACAGACAAACGGGCAAACAGACAAACAGACAGGGCAAAAACAATATGCCCCCCAGATCAGATCTGGGGGGCATAAAAAGAGCATTAACTAGAGAAAAGGAATTTTTTTAGAATTTTGTAGTTTGAAACCATTGTGATAAATAGAGCATTTGCTCCTATAGGAGCAAATGCTCTATTTATCACAATGGTTTCACAAAGAGACTTTTACAGAGTCATCAAAAGCCGTCCATATGATGGAATGGGTTAAACAGAACTTACAATATTTTCGTCATACAATTTTTCATAAGATGGGTCTAACATTGTTAATTGAAGGGCTGAAGTAATGCAGAAAGTTTTGTATTACTTTTGTCCTGCATTAAGCTACTACTGACTTAATCCTTTACTCCATGAATATTCATGTAAGAAGTATAAATGACATCATGAATATTAACTGAATTTTATAATGGCACAATAACAGAAAATCATGACAGAA
Source organism: Azorinus chamasolen (assembly GCA_963576725.1). Lineage (NCBI taxonomy): Eukaryota > Metazoa > Mollusca > Bivalvia > Cardiida > Solecurtidae > Azorinus > Azorinus chamasolen. Next base: position 75,447,138 of record OY755243.1, read on the forward strand.
CATCAGAAAATCAGATCCATTTTATGTCATAAACAAACAGAGCAGGCCCTGATCAGATGGTTATTACAGGGGCCATCAGATCTAGGTCTACTCTGTTTGCAAATGTGCAAAAAGGCGTATCTAGAGAATAAAAGGTAAAAGATCTTGAATTAAATTTCTGTTTAAACATACAGTGCTTTTAAACGCACATATCCTGTGTGGAAAGAGAGCTATATTATAAATGCAGTATGATAATATTAACTCTTTCCCTCATATAAAAACATTTTCATACCTTTGCAAACAGAGTAGACCCAAATCAGACGGCTCCTGTAGGAACCATCTGATTAGGGTCTGCTCTGTTTGCTTATGGAATTATATAGATCTGATTTTTCAGTTTCTGCCAAAGTAAAAAGTTCCTGTGTTCCATGTAGTTATAAAATTCATTTAATACATATTCAAATCATTATATCTTATATATGAATATTGAACAGCTAAAGGGTTAAGACAAAGAAAAAATAATGAGTTTTTGTCCGCATTGTCGTCATCATCGTCAAGAAACTTTAACTTTGCCTATTATTTCTTTACTATTCATGCAAATCTTATGAAATTTCACACACTTCTTCACCATCACAAGAGCTACAATCTGACAAATGGCCGTAACTCTGCAAGGATTTTTTTTACAAAATCATGCCCCTTTAAGGACTTGGGAAATAAAAGCTTAAAATGTCTTGACAGACAAGAGTTGGCACCTGCATTTGGTGCTCTTGTTATTGTTTTACTGTTGGTTTTTTCCCCAGTGAGAGGTATAATGTAATTTGTCAGTGCTTACTTGTTGAATTATTCACATCTCTTTCCTCACTGGCCTTTCTTATTTCCTCCTTTCTCTTCCTTTCAATGGCTTCTCTTCAAAAAGAAAGAATGTTCATTGACATTTGAAACCTACGGTTGGCAACAAAATGGATAATATTCCTTACAGTATGATAAAAGGGTTTACTTTCAAACAAAATGAATTAAAGAATTCTGATAAATTAACCCTTATGTACGCCATAGATATGTCTTTTTACGTGTCTGCAAACAGAGATGATCCAGATAAGATGGATCATGCCTACTCTGTTTGCTTATGAAATAATATAGAGCTGGCTTTACAGTTTCTCTCTCCCTGTGTCCATATGCCATTATAAAAATTCATCTATTAACCCTTTCCCGGTTCTATGTTCATTTCAAATTTCAATACCTACTGAATATCCATGGACAAAATGGCTATTAATGAAATATGGAAGGTGGAATACTGTAGCCATTTTAGAAAGTTAAGAAACACATCTATCAAATTACATTAGCAAACAGAGCAGACCCTGATCAGACGGCTCCTATAGGAGCCGTCTGATCTGGGTCTACTCTGTTTGCAAATGCGTGAAAAGGCGTTTATATGAAGGAAAGGGTTAAATTGATATTCATGATGTCATCATTTCTTACATTAATATTCATGAAGTAAAGGGTTAATACTTGCTATGCATTTACAGGATGCTACTCAATTTATATTAACTCTGTATAACATTCTGTTTGTTGATTAACCCATTCCCGCATACTGACGCATTTTGACGCCTCTGTAAAAATAATTTTTTGAAATCATTGTGATAAATAGAGCATTTGCTCCTTTGGAGCAAGTGCTCTATTTATCACAATGATTTCAAAGCTACACAATTCTAAAATTTTCTTTTTCTCTAGTATATGCCTGGAGACTCCTTTTGGCAGATTTTATCAAAGAGGTTGGATCTAAAAATAGCCTATGTGGGAATGGATTAAGCTATTTAAGCCTCATTTTCTTTAGTGTATAACCCAACTATGCATTATGAGCCAAATCTAATTACAACGAACCCTTTCCTTCATACAAAAATGCTTTTCCATGCCTTTGCAAACAGAGCAGACCCAGATCAGACGACCCCTGTAGTCTCTACTTGCAATGTGTTTTAAAAATGCCTAAAATATATACAAAGCACTTGTTTATACACTGAAAAAAGATCACAAGAAACTGGATCAATTAAACATTCAAGAAGACAAAACTTATGTGTTAGATACCAAAGACCTCTGATGTATTAGTTTTATTTGGGTTGAATTTTAGTTTTGTAACTGTTCAAAATAGGCTGATAACATTTTGTTATTCAACAGAATATTATGTATGGACAACAAAGGTTTATTTTGTATCACAGGCCCATTTTTCAGTATAAAATCAAATTGACAATCTGTATAAGAATAATGGAACATAACCAGCACCATATTTTATGATTTTGTTGAAAATATGCATTTGTTACAGATGCTATCACTTAGGCAACCACCTTCTTCTAAAGACCACACAGTTAATTCGCAAACAATTTATTTTGTATTATTAAGCAAAGGCCGCATAATTAGCTTTGACCCTGCATATACATATACCATAAAGACAGATTTTTTTCAAGGTCTAAATGAAATGCTATTTGATATTTTCCCAGGTACCTTTCCTTTCTGGCTGCAATCCGTGGGCAATCCTTTGCAATATGTCCAATCTTGCTGCAAACACGACACAGCCTGTCAGATGGAGGCTCCCCTTCTGTCAGTTGCTCTTGATCAAAGAAGTAATCCTGGAAAAATATACGGCAACTGAAATAAGGTAAGACTCAAATGTGCAAAATTCTTATCTGTTTTAATTTTGCATTTCTTTTCAAAACCAGTATTTCTGCCATGATTAAAAAATCCCTTCTTTATATTACCATTATAAAAATTCAGAAAAATAATATTCATATGTCATTGTTTTTGGCATGAATAGCCATAGAGTAATGGGTTAACACAAATAACTAAAATCCAAATATATTTACAAACAAACAAAGAGTTTCAAAGTATTCCTTACAAACAGTTATCTAATACCAGTCAATATATAATTACACAGTGAAGTAATTTGAATGCATTCATTTCCTGTTTTAATCTAATAATACAACAGTATGCATTGTCCCTATTTTGAAATACCATAATGATCAACTACCCGTGTTTAGATGTAATAAACACATACAAGAACAGACTGGAATCCATGCGGTACATCAGATATTGGAGTCCCATACAGTTCTCTAGCGTGGACAAGGGTTCTAAGAATGTACTGGTTCACTGAAATAAAATATAAATCATTTCTTCTAAACAGCTATCGGTACAAAAGGGGAGGCTAAACTGCTAAATGTGATCTTGAACACAAACCAACAAACCTATGGAGTTAGCAATGCAGCTTCCCATGATGCACTACAAATTAGTATTTACACTAAACATTTAGACATCAATCTCCCCACATTAGTTTTAAACACCATGCTTATTGATTTAACCCTTTCCTTCATATGAACGCCTTTTCACGCATTTGCAAATAGGAGCCCTCTGATCTGGGTCTGCTCTATTTGGATATGATTCTGCAGTTTCTGCTAGAGTCAAAACATCCTGTATTTATTCACCATTTCAAAAGTTCAGCTAATAAATATTCATGATGTCATTATTTCTAATCTGAATGCTGCACGGGGAAAGGGTTAAATCCTGTATATTTACATGTCAGTCCTTGCCAGAAATAGTTCAGCGACAAATTTACAGCAGTCTACCAATTGCAAATGTTATGCTCAGTCATGTTGATAAGAGGTATACTCTAAGCATAGGTAAGATGCTTCACTGAGTACCAAGAAGACAGGTTTTGGCAGAGAATGGTAGCAAAGTGTGTACTTAGACTTCGTAAATACCATTTTCATACATGTGATAACCTGCTGAGGCATGTCAGGTAGATTTAGGAAATTTGTCAGGTAGATTTGACTTTTGTCAGGTAGATTTTACTGACGCGACAAAATATATGTAGGAGAAAAAAGACATTTGCTTGATTACTATGTTTGTTATACTTTTTCACATTATCATTCATACTTTACCATAAATGCATACCATACCATTATGAACATTACTTTACACACATTACATTTACACATTTAACCCTCTCCCTCATATAAACACCTTTTTCACGCATAAATTTGCAAAGACAATAGACCCAGATCAGATGGCTCCTACATGTAGGAGCTGTCTGGTCAGGGTCTGCTCTGTTTGCTTATGGTATAGGAATGATTCTACATTTTCTGGTTTGGCAAAAAAATCTAATGTGGTGTTAAAACCCCCATTAACCAATCCCTTCATATAAACCAAGGTTTCACGCATTTGCAAACAAAGTAGACCCAGATCAGACAGCTCCTATAGGAGCCATCTGATCAGGGTCTGCTCTGTTTGCTTTAGGAATTTTAAAAATGTTTCTGTACTTTCTAAAATGGCTATAAAGTTCCAATCTCCATATTTCTTTGAAATTACTTAAGAATAAGAATATTCAGTAGGGACTGGAATTTGGAATAAAAATGGAACAGGGAAAGGGTTAAAAACAAATACTAGTAATTGACATGCAGTAATAATTCTAGATTTTTTTCATGGGTCAAACGGACTCTTTGAAATCAATAGGTCTCAAGCCCAAAACACTGGGTTCCTTATTAAATAATGTCATGAAAAAATTACTATTACTAAAATTAATACTTTAATTACTATTAAAATTTATTACTGTTTTATCATATAATGAAAAAGATATTCTATTTTATCTTATTTTATAATAACATTTTTAGGGGGTGTGCTTATTTTATAGCCCTTATTTAGCTATACTCCCCAAGGACAACCTTTACTCAGTTCAAGTTAGTTAAACCTTTACTCAGTTCAAGTTAGTTGCAAACATTGAGCAGTCACACAACAGGTCCAGAGTCCGTGTTTTAGCCCGTACCTACAATCGTCGCGAAAACTGATGACATTTCAACTTGATATAGTTATTATTTTTTGAAGAGTTTACAATGGTAGATAATAATGCATGGTGTTTTCAATTACTTCTTTAGTGTCCTTACCACTTATTATATTAATGAAAAATAATTTAGTGTACAAATAAAATTCATAATTATCAGTCCAAGCACTGTTGAAGCAGTCTTATTTTCGAAGTGTTTCGGCCCATTGCAACAACGAGACCAAGCACAGCTGTCTTTGACAAGGAAGCAGAGAAGCATTTCTATGTCTTGTAATTTAATTATGAGAATATAATTCCTATTATAGGGTCATGACACTCCCATGTCGCCTCGCTTGAGTAATAAACCTGCTGCATGGGATATTTGTGGTAAACGTTTGCATTTTGACACGACTGGTTCCCGAACAATTTTTTTGGTAAAGTAGTAGAGTGAAAACCGGAACCACCTCGTGATTATGTAATTCGGGTGTTCTCCATGGTCTCCACAGGGGATTCCCTTGATTGGTCCCTACCAAAACAGACCAAGCGTGGATCACTGCATGATAACAAGCTAAAGGTGGTCTGTGTGTGTAGAGAACTAACAGATAAACTCCATCAGGGATGAAAATATATGTCACTAAAAAATTTGCCTTAGTCAAATTTCAAAACGGTAGACCGTGAAAGTAGAACGGTAAACCACCTCTGAAAACGGTAGAATTCACCTACCGTCGGTAGTTATCACATGTATGCATTTTATAAATTCAGTCAATTAACTCTTTCCCTAATAGAAACGTGTTTTCACGCATTTGCAAACAGAGTAGACCCAGATCAGACGGCTCCTAGTGGAGCCGTCTGATCAGGGTCTGCTCTGTTTGCTTATGGATCTGTTTCTTTACTTTCTAAAATGGCTACAATGTTCTACCTTCCATATTTCATTATAACTATTTCGCCATGAATATTCAGTAGGTATTGAAGTTTTGAATAAACATAGAACAAGGAAAGGATTAATATTCATGATGTCTTCTTGCATTCATCTTATATCAATATCTCTCTGAACTGAGTTTTTTTTTTAACCCTTTGCCTACTAAGCACGACATGTCTGACATTTGCAAACAGCTTGGATCCAGATGAGACGCCAAGTAACTCGGTGTCCCATCAGGATCTAAGCTGTTTGACATTCTGTCAATATTTTCTCAAAAGCTTGAACAAATCGGAAGAAAGTGAAATCTGTAGGTTAAGCAGACCACATTCCTAAAGCAGCCTAAGGTTTAAAATCGTTTTAGACTATAATGCAAATCTTTACTGTAGATTGCATATTTGAAAAGATCTCTATACTGGACAGCTTCTTTTAATAATGAACAATTTAGATTTTTTTCGGCAGATGATTGCTTTTAATGTTGGTTGAAATTCATGCAGAAAGCTTCCAAAGGAACTTTCTGCATGAATTTCAACCTACATTAAGCTGCCACCAGTCTTAAAAACCGACACTGATACAAATTTTAATGTTCAGTTTAGAGGGGTTATACTGTATTTTGGACAGTTTAAAAAGGGAAAAACCATTGTTTCATTAAATTACAGTCTAAACCAGTATAGAAAAACTTACTTTTCCTGGACAGAGCTCCTCCAAGATTATGATTTTGATCAAAGGGGTCTGAAAAGAATGAAATATTCATAATTTAATATCATTTCATATCTCAAGAATACTTCTCCAATTTATAAACACACAAAAAATGTCGAAACAACATCAAATCGATTTTCCTTCACTATTAACTAGTGATTTCTAAGTTCAAAGGGGCATAAATCCCAGAAAAATTGCAGAAGGAAAAATTCCTGACAATTCCTGACAATATGCACATCTACATATTGTGTCCTTGCTACATGCAAGGTTTTATGAAAATCTGTTGAGTAGTGTCAGAGGAGTTGTGCTTACAAGAATAGGGTCAAAAGACCTAGAAATTTCTAAGTTCAAAGGGGCATAACTCTCAGAAAAATTGCAGAAGGAAAAATCCCCGACAATATGCACATCTACATATTGTGTACTTGCTACATACAAGGTTTTATGAAATTCTGCTGAACAGTTTGAGAGAAGTTTCGCTTACACCGGTAGGGTCAAGAGACCTAGCGATTCCTAAGTTCAAAGGGGTATAACTCTCAGAAAAATTGGAGGAGAAATCCCCAACAATATGCACATCTAAATATTGTGTCAGTGTCCTTGCTATATGAAAATCTATGTTGAGTTTTATGAAAATCTGTTGAGCAGTTTCAGAGGAGTTGCGCTTACAAGATTGGCAGCCGCCCGTCCGCCTGCTCAATCGCCATACATCACCATTTCAATAACCGGATTTTCCGTGGAAAACCCGTTAAAAATAACCAGATATTGGGTCTGCAACATATTAACCCACAATCATGTATGATATAATGACATCATGAATATTAATTGGATGATATTTGATAATGGCATGTAAACAGAGGACATTTTACCCATGCCAGAAACTGTAGAATCCGATCTGTATTATTTCATAAGCAAACAGAGCAGACCCTGATCAAATTGTTCCTACAGGAGTAAAAAGTTAATTCAAATAGCCTGTATATCTTAAAATATAGCATATATCATTCTCTAATAATACAACCAAATGTTAAGAAATAATGGTTTTGAAATATAGTATGCTTTCAGAAAATTTATTGCATGTTTATTTTCTTTTTAAGTAATTTCTTTTGGTAAAGCTTAAACATGTACATTTCTTCTACTTGATAAAATGCATAAATAAGATTTTTTCAAGAATAGTTCTTCAGTTTCTCCATTGAACCCTATGGGCTCCTTGAGACAATTCTAAAGAGTGGTTATACCATACGGTTTGGTTGAGAAATGACGATTTTCTTGTTTTGATTATGCACCTATAGCTCCAGTCATGTATCAAAAAGAGGGCATAACGTACAAACAATAAACACAACTATGCATGGTAGTTATCCGTGAAGGATTAACCCTATCCATCATATAGATAACTTTTGGTGCCTTTGCCAAAAGAGCAGACCCAGATCAGATGGCTCTTGAAGGAACCACATGATCAGGGTCTGCTCAGTTTGCTTATGAAAGATCTGATTCTGAAATGTGTATCACACCAAACATTCCTTGTTATAAATGTGTAATTATAAAAATTAAGTCCATGAATATTCATGCGATATTAAATTCTGCAATTAAATATTTGTGGGGGAAAAGGTTAAAACAGAGTTTAACATGCAAACATTATGGTAACTGGCAACTTTTGGGAAGGTGAATTCAAATCTGACAAGTAGGTTTTGTAGATGAAGCCCAGAAAAGAACCACAGTGTGCAATATATATATATGCATGAAAATTTGAAAATCCATAATTTCAACGAAATATCATATGCACAGCATGGCTTAATACTGAATACAATGTACTCCTGTTTTATCAAATCTACTGCAGGCTTTAGGACAATGTGAAGGTAGATGGATGGATGGATGTATGGAAGATGGATGGATGGGGATGGATGAATAGACAGACATACAAATATTTAAAACAATATCTCCCCTACCTTCAATGGCAATGCATCTTCCATTCCAAAGTTTTTCAAACTTTGTAAGAGGCTCAAACTGCCTTATGGTAATCACCCTTTCCAGGAAGCTAAATTCTTCCAAATAGTAACGGAAAAATCCTAGCCAGAGCTCTCCAACGTTTTGCTTATTTTTCCCATTTTCGGGCCAGACCTGAGGCTAAAAGAGAAACAAACCATTGTTACAGCAAAACTATATCTAAATCTATACAAGGATTTAACACTTTTGCTGCCAAATTTTGTCATCTGCAAACTTTATCTTCTGCTACAATTTTCAGTTTTTATGTTTTCTTCATTTTTGTTTCAAAAACAGTCACAGTAACAAACAGCTTGGATCCTGATGAGATGCTGAGTTACTCAGAGTCTCATCTGGATCCAACCTGTTTACATAGTTAATCACAGATGCAACACTTGCAGCAAAAGAGTTTATTAAAACAAGAGATGTTTGTAAAACATGTATACCCCCCAGACCCCCTGACCTTTGATCTAGTGACCTCAACTATAGAGGTCATCTAGCGGTCATGACTAATCACCACAGCAACTTTGAAGATCCTAAGCCAAACCACTGATCCTTTATTGATCTGAAAACATTTCACATATTAAGGTCATGGTGACCTTGACCTTTGACCTAGTGACCTCAACAACTATAGGGGTCATCTAGTGGTCACGACCAACTACCACAGCAAGTTTGAAGATCCCGAACCAAACCATTGAGCAGTTATTAATTAGAAACCATTTCATCAGTTAAGGTCATGATGACCTTGATCTTTGACCTAGTGACCTCAAAACCACTAGGGGTTATCTAGTTGTCATGACCAACCACCACAGCAAGTTTGAAGATCCTAAGCCAAACCCTTGAGCAGTTATTGATCGCAAACCATTTCACCAGTTAAGGTTATGGTGACCTTGACCTTTGACCTAGTGACCTCAAAAATCAATAGGGGTTATCTACTGGTCATGACCAACCACCACAGCAAGTTTGAAGATCCTAAGCCAAACCCTTGAGCAGTTATTGATCGCAAACCATTTCACCAGTTAAGGTCATGGTGACCTTGACCTTTGACCTAGTGCCCTAAAAAACAATAGGGCTCATCTAGTTGTCATGACCAACCACCTAAGCAAATTTGAAGATCCTAAGCCAAATCCTTGAGCAGTTATTGATCAGAAACCATTTTACAAGTTAAGGTCATGGTGACCTTGACCTTTGACCTAGTGACCTCAAATACAATAGGGGTCATCCAGTTGTCATGATCAACTACCGCAGCAAGTTTGAAGATTCTAAGCCAAACCCTTGAGCAGTTATTGATCGGAAACCATTTGACCAGTTAAGAGCATGGTGACCTTGACCTTTGACCTAGTGACCTAAAAAACAATAGGGGTCATCTAGTGGTCATTACCAACCACCACAGCAAATATGAAGATCCTAGGCCAAACCCTTTAACAGTTATTGATCGCAAACCATTTCACCAGTTAAGGTCATGGTGACCTTGACCTTTGACCTAGTGACCTAAAAAACAATAGGACTCATCTAGTTGTCATGACCAACTACCTAAGCAAATTTGAAGATCCTAGGCCAAACCCTTGGGCAGTTATTGATCAGAAACCATTTTACCAGTTAAGGTCATGGTGACCTTGACCTTTGACCTAGTAACCTCAAAATCAATAGGGGTCATCCAGTGGTCATGACCAACTACCACAGCAAGTTTGAAGATTCTAAGCTAAACCCTTGAGCAGTTATTGATCGGAAACCATTTAACCATTTAAGGTCATGGTGACCTTGACCTTTGACCTAGTGACCTTAAAATCAATAGGGGTCATCTAGTGGTAATGACCAACCACCACAGCAAGTTTGAAGATCCCAAGCCAAACCCTTGAGCAGTTATTGATCGGAAACTATTTCACCATTTTAGGTCATGGTGACCTTGACCTTTGACCTAGTGACCTAAAAAACAATAGGGGTCATCTACTTGTCATGACCAACCACCGCAGCAAGTTTGAAGATTCTAGGCCAAGTCGTTTATTAGTTATCGTTCGGAAACCATCGATCTACCGACCGACCGACCGACCGACCGACCGACCGACCGACAGACCGACCGACCGACCGACATGTGCAAAGCAATATACCCCCATTTTTTCAAAAGGGGGGTATAATAATACGCAGAAATGATATACAAACAACTAGAACTATAAACAGAAGGCTAACAATACCTCCCAATTATACACCACTGAAAAGACAAACAAGATGTGTTTGTGAAACACTTTGCCCTTAATATGACCTTTATCTTAATAAGTCACCCCTAAAAATGTTTGAAGTACATGTATGTATGTGCAATGGCGACAAAATTATGTCCAACATTAAAGTTGGGAGCCAAACCAACTAACAGACAGACAGAGCAAAAAGAATCCTCCAACCTTTAATGGGGGTGGGGGGGGGGGGGGGTGCATACAAAGCAATAAAGTTCTACAATACAAGTATTATTCTGTCAGATTATTACATTCTAAATTGCTGATGCTCTGTATCCCTTGGTAATATTTTTTTCTTCATTGTTTCAGAGTCAGTATAATACTGCAGAAGGAATGGTCTGAACAAAATCTCATCTACAGACTGACAAATGCAGTGGAATGGACAGGCATATTCCAGTGTACTTCATTGCGAGAGTAAATAAAACAAAAATCAGTTAACTCTTTCCTTCACTTAAACGCCTTTTCATGCATTTGCAAACAGAGTAGCCTATATCAGATGGCTCCTCTATCAGGGTCTACTGTTTGTTAATGGAATTTGAAAGATCTGTTTCTTTACTGTCTAAAATGGCTACAATGTTCCACCTTCCATATTTCATAATAACTACTTTGTCCATGATTATTCAGAAGATATTGAAGCTTGGAATAAACATAGAACAGGAAATGTTAAATGTTTAAACAGTACTGTACACCAATGTATCGTAAAATGGTACAATTGTACTATTAACCCTGTAACTGAAAGAAATGTTTTCTGATCACTTTGCAACAGAGTAGACTCAGATAAGGTGGCTTTGTTGGAGCTGTCTGATCTGAGTCTACTCTATCTACTAAAGGAATAATACAGATTTGACTCTTTAGTTTCTGCCATGGGCAATATGCATGTGTTCATACACCATTATAAAAAACCAGCTAATTTGTATTCAAGATGTCATCATCTCTTACATGAATATTCATGGAGTAAAGGGATAAAAAAAACTGATATCTGTAAGAGACATTCCAGATAGTAGTCTCAGGGCTCCAGATCTGGGTCCATGCTTATAAAGCTTTTAGTTGAGTCTGAGTTTCGTTCTCAAGCTTTTGATTGGTCAGATTTGAGTTCTCAAGCTTTTGATTGGTCAGGTTTGAGCCAAAGGCTCAAATCTGACCAATCAAAAACTTGAGAACGAACTCAGACTCAACTGAAAGTTTTATAAGCATGGACCCAGATGTGGAAATTAAAGCAGAATACTGTTTATCAGTATTCCATGTTATTTTAGTGACCATAAATCAGTGCAAGGGAAGTAAGTCTTTTTTTTTTTCTTTTTTTTTTTCCCAGATCCTCATAAACAAGGACCCCGTTTATTGTCCCCGTCATAGAGTGTGTGAGGGTCGAGGGCATCCCCCTCCACACCTTACAACAATGTATATCTATATGTTCACAAAAAGTACACTTGATTGGACAATATCTAAAAAAAAAACAAGAAAAAATCAAACTGTACGGCCAATACGTCATATGCTCTAATCGGTGAAAAGTACCGATGAAAAGACACCAATCTAAGGGATTAACAACAATTTACCAACGAATATTTAATGCTATTCCAATTTTGATTAAATTCCTCTATTTTATTTTTTTCCATAGCAACATTTTTTAATATTTTAAAAGTAAGTCTTATCAATCAGTACAAGGGAAGTAAGTCTTGTCAATAGTAGAAGTCTAAAAATAGATTTAATCTGCATCAGCAGTAGTGATGTCATGGAGTCATGTGACCATAAGTACATGTTTTGAATTGTATACAGAGTGATAGAAACAACTATGGGAAAGAACTAATCTAGACTCCTGATTGGTCCATAGAATAATCTCAAAATGTCATTGGTCAGTTGGTAAGTATATATAGAAGCACATGCTAGCACATGTTCAGTTTGCCCTTGAAGCTTCTGAAGAGACTTAGAGATTTTTAAGCATTTTCAATGATAACTTATTTATTTCTCCACTAAACCCTATACTGTGACCACTCTTTAGAATCGTCTCTAAAGAGTGGTCACAGTATAGGGTTTGGTGGAGAAATGCTATTTATTTTTTGGGTACGCGCCTTTAGTATTTACTCTTTGCATGCTAAGTAATGGTTGTTTGCAAAATGTCTTGCCTACTGCAAATTCCTACCATGGATTATCAAAAAGCATAATCGGAATATCAAAACTGGATCCTTGTGAGAGGCTGAGTTACCTGGTATCTCATCTGAATTCAAACTACTGGCATATGTAATCATAAATTCTCTACTAGCAGGTAGAGTTAACCCTTTCCCTGTTCAATATTCATGTATAGAGAAATAATGACATCATGAATATTTATTAGCTTAACTTTTATAATGGTCCATGAACATGGCATTTATTTACCTTGTAAGATACTGTGGAACCACATATATATAAATCCAAAAGCAAACAGAGTAGACCCTGATCAGATGGCTCCTATAGGAGCCATCTGATTTGGGTCTATTCTGTTTGCAAATGCATGCAAAAGCGTTTATATGAGGGAAAGGATTAAGCCTTTTCCTGAAGGAACTCTAGAATTCCATCCTTATAACTGGAAACCCTGCTCAAACTTATCCTCAATGATGAGAGAAATCTAGCTGCCTTTTGTGTTAAAAATGAATAGTTTATATGAAGAACATACACCTATAACTTTAACTACTTACCAGACTTTTTAAGTCATCATAAAACCAGGCATTCCATCCTTCAATAAGCACTTCTTTAACAGGTTCATCCTTGGAGTGAATCTGGATAATAGATAATATATAATAGATCATATACTGAAGCCTCCATAAACATTCTCACAAAAACCAGAAACCTATCAAAAACACAGTTCTCAGTTCAAATACTCAAACATTATATGACAAATTTTATAAAATTGGCTTTTATTAATCAAATCTCATTAGAAATTAACTTTTACTCTTTGCACACTAAGTAGAGCAATGGAGAGTATTATCACCAATTATCGCCTTTCGTGTAATCATGTAGTCCCTCCATCCAGGGGTTTAAATAGGTATCTGTGAGGGTCACTAGCCAGTACTGCGACTGCATGATTGCGCCATATGTTAGCAGTGCTCAATATTGTAGGCGAACGGCTCAATGACCAGGGGAGTAAATGTACAATCAGCTGAGCGGTCATTCGGACTGAAAGTAGACTATAACTAGGTACTTTTTTTTTGGTAGTCTCTAATCAAACTGCTCCCTCAGTGCATCTGCACTATTGTCAGGTCAAATAGGTAGGGCAATTATGGTACACAGGTTTACATAGGGCTGCCACAAACCAAAGGAAACAAAATTCCCTGACATTTCCCTGACTGTGAAAAAAAAAATCGAATTTCCCTGACTTTTCCCTGACACATGGCAAACCTGTTTAAGGTAGTTACCTCCTGAAGGACTGGTATGATTGGAGGGTTTGTGTGCTGTAGGTAGTGGATCATCATCAGGGTGTAAGCATAGGAGGAGAGACTTCCTCGTGATGCGTCCCCGATGTCGCACACCTTCACAAACACCTTTATGGCAAACACCAGTGTCACAACTCTCGGATCAATACAGCTATAGGTGTACAGCATATGAGTGTTCTGCTGGGCCTACAAGTAACATATGTTGGAATTAATTAATTTTCATGACATCATTATTTCTTACATGGATATTCATGGAGTAAAGGGTTAAACTAGAAAATTGTATCATGAGGACACGGTTACCCCCTAGTGATATTGTCTCTAAATCAAGCACTTTTCATCAAATTGTTATATAGTGAAGAAAATTCCAAAGTCCCAAACCTCTGATAAAAATGGTTAGAGCAAAACTTCCCTTCTTTAAGCACATCTTCATATCAACTTTATTCATCTGTGAAAGTTTGAAGTAAATCCTCCAATTAGTGTATGAGGAATTGGACAAACAAGATTTTTTCAATGCAAATATATGCTATATAGCAAAGAAAAAACTGGTAAAATTGTTGGAGCAAAAATTCCCTTCTTTACGTACGTACATCCTCACATCAAAGTTCTTCATCTGTGAAAGTTTGAAGTGAATCCTTTGATTGATGTATGAGGAGTTGGACACACAACATTTTCATGTACACGTATATGATTATTTCATAGGCAAACAGAGAAGACCCTGATCAGACCAGTCCTACAAGAGCCATTTGATCTAGGTCTGCTCTTTTTGCAAAAGTATGAAAAGGTGTTTATATGAAGTAAAGGGTTAAGTCAACTTACCAGAATATTGTATAAACTGATGTCTCCCTCGAGCTGGCTCTGTCGATGTTTGAACTTCACTATTGGAACTTTGGCAGTGGTAATTGGGAAGACATTGTACAGACCACGATGACTCTTCAGTCTCTTACAAATGGCCTCTATGTAAGCCACAAAATCCAAGTCCTGGCAGAAATGTACAACAAACCGTACTGGACAAACATATAAAACTGATTATAATTTGCTAACAGAGCTCCAGATAACATTAACAAGAGTACCGCATACGGTACATAATACGCCCACTTGCAAACTTTCTCAGATTCAACATGCCTTATAAGTGTTGACATTTTCTAATCTGTGCTTCAGATCTTAATTTCCATATTAAGGTGATACTATTTTTAAAAAAATTGAAGTGAATATCTTATTAATTAAAAAAGTTACAGCTAATCCTCATATTTGCAGATTTTTGTAAAGTGCAATGGCCATAACTCGGTAAAGACAAACTGAATGAACCTCAAAATAAACTCAGCTTCAGATTTTGTTGCTTAAAACATTTGTGTTAAGTTTCATTTATATCATTTTAATAGTTTTCCCAGAAAACAACAGACAAACTAAAAGTTAACCGACAAACAAAGCAACAAACACACAAAGTTCAAGCACCATAACTTTTGAATAAAATGACTTATCAAAACCCCACAATATATGTGAAAATTCATATTAAGGTTTAACCATATAAAAAAAATTGAAGTAAATATCATTTCAAATGAAAAAGTTATGGCCATCCTCATATTTGCATAGATTTGCATAATCCCATTATTTCTTTTAAGTGCATGGGCTATAACTCCGAAACAACAAATCAAATTGAACCTCAGAATTGACTTAGCTTCAGGTCTTGATGCATTAAACATGTGTGTGAAGTTTCATTAATATCTGTCAAACAGTTTTCCCAGAAAACAGCGTACAAACAATATGCATATATTTGCATTATCTATTAAATAAAAGGGCCATAACTCTGAAACGAAAAAACAAATGAACCTCAGAATCAACTCAGCTTCAGATCTTGATGCATTAAACATTTGTGTGAAGTTTCATTAATATCTCTCAAATAGTTTTCCCAGAAAACAGCGGACAAACTATTTGCATGTATTTGCATTATTTTTTAAGGACAAGGGCTATAACTCTGAAACGAAAAATCAAATGATCCTCAGAATCAACTCAACTTCAGATCTTGATGCATTAAACATCTGTGTGAAGTTTCATTAATATCTCTCAAATAGTTTTCCCATAAAACAGCGGACAAACTATTTGCATTATTTTTTAAGTACAAGAGCCATAACTCTGAAACGAAAAATCAAATGATCCTCAGAATCGACTCAGCTTCAGATCTTGATGCATTAAACATTTAAGTGAAGTTTCATTAATATCTCTCAAATAGTTTTCCCAGAAAACAGCGGACAAACTATTTGCATGTATTTGCATTATTTTTTAAGTACAAGGGCCATAACTCCGAAACGACAAATCAAATGATCCTCAGAATCAACTCAACTTCAGATCTTGATGCATTAAACATTTGTGTGAAGTTTCATTAATATCTCTCAAACAGTTTTCCCAGAAAACAGCGGACAATTTATTTGCATGTATTTACATTATTTTTTAAGTACAAGGGCCATAACTCTGAAACGAAAAATCAAATGAACCTCAGAATCAACTCAGCTTCAGATCTTGATGTATTAAACATTAGTGTGAAGTTTCATTAATATCTGTCAAATAGTTTTCCAAAAAAACTGCGGACAAACAAAATGTTGACTGACGAACGGACGGACGAACGGACAGGGCCACGCCAAAATACGACCACCTTTATTAGGTAGGCGTATAAAAATATTAAAATACATAAAAATATTAAAATATTTCCATGTAGAACTTCTTTATTTCTCCACCGAACCCTATGTTGTGACCACTCTTTAGAATCGTCTCGAAGAGCACATAGGGTGCAACATAGGGTTTGGTGGAGAAATGCCGGTTTTAGTATTTGAGTATGCACCGTTATCTGTATCTCTGCTAATTTGACAGAAATAACCAATAGTCTGTTAGAAATGTCCTATGTTTCTCTCTGACACAGCTTATTAACCCTTCTCTTGCTGAATTTTAAAATACATTTCTCATTCTTTACCCATGCCCTGTTGCATAATTACACATATCTTCACTGTATACACATATTTCGTTGTGCAATCACTGCTGTGGAGTGCACTGGTTGCACAATCAACTTGTAAATAGTGCAGACCCTGATGAGACAGCTCCTACAGGAGCTGTCATATCTGGGTCTTCACTATTTACAGGCAGGTATATTGACGTGAACAGCAAGCGAAGTGTTAATAAAATATCAATCAATTTAACTCTTTCCCTGTTCTATGTTTATTTCAAATTTCAATACCTACTGAATATTCACGGAAATACTACTGAATATTCACGGACAAAATACATGCAGTTACTGTTACAATGAAATATGGAAGATGGTACATTGTAGCCATTTTAGAAAGTACAGAAACAGACCTGTCAAACTCAATTGGCAAACTGAGCAGACCCTGATCAGACAGCTCTTATCAGAGGGTCTACTCTGTTTGCAAATGCGTGAGAAGGAAAGGGTTAAATCTGTGATGACAATTTTCTCGAACCTAGTCTTTTTCCATAAACATTTGACACAAGTTAGGTCAATCTGACTGAATGTACAATATATATCTGCCCTCTTTTGAATTTAGGATTTCATTTACTTTGTTTTATGAAGGCAGAGATATGAGTTAACCCTTTCCCTGTTCTGTATTTGGGCCAAATTTCAATACCTACTGAATATTCATTAACAAAATAGTTTTAAAGAAATATGGAGGGTGGAAATGTAGACATTTTAGAAAGCAATGAAATATATCTATCAAATTCTATAAGCAAACAGAGCAGACCCTGATAAGACGGCTCCTCTAGGAGCCGTCTGATCTGGGTCTACTCTGTTTGCAAATGCGTGAAAACATGTTTATATGAGGGAAAGGGTTAAGGAATTTGGATCCTGATCATAACCTAATCATAATAAAGACGCATGGCAATCAAACAGATTGTATTCAAGAAGCTACTGACATAAATACTTTTTTCTTTCTCCATTACCTCTGGTTTCTTGCCCCTGAAGGTTACACAAATGTCAAGGTCACTTTGGTGAAAACCAAAACCATTCTTTGATGATCCGAACAGACAGAATTCTGCATCTACAAACAACGAAGAGAGACAACATTTCTAACACTATTACAAAGGCAGAACATTATTCGAATCCATTTTGAAGAATTTACATATGGAAAGGATAATTCTGTAATTCTCCAATATCTAACATAATAATTATCTAACATAATTATTAGTGCTATAAACTGTTAAACCTTTAAATATAGTACACTGTCACACCAATGTACTGTCATTTGCATACAGTGTAGAATAGGATAAGGGGGAGGGGGGTACAGGAGCCCCCTAATCAAGATCTGCACTGTTTGTAATTCAATCTCCTCTCGCAAGTTAAAGCCTTCAATACTGTGTGGACTCGTTTAACCCTTTCCCTCATATAAACGTGTTTTCATGCATTTGCAAACAGAGTAGACCCAGATCAGACGGCTCCTAAAACATGTTTATATGCAGGAAAGGGTTAAAAGATGCCTGGGCACAATATGTTGAACAGAAGTACAGAACAAGAGGGCCATGATGACCCTTAATCGCTCACCTGGTTATAACAGATTCATGCATACAATAAATTCATGTAATCTTGGGCGGGGCCATTTTTTTGCCACAAAGATTTTCCTATTAAAAACTGATATGCCCCGAGGCGGGGCCATTTTAGACCTAGGGGTCATAATTTGAACAATATTTGTAGAGGACTATTAGATAATGCTACATACCAAATATCAAAGGTTTAGGCCTTATAGTTTCAGAGAAGAAGATTTTTAAAGATTTTCATATGAAAAACTGATAAGCGCCAGGGCGGGGCCACTTTTGGCCAGAGGGTCATAATTTGAACAATCTTGATAGAAAACCACTAGATGATGCTACATACCAAATATCAAAGGTCTAGGGCTTACAGTTTCGGAGAAGATGATTTTTAAAGATTTTCCTAGGAAAAACTAATAAGTCCCGGGGCGGGCCATTTTTGGTCCAGGGGTCATAATTTGAACAATCTTTGCAGAGTACCATTAGATCATGCTACATACCAAATCTCTAGGCTTTGTGGTTTCAGGAGATGTTTAAGTATATTGTTGACGCTGGAACGACGCACGATGCACACCGCATGACGACTGACACAGGATCGTCCCAATAGCTCACCTTGATACTTCGTGCCAAGTGAGCTAAAAATCCATATACCCAAAGTACCTTAAGTCTAAGTATTCAGACTGCCAAACTTAGGTAAGTAGTGTAGACTCAGACGAAATAGCTCCTGTAGGAGATCTACAGTATTTGCTTCTAATCTATGTCAGTCTACTTTAAAAGTGAATCATGTCAATTCACAATAATGTAACACCCCCCCCCCCCCCCCCCCCCCCCCCCCCCCAATATACCACGGGTTATAGTCAAAACGTACCCAAGGTCAAAACGTACCCAAGTCAAAACGTACCCAAAGGGAGTGAAAACGTACCCAAATGGAGTGAAAACGTACCCACCTATTGGTCAAAATGTACCCAATTTCAAATATATTTATGCATGTATTTTCTTTTTAAAACGCAATTAATATGTTAAAATGTAAAACATACATTCATACAATATATATTTAAAGAGAATTCTACCATTTAATTTATTAAAAAAAGTTATAAAATGTCTGCCCTGTTTGCTTAAGATATAGATCTGCTTCTACCGTTTCTGCCATGGCAACAAATTTCTCTGTCCATGTGGCTTTATAGCAATTGATCTAAACTATATGCATGATGTTCTTTTTTCTCACTTGAATATTCATGGAGTAATGGGTTAATTGACCGAGTCCCAAAAAAGAATGTAGTATTCCCTCCCTTAACTCTTTCCCTATTCCATATTTAGTCCAAGTTGCAATACTTACATGGACAAAATAGTTGTAATGAAATGATCGATTCCATAAGTAAACAGAGCAGACCCTGATCAGACCATTCAGACGGCTCCTTTAGTAGCCGTCTGATCTGGGTCTACTCTGTTTGCAAATGCGTGAAAAGATGTTTGCATTCCATTAGCAAACAGCGCAGACCCTGATCAGACGGCTTCTACAGAAGTAAATTATAAATTTGTTATCCAAAACATAAACAAACACTTGAGGAACTAACACAATATGATATTGTATTAATAATTATAGTGTAATTAATGATATACTAATTGGGTACGTTTTGACCAAAAAAATGGGTACGTTTTGACCCAAAAATGTGGGTACGTTTTGGTATTGGGTACGTTTTGACCGGCTCCCTATACCACCACCACAACAACAACAAAATCAGATGTATGTATGTTCAATGTATTCTTAATATCATCATAATAAATCTATATTAATACTTTAAATATTTTAATTCAAAGACAATACACAAGAAATATTTATTTTCAAATTTGATCAGTCTGTTCTAATTACCTGGAAAACTGTCTTGGACATGTGCCTCCAGGTTCAGCAATATACTTTCCCTTTCTTTCAGCTCTCGTGGTGACATTTTGAAATCTCCTGACGAATAAAAAAGTCATAGATTTATAAATACCCACCACTCACATCTTTGCAACCAATGAAAAGAATCAAAACCTGATAATAACAAAAAAAAGGAGCAGTTGCACATGATCTTATCGTTTCATTATATTTCATTATTATTCAGATGGCTCCTGTAGAAGCTGTCTGATCAGGTTCTGCTCGGTTTGCTTATGAAGCAATAAAGATCTGATTCTACAAATTCTGCCATGGCAAAACCTTCCTGAATTTATATGCTAGAATATATATTTATATATATATTTAATATTCATGAAGTCATGAATTGTTGTATAAATATTCATGAGGTAAAGGGTTAAACACATCAATATCATTTCATTTTTGACAAAATATATAGACACTTCTTGTTCCAATTGTTCACATAAGTTAAAAAGTCTTTAACCCTTTACCTAATGAATATTAACCCTTTACTCCGTAAATACGCCTTTCTATGCCTTTGAAAACAGGGTAGACCCAGATCAAAGGAGCCATCTGATCAGGGTCTGCTCTGTTTGCCTATAATATAAGAAAGACATGATTCTATAGTTTCTGCCATGGCTAAAAAGTCCTGAGTTCATGGCTATTATAACAATTGAATCTAATTAATACTCATGACATCATTATTTCTTTCAATAATGCAATGTTGTACCCATCATAACTTCTGCAAACAATCTGATCTAGATGGAATGTCAAGAAACTTGGCACCTTATCAGGATCAAAACTGTTTGATATTCTAAGTTTGATTATTACAGTGCCCCCTCCCTACAACGACCCTCTCAATAACGATTCCCTCCTTACAACAACGCATGTCACTGTTTCCGAAACAACAAGGATCCAGAAACAACTTTTTCCATCGTATTTTCTTTATGCCTCCATCAAACCCTATGTCACTTTGTGACGATTCTAAAGAGTGGTCACAACATAGGGTTTGATAGAGGCATAACGGTTTTAGTTCTCGAAATACATCTTATCTGGGGATCTGCAAACAAGCTAATTATGTTTGATTTTCCCTCCCTATAACAACCCCCTCTGAACAACACATACAATATTCGTATCCCAAAGGGTGTCGTTGTAGAGAGGGAGCACTGTAGTAGTAAAACGGTGGTGGAACGTGAACGACCAAGTCAGATCAGATTTATCTGTTTATTTAATATACCGACGTTTCGGTACTTACAAGTACCTTCATCAGGGTTACATACATAAAAATATCAAAAGCAAACTTTACTGAGGTAGGGTTTTTTCGGTGCCTTTCTAGTCACGTGATACGAACTGTGACGTTAAACTGATTTGGTATCCAATGGAGATGATACAGCTAAAAAATGGTGTATGCCTAAAATAAAGATAGTAGGCATATACCATGTTTTAATGCTGATAATTTTAGGTGGTATACTAGTTAACAGACGTAACGGTATGTAAGCTAGTTTGTAAAAATGTACTGTGAGTAGAAAAACGAATAAAGAAACCAACCTGCAAGTCTTAAAGTTTTCTATGTGAAGATCCCATAGATAGAGTATATGAATATTTCAATGTCTTTATCACTGTCTCTCCATACATATCGTAGTGTTACTATCCGTTGATTATGTAAATAAACAAATCAAAAGTCTCATTAACTCACTCTCTCTCATCGCCATAGGCAAATCCGTGATTGCAGTGGCAAACCACGGATTTCCCAGACGCAACTTTTCTGCGTCAGGGACACAATTTTTCGACGTGGGACTCCCATATGCATGCAGCTGTGCATCCTTGGGACTAGCAAAAGGCTAAATTCACTCTGAAAATTTCCGTCGAGTTCCGCAGTATGAGGTATTAAAATGGGTTAAAATATAAAATCAGAAAAGTTTGCTGTTTACCCCTATATTCCATGTGACGATAGCATAATCAATTTTAAAGGTCTCAAATACTTGGGACTCTCAAAAAATCCAAGGGACTTTCAAATTGAACAAGAGATGTTTGTAAAACATGTATACCCCCCCCCCCCCCCAGACCACCTGACCTTTGATCTAGTGACCTCAACTATAGAAGTCATCTAGTGGTCCTGACTAATCACCACAGCAACTTTGAAGATCCTAAGCCAAACCACTGATCAATTATTGATCTGAAAACATTTCACAAGTTAAGGTCATGGTGATCTTGACCTTTGACCTAGTGACCTCAACAACTATAGGGGTCATCTAGTGGTCACGACCAACTACCACAGCAAGTTTGAAGATCCAGAACCAAACCATTGAGCAGTTATTAATCGGAAACCATTTCATCAGTTAAGGTCATGATGACCTTGATCTTTGACCTAGTGACCTAAAAAACAATAGGGGTCATCTAGTTGTCATGACCAACACCCACAGAGAGTTTGAAGATCCTAAGCCAAACCCTTGAGCAGTTATTGATTGGAAACGATTTCACCAGTTAATGTCATGGTGACCTTGACCTTTGATCTAGTGACCTCAAAAACAATAGGGGTCATCTAGTGATCATGACCAACCACCACAGCAAGTTTGAAGATCCTAAGCCAAACCCTTGAGCAGTTATTGATCGCAAACCATTTCACCAGTTAAGGTCATGGTGACCTTGACCTTTGATCTAGTGACCTCAAAAACAACAGGGTTCATCTAGTTGTCATGACCAACCACCTAAGCAAATTTGAAGATCCTAAGTCAAACCCTTGAGCAGTTATTGATCAGAAACCATTTTACCAGTTAAGGTCATGGTGACCTTGACCTTTGACCAAGTGACCTCAAAATCAATAGGGGTCATCCAGTGGTCATGACCAACTACCGCAGCAAGTTTGAAGATTCTAAGCCAAACACTTGAGCAGTTATTGATCGGAAACCATTTAACCAGTTAAGGTCATGGTGACCTTGACCTTTGACCTAGTGACCGCAAAAACAATAGGGGTCATCTAGTGGTCATGACTAACCATCACAGCAAGTTTGAAGATCCCAAGCCAAACCCTTGAGCAGTTATTGATCGGAAACTATTTCACCATTTTAGGTCATTGTGGCCTTGACCTTTGACCTACTGACCTCAAAAACAATAGGGGTCATCTACTTGTCATGACCAACCACCACAGCAAGTTTGAAGATTCTATGCCAAGTCGTTTATTAGTTATTGTTTGGAAACCATCGATCTACCGACCGACCAACAGACTGACCGACATGTGCAAAGCAATATACCCCCATTTTTTCAAAAGGGGGGTGTAAAAAGTATGGGGTCTAGAGACCCCCCAATTCCAAATTCAGAGGGTAATGCCTGGCAAACAGTCTGGGTTCAGATGAGATTAAGATAACTCTGCGTCTCATCAGGTACAAAACTGTTTGGCACTTAGATTAAGTGAAGAAAACTCCCAGGGGCCGTATTCCAGTAGCATCTTGTCATCTGTCATTTTTTCCTCAAATAATAAGAAATTTCTTAAGTGGTATTCCAGAAGCTTCTTATCTTAAGAATTTTCTTAAGATCGGCGATTTTCTCCTTAAAAGTTAAGGAAGCTCAAACCTTCCTTAGGACTTTAAGAAATTTCTCAAGTTGACAGATTGACGCCATATTGCTTCGATTCATTTGAGAAATTGCGACATTTTCGGATTTTCTAACCATCTAGGTGAGTGCATGCACTGTATTGTACCCGGTTTTTATTGCGGGACGCCCTTTATTTATCTTATATCCAAGAAGAGGGACAACTCTGTCGTAGATACCGCTGTAAGCAGAACGCTGGAAACACGATATCAAAATCTTCGTTTTAACAGAACTTTACAGACTTCATCATCTATTTTGGATTTCAAACAAGGATTAAGTAACGGAACACGTTAATTACTTACGGAATCGGAACGGATTAGTGTCCTTAGGCTTTGATTTACATGTCGTTATGCAACCGATATTACTTTCGGATACCACCATTTTCGGACATCCAAAACAATTGATGTTTCACAGCAGATTGAATAAAGACAGGCATAGGATGTATTCATGGCAGAGTTTTGATTTATATATGTCAGAACCTGTTATTTTTCATTTAGTGCCTTGTCAAAGCAGCAACCAGATCGAAAATAATGATAAGGAAGTGTCCCTCTGAAAGGATATAGAATAGTCTTCAAAAGCTTCGACATCAAACTGCTTCAAGAAACATTGAAACAACATACATATTACTAAAGAATATATTTTTAAAATGTTGAAGCTTATACTTTTCTACATATTATTTATGTATTCTTTGTATGTGTTTGGGTGAGTGTGTGTGTGTGTGTGTGTGTGTGTGTGTGTGGAGGGGGGAGGGGGGGGGGGGGGTATTGTATTTCCACAACTGAAATAAATATGGATACATGTATGATACATATACCTATACTTTTCATCTTAAACACAACTGTGTTATGCTGTATAATATGCTTCATAGCTTCATTATGTTGATTTTTCATGGAATTACAGCAATTGAACTTAGAAATTTCAGCATAACAAAATGTTAATAATTGATTGCTTAGATTTATTTTAAAAAAAAATTAATATATATATATATATCATGATTTATAGTAAGCTGTAAATCCCAAAATTATTCACTTTTCCAGGGTGGTAGGAGACATTGTATAAATTACAAAAGCAATACTCTCAGAATGCATGTTTTCATCTGAAATACAAATAAGGGTGTGTAACTGTGTGGCATGAGTATTAGCTTTCTAGTTGTTTCTATTGTTATCATTTTGCCATTTTAGAGATTTTTTATGTTATTGCTGGTATCAAGAATTATCATTATTGCATCTACTAAACTTGTAATCTCAGGAAGTTGGCCTGAAAATACAAATATACATATTATATACAAAATATAGGGTTGCCACGCCTCAGGGAAAAGTCAGGAAAAGCTAAAAAATTTCAAGGTCAGGAAATTGTCAGGGGATTTTGAGAACTGTCAGGGAAATTTGAAAATATAGGCAAATGTCAGGGAATTGTCAGGGAATTTTGAAAACATGAGAATGAATGTTATATATTTTAAAAAATCCATAACATATTACAGAAATTATGATAGAAAGACCAAATTTCGCGATGAAATGTGTCAGGGAAATTTGAAATTATGTCAGGGTAATGTCAGGGAATTTTGTTTCCTCTGGTTTGTGGCAACCCTGATTGTAATTTTCTTCATCTGGAAGAATTTTTCCTGTAACTTTTCATAATATAACAACACAATGTATTAGTAAAGTAAAAAATACCTTACTGTTACATTTGGTAAGAGAATCTCATCATCATCATCATCATCTTCAGTAATCGCTTTACTCTTTCAGAGTATACTCGCGATGAACAATGGTTAAAAAGCACAAGCGCAGAAAGATTCTCAGATGGAATTAAAAAAAAAGACTCTCACAGTTCCCTTATATTTCAGAAATATGATATTGTGATGACATAATTTGACATTAACTTCATTTCTTTTTCATATTCATTTCAGGTGAACTGCTTGTGGCCTTGACAGTCAATCATCATGCAATACAGAAATTGTTGAAATATCATGTATATTCATCCAATGTTGTAACAAGAGTGCGTTTGTGAAACACTTATGCCCTGACATTTGACCCTGAAGACCTTGGCCTTTGACCCATGGACCAGGGAGTTGAATGCGACACATTGTCTTTGTGTGGTGAACATATGTGCCAGGTTATTTTGAAATGCATTCACAGATAAACAAGAAACCGCCAATGTCGGTATGGCCGGATTGCCGATTAAAGTGATATAGATGAACAGTCAATCATTATACATTTCTGCATCAGCAGATGCTGAAGGCATAATAAATAGTTAAACATATTCCAATTGCATGTAATGAGGCCCTCATCATGACTCCACATGTTCAAAAGGTCAATCTAGAAATTCATTGAAGCATAAAAAACAAGAGATATTTGTAAAGCATGTATACCCCCAGACCCCCTGACCTTTGATCTAGTGACCTCAACTATAGAGGTCATCTACTGGTCATGACTAATCACCACAGCAACTTTGACGATCCTAAGCCAAACCACTAATCATTTATTGATCTGAAAACATTTCACAAGTTAAGGTAATGGTGACCTTGACCTTTGACCTAGTGACCTCAACAACTATAGGGGTCATCTAGTGGTTACGACCAACCACCACAGCAAGTTTGAAGATCCCCAACCAAACCATTGAGCAGTTATTAATCGGAAACCATTTCATCAGTTAAGGTCATGGTGACCTTAATCTTTGACCTAGTGACCTCAAAACCAATAGGGGTCATCTAGTTGTCATGACCAACCACCACAGTAAGTTTGAAGATCCTAAGCCAAACCCTTGAGCAGTTATTGATTGGAAACCATTTCACCTGTTAATGTCATGATGACCTTGACCTTTGACCTAGTGACCTAAAAAACATTAGGGGTCATCTAGTGGTCATGACAAACCACCACAGCAAGTTTGAATATCCTAAGCCAAACCCGTGAGCAGTTATTGACTGGAAACCATTTCACCAGTTAAGGTCATGGTGACCTTGACCTTTGACCTAGTGACCTCAAAAACAAGAGGGCTCATCTAGTTGTCATGACCAACCACCACAGCAAATTTGAAGATCCTAAGCCAAACCCTTGAGCAGTTATTGATCAGAAACAATTTTACCAATTATGGTCATGGTGACCTTGACCTTTGACCTAGTGACCTCAAAAACAATAGGAGTCATCCAGTGGTCATGACGAACTACCACAGCAAGTTTGAAGATTCTAAGCCAAACCCTTGAGCAGTTATTGATCGGAAACCATTTCACCAGTTAAGGTCATGGTGACCTTGGCCTTTGACCTAGTGACCTCAAAAACATTAGGGGTCATCTAGTGGTCATGACCAACCACCACAGCAAGTTTGAAGATCCTAAGCCAAACCCTTGAACAGTTATTGATTGGAAATCATTTCACTAGTTAAGGTCATGGTGACCTTGACCTTTGACCTAGTGACCTAAAAAACAAGAGGGTTCTTCTAGTTGTCATGACCAACCACCACAGCAAATTTGAAGATCCTAAGCCAAACCCTTGAGCAGTTATTGATCAAAAACCATTTTACTAGTTAAGGTCATGGTGACCTTGACCTTTGACCTCAAAAACTATAGGGGTCATCTAGTGGTCATGACGAACCATCACAGCAACTTTGAAGATCCCAAGCCAAACCCTTGAGCAGTTATTGAACGGAAACTATTTCACCAGTTAAGGTCATTGTGACCTTGACCTTTGACCTAGTGACCTCAAAAACAATAGGGGTCATCCAATTGTCATGACCAACCACCACAGCAAGTTTGAAGATTCTAGGCCAAGTCGTTTATTAGTTATCGATCGAAAACAAAAAGGTCAACCTGGAAATTCTCTAAGTCAATGAAGCGTAAAAACTAGGTCAAAAAAGGGTCATAGTAACCTACTAACCTATGACATGTAATGTGACCCTCATTATGAACCCACATGCCAAGTTTGGTTACTGTAGGTGTTATACTTTGGCTATAACTGACACAAACAAAAAGGTAAACCTGAAAATTCTCTAAGTCAATGAAGCGTAAAAACTAGGTCAAAAAGGGGTCATAGTAACCTGCTAACCTATGACATGTAATGGGACCCTCATTCTGAACCCACATGCTAAGTTTGGTTACTGTAGGTATTATACTTTGGCTATAACTAACTCAAACAAAAAGGTCAACCGGACGGACGGACGGCATTCGCCAATCTATAAGCCTGGATTGCAAGCAATCTGGCCAATAAAAATTGTTATATCAAGAATTGTTTTATTTTACACACACACAGATTTCTGTAAAGTAGAACCTCACTAGAATAGCCACTTTATGAATAAGCAATGCTGGCCTTTAACCCTTTACCTGATGAATATAGGCATTAAGAAACAGTTGATGTGTTGATATTGATTAGCTAGATAATTTTTGCCATTATTAAATAGCATTTTGGATAATAGCAGAAGCTGTAGAAACAGATGTTTTATTTCATAAGCAAACACAGCAGATACTGATCAGACAGTCCATAAAGGAGCTATCTAATCTGGATCTACTCTGTTTGCAAAGGCCTTATAAGGAATATCTATGAGGTAAGGTGTCAAAGCAGGTGGTTGCTTAAATTAATGTTTGTTTGCTATATGTTGTCTAAGCCATTCTTTGTCCCCAATTTGTCTATTTATATATATTCTTTAACATCCATTTTCTTAAATCATTAATGTGTTTTGCAATAATAAATTTACCACTTTGGATAATAGGCAAATTTAGGGGTACAGTCTGCTTTCGTTTAGTCGCCACAATGGCGGTTGAGTGTATGTGTGCGCGCTTTCCTTTGTTGGTCAACATTCATATAATTTGGCACATGTATTAAGCATGGGTAGACTTTTTTTTAAACGAGAATCATAACTAAAGCATAATCATTTTTTTAGTTATCTCCATTTTCTGATATCTTAAGATAATAAATTGTTTGATACCTGTATTTTACACTCACAGATGAAATTTGAAGGGTGTTTACAGGAGTCAACTTGTCAGTGGTTATTGCTGTTTTCATGAAACTTCACAAATATGATTGACAAATTGCAATTTCCCTGTGGAGATAAATTGTTTGTCAGTTTTTCCAAATTTTCTATGAATATATGGATAATAGATATGTTGAAAATAGTCTACAAATCTAAGGGCTCTATACAAGCTGCTTGCAGCTATCTGCTTTATTATATAACCCCCTTTTGAAAAGATGGGGGTTTATTGCTTTGCACATGTCGGTCAGTCAGTCGGTTAATCAAACAGTTTCCGATCAATAACTGATGAACAGCTTGGTGTAGGATTTTCAAACTTGCTGTGGTGGTTGGTCATGACCACTAGAAGACCCCATATTGTTTTGGAGGTCACTTAGTCAAAGGTCAAGGTCAGCATGACCTTAACTGGTGAAATGGTTTCCGATAACTGCTCAAGGGTTTGGCTTAGGATTTTCAAACTTGCTGCACCATGGTGATTAGTCATGACCATTAGATGACCCCTATTATTTTTAGGTCAAAGGTCAGCGGGTAAACATGTTTTTCAAACACATAGATCTTGTTTTAATTTATTATACCCTCACTTCTAAAGAAGTGGGGGCTATATTAGAATTGTGCATGTCCAAGTGTCCGTCCGTCCTTCCAGATTTTTTCCGGAGCATTACTCCTAAAGTATAGGCACAAGTTCTGGGTACATGTATATATAAAGACAGAGAGAGAGAGAGAATGTTCAGTCAACAAGGGTTGTAACTTAAGTTCATTTTTTGAGGGAGTTATTCCCCTTAGCTTATACTTTTCATAAGCAATTTCTTGTCTGGAGTATAACTTGTGAAACTTTATATATGAATAGAGGTTGATGAGAGGATGTCTAAATTCATTTTTGAGGGAGTTATTCCCCTTAGTTACTTTTCAGAAACATTTTTTTTGGTCTGGAGTGTGCATGTAAGGGTGAAGGAAGATAGTTCTATAAATAATCCTATCAACCCTTGGTTTAGAAATTATTTGTCACACCTCAAAGTCATAAAACTAAAAATACTTCAATTATACCAAAGGAATTATTGAAAAGGTAGTTAATATTGAATGTACGTGTATCGTCCAAACCGAAAGTAGCTCTAGTACACACAGTGACATACGTGTGAACTATGTGTAATGATCAAATGTAACTTGCGTCACGGGATAACTGCTGATTTATCAGTGTCAATGTTCTTAAACAATTTTAGACACCATTCGTAAGTATTTCCGTGACTGAAATCAGTACCGCCAAGTAGTAAATCCAGTGAGAAATAAACGTTTCAATGGGAAATATTACACGGTGAATATGCAGTCACGCCCGCTACTGCGACATATCGATACCGTACATTGCTATGGATCTACATCAGTTGTGTAGAGAAGTTACGAATTTTGTACCTGTGAAGATCGTAAGACACTTTCTTAGGAACGTTTTAGTGAAACGCTCGTAGCTTTAAATCGCACGAACTTCGTAAAAGAAATTCTTTAGCCTACAAACATTGGAAATTACGAAGTTTAGTTAAACGGCCGCCATATGCGTACGCATGAAAGTTCCTACTTCCGTTGCTATTTTTGGAACATGGAAAACCTGATTCACTTGACAACCAGATAAGAAAATTTTCTTAGCTAAGATATTCTTAAGAAGCTTTTGGAATACAAACCTAACTTTAAGATTTTTTTTATCTTAGCTAAGGAAAAAATAATAAGATTTTTCTTATCTTAAGTGAGAACTTAAGATGCTACTGGAATACGGCCCCAGAGCTCCAAATAACTTCTTTATTTCTCCACCAAACCCTATGTTGTGACTAGTCTTTAGAATCATCTCGAAGGGTGGTCACAACATGTGTTTTGGTGGAGAAATGATGATTTTAGTACTTAAGTACGCACAGTTATCTGTTGCTCTGAAACTCCACTTTGAAACCTGGGTCCATGCTTATGAAGCTTTTTAGTTGAGTCAGTCAGTCTGAGTTTGATTGGTCAGATTTGAGCCTTTGGCTCAAATCTAACCAATCAAAAACTTGAGAATGAACTCAGATTCAACTTAAAAGCTTTATAAGCATGGAGCCTGAATCAGACGATAAACCTTTCAGATGAAATTTATGTGGCAGCAAATGACTTGAGAATGAAGCATGTAATTCATTCTGCAGAGGACGACTCTTTAACCCTTTGCTCCATGAACATTCAAGAAAGAAATAATGACGTCATGAATATTATTTATTATTTTTATAATGGAATATGTACACATGATTTTTTAGTATTGGTAGAAACTGTAGAATCATATCTATATAATGTCAAAGCAAACAGAGCAGACCCTAATCAGATGGCTCCTGTAGGAGACGCCTGATCTGGGTCTACTCTGTTTGCAAAGGCATATTTATGGAGTAAAGGGTTGAAATGCTAAGAATCAAGCTACATACTTGGAACTTGCACAATCGTCATGTTCAGCATTTGCAAATGTTGTTGAGTCATGGGGGGTAACTCATTAATATCTGGCATAACATCTTCAGGGCAGTTGGACTTCAAGTGGCCTTCTTTCTCACAGATTTGACAAAAGATTGATGGTCCCTGGAATTCAAAAGATCAAACTATAACCTAATTATCACTCATCAAAAACATAGTTCATCTGATTCCTTATACAACGACAGGTTAGTTGAGAGCCTTGGAGAGTTTGGAACAGATAAAACCCATTACCTCGAAGGCTATTTTTAGACTCAACCTCTTTGAATAAATCTATTGAAATGAGCATTTACTGGAGAAAACAGAAATAACAGAAATATGTTGTTTTGAAACCATTGTGATAAATAAAGCATTTGCTCCATAGGAGCAAATGCTTTATTTATCACAATGGTTTCAAAAAGTGACATTTGCAGAGGCATCAAAAGGCGTAAATATGAGAGAATGGGTTAAGGTGTCAAGCGACAAAGAAATCACAAAAAATATCAATTATTTTAATTTTTGTATTAATACCTAATAATGTCTTCTACTCATTGTATAAACAACAGGTGACCATTCACATGGCATTCAGCCATCTTTCCTTCAAAGCTGGTAGCCTCAACCATATAGGTCATGTGACACAATACATTTCTAGAAGGAAAGATTTATCTGGTAACTGGCAATAAATGTTGATTTCAATTGGATTGTTGATTTTTTTGAAAAATAATCAAATCAATTAACATTCCTAACCAACTAGGTTCAGATAAAATGACTTTTGATGGTATTAAATACAATTTTCCTATGGCACTAGCTGAACCTATCTCACTACCTTAATATTCAGATTATAAAACCTTCATAGACGATCTATCATTTGTCAACTATTATCACCTTTCATAAACTCTTAACTATTTACTCCATGTATATTCTTTTAATCCATTACTCCATAATTACGCCTTTGCAAACAGAGTAGACCCAGATCAGACGGCTCCTATAGGAGCCGTCTGATCAGGGTCTGCTCTGTTTGCTTATGATATAATATACATATTATATGATTTTGCAGTTTCTGTCATGGCCAAAAACTGATGTGCTCTTGTCTGTGCTCTTGTAACAATTAATCTAATTGATAGTCATGCTGTCACGGGGTTACAGATAAGGTTTTGTGTTAATTGGGTATTTACTTCTTACTTTTTCAAGAAATTGAGCAATCAGAGTTTCAATTGAGTATCAAGAAAATTGTAACTCCATCAATTTGAAATTAATTGCTTTTTAACTCCAACAGTTTTAGATTTAATATAATAGATATGCTATAAGCCGGCTGATCTGGGTCTACTCAGTTTGCCAAAGGTGTGAAATGCATATCAATGGAGTAAAGGGTTAAACAAATTTCTAGCAGTTGTAACCTTTTGAAACACTTCATAAAATAACAAGGTCAGACAGTGACATCATAGTTCATTCCATTGGTAGGTTGATTCTCAATGTTGACCTACATGTAAAACTATTCAATACAAACTTGCTATTCAGAATCTCTGTCCCTGATGACAAATCAATGATCATGCAGGCTATGGACTGGAATTGTCTAAAGTCTGAAGGCAATAGCAAGATATTTACAGAACTACAGATAAAAGTGCATACCCAAATACTAAAATCTTCATTTCTCCACCAAACCCTGTACTCAAAGAGACGATTCTAAAGAGTGGTCACAGTACAGGGTTTGGTGAAGAAATAAGAAGCTATTATTGAAAATATTTAAATTTACGCATCTTATCTGGACCTCAGTTTTTATGAAAGAAAGATAGTATGATAGTTATGGTAGAAAGAGAGAATGAGTGGACCAAATGGCAGATAAATATAAAATGCCATTACTTTATGCTTCCCATTTATGGCATAGAAAAATAAACAAAATCCATACCTTTCCATCTGTAAGAGACTGCACACTGAAAACAAACTTGTACTCTCCGTCAATAGCATTATTTTTCTGAACCCTCTTTCTGATAGGACTTGATTCTGGACTCTCTACTTCCATTTCGCTGTCTGAGGTGGTTCCTGACTCAACACTCTCCTCTATATCTTCTTCACTAGCACAGTCCTTTCCAGCTGTTTCACATGTCCCTTCTTTCTGTATCACATTTGAATCATCATCAATCCCCTCTGTATCTTCAGAAAAGTCATTAACACCTATTTCATTTTCCCCATCTTCTTTTCGCTTTTCTACACTCTCATTTTCCACTTCTGATTTATCTGACTGTTCATTCAGCTGATGTGAGTTTTTAAAATCTTCTTTGTTGTCTTCATCTTCAACGGAACTCAATAACTGACTCCTTTCTTCCATTCTATCTTGACTAGAAATAGTCTGTGTGTCATCCCTCAATTCTCCCTCCTCTTCACATTCATTGTCATTATCCTCTAAACCACCTCTGTCACTTTCGCAAACACTTGATGATGCTTTACTACTATCAAAAAATGAATTATCCAAAATTTCACAAATCTCATCCGTTCTTGTAACATCATTATTGTCAGCAGACTGTGTTTCTTCCGATTTCTCATTTGGAACATTTTCTTTTATCACATCTCTTTTGTCCATCTGCATCTCAACATTCATCATGCTTTTAGTTTCTGATGAACCAGCACTTTTATCGGCCTTAACTGTCACATGCTTATCCTGGTTGGAAGTGTCTGTCTTTTGAGGACTGGACTCTGTTCTGATATACTGTGAAATGTTTGAATGGGAGGTGGGGAGACTGAAGTATACACATGCCTTCCTGAGACAGTTGTAGAAATAGTCAAAGATTCTAGTGTTATGAAGAGATCTGGCAATATTCCGTTTTGGTGAAAATGGGTCTGAAAGAAAAGATACATGAACATATTTAATGGTGGTTTAGCAGATGCATTATGTGACTGATTCTATACATATTTAACCCTTGAGTCCATGATTGAATATTCATGTAAAAAAAAATGTCATTAAGAATACTTATTAGCTGAATTTTTATAATAGTATATGACAGGAACTGTAGAATGAGTAAAATTTTCATAAGGAAACAGAGCTGACCCTGATCAGATGGCTCCTACAGAAGCCATCTGATCTGCGTCTACTCTGCTTGAAAAGGCATCAAAATGAAATTACAGTAAAACCTCTCTATAACGGCCACTAAATTGTGTTAATTATTTGGTATTTAGGGCAGGTGGCCACTTAAAGCAAGGTGAAAGTAAAACGGACAAAATACTTGATGTAATTTAGTGGCCATTATAGAGAGGTTTTACTGTACATGAAGTGAAGGGTTAAAATGTTTACTTACAATATGACTGCTACACGAGTTTTGGTTCTTCCAGAAATCAGACAAACAGCAATACACAGAGTTCCAGATAAGATGCGTAAATTAGAACATTTTCAAGAATAACTCCTTTTTTTCTCCACCATGCCCTATGATGTGACAACTCTTTAGAATAGTAAACCCAGATCAACAGTGCCTGTAGGAGCCATCTATTCAGGGTCTGCTCTTATGAAATTATAATAGATCTGAATCTACAGTTTCTACCAATACCAAAAATTCCTTTGTACACATGCCATTATAAAAATTTGTGAAACACTATGCCCCCATTATGACCTTTGACCTTGATGTATGACCTTGACCTTAATAAGTAACCCCTAACAAGAGCCTCATTTAAAGGATTAAAATATGAACAGGAAATTAAGACTTTGCATGTCCATTTTTTGCTGTCTGCAAAAATTGTCAACAGATGCGATTTTGAAGGAATTGTTTTCTGGATTTTTTTTTTAAAAAAAAAAAAGCAATCAAAAGTTTTCCGCAAATCTCTTGAAAAATGCAATCAAAGAATCAAACAAATTAGATCCCTACTTATCACACCTGGATCAATATTGTAGGAAATAAAATATTCATAGTAAGCATACAAAGAGCTAAAGACACATTATCAACAATTTGGACATCGGTAGAAATATACCTTCAATGGCCACCCGTTTACTCTTCCACTTTTTTTCTGCCCGTGGCAATGGTCGAAGAGCTCGGATACAAATTATGCATTCTTTGAGATCAAATTTTATACCATAGAACATCAAAAGCTCACGCCAGAGAAGTCCAACAGAGTCCCTGTTTCGGGAGGTCCACGTCTGCAAGTATACAATTAAATTAACCCTTTACTCCATGAATATTCATATAAGAATTATGACACCATGAATATTGATTAGATTATTTTTTATAATAGCAAATGAACAAAAGAAATTTTGGCAATGACGGAAACTGTAGAATCATATCAATATTATTTCATAAGCAAACAGTGTAGATCCTGATCAGAGGGCTCCAACAGGAGCCATCTGATCTGGGTCTACTCTGTTTGCAATGGCGTAGAAAAGCGTATTTATGGTGTAAAGAGTTAATAAAATCTTAAATACAAAAGAACCTATCTACAATGGCCATTCAAAGAGGTCTAGTAGTGGGTTTTACAGACAGGTGGTAGCTTAACCCATTACCTCATAGGCTATTTTTAGATCAAACTTCTTTTAATAAATCTACTGAAAAGGAGCATTAACTAGAGAAAAGGAAACTTTAAGAATTTTGTAGTTAAAAACCATTGTGATAAATAGGACATTTGCTCCTATAGGAGCAAATACTCTATTTATCACAATGGTTTCAAGAAGTGACTATTACAGAGGTGGAAAGAGGTATTTATGGAGGATCTTTCTGCAAGTCTTCAATCCTGCATTAAACAACCACCTGCCTAAAAAGATCTAAATTCTTCTTTGCTAAACTTCCTGTTTTGAGGGACTTTACTGTAGTTAAGATACTTCACCTCCTTTCCTAACTCCTCCAACATGTCTGTAATGTCCTGAACTGTTTTTGGTCTACGCAAAGCCTCCTCTGTTAAAGCCTGAAATACATATACACATACAATACACTGGTCTTGGACAGTGCTCCAGATAAGAGAAGTACATGTACTGAACAAGAGCACTGCATGCAGGTGCCAATGCTTGTCTGTTCGATTGTGGTGGCCAAGGTTAAAGTTAATGTTAAGGTTAAGGTCGACAATGTGGACGCTGGAGTTACAACAATAGCTTGTATTTTTTTCTTCTAAATTTCTATGTTAAACCTGTACTTATTGGTACTCATTAGAATGTTCTACCTTCCAGATTTCACAATAACTATTTTATCCATGAATATTCAGTTGGTATTGAAATTTGGAACTGGAAAATTGTGTCTGTAAGACACAGAGATGCCCCCGTGGTGGTGCTTGACAATGAAAAAACTGTGACAACCAGCTGCACATATAAGCATGACACACAGACAGCCAGACAAGCATGACACACAGACAGACAGATGGACAGACAGGTGCAAAACATAATGACTCCTGACTATTTTCAACAGGGGTATAATAAACATAGAACAGGGAAAGGGTTAAAGTGCCTAACAATTTGGAGCCTAATGAGATGTAAACTTACTCAGCGTCTCATCTGGATCAAACTGTTTATCATAATTAAACACCTCTGAATTAGTACACAAAGAGTTAATAATGAGTTACATACCTTCCATACCACTGGCAGGACTGCTGGCCTATACTGCTGCAGGAAGTACACAGTCATCAGTCCAAATGAATATGCTGGCAGAGAACCATTTTCCTGAACATCCACCTGGCAAATCTATAACAACGCATTTATATCCTGAGCACTTATGTACCCTTCAACAACAAAGTAACTTTTGTTCAACAGACAAAAAATAAAGACTCAAATATTTCATTTCAATCAACTCAATCTGCAGATCATTCCTCTGAATTCATTGTTAGTTTTTCACATAATACTGATTATTACTGTTTTTTTCTCAATTATTTAGATACAGTATTTTAGACCCTTTTAGGCAGGTGGCTGCTTAATGCATGGTAAAAGTCATGCAGAAAGCTCCTAGAGGAGCTTTCTGCACGACTTTTGGCATGCATTAAGCTGCCACCTGTCCTTAAAGATCGATAATGATACATATTTTAGTATTCAAATAATCAAGATTTTACTGTATATACCAAGTTGCTTGACTTCTCATCAGGATCCACATCTTATCACAAATTTGCAGCTAGCGTACAACTAGCTAGCATTAAAAAAAATATTTAAAAAAAATTCATGCTCTATCACAATGGTTTCAAAAAGTGACATTTACAAAGGTGTCAATAGGCGCCAATACAAGGCAATGGGATAAAGGACTAAAACATTGACTGACCTTTGCCCAGTATCTGAAGGCTATAGCCAGTCTTCTGACCCGTGAGTCCATGTTACTATAGAGCTTCAGGTATCTGCTGGTATAGTAGGCTGTGTCTGTACCAACTGTGATCTGACAGTTCACTGTGCCACACGGAGACTTAAACGTCACTGCTGGAACCTTCGCCATGAAGCTACTCTTCACCTCAGGGAAAGTCTCTGTTATAAAGTTTGAACTTTAACACTTTACCTCATGAATACTCATTATGAAACGAGAAAAGTGTGTCCATAGGACATGGAACACACACCCCCCCCCCAATATTGTCTCTAAATCAAATACAATAACCTGTTTGAAATCTGAAGAATTGTGAAACTGTATCCAAGCAATGCAATGTGTTTGAGTTACTTCATTTTTAATACCAACAGCTTTGTTTTATTTTGTATATATTAGCTTTGTGCTGCAGCTGCTTTGTCTGCAGCTATGTGCTATATTGATGTTGTTTATTTCATCTGTCAATCTGCTATTGCTGTATGATATAAATAAATACCAACAGAGCTTACATGTCCTATTAATATAACTGCATGGTTGATTGGCTAGCTGCGAGAACAATATTAGTAAGGAGGCCAATAGAGCAACTTGACCGATTACTCCCTAACCATTCGGAGCATTTAATCCTTTGACATGTTTATGATGAGGCAGTTATGAAATGCAAATATACTTTCAGCTAATAGACAGATGATTTTGATGAGATATGTGTTGTCTGCTAAATTCATAGTTGGCCATGGCAGAAACTGTAGAATCATATCTCTATTATATCATTAGCAAACAGAATATATCCTGATCAGACAGCTCCTACAGGAGCCATCTGATCTGTGTTTGCAAAGGCATAGAAAGGTGTATTTATGGAGTAAAGGGTAAACCTACAAGAAGTAAACTTACCAATGCCTCTGAGGACTCTATACACTAGGGCCAGTTTATGGGCTGGGTTGGATTTTGGTTCCACTACTAAGTCTATATTCAGGTCACTTTCTTTGAGAGCAAACCCAGTGAGTGAGGAGCCGTACATACGCAGTTGAATATCTGAAATAAATGATGAAATAGTCTCCTGAAACTTAACATGGACCCCAAAGATGTGCTGGAGTTTCTCAAGATTACTAATTTCAACTTTCATCTATACATGTATTACCACAGTAAACAACAAGAGCTGTCAGACGGATAATTGTGACTGTTATTGCAATAACACTGATCAATTTGTGGCCTAGACAGTTTGCTTCCTTAACCTTTTCCCTGTTCTATGTTCAGAGCTACAGATAAGGGTGCTTACCCAAATACTAAAATCGTCATTTCTCCACCAAACCCTATACTGTGACCACTCTTTAGAATCGTCTTGACGAGACCATTCTAAAGAGTGGTCACAGTATAGGGTTTGGTGGAGAAATAAAAGGAGTTATTTTTTAAAATGTTTTAATTTACGCATCTTATTTGGAGCTCTGTATGTTTAGGAGCCGTCTGATCTGGGTCTTCTCTTTTTGCAAATGTGTGAAAAGGTGTTTATATGAGGGAAAGGGTTAAGCTTCATGAAGTGATCAATTCATACAAAATGTTCATTAGGGTAAGGGTTGAGAATATGAAGGAGGATCTTCAACCTGAAGCTGGTTGTTAACCCTTTGCTCAATGAATATTCATTTAACCCTTTCCCTCATGTAAACCTGTTTCACGCATATGCAAACAGAGCAGACCCTGATCAGATGGCTCCAATAGGAATTTGAAAAATTGGTTTCTTTACTTTCTAAAATTGCCACAATGTTCCACCTTCCCTATTTCATTAGAACTGTTTTGTCCATGAATATTCAGTAGGTATTGAAATTTGGAATAAACATAGAACAGGGAAAGGGTTTAGAAATAATGACATTATGCATACTAATCAACTGAATCTTTATAATGTTGCTGTGAACAAAGATTTTTTTTTATAATGACAGGAACAGTAGACTCATATGTATATTATATCTTAACCCTTTCCCTCATATAAACGAGTTTTCATGCATTTGCAAACAGAGTAGACCCAGATCAGATGGCTCCTAGAGGAGCCGTCTGATCAGGGTCTGCTCTGTTAGCTAGTAGAATTTGATATATCTGTTTCTTTGCTTTCTAAAATGTCTACAATGTTCCACCTTCCATATTTCTCTATAGCTATTTTGTTAATGAATATTCAGTAGGTATTGAAATTTGAAACAAACATAGAACAGGGAAAGGTTAAGCAAACAGAGCTGACCCTGATCAGATGGCTCCTATAGGAACCATCTGATCTGGGTCTACTCTTTTTGAAAAGGCATTAAAAGGCGTATCTATGGACCATAGGGTTTATAACATCAATAATTATGGATAAATTTGGTGTTTAACCCTTTCCCTCATATAAACGTGTTTTCAAGTATCTGCAAACAGAGTAGACCCAGATCAGACGGCTCCTAGAGGAGCCGTCTGATCAGGGTCTACTCTGTTTGCTAATGGAATTTGATAGTTCTGTTTCTTTACTTTCTAGAATAGCTACTATATTCCACCTTCCATATTTCATTACAATTATTTTGCCCATGAATATTCAGTAGGTATTGGAATTTGGACTAAACATAGAACAGGGAAAGGGTTAAACTTCAGCAATACTGCTCGAGGACAGTAGGAGTCTATTCCTACCTGGAATGCTTTGTGCTAAACTTTCCTGGACTTGTTGTACAAGTTTTGCCCTGTATGCTATATCTTCATCATTCAGGCCATGCTGGGTGTAGATATCATCAATCAAGCCATTCAAGGCAGCCAGGTGCTCTGCAGTGGGAACTGGTAGAGTCTGCAGTTTCTTGTCTTGTATCATAATCTGTAAGAATAGAGTGTCACTATTTTCTATTTTCACATTAGTTATGGCAAAATCTGCATCCATTCATAAAAACTCTTCCTTAACTCTTTCCTCATGAATATTCATGCAATAAATAATGACATCATGAATATTTATCAATGGGGCATAAAAAACAGGCCATGATCAGACAGCTCCTACTTGAGCTGTTTGAACTAGGTCTATTCTGTTTGCAAATGCATGAAAAGTGTTTAAATGAGGGAAAGGGTTAACCCTTTACTCCATATAAACATGTTTTCACACATTTGCAAACAGGGTAGACCCAGATCAGACAGCTCCTATAGGAGCCGTCTGATCATTGTCTTCTCTGTTTACTAATGGAATTTGAAAGATCTGTTTCTTTACTGTCTAAACTGGCTACAATGTTCCACTTTCCATATTTCGTTGTAACTATTTTTTCCATGAATATTCAGTAGGTATTGAAATTTGGAATAAACAGAATAAATGTAAAACTGGGAAAAGGTTAAAAGGGTTTGAAAAGGAAGCAAATATTCATGTCTTCATACATGTCATTATCAAATTTATTCTACATAAGCCTGATTTGGATCTACTCTGTTTGCAAAGGTGTGAGAATGCATCTCTATGAGGTAAGAGTTAATTACTGATTCTTAACCCATTCCCGCATATTGACGCCTTTTGATGCTTCTGTAAAAGTCACTTTGTGAAACCATTGTGATAAATAGAGCACTTGCTCCACAGGAGCAAATGCTCTTTTTATCACGATGGTTTCAAAACTACACAATTCTGAAAATTTCATTTTCTCTTGTTAATGTTCCTTTTTAGTAGATTTAATCAAAGACGTTAGGTCTAAAAATAGCCTAAGTGGGAATAGGTTAAGATTCTGAAAATCAGTCTTGATGATTGCATATTTTTCTCGAGCCTTGCTCAGACTCTGTATAACATTTACTGACCTCCTTCCTGCGGCGATGTCTGGCATCATTAGCATGTTGGCGACACACAGGAACATTGTCGCAGTGATAATCACAGAGCCGACAGAAGTACTTAGCATGTGGGAACTTTGTTGATCTCTGAATACAATAAATTGGAAACAAGTGCTTGTGAAATTCTATACAAAGGATAGAGAAAACCCTCCCTTT
Organism: Azorinus chamasolen; assembly: GCA_963576725.1. Lineage (NCBI taxonomy): Eukaryota > Metazoa > Mollusca > Bivalvia > Cardiida > Solecurtidae > Azorinus > Azorinus chamasolen. The sequence goes on from OY755243.1 coordinate 75,488,718, forward strand.
ACCCTTCAATCTATGAAAAAGTATGTAAGGAATAATGACAGCAAGGCAATTAATTAGCTGATTTTTATCATGGCAAATGAACACACATAGATTTGGTCAGAGCAGAACTTGTAGAATTTCAAAAGCAAACAGAGCAGATCCTGATCAGACAGCTCCTGCTGCAGCCACCTGATCTGGGTCTACTCTGTTTGCAGAGGTGTATTTAAGGAGTAAAGGGTAAATTCTTTGCATGCTAGTGGCATATTTATCAAAGGACCAGATAAGATGCATAAATTAAAACATTTTCAAGAATAACTCCTTTATTTCTCCACCAAACCCTAGATGTTGTGACCACTCTTTAGAATCATCTCGAAGGGTTGCCAAGTGATTCGGCAAGTCATTAGAACCAAAACTGTGCAACAATCTAAATACATTTTGAGGAGAATAGAAGGAAAAGGTAACTGTATAAATGCAACAGACAACTTTACAGATGACATTACTAGCATGCAAAGATTTAAGTAGAACAAACTAAATTAAAGAGCTTTTATAGTGAGCAAGCTCACATAACCCACATCCCCACATTGTCAGAGAAGAAAGTGATTCCCTTTGACCAATTTCTCTGAAAATCGAACTCATCAAAGCTTTTATAGCAGTCATGCAATACAGTAAAGGCATCATCTGAACTCTAAAACATCAGTGTGATGACTATGTAAAATAATGGCACCACAAATGGTCTGGGTCTGCAATGATTGCAAAGTAACAGGGTAACTTATGCCATGTATATTATGGAAACAATAAAGCAAAAGAATCTTACCTTTTTCAATGGAAATATTCTCTCCTTCTCCAGTTCATTTAAAACAGCTGGGGTCAATGTCTCATCCAGATCTGTACAAAATATTTATATTATCTTAACCCTTTACTCCATAAATACGCCCGTCTACGCCACTGTAAAAGTCACTTTGTGAAACCATCATGATAAATAGAGCATTTGCTCCATAGGAGCAAATGCTCTATTTATCACAATGGTTTCAAAATTCTAAATGTTCTTTTTTCTCTTGTAAATGCTCCTTTTCGGTAGATTTATTCAAAGAGGTCTAAAAATAGCATATGGAGGAATGGGTTAATCCATGTTTTCTTAGTCCATAGAGATGCCCCATGGCACCTTTGCAAACAGAGTAGACCTAGATCAGATGACTCCTGTAGTAGTTGTCTAAACATGTTCTGCTCTTTTTGCTATAAATGAAATAAGATCTACCGGTATATCTACAGTTTCTGAAACAGTAAAATCTTTCTAATTGTTATTCATAAAGGAATTACAATAAATAGCTATTAAAAATTGATATTCATAGTAATTATTTCTGACATGTTTGAATATTCATGGAATAAAGGGTTGAATATTCAACAGACAAGTTTGAGCACTTAATGTAGGCCCAAATGGAACTGAATCTCTGAAAGTTTTCATGATAACCTATTCAAATTCATACATGCTGACTATGTAATAGTTAAAATATGCAAAACCTGCACAAATTAATCAATACCCCATCTAACGACAGAGTAATAATTATCAATAATATGCCCCACTATTTGAAAATCCAACTTTTAGGCTTTGCAAACACAATGTTGAAATAACTGGCTCAGTTGAGCCATAACTTGAGCTTTTTTATGAGACAGACCAGGTCCCAACTGTTTGCAAATATCATCACAAGCTGTCCCAAAGATTGTAGTTACTGGTACTACAGCTTTGCACTAAGCCCCTAAATACAGAACTACAGATAAAAGTGTGTATCCTAATACTAAAATCGTTGTTTCTTCACCAAACCATAGACTGTGACCACTCTTTCGATTTGTCACAAAGAGACGATTCTGAAGAGTGGTCACAGTATAGGGTTTGGTGGAGAAATTTAGGAGCTATTTTTGAAAAGATCTAAATTTATGCATCTTATCTGGAGCTCTGCTAAATATGTAGCATTCTGCAGCAGCTTACACTCACATTTCACAGTGAGAACGGTGGTAGCAGCCACTGGAGCCTGCTTCCGCGGGTCTGTAAGAACTCTTTCCTCTTCACTGTCATCTGTATCCCCAGTAACCTCTCTCACATCATCAGATATTTTCTTCTTTTTCTTCTTCTTTTTCTTCTTCTTCTTGACTGTTTGCTGGGCTGCTGCTGTGCATTGACAATTACCATCATTACCAAAAACTTTTGGCAACACAAATGATCAGGATCAACACTATATGCTATTCCACTATTTTCGATGAGATTCAGATTGAATGCCCAAATATATGTATGGTAGAAACAATAGATATTGACCTGAGATCAATACTGAGAATGACTGACAACAAAATCATGATATTCTATATACACCACAGTTAATCCTTTACCTGATGAATATTCACATAAGTAATAATTACATCATGAATATTAACCCTTTCCCTCATAGGCTATTTTTAGTTTCAACTACTTTGAATAAATCTACCGAAAAGGAGCATTAACTAGAGAAAAGGAAAATTTTAGAATTTTGTATTTTGAAACCATTGTTATAAATAGAGCATTTGCTCCTATAGGAGCAAATGCTCTGTTTATCACAATGGTTTTATAAAGTGACTTTTACAGAGGCGTAGAAAGGCAAATTTATGGAGAAAAGGGTTAATCACATGTATATGATTTTTATAACCATAAACGGCATATGATCACAGGAAATTTTTGCCATGGCATAAATTGTAAGATCAGATCTATATAATTTTATAAGCAAACAGAGCAGACACTAATCAGACTTCTTACAGGAGCCGCCTGATCTGGGTCTACTCTGTTTTGCAAAGGTGTCAAAAGGCATCTTTATCAGGTAAAGCGCTATGCAAACTACATGTACATGAATTAATTAGGTCTTACATGCTCATCAGAGGTCAAGATAAGATGCGTAAATTTAAACATTTTCAAGAATAGCTCCTTTATTTCTCTACCAACCACTATACTGAGACCACTCTTTAGAATCGTCTCGAAGAGACGATTCTAAAGAGTGGTCACAGTATAGGGTTTGGTGGAGAAATGACGATTTTAGTATTTGGGTACGCACCTTTATCTGTAGCTCTGTTCATTTTAGGAAAGTCCAGAATATATTTGTAAACACCTAGGTATGCAACATTATTGTCTATATCTCTTATTTCTCTGAAAAAACCTTCTCTTGTTACTATTGTCCTGTTTGGTTCTATGGCTGACAGGGAATCATATATAGGAAACATTTATCATAGAATGAAAAGACATTTCAATCCCAGCATTTTCAGTTTGATGTCTTCATAATACATGGTAGTATGTTTATTAGGTATCAATTAACCCTCTCCTTGTTAGATACGTTTATTCCAAATTTCAATACCTTCTGAATATTCATGGAAAAAATAGTTACAATAAAATATGGAAGTTGGAACATTGTAGCCATTTTAGAAAGTAAAGAAACAGATCTATCAAATTTCAACAGCAAACAGAGCAGACCCTGATCAAACGGCTCCTACAGGAGCCGTCTGATCTGGGTCTACACTGTTTGCAAAGGCATAGAAAGGTCTACTTATAGAGTAAATGTTAAATACCAAGAGCCAGACTTCTTTGTAATGGTCTCACTTCAAACAGGTTTTACTTTATTAGTACATGTAAAACATTTTCAACTGATTTTTACATTTTAATATGTTTAACAATAATGTAAAGGAAAAGAAAGAGGTCATCAAGAGAATGACAATAGTAGTATTCTACCATTAACCCTTCGCTTGCTGAATTTTAAAATACATTTCTCCTTCTTTACCCATGCCCTGTTGTATAATTACATATATCTTCACTGTGTACAAGTATATCGCTGTACAATCACTGCTGTGGAGTGCACTGGTTGCACAATCAATTTGTAAATAGTGCAGACCCTGATGAGACAGCTCCTGCAGGAGCTGTCTCATCTGGATCTTCACTATTTACAGGAAGGTATATTGACGTGAATAGCAAGCGAAGGGTTAAGGAAAAATCTGTTTTAAAGGTGGGACAATGGTACGAATATTTGTAAAACATGCTTTCATCGGTAAATTGCCTATATTAAACACTTTTAAATCTTATATACCTTCTGTTCCTGCAGCCACTCCTGGGTCTCGTTGATGATGGTTGGGCTGACTTTCAATTTGTTGAACACTTGGAGCATTGTGGATTGTAGGCACTGTTGATGGGCTCTGCTTTTTCCCTTTGTTTTTTGCTTTCATTTTGTTTTTCTTGTCAGATGTCAATTCCTGCAGTGAAACAAAAAATGAAAAAAATAAAGCATTTAACCCTTTAGTCCTTTACTCCACAATTACGTCTTTGCAAACAGAGTAGACCCAGATCAGACAGGAGCCGTCTAATCAGGGTCTGTTCAGTTTGTTTATATGGAATAATATACAGATATGAATATTTATGGCATATTGGGAAACATGGAAATAAAAATTTATACCCTGGAGCTCATATAAATCTATGTACCTCACTTAAATCTATTATTTGTAATATAAAGGACCAGTACTGTAATGTCCTTGACAGATGGTAGAGAAGTGATCCCTAAGCGTCACCCTGCTTACAGCTGGTGATCAGAGCTACAGATAAAGGTGCATACCCAAATACTAAAATCGTCATTTCTCCACCAAACTTTATATTGTGACAACTCTTTAGAAACGTCTCTTTGAGATGATTCTAAAGAGAGGTCCGAGTATAGGGTTTGCTGGAGACATAATGGGACTTATTATTCTTGAAAATATTTAAATGTACGCATCTTATCTGGAACTCTGCGGTGATAAAAAAACAACATACATGTTTGTATAACTGTATATGTATAGCTGTAGGAGCTATATGAACAGGGTCTGCTCTGTTTGCTTATGGAATAATATAGATCTGATTCTATATTTTCTAATGTCACAAAAAAATCATGTATTACTATTCCATTTTAAAAATTAATCTAACTAAGATTCATGATGTCATCATTTCTTTCACGACTATTCATGGAGTAAAGGGTGAATACAAGCATTAAAATAGTTAATGTTCATATAATAAAGTGTGGAGTCATCAAGTTAAGGGTTGACCCTTTCCTCCATAGGCTATTTTTAGATCCAACCTCTTTGGATGCATCTACCAAAAAGGAGCATTAACCTATAGGAGCAAATGCTCTATTTATCACAATGGTTTCAACAGGTGACTTTTACAGAGGCGTAGAAAGGCGTATTTATGGAGGAAAGGGTTAAAGTCCCTTTACAGCACTCAGAAAATTCTAAAATAAATATCCTTAACCCTTTCATTCATAAAAACACCATTTCACACCTTTACAAACAGATTAGACCCAGATCAGACACCAGGGTTCCTGCAATGAATATACAACAGGGAAAAGTTTAACCTGCATTATAGCTTACATTTTGCTCATGTGACGGTATTCCTTTACTTGTAGACTGGTTCAAAATCCTACTGAACTCTGCTTCTTTTTCTTTGTCACTCTTGTTGTGTTTTGGTCTTTGTCCATCAGAAGTCATGTTCAACATTCTCTTTAAATCAGCTTCAATATCTTGTACATTTGCTTTCTCCGACATGGCTGCTGCCTGTAAATTCAACAAGAGAGTCGTCACGGGTGACAAATGCCCCCAAAGTGTTTGACACCGAAATGCATTTTGGCGGAAAAACAATACAATGTAATGCAGGTGTAACATGAACTTTTGATGCTGTTAAAAATGACACAGGAGTCAGTTCTTAACATTAGAAACAGAACCTTTGATGATTATGATAGCTAAGAAAAGAGCCAAGGATTGAAACTAAGTTAAAAAGGACCCTAGGTCATTCTCAACGTTAAAAAGGACCCTGGGTTGATTGTCAACGTTAAAAACAGATCCTGGGTAAATTCTTAATGTTTTAAAAAAAAGACACAGGGTCAAATTTCAATGTTAAAAATACATGCTGTGTTGATTGTTACTGTTAAGTTGATTCTTAACGTTTAAGAAATACCCTATGTCAATCCTTAACGTTAAAAACATACCCTCAGTCAATTCTAAACGCATGGTCAAAGTTTCATGTAACATTGGCTCTTAGACAGCTGCAACAGAAGTTACCTAATATGGATCTACATTCTTTGCATAAGCATGTATAGCATCTGATTTAGGTAGTGTTGTAAGCAAGCAATGAAGACCCAGTAGCTCCTACAGGAGCTGTCTGATATGGGTCTATATTGTTATAATGCTGCAATTCATCTGAAAGTTCTGACACTGCAAGTATTTGAACAGCATGGCCTACCCATGTACGAATAGTATTTAGAGCTCTTTATAATGTCTGATTCATGCTAATGTAGTAGCAAACAGTGTAGACCCTGTAGTTTGATTTGGGTCTACACTGTTTGCCTAAGCATACCTGTCCAATACTTACAAATTACAAATTTGGAATCTGTAACTGATAAGGTATAGGAGATATGCTCCGGACAAGCTTTTAGTAAAATCAAGGTCAAAGGTCAAGGGCACATTGACCTGAAAATTGTATGTGACACTCCGCCATCCCAAGACGAACTCACACACCAAATTTGGAATCCGTAGCTGGTAAGGTATAGGAGATATGCTCTGGACAAGCTTTTTGTATCTGGTAAGGTATAGGAGATATGCTCCGGACTGTAAAATTGAGGTCAAAGGTCAAGGTCAAAGTCAAGTGATCTGAAAATGGTACACGACTCTCCGCCATCCCTAGATGAACTCACAAACCAAATTTGGAATCCGTAGCTGGTAAGGTATAGGAGAAATGCTCCGGACAAGCTTTGTGTAAAATCGAGGTCAAAGGTCAAGGTCACAGTGACCAGAAAATGATACGCGACACTCCGACATCCCAAGATAAACTCACACACCAAATTTGGAATCCGTAGCTGGTATGGTATAGGAGATATTCTCTGGACAACCTTTTTGTAAAATCGAGTTCGAAGGTCAAGGTCAAGGTGACAGTGACCTGAAAATGGTACCCGACACTCCTCCATCCCAAGATGAACTCACACACCAAATTTGGAATCCGTAGCTGGTAAGGAGATATGCTCCGGACAAGCTTTTTGTAAAATAGAGGTCAAATGTCAAGGTCACAGTGACCTGAAAATGGTACGCGACACTCCGCCATCTCAAGCTCTCACACACCAAATTTGGAATCCGTAGCTGGTAAGGTATAGGAGATATGCTCTGGACAAGCTTTTTGTAAAATCTGTCAAAGGTCAAGGTCACAGTGAACTGAAAATGGTACGCAACACTCTGCAATCCCAAGATGAACTCACACACCAAATTTGGAATCCGTAGCTGGTAAAGTATAGGAGATATACTCCGGACAAGCTTTTTGCAGCTGGTAAGGTATAAGTTTTTTGTAAAATCGAGGTCAAAGGTCAAGGTCAAGGTCACAGTGACCTGGAAATGGTACGCGACACTCCGCCATCCCAAGATGAACTCACATACCAAATTTTGAATCCGTAGCTGGTAAGGTATAGGAGATATGCTCCAGACAAGCTTTTTATAAAATCGAGGTCAAAGGTCAAGGTCAAGGTCACAGTGACCTGAAAATGGTACGCGACACTCCGCCATCTCAAGGTGATCTCACACACCGAATTTGGAATCCGTATCTGGTAAGGTATAGGAGATATGCTCTGGACAAGCTTTTTGTAAAATCGGTCAAAGGTCAAGGTCAAAGTAATCTGAAAATGGTACACGACACTCCTTCATCCCAAGATGAACTCACACACCAAATTTGGAACCCTTAGCTGGTAAGGTATAGGAGATATACTCCGGACAAGCTTTTTGTAGCTGGTAAGGTATAAGCTTTTTTTAAAATCGAGGTCAAAAGTCAAGGTCAAGGTCACAGGGACCTGGAAATGGTACGCGACACTCCGCCATCCCAAGATGAACTCACACACCAAATTTGGAATCCGTAGCTGGTAAGGTATAGGAGATATGCTCCGGACAAGCTTTTTGTAAAATCAAGGTCAAAGGTCAAGGTCACGGTGACATGAAAATGGTACGCGACACTCCGCCATCCCAAGATGAACTCACACACCAAATTTGGTATCTGTAGCTGATGTGACAAAGGAAATATACTCCGGACAAAAGGTACACACACCCACACACACCCACTCACGGTGCGATCACTATATGCCGCCAAAGCCTAGCTTTGGGGGCATAATAAAAAAAACTATCATCACTCTAACTTCCAAGACAATGATTCTGTGCTAACAATGTAGCCTGCCTTTTTTGTATTAACCCATTCCCTCATAGGCTATTTCTGGATCCAACCACTTTAAATAAATCTACCGAAAAGGAGCATTAACTAGAGAAAAGAAAACATTTAGAATTTTGTAGTTTGAAACCATTGTGATAGAGCATTTGCTCCTATTGGAGCTAACGCTCTTTTTATCACAATGGTTTCAACAGGTAATTTTTACAGAGGTGTAGAAAGGTGTATATATGGAGGAAAGGGTTAAGAAAAACTCTCTAAAATGACTATTGAAAATAAGTCTAAATATGGGTCTATGAGGCAGTTGAAAGTTTAAAACAGGACAAAAGTTATGCTAATTAAGTTCCAATTGCAGCTTTTTGCATTACTGTCATTCTCCATCAAACCGCTACCTGCTTTCAAAGACACCCATGCAATTGCATACTTACAAAGGTGTCACTTCTGTGAGGTTCTACTGTATAGGAACTATATTTCACCCTTTCCCTCATAGGCTATTTTAGATCCAACCAATTTGAATAAAACTACTGAAAAGGAGCATTAACTAGAGAAAAGGAATTTTTTTTAGAATTTTGTAGTTTGAAACTATTGTGATAAATAGGGCATTTGCTCCTATAGGAGCAAATGCTCTATTTATCACAATGGTTTCAATAGGTAATTTTTACAGAGGCGTAGAAAGGCGTATTTATGGAGGAAAGGGTTAACCATTTCCTTCATATAAACGCATTTTCACGCATCTGCAAACAGAATAGACCCAGATAAGATGATTCAGTATTAACACGGCAATCACTATATTTATTGTCTTTTATCTTGCTCACAACCTCTGGATTAGAAACCTTTTACTAGCACTTCCGATGTGCACGTCCCTGCCTATCACACTCTGTAAAGGATGTATTGGCAGTATTAAGAGATAGATAGAAAGAAACCCTTTCTGAATAATCTTGTCTGAAGTCGTATGAATTTTACTGGTATATGTAATTTAATATTAATTAGCCTGGGTCCCCACAGTACCGGTGTACTTAATGAACTCAACACTCATACAAAGAAAATATAATTTAACTGAAAAAAATCAGCAAGCCTTTCCTTCACTTGTCTCTAATCTTTCAAATTGTCTCAAGTACAAGATTATTTCTTTTATATTACTAAGTCTGAGAAATGTCAAAATAAAGCGATCACATTGAATGACATAAGGGAACCAACTCCATGTAACCGTGCAATGGTAAAAATTGTCGTAGTATGGAAAGTCGTGTTCACACTGCTTTAAATGTACATTTTCACATAGACTCAAAGTCACACATAACATATTATAAACGTTAATCTTTTTTTCAAGTTCCGAAAAGTTCAATCTAACAGGAAAATTAACTAACAGTAGCACAATATCTCAACATGAAAGTTAACCGTTTTTACAGTGTTGGCACTTTAACTCATCACTTCTATGCATGACACGGACTCTAGAACACGTTTTCATGAACATGAAATCGCTCCATTATAGCGTGAAAAATAATTTCACATTAGAATAGCAGAAGTTACTAGTGCTTGACAAAGTTGACAATTGGCAGGTGGCGAGATTTATATTTACACCGGTATCGTGAGGCCATCGGTATCATGGGGTGTTACAGTACTTTTTACTGAAATTGTGACAGAAAGAATGTCTTCAAGAACATTTACTAAAATGTCCTTACTAATGAATAACTTAATTCCCTTCCTGTTGGATTAAGACCAACACTCTTCTCAGGTGTTTAAACATACCGGTTCTACAGTACAGTGCACAAACAGGTCTCGTAAGACAAAAGTGAAAGTAGAATTTACGTGATCCGATTACTGCGAAAAAGATTGACTTGCATCTTAAGAAAAACATTCTGTATGCTTATGTGTTTTTCATACCAATCGGTCACTGTCAAATCTTCATTGCTGCGCAGTGTTTTTACAAACTTGAAAGTGTAATTACAAATTCGAAGGACCGTTAGGCATTACACAGAATTTCATCACGGCTGTGTTTCAGTTTGAACAGAACTGGTACAAAGATAAGGGGGGATTCTGAATTATTTAAACAAAACGCTGTTAATTTAGTTACTTTTATATACATAATTTACCAAAAACCGTTTTATTGATACACAAATAAGCAAGTTCACCTTGTGTTCTATGCCTGTTTATTTAGAAGGCAGTGGACGCAACCATTTGTAATTTTGCATGTCGGGAAGGGGTGTGTATAAACAACCAACCGACTAGTTTTGGCGCGGTACAAGATACAACAAATAACTTTAAAAGCAACAATAACCTATGTTTCGTCTATGTAAAAGCAGACAAACAAACGCTAAGTACTAAATGAAAAGAAATAAGTAAGTTTTCAAAGCATGGACAATACATAATGCAAATTTAATTTAATAAACGGAGTGTCTATTTCCACGTATTTTTTCTAACCGGTGAAAGGGTAAAAATCACACGCATCGTGAGAATTACACAATACGGCCATAAATTCCGATAAGATCCTAATAGTACATTGACATGCATTTAATTGGACGAATAAACTATTCACATAAGTAAATTATAAATCTTAATACTGTTTTATGAAGGCCAAATGTAAGCATATTCCAAAATATTCTAAAATCCATGCCTTATATGCAAAAATAATTAGCCTGCACAGTCATGCACAGTCCATGTACATGGTATCAGGTTGATAAAAGTAAAGAAATAATAATCCCGTGAACATTGTGCATGGTATAGATAAATAATGCATTAATAAAACGGATTAAAACTGAAAATATAAATAAAAAGAATTACTCACCTTATATATGAACAGTATATAAGTAAAATTCCATATAACAAATAGTAACTATGACAAATTCACTCAAATCCAAAATACACTATTTCACGAAATATCCCTCATGTAGTATTACCGAGCTATTCCCACAAACTTTAATAAAATGTTAAATATTTGTACAATACAAACATTTATTATGTCTAAAGGGTGTATAAAAACTAAACATTACGGCATATCCTGATCAAAAATGTAGTTAAGTTACTTTTATCTATAACAGAGACGTATGTATATGTCTCTGTCTATAATAACTTAGAGATCACATTGCTTTAAGTATCTTACTCTATAGACTGTGCAAACATGCGGCTGTTTCGTGAAATTCATCTAATTTTGTACTAATAGTGTTAAATTGTCACAAAATGGGTAAACTTTTATAGAATTCCATAAAAACTCCCACTACAACTACGTCTATAGTACACTACACTACACTATACACTACACTGCACTACTAGCTACACCACCTAAGACCACACCACACCACAAATTCCACAATACACTGCACTACAATACAAAACAATACAATATATAATACAATGCAATGCAATACAATATGTAATACAATACAATATGTAATACAAAACGTAATAAATATGTAATATAATACCATTCAATACAATTCAATACATGCAATACAATACAATGCAATAATACAATGCAATGCAACACAATACAATACAATTTATATAGATACAATGTAATGCAATACAATGCAATGCAGTGCTACAATACAATACAATACAATACAATACGATTAAAAAACAATAGAATTTAAAAATTCAATGATACAATACAATACAATACAATACAATGCAATACAATATAATACAATATAATATAATACAATACAATACAATACAATACAATACTATACAATATAATATGATACAATACAATACGATACAATACAATACAATACAATACAATACATACAATGCAATGCAATGCAATGCAATGCAATGCAATGCAATGATACAATACAATACAATTCCAAAACATACAATTCAAAAAACCAATACAATACAATGCACTATAATACACTGCACTACACTACGTACAATACAAAACAATATAATATGTAATACAATGCAATACAATATGTAATACAATACGTACAAGACCAAAATGCCTAAACTGAGAATACCAAAAATTTAGTGTAAGATCTTAGTGTAAGACCTGCCTGTGATAAATAGTGAAAATAGCTGTCTCAAACATTGAGCAATTATAGACTCCTGAGACAGTGTAGTGCATAGACTGTTAAGTGAATCCATTACTGTAAACACGGAAAACAACGCGCAAAATAAAGAAGACTGATGAAGATACTCGGTTCAAAACCGGACCAGCTATAAAAGGCTGCCAACCAGCATGGAGAAAGCACCATGAAAACAGCCCAAGAAACCAAGTGTTTATATGGGACCAACCCATATCTGGCTGAAGAACTATATGAACTATGTGAACTATGTAATACGTACACTACCCCTCACAACACGTACTACCCCTCGCGGCCATAGGTATGCGTTGCGTTGATCGACTGTACACCCCTCTTAGTCGATCATCGCAACCTATGCTCACAACACCACACCTCATGGGTGCCGGACGTTTCGGTAAATGACCAGTTCGGTAAATTGATTTTATATAGTGAATGGTCCGGACGTTTCGGTAAAAAGGTAAATTATTGTAATTAAAGGATTAAGTAGATTTATATCGCACCTCTCCCAGTAACTGTTTGACTAACAATGAAACTGTTGGACGATATTTGTGCCACGTTTGCAGATGTGTTTTAGTTGTATAATGTATATATATATCTTTATTTGAGTCTCATCTGTGTACATACAACATGAACAGTGGCATCAACTTTACAAAACATAGTAGAATGTAGTACACAGCCATTCTAAAAAGAATTATAAGAGACTATGAAAGAGGGTCCCTGGCGTCCGCATTTGAAGACTTAGGTATCGGGTTAATTATAGATTTACCCCAGACATTTGGCACCTTCCCAGTTTCAAAACAAACATTGAAGAATGAGTGCAAAAACACAACAGTCATATCATTATTTAAAACTTCTGTCGGAATACCATCAAATCCGCTAGCTTTACCCTTATTTGCATTGTCTAAGGCTTTCTTGACTTCAAAAACGGTGATATTTTCGTTAAAACCCGGCCAATCAGTTTCAAAAGATTCATTTTCATGTACATTGTCATTCGAAATTGCCTCATCTGTATCAAATAAAGAACTAAAATCATTTTTCCACCTCAACAAGACATCATGTAAACTTGACGAAACTTCACCATTGTCAAGTGTAACTTCTAATGGGATTTCACTCATTTTACTTTGACCAATGCCAATTTTACCAAAAGACTTCCAAAAGCTGGCCTGGTCTACATCACATTCTTTCAGTAAATTATCTTGTAAATTATACCAGTGAAACCGTTTAGACCTTTGAACTTCCCTATCATAATATTTCCGTTTACTCAAATATTCCTGCTTTAAAAACATCTTCTGTGCAGCTGAGCTACACTTAATCCAGTTTCGCTCAGCCGTACAGACATCAGCCCAAATGCTAGTCAAAACATCAGTCCACCACGCTTTCCCTGGCTTAAATTTCTTGCTGTTCCCACAACGTCTAATCGTTTTGTGGGGAATCGATTTATACATATTCTCAGTTAAAATATTACAGAAATCAGCATAACAGCGATCAATTTCATCTTGAGTTCTAAAACCTTTCTCCAAAAAGTCTATAGCCAGATTAACATTATGGAGCGTCTCATGATCAGATAAAAAGTTCTCCGGGATAGACTTAAGGTCAAACTTATCGAATTGCCCGGTACTGTGTACACCATCATCTGTCTCCATATCACTCACTCCTTCGTGACCGTTCATATCGATCGACCATTGAAGAAATGAGTGATCTGGTACATTGGTTGCTGCCAAAATATCAGTTTCACCAGTCCGATTGATGAGCTCTGTAGTTCTTACAACGGAAAAATCTTTAAAACAAGACAGATCTGCATGATTTACAATACAATAATCAACGACCGATAAGCCTTTTGATGAAAGTATGGATCCTGATCTAACAATGAATATGATGGACATGCGAAGGGTGTTGAAAATAACTGGAGTTTTTAAATATAGTAATATATTGGCAAAATAATTGATAACGAAAAGTGTACTGGATATATATTTAATATTCACCATAAAATATGTACATAGTTTTGCAATAAGATAATAATTATATTGATATACACTATTTCAATAATACCTATAAATGACTCCAAACTGTTTGCAAAAAAACTATTGCCCAATGAGTCAAATCAACTGTTATATATTCGTTTTGTGTGTGAAAGACTGAATTTTGATCAGTCATCGCGTTAGCAAATATATAAGGCAGTGAAAGGATTAAACCAATTGATGATCTGGGTCTACACTGTTTTTCCAGACAGAGAAGGAGTCATTGTTATACCCTTTTTGTGTGTTAAAAACTGGATTCTGATCAGTCGTCTAGTTACGCGGTGCCAGGATTCAAACTTTTTGACAATGAAGTAGTGCTCATCTTATTAAAGTGTTGGGTGTAGCGAGGTTGTTAATTAGTTAATTAATTAATTGATTACAGGCGACGGCACAATTAATGGCAAACAATAATTAAAGACGTGCCGCATTTACAGACCACGCTTCGGGGTCTGAAATATATATTTTTTAATATAAATATGCGTGACAGGATAACATGATCCAGTCCTATTTTTAATAATTCTAATATAAAGCAAAACTGGTATTAATCCTCAAGGTGAAATGATTGATATTAATAATCGTAATATTAATAATTATAAGAATAATGATATAATCATAAATATTGTAATAAACTTATTTATATATTAGAGGAACACAAAATTTTAAACTCGCTTAAATTAAAGTAGATTCTAATTTTTTCAACTCAAATAGGGGTTTTCGTGTTTTTATTACATCCCTGTCTGCATGGTAGATCCTGATCAGAGGACTAATTTTAATTTTGGGTTGCAAATACATTCAAATGGCACTCAATTTTCACTTTTTTCTTCTTTTTTTTCGATTTCCCACTTTCATAACGATTATTCCGATTTGGCATAGAAATTTACCCTTTCTATAACTACATCGTATAGTTTAGACCCAACCCATTTATAATGATAAAAGTGACTACAAATCAAACGCTATCCGCCAGCAAAAGGTGTGATATACCGGTATATAAACCTTTAATTACTATAATTTACCTTTTTACCGAAACGTCCGGAACATTCACTATATAAAATCAATTTACCGAACTGGTCATTTACCGAAACGTCCGTAAATCCACCTCATCACACTTTTAAATATGTACACCTCATACACCACTGCACAACGGACGCTGCAGTACACTACAATGCAATGCAATGCAAAATCAATGCAATGCAATATAACATATTGCAATACAATACTGGTAATGCAATATAGTGCGAAGTTGCGAACCGATGCCATCGTAATGCAAAGCTACAGACCCGCGATATCCACTGATAAACCGAGCTAGGTCCGGATTTTATACTATTCCCAATATGGCAGCCTTCATAGTGTTGTGAAAAATTGTGCAAACGTCTCGGAGTATATCTCTGTTATCCGTGACAAAATGTTTGCTAGCTCCGGTCTCTTTCGTGACATTGCATGCCCATACTTTATATACGGACTCTGCACGAGACCTTACTGCCACTTTAAGCACAGTAAAACAGAAGGGGCCAAAGGTATACAGTCAATCTGCATATTTATTCTGAAACTCGTATTATACATGAGTGTTGAATTAAACCGTCTGACTCATCACAACATATTACCATCGATTGTGCAATATATGCAGTTTTACATATATTTATGTGTCACTTTATCTCTAATAGTCGGTGTTAACACATGAATGGAATATATTGTCCACACTTCTATGAGGTGTTTTTAAAATTCATGTTCTTATTTTAAATTTTATTAATTGTACTATTGTGCTTTAAATTGGCAAGGAAGTTGGATGTTTAGATTTAATAGTATCAATCAGTCCACCACATTCTTATGCCAGGCTTTACTTCATTACTTCAAAATTACATTCAACGATTTATTTGACCAACAGTTTTGACACTTTATTATATTTATAAATTATTGTTTTGTAGGGTTGGAAGGAGGGGGAGGGGCTGCCATCCCAATAATTATGCATTCCACTGATAGAAAATAGCTATATATCTGCTTTATTTAAAAATGAATAATATTTTACTTGTTGAGCATGTACAAAGCCGTGTTTCATTAAAGCTTAGTCTGGTTGAAAAAAAAAAGAAATCCTCTAGTCCAGTAGATCTATGAATTGGCATTGCTACTGTACTCACCCTTAATCATCATCGTGACTTTCATCTCTTTCTTTCATTACTTAACATAATTTTTATAAGAGTATTTGACCCAATTAAGTACAGCTACCAGTAATGCAGTGACATAAAATACATGAAATATTTTTCAGGAAATGCAGACAGTCTGACTTTTCTTGCAATTTGATTAACTTCATCAGTCTATCCCTAATTCATTGTTAAAGTTAGTTTCTCAGAAATACAAAACCCAAACTTCATATATGACTTTCTTTGTAGGATTTAGAGATCAAGAACTAGACTTTTGTTATTTAGGAAAATAAAGATTTAGATTGAATTTTGTTGCATTTGATCTGCTGTTTTCAGGAGGCCACTGTCGTTTTCTGGACTTTTTCTGTTATGCCTTGATATTTTTAACTAAACTTGCTGTATGGTTTTATCTTGAAATAGCTCTTTTAAATTTCTTTTGGCATTTGATCTACTTTTTAACTCAACAGTTGAGATATTGCAATAGCCTCCAGGTGTCATCTTTGGTGTTGTAATGGTGGGTATTGTGCAATTAAAATGTTTTAAATATTTGTCAGTTTTAACACCAGTCAATCTAGCCTTTGCAAACTTCACACATTTGTTCGCTATCATAGGGACTACAATCTGGTAGGGGACCTTGACCCTGCCTGCATCATGTCATACTTAAACTAAAGAGTTATGGCCCTTTCAAAGGGTTTCATAAAACATCCTCTTGCATGTCACTTGTTTTAAGAATTATGGTCCTTTGGTGTGATAATGAGTTTTCCATATTTTTGTTGTATTGAGATAATAGACAGAAACGTAATGTATTACTTTGGAGGAAATACAGATCAAGTTTGACTTTTTGCCACTGGCCTACTCTTTGTTTCACTCCTGATGTTAGAATTAGGGCCCTTTGTTGTCACAAGGCTTGCAGATGTACACTGTTTGGCTTAGTGAAAATGTCATGTACAGATTTAACGCTATGGACTAATGTTAATGAAGTGACACATTAAAAACTTTGGTGTATTTTAACTGAAACATCAACTTCAGTTCATCGTTTTAGAAAATATATATAACATTTATAGAAACTGTAATATGAATCATTGTTTCAGTGAGAAAGAAAGAAGAGGAATCTTTGAAAGCAGCCAGCCAAGAAAATGAAGATACCTACACACTGCCAGCATCGTCATTACAGAAAACTCTTGCAAGTATTGAAGAGTCTATAAAGTGTGAGAAACAAAAACTTTTACATAAAGAGAAAACATCATCTGAAAGTACAAGCAACAAATTGTTAACCAAGACACAGCCAACTGGGACACCTAAATATAATCCTACTCCACTTTCTGAACTGGAAAAACAAAAAGTAAAAAAGAAACATGGAAGTTCAAAATATGATTTATCATTACTGAATGGCCCTTCGTCTAAATCAGAATATGATCCAGCAAGTAACTATTCTACACCAAGTGTTGCCACATCCTCCAATACTCAAGGTAATGACAATAGTGACTTACCAGCCTATGTGAAATCCATACAAGGACATACTAACACAGATGTGAATGAAGATGGTAATGAATTAACAGATGCTAAAATTCCAGCATTTGTGTCAGTTGATTACACACCAACAACTTTCGGGGAGTTAAGTGATGAGGAATCCCACAGTGAAAAGCAAGACCTATCTGAAAATGAAAGTGAAAAAAGTGTAGACAGTGACACAACTGCTGAAGATAAAGTGAAAACTTCAGTCACCTCATCACAAGGGGAGGAGAGTAAAAGAAACTTACCAATAGAATTTACTTCGGATGGATTTGTAAAGACTGTAACTACTGTTATTGAAAAATCAAAATGTCATAAGAATAAAAGTGGTCTTGCAGTAGAAATAAAAAAGGAGCCTGACACTTGTAAGAAGTCAGCATCTAAAAATGGCAACATATTTAGTCTGTTTGAAGAGGAATTTGATAAGGAATTAGAATCTTGCACACCTGAAGTTGGAGAGAAAAGTGACCCTTTCGGAAGAAACAGTTCCTCTTCAAAAGTTAAGATGAAAAGACCATCACAGGAAAGTGACAAAACCTTTAAAGTGAAGCATTCAGCACATTCTAGTTCAAATACCCTAGTTACCTCTGCCAAACATAAAGATAGTAAAAGCAGTAAGCAATCATCATCTCACCATTCAGACAAACACTCTTCTTCAAAACACAGTTCATCATCAAGCAGTAAGACTGATAAGCATCACTGTAATTCAAAGCATTCAGAATCATCCTCAAAAACTTCATCTAGGTTATCAAGCAATGGAGAACACTTAGAAAAATCAGGTGAACATAAAAAGCATTTGAAACATGAGTCCACTTCAAGACACAGTTCTAAGTCATCAAAGAATGGTGAACACTCAAGTAGTTCAAAACTGCCGAAAAATAATGATTATAGAGACAAAAAGGGTGCAACATCGAAACATTCTAGTAAAAGCCATGATGGAAGTAAAGGCAAGCACAAACTAGATGAAAAAAAGAACAAACACAGAAGTGAGAAGGATGGAAAACAGCCACAAAAACATATTAAAAGAACATCCAGCTCAGATAAAGAAAAAGTAGTATCACCAAAGAAAAGGAAAATCGTTAATTTGGATGTTGATCTCTTCGGTGGTGACAGTGATAGTGAAGTGATTGATTATCGTAAAAACTCTGGTGATAAACATAACAGAAGCTTGGATCTAGACTCGGATTTAGAGAAGTACTTCTCAGATGAAGATCCATTTGACGAGTGTCTGCGCATATTTAATGAAAATCCTGTACCATCTACGAGTTCTGCTGACAGGAAGGTATACAATAATGAATAATATCTGTCATTTATTGAACACCTTTAATCCATTCCCTCGAACTGACGCCTTTTGACACCTCTGTAAGATTCACATTTTGAACCCATTGTACTCTTTATTAGCTCACCAGAGCACTTTTGTGCTCAGGGTGAGCTTTTGTGATCGCCTGATGTCCGTCGTCGTCCGTCGTCGGGCGTCAACAATTTCAACCTTTAAAAATCTTCTCCTCTGAATCTACAGGGTTCTCAGCTTTCATCTTTGGTACATAGCTTCAACTTCAGGTCTTCTACAAAAGTTATATAAATTATGCCCCTAGGGTCAAAATTGGCCCCACCCCAGGGATTGACAGTTTTTTGTAGCTGACTGCTTAAACAGCCCATGGGATCACTATATATGCATAGGAAAAACTTTTGAAACTCTTCTTGTCAAAACTACATGTCCCAGAGCTTAGATATTTGTTGTATAGATTAACTTAGCATACCTTTATGAGTTTTGTTAATATCATAGTTCTGAGGTTAAAATTGGCCCTGCCCTGTGTATATATTTTTTCACATCAGAAATTACAGTCTAAAGGTTCTACAGGTTAAAGTTTTCCTCAGATAAGCCAGTGCTCTGATAGGACTAGCTGGTCAGTGGGAGTGTATTGGTAATCACCCTTAGCCTGATCAGTAGAGTAGAAATTGTGTTTAGACAAATTACACTCATTTTAGATTGAGAAAACTATGTGGATAATTCTCAAAATGCAGAAAGCTCTTAAAGCTTTTTTTCCCACCCCAGGGCCGGCTAGTTTTCTATAGAAACATATAGTGAAATCTTTGAAAATCTTCCTTCCTGATTGTCTGGTGAGCGATGTCAAGGCCATTCTGGCCCTCTTGTAAATATTTATAGAACTGTTTTGGCGGACAGAACTAAAATAGATATTCTCAGATTTGGCAATAAAAAAAATTGAGTCAATGGGGAAAAAATGGGTTGGTCGTTAACCCATTACCTGTCCTCATAGGCTATTTTTAGACTCAACCTCTTTGAATGAATCTACTGAAAAGGAGCATTTACTAGAGAAAATGAAAAATTTAGAATTGTGTAATTATGAAACCATTGTGATAAATAGAGCATTTGCTTCTATGGAGCAAATGCTCTATTTATCACAATGGTTTCAAAAAGTGACATAAAATTTACAGAGGCGTCAAAAGGCATCAATATGAGGGAATGGGTTAAATGGCAAACAAACTTAATTTTAATTTAAGCCCTAGTGGCATGGATATAAAGGCTATACATTTTACCCTGAGTATTGAAGAATTTCGTCAGAACTCTTTGCATGCTATAATTATGTTACTCTTAACTGCAAAGAATTGTTGTGTTCTACAATTCTCAGTTATTGTTCTGAATGTTTCTCTTCAAAGCTACAATTAAAATGACAGTTTGGATCCTGATGAGATACAGAGTTACTTGGCATTTCATCTCGATCAAAACTGCATATATGTTATCATAGATTTGTAAAGTGTGTGCAAATATTTGTCATACCTTTGTGATAATGGTACAAGACTACATTTTTTGGGGGAAAGCTTTTCAGCGAAGCATTATCCAATCCCATGCTGCTATGCTATACACATGAATGCTGAAAGTTCAGATGTAAATATTCAATCATTGTCAATTTGATTAATCCTTTACAGAGGTCCAGATAATATGCATAAATTTAAACATTTTCAAGAATAGCTCCTTTATTTCTCCATCAAACCCTGTACTGTGACCAGTCTTTAGACTCAAAGAGAGGATTCCAAAGCATTGTCGCAGTATAGGGTTTGGTGGAGAAATGATGATTGCAGTATTTTGGAACGCACCTTTATCTGTAGCTCTGCCTTTACTTGCTGAATATTAACCCTTTCCTCCATGAATATTCATGTAAGAAATAATGAAATCATGAATGTTAATTAGATTAATTTCTTATAATAGCACATGGCCACATACCATTTTGGTCATGGCAGAAACTGTAGAATCATATCTATGTTATATCAAAAGCAAACAGAGCAGACCCTGATCAGACGGCTCCTAAAGGACCCGTCTGATCTGGGTCTACTCTGTTTGCAAAGGTGTAGAAAGGCATGTTTATGGAGTAACGGGTTAGTGTAAGAAATTATGACAATATGAATATTGATATATGTACTGCATTTTAACAGCATTACTAACAAGGGAAATTTTTACCTTGCCTTGGCAGAAACTATAAAATCAGTTCTATATTATTCTATACACAGACAGAGCAGACTCTGAGACTAGTCATCTGATCTGGGTCTACTCTGTTTGCAAAGGCGTGAAAAAAGCATTTATATGAGGGAAAAGAGTTAACAGTAGAGTCATTTAACACATTCCTCCATAGGCTATTTTTAGAGAGAAGGAGAATGTTACAATTGTATAGTATTGAAACCATAGTGATAAAAAGAGCATTTGCTCCGAGCAAATGCTCTATTTATCACAATGTTTTCAAGAAGTGACTATTACAGAGGCATAGGAAGGCGTATTTATGGAGGAAAGGGTTAAGTATGGAATGGTAAACTATTCTAAATGACAAACAGTGCAGACGCTTAGCAGACAGCTCCCCAGGAGCCCTCTGATTTGGCTCTACACTGTTTGCAAATGCCACTGAATCTGTTTCTGGCATTTGAATGGTTAGCAAAAACACTCAAGTGCAAACAAATTTGTATTTATAACTTGTTTGTTGAACTTTTTTTCCTTCGTATTTTGTACAGAAACAAAAGAAGCATTCAGAATCTGACATACCACCAACACAGCATGGCAAGAAAAGAGTTGCTCTTAAACAGACAGATGAGGTAAGAGATATTTCTACTTAGTTTTATAAAAAAAATACATAGTTCTTTATTATATTAACTCTTTCCCTGTTATATATTTAGTCCAGTTTTCAATACTTACTGAATATTCATGGACAAAATAGTTATAATGAAATATATGGAAGGTGTAACAATGTAGACATTTTAGAAATTAAAAAAACATCTTTCAACTTCCATTAGCAAACAGAGCAGACCCTTATCGGATTGCTCCTTTAATAGAAGCCATCTGATCTTGGTTTACTCTGTTTGCAAACACGTGAAAAGGTGTTTATGTGTTATAACAGATACACAGTTTCTGCCCAGTCAACAATTCATGTGTTCATGTGCTACTGTAGCAATTAATCTAGTTAATATTCATGATATCATTCACTCTTACATGAATATTCATAGAGAAAAGGGTGAATTATGGAATATTTACACCCAAGCGACAAAGCATTAATCAACATAAACAAACACACAAGCGATATTACCAAAATAACAGGGAATAGCAAGAAACGATTATGATGATATATGAATTGTAATAAGTCCTGGTTTACATTTTTATACCCTCCTTTTGAAAAAATGGGGGTATATTGCTTTGCACATGTCGGTCGGTCGGTCTGTCGGTCGGTCGGTCGGTAGATCGATGGTTTCCGAATGATAACTAATAAACGACTTGGCCGAGAATCTTCAAACTTGCTGTGGTGGTTGGTCATGACAAGTAGATGACCCCTATTGTTTTTGAGGTCACTAGGTCAAAGGTCAAGGTCACCATGACCTTAAATGGTGAAATAGTTTCCGATCAATAACTGCTCAAGGGTTTGGCTTAGGATCTTCAAACTTGCTGTGGTGGTTGGTCATGACCACTAGATGACCCCTATTGATTTTAAGGTCACTAGGTCAAAGGTCAAGGTCACCATGACCTTAAATGGTTAAATGGTTTCCGATCAATAACTGCTCAAGGGTTTAGCTTAGAATCTTCAAATTTGCTTAAGTGGTTAATTTTGACAACTAGATTAGTCCTATTGTTTTTTAGGTCACTAGGTCAAAGGTCAAGGTCACCATGACCTTAAAGGGTGAAATGGTTTGCGATCAATAACTGCTAAAGGGTTTGGCGTAGGATCTTCAAATTTGCTGTGGTGGTTGGTAATGACCACTAGATGACCCCTATTGTTTTTTAGGTCACTAGGTCAAAGGTCAAGGTCACCATGCTCTTAACTTGTGAAATGGTTTGCGATCAATAACTGCTCATGGGTTTGGCTTAGAATCTTCAAACTTGCTGCGGTAGTTGGTCATGACAACTGGATGACCCCTATTGTATTTTAGGTCACTAGGTCAAAGGTCAAGGTCACCATGACCTTAACTGGTGAAATGGTTTGCGATCAATAACTGCTCAAGGGTTTGGCTTAGGATCTTCAAACTTGCTGTGGTGGTTGGTCATGACCAATAGATAACCCCTATTATTTTTGAGGTCACTAGGTCAAAGGTCAAGGTCACCATGACCTTAACTGGTGAAATGGTTTGCGATCAATTACTGCTCAAGGGTTTGGCTTAGGATCTTCAAACTTGATGTGGTGGTTGGTCATGACAACTAGATGACCCCTATTGATTTTGAGGTCACTAGATCAAAGGTCAAGGTCATCATGACCTTAACTGGTGAAATGGTTTCCAATTAATAACTGCTCAATGGTTTGGTTCGGGATCCTCAAACTTGCTGTGGTAGTTGGTCGTGACCACTAGATGACCCCTATAGTTGTTTAGGTCAAAGGTCAAGGTCACCATGACCTTAATATGTGAAATGTTTTCAGATCAATAAATGATCAGTGGTTTGGCTTAGGATCTTCAAAGTTGCTGTGGTGATTAGTCATGACCGCTAGATGACCTCTATAGTTGAGGTCACTAGATCAAAGGTCAGGGGGTCTGGGGGGTATACATGTTTTACAAACATCTCTTGTTGTCTTTGATTTTACATAGATGTGTCATATTATTATTTATTTAAGAGGGTACTGGTTACAGCTTTATGAAGAGGTAACTTTATTTTGTTTACAACCAGAATGAGACTAAGAAGAGAAAGGTTGAGGCAGACAAACCCAAGCCCAAGCCTTCACCAGCCCAGGTTATGATGAACAGATACAAGATGATGCAGCAGAGAGTTCTGGAAGCTGAGGAAGAAGCCAAGAGTAAGATCAAAGCCAAGGTCAAGGAGCTGTCCAATAAAAATAAGGCAAAAGCTGCAGTAAGTACAAAACGGGCTATAGTATACACTGTCATTAGCACATACTAACACACATTCTTATTCTGGGATATTAACCCTTTAACTGTTCTATGTTTATTACAAATTTCAATACCTACTGAATATTCATGGACACCATGGTTATTATGAAATATAGAAAGAGTAATATTGTAGCTATTTAAGACACTAAAGAAAACGGACCTTTCAAATTCCATTAGCAAACAGAGCAGACCCTGGTCAGACGGCTCCTATAGGAGCCGTCTGATCTGGGTCTACTCTGTTTGCAGATGTGTGAAAACGCGTTTATATGAGGAAAAGGGTTAACTAAACCTTTAGAAATAATGACATCATGAATATTAATTATATGAACACAACAGATACTGTAGAATCATATCTACATGTATATTGTTTCATAACCAAACAGAGCAGACCCTGATCAGATGGCTCCTACAAGAGCCACCAGGTCTGGGTCTACTCTGTTTGCAGTAACATAGAAAGGCACATTTATGGAGTGAGGGATTAAGGTAGGTGGTAGACTGATACAGGACAAAAGTGATGCGAAAAATCCCGTTCACACTAGAGCTGCAGTTGTGTGAAGCAAGTTTTACTTACTTTTGTTCTGATTGTTCAAGCTTTTGAGAAATGATTGACAAGAGTGTCAAACAGCTAGGATCCTCATTCCTGATGAGACGCTGAGCTACTCAGCGTCTCATCTGGATCCAAGCTCTTTGCAATTGACGGCTAAATCATGATTGGTAGGATAAGGTTAATCAGATAATGAAGTGAAATAAATGCACATTGGTTATTGATAATGGATGGTTGGGAGATGTAAGCCTTGTTAGATATATAATACAGATCCACCAAATCCCATGTTGTTACCTCTCTTTGGATTGTCTGTTCGAGATGATTCTAAAGTATTCACAAACTCACAATATAGGGTTTGGTTGAGAAATAAAGGAACTACTTTTGAATATATTAATTTATACATATTTTCTGTGTCTCCGTATAATAAATCAGATAGATTTTCAGAATTGCTGAATAAGGACTCCACAGGATAAGTATAGTCCAGTACATGTGTAATTATTTCCACATTTAAAGTAGAATCTGTCTTAAGCAACCATCAAAAAGTGGTCTAATTATGGGTTTGCAGGGCAGGTGGTAGCTTAATGCAGGTAAAAAGTAATGCAGAAAGCTCTTACGGGGAGCTTTCTGCATTAGTTTTGCCCTGCATTAAGCACTGCTTTTAAAAACTCATGTGTTCAATAAATGAATGGCTGCTAAAGACAGGTTCAGCTGTATTTACAAATATGAAAACTTTTTGATACAACTTCATTTGACTGATTATTCTAGACTCAGAGCAGCACCCTATCTGTTGTCAGTGCAGGACCAGCTTTCAAATCCTACCTAAAGAACAAGAAGACCACAGCCATCACTGCCACCAAGGGCCAAAAACGTAAAGCACACACACCAACAGTAGTAAGTAGATTATTACAGACTACTACTCTTACACTGACTCACATTGGTAACACTACTGTAACAGAGGTCCAGATAAGGTGCGTAGATTTAAACATTTTAAAGAATAACTCCTTTATTTCTCCACCAAACCCTATACTGTGACCACTCTTTAGAATTGTCTCGAAGAGACGATTCTAAAGAGTGGTCACAGTATAGGGTTTGGTGGAGAACTGACAATTTTAGTATTTGGGTACGCACCGTTATCTGTAGCTCTGCAGTAAAAATGAAATTGATAAGAAATGTGGAAGGTGTTGTAAAAAATTATACATGGAAATTAGGATGCACTGATAAGTAACTAGTGCTGTCAGAGTTAGAAAAGTTGAATATGAGATTTGAAGAGAATTTTGTTTTGTGTTCTATCCTTTTTCTCATGAATATTTATGAAGAAATTATAGGTTCATGAATATGCATGAACTGAATTTTTATACGCCCACCTAATAAAGGTGGTCGTATATTGTCATGGCCCTGTCCGTCCGTTCGTTCGTTCGTTCGTCCGTACGTTCGTTCGTTCGTTCGTCCGTCAACATTTTGTTTGTCCGCTGTTTTCTGGGAAAACTATTTGACAGATATTAATGAAACTTCACACAAATGTTTAATGCATCAAGATCTGAAGCTGAGTTGATTCTGAGGTTCATTTGATTTTTCGTTTCAGAGTTATGGCCCTTTTACTTAAAAAATAATGCAAATATATGCATATAGTTTGTCCGCTGTTTTCTGGGAAAACTATATGAGAGATATTAATGAAACTTCACACAAATGTTTAATGCATCAAGATCTGAAGCTGAGTCAATTCTGAGGTTCATTTGATTTGTCGTTTGGGAGTTATGGCCCTTTTACTTTCATTTGATTTTTTGTTTCAGAGTTATGGCCCTTGTCCTTAAAAAATAATGCAAATACATGCAAATAGTTTGTCCGCTGTTTTCTGGGAAACTATTTGAGAGATATTAATTAAACTTCACACAAATGTTTAATGCATCAAGATCTGAAGCTGAGTCGATTCTGAGGTTCATTTGATTTTTCTATTCAGAGTTATGGCCCTTTTACTTAAAAAATAATGTAAATATATGCATATAGTTGTCCGCTGTTTCCTGGGAAAACTGTTTGACAGATATTAATGAAACTTCACACACATGTTTAATGCATCAAGACCTGAAGCTAAGTCAATTCTGAGGTTCATTTGAATTGTCGTTTCGGAGTTATGGCCCTTGCACTTAAAAGAAATAATGCAAATATATATGAGGATGGCCATAACTTTTTCATTTGAAATGATATTTACCTCATTTTTTTCATATGGTTAAACCTTAATATGAATTTTCACATATATTGCTGGGTGTTTGGTAAGTCATTTTATTCTAAAGTTATGGTCCTTGAACTTTGTGTGTTTGTTGCTTTGTTTGTCGGTCAGCTTTTAGTTTGTCTCTTGTTTTCTGGGAAAACTATTAAAATGATATAAATGAAACTTAACAGAAATGTTTTAAGCAACAAAATCTGAAGCTGAGTTTATTTTGAGGTTCATTCAGTTTGTTTTTACAGAGTTTATAATGGCCGTTGCACTTTTCAAAAATCTGCAAATATGAGGATTAGCTGTAACATTTTTATTTAATAAGTTATTCAAATCAATTTTTTTTAAAATATTATCACCTTAATATGGAAATCAAGATCTGAAGCACAGATTAGAAAATGTCAACAATTATAAGGCATGTTGAATCAGAGAAAGTTTGCAAGTGGGCGTATTATGTACCGTATGCGGTACTCTTGTTTTTTATATAATAAAGGTTTTTGAAACAATCAGATTTTGAAACTGTTTAAATAATTAATATATATATATTTTGCATAAACTCACTACAAATTGTGTATAACTTCAGGCTATTGAAAAGTTAAAACGACCAGTGGTAGAAGTTACAGGCACCTCCAAAGTTGGGGCCAACGTACGACAAAGATACCTCAACTTGTTCATTGATGAGTGTCTGAAGTTATACTCTACCGACAGAGAGGCATTTGACAGAGTAAGTAGTCATTATTGTGGGTGAAATGCGTGTACAGTAGAATCTGTCTTTGGCTGTCTCTACTAGATAAACAATGATGAGTGTATTTAACCCTTTCCTCCATAAATACACCTTTCTACGCCTCTGTAAAAGTCACTTTATGAAACCATTGTGATAAATACAGCATTTGCTCCTACAGGAGCAAATGCTCTATTTATCACAATGGTTTCAAACTACAAAATTCTAAAAATTGTCCTTTTCTATAGTTAATGCTCCTTTTCGGTAGATTATTCAAAGTGGATGGATCTAAAAATAGCCTATGGAGGAAAGGGTTAAAAGCAGGTGACTGATTAACCCTTTACTCCATAAATATGCTTTTCTATGTCTTTGCAAACAGAGTAGACCCAGATCAGACAGCTCCTGTAGGAGCTGTCTGATCAGGGTCTGCTCTGTTTGCTTAGGACATGATATAGATCTAATTCTACACTTTCTGTCTTGGTTAAACATTTGCGTGTTCAAGTGTTATTGTACAAATACAGCTCTATTAATATGTATGATGTTATTACTTCCTATGTGAATACTGATGGAGTAAAGGGTTAATGTAGAACAAAGGTAATGCATGGGAGCTTTCTGAATTACCGTCAGAGAGAATAAGACTACTTGTGGGTGACCATGATGGCATTATTGAGAGAAATAAATGTAAATTGTAATTGCTTTTCAATTAGATTTAATAAGAGAAAATCCTCTCATTGAGATTTAAAGTATGTAGTTTGTATTTATTCTTTGATTCCATTATAACAACCAACTGAATAATCCAGTGACAATTCTGAATTGTTTTAAGCTTATACATGGAGTTGGCTGTTGATCTATGATAGCTACATTTGAATCCATTCATGCCAAATGTCTCTTGAAAGGGACGTTTAAGCATATATACTCAGACCAGAGGGAGGTTACATCTCCAAAATAATTCTAACAGAAACACACCAAATAACGAAAATCATATTCATTGAAAATACATGTTTGGGGTGAGTTCACCAACGAATACTGAATAATATGGGTTACTTTCTTCACACTGATAGGGT
Organism: Azorinus chamasolen; assembly: GCA_963576725.1. Lineage (NCBI taxonomy): Eukaryota > Metazoa > Mollusca > Bivalvia > Cardiida > Solecurtidae > Azorinus > Azorinus chamasolen. The sequence goes on from OY755243.1 coordinate 75,517,515, forward strand.
AAGCAAGAGGAGGAAAATGTTTACAAGAGATGCAGTAACAAGAAGATCTACCTCAACATTGCTGTTCATACTATAAAACGCTTCCGCAATGAAGTAGAAGAGAAGAAAAACAAAGCTTCCGGTAAGAAAGTCAAGGAGAGTCCAATGAAGCTGTCACATGCTAAAATGCTTGATGGAGCACACGCAAAGAACACAAACTACACTGTGAATAGATCAGGTGGAGCTGTGAAGCTGCAGGAGGAAAACTTCCTTGGTATGTTTATTTCAGCATCTATTCTAATTATCCCATGTGACTGGACACCCAGTCTCCCCTGTCTACCAGTTCGTACAGCTGAATACATTAGGAACCTATTTTGTAATTTTAACCCATTCCCTCATAGGCTATTTTTAGACCCAACCTCTTTGAATAAATCTACCGTAAAGAAGCATTTACTAGAGAAAAGGAACTTAGAATTGTAAAGTTTAGGAAACTTTAGGAGAATTGTGTAAACCGTTGTTATAAATAGTGTTGTGTAATAAATTATCACACTATTTTCAAAAGGTGACTGTTACAGAGGCGTCAAAAAGCGTCAGTATGAGGGAATGGGTCAAAGCAGACTGGCATAGTAGCAAATATCTAAGACCCTGATTAAACGACATCTTTTAGGTTGTTTGATTTGAGTTTGTACTATTTGCCTATGTATGTCTGTCTGATTACTAGGGAGTCCAATTCATGACCACAATTTAGATCCAGATAAAGTTCATCAACATCCACATTGTTTGACACTTTTGACTGTATTTTTATAAACAAATACATTTGTAAAGGAATAAATAACCCTCTTAACCCATTTGCTCCCAGTGGATTCTTCCATGCATATATATTGGATTAGTCTATCTTTTATTTAAGGGATGTCTGGTCTAAATTTTCATTTTTGTTTTGTTTTATATTGAATTTCCTATCAGCAAACAGTGTAGACTCTGATCAGACGCCGCATTATGCGACGTCTGATCATAGTCTACACTGTTTGCCTACATCCCATATATGGGATCGTGGGAGCAAATGGGTTAATCGCAGCAGACAACAGTGTTTGAAGACCTAAAATAGCATGTTTACAGACAGAAAAAAAATATTTTTAGTATGCAAAGGTATTGCCTAAATCAAGTGCATTTGAGTAGTCTCTCATAGTTACAAATATTGATACTGCATGCATTTTTACGGAGAAAATTGCAGACCTAATGATGTAATGTGTGAAGGAATGAATCGCAACATTGACCTTCATCTTACCTTATTTTGATAACTTAGTGAAAAACAGTTGTAACTACATTGTATACATTCTTTAACATTTTAATTATAAGCATTTGCAAGTTTCTCCCTTCTCATATTCTGTAAGCAATATGTTCATTCGGAGTTGTAGATTTAACCCTTTACTCCATAAATACGCCTTTCTGTGCCTTTGCAAATAGAACAGACCCAAATCAGACGGCTTGTATAGGAGTTGTCTGATCTGGTCTACTATGTTTGCTAAGGGTTCAAAAGGCGTTTATATGAAGGACAGGGTTATATATAGAAACTATGTATGGATATATGGGCATTTGTTTAATTTGCTGGTCTTTTATCTTAGGGGCAGACTTGTTCAAAAGACTGACACCTTACATAATGACTGAGGAACAGTTGAGACAGAACAACTATCCACGTAGTGACCCAGACAAAGGTGGCACTGCCATGTTCTATGGGGAGGAATCAACCAAGCAGAAAGGAAGCACCAAAGGTTTGTGCTTCTAATAACATTTTTCACACCAAGCATTTTTGTCTGCTGCAATTCTGAAAGATACGTTTTTTGTTTCATTTCTCTTAACCCCTTCCCTCATATAACCGTGTTTTCACACATTTGCAAATGGAGTAAACCCAGATCAGATGGCTCCTATAGGAGCCGTCTGATCAGGGTCTGCTCTGTTTGCTAATGGAATTTGAAAGATCTGTTTCTTTACTTGCTAAAATGGCTACAATGTACAACCTTCCATATTTCATTATAACTATTTTGTCAATGAATATTCAGTAGGTATTGAAATTTGGAATAAACATGGAACAGGGAAAGGGTTAAAAATATGCAGTCAGAATGTCAAACGGGGTAGGTCCTGATGAAACCTCGAGTTGCCTGGCATCTCATCTACATCCAAAGTGTTTGCATAAGTAAACACAAATTTGAGGCATGTACATCTAAATCTACAGTATCTGTCATAATGAAAGTCCCTTTCTTTCATAGTGTCATGATAAATTATAGATAATTAATATTCATAATGCCATTATTTCTTGAATGGATATTCATGGAGTAAAGGGTTAAAAAATATATATAATCACAATACAGTTGAACTTCTATATCTCAAACTTCAAGGGACCTTACAAATTACACAGAGATAACAGAGGCTCCAGTCATCCGAGCAATAACCTGAACAATTGCTCATGTTCACTGCTTAATGCAGGTCAAAAGTAGTGCTGGAAGCTCCTGAGTTATTCGAGTTCGAGTTATCCGTGTTCGAAATATTGAAGTTCAACTGTACCAAAATGTTTGCCTAGGTACAATGCAAACAGGTAACCTTTGGCACCAAAAGAGTATGATTGATACCCTTGTAAGTTATTCTTCAGGTTATGAGAAACTGTGTAGACGTTGTGGGAAGGTGTTTGAAGTGTATCCAAATGGCAAGTACCCGGTGAAAGAAGAATGTGTGTACCACTGGGGCAAAGCCTGGAAAAAGAAAAGTAGGTGTTGGCAATGCTTCAGCTGTTAACCCATTAACCCATTACCTCATAGGCTATTTTTAGATCCAACCACTTTGAAAAAATCTACCGAAAAGGAGCATTAACTAGAGAAAAGGAAATTTTTAGAATTTTGTAATTTGAAACCATTGTGATAAATAGAGCATTTGCTCCTGTAGGAGCAAATGCTCTATTTATCACAATGGTTTCACAAAGTGACTTTTACAGAGTCGTCAAAAGTCGTCAATATCAGGGAATGGGTTAACTCGTAGGCTGTTTGAAGACCACTACCTCAAAGGCTGATTAGTCGAATCCTGTAGGGAATAATGGAAAATATGGAAAAATAGATCTGATTCTACAGTTTCTGAAATGGGCAAAAGAAATATCTTGTTCATGGCAAAATCTATAAATGAAGTCTTCTGCTGGTGTTTCATTTTAGCCTATCCATCCGTAAAGCTTTACATCACCTATCCATTTTGGAAAGTTTAACATCACAAACAAAATTGAAAGTCCAAATCATAACTATATGCTTAACCCTTTCCCTCATATAAACGTGTTTTCACGCATTTGCAAACAGAGTAGACCCAGATCAGATGGCTCCTAGAGGAGCCGTCTGATCAGGGTCTACTCTGTTTGCTAGTGGAATTTGAAAGATCTCTTTCTTTTCTATCTAAAATGGCTACAATGCTCCACCTTCCAGATTTCTATGTAACTATTTTGTTAATGAATATTCAGTAGGTATTGAAATTTGGCCTAAACACAGAACAGGGAAAGGGTTAATTCAAATTCAAGCAGGTCATCTGACTGTTTGTTAACCCTTTCTTTCATATAAATGCATTTTCATGCATTTGCAAACAGAGTAGATCCAGATCGGTCTGATCAGGGTCTGATCTGTTTGCTTTCAACACGATATAGATCTGATTTTACAGTTTTTGTCAATGCAAAAAGTTTCCTTGAAAAGTTGATATTATGAAAATTCAGCTGATAAATATTCATGATGTCAGTATTTCGTACATGATTATTGAACAGGGAAAGGGTTTAACCCTTTCCCTCATACAAACGTGTTTTCACGCATTTGCAAACAGAGTAGACCCAGAGGAGCCGTCTGATCAGGGTGTGCTCTGTTTGCTTATGAAATTTGATAGATCTGTTTCTATACTTGCTAAAATGGCTACAATGTTCCACCCTCTGTTTCATTATAACAAATTTGTACATGAATATTCAGTAGGTATTGAAATTTGAAATAAACATAGAACAGGGAAAGGGTTTAATATGAGTATGTAAATCACTGAATATAATTTGAAGGAAATACCTTGAAACTTTTCTTGAGAAAATTTTCTGCATGGCTTTGTAAACAGTATAGATAGAAACCAGCCATTATATTGAAAATGTAGGGATGAACGGGATCTGCTCTATTTGATAATTACATTACGGAGTTGCTCATATTTGTTAGCGAAATTTTGTGTTGAAATGTGTATCGGGTATATTAGGTAGACTGATTGTACAGTAAAAACCTCTCTATAACGGCCACCAAATTACATCGAGTATTTTGTGTTAAAGGCAGGTGGCTGCTTAAAACAAAGTGAAAGTAAAGCAGAACGCTCCTATAGGAGCGTTCTGTTTTACTTTCACCTTGCTTTAAGCAGTCACCTGCCCTAAATACCAACTAATTAACAGAATTTAGTGGCCATCATAGAGAGGTTTTACTGTATTCCATTGCCTTTAACAGTTGCAGGATCTATAGAGACAAGGTATACATGCTGTTCTGGAGATTTGTCATCAGATGGCTGCCAGGTGGCAAAGGTAAATCTATACTAGCCCTTTACTTCATAAATATGCCTTATAGGGCCTTTGCAAACAGAGTAGACCCAGATCCTGTAGGAGCCATCTGATCAGGGTCTGCTCTGTTTGCTTATGGGATTACATAGATCAGATTCTACAGTTTCTACCATGGCCGAAACTACTGTGTTCATATGCCATTTTAAAAATCATCTAATAGATATTCACGATGTAATTATTTCTTACATGAATATTCATGAAGTCACACAGAACTCCAGATACGTGGAATATTTAAGAAACAATTCCATGATGGTACTCATTAGAATCAGTAGAAATCAAGACTGATCACAGACTGCATTTTGAATGTGAGTTGAGTTAGTTCACTGCAGTTTTCATTGGTCAAAGGTTGGATTTGTACAAGAGAGTTCATTTTAAATTTTAAATTCTTCATGTAGAACTGTTATAACCACATTCAACTTGACAAACTTTTGATAACCGTTGCACAGAGTTTGGATCCAGATGAGACTCTGAGTAACTTGGTATATCATCAGGGTCAAAAGTGTTGGGCACTCGGATTGCTTTTTTTCCCCGATAGAAATTCAAGAAAAAACAATTTTGATAATCTGAAGAAGACAATTTTTAGGTCAAAGGTCAAATTACATGTCAGATTTAACATACATATTTCAAACTTGGCATGCATGTGCAACTTATGGAGGCGAACATTTTTAGGGGTGACTTATTAAGGTCAAGGTCATACATCAAGGTCAAAGGTCATACAGGGGGCATAGTGTTTCACAAAATTTCAAAAATGTTAATAAGGAATAAATAATGTAGTTAAACCATTTTCCCTAAGCCCTTGATTTGTTTGTTTCAGGCTCATGTTCATGAAACCAACAAGAGGGAGAATATGACAGGTTACATGAAGACCATACCATGCTCTCCACCGATAGATGGTGACTATGGAGTGTATGCTGTGGATTGTGAAATGGTAACACCTATCTAACTTAACCCTTTACTCCATAAATACGCCTTTGCAAACAGAGCAAGCTTTTATTTTGTTGCATTTTTGACTTACTTCAAATTTATTGAAGCTAAAAAGTTAATCGTTTACCTCATTGATATATCTTTTCTTGTCTTTTCAGACAGAGTAGACCCAGATCAAATGGCCTGTGTAGAAGCCCCTTGATCATGGTCTGCTCTGTTTACTTATGGAATGATATAGATATGATATAAAAGTTTCTGCCGTTAAAAATCAGCTGATTTATATTCATACACATATTATTTTTTACATGAGTATTCTTAACCCATTCCCTCATATTGATGCCTTTTGACACCTCTGCAAAAAGCACCTGTTGAAACCATTTTGATAAATAGAGCATTTGCTCCTATAGGAGCAAATGCTCTATTTATCACAATTGTTACAAAATTCTAAAACATTTCCTTTTCTCTAGTTAATGCTCCTTTTCGGTAGATTTATTCAAAGAGGTTGGATCTAAAAATAGTCTATGAGGGTATGGGTTAAGGTAAAGAATTTTAGAAGGTGATACGAAAGTTGTTGCTAGTGATTTTAAAATGGTATTGCGCGATAAAGAATGGAGATTATAGTTGTTCTTATTGTAGGTGTACACCACTATGGGTATGGAATTGGCTAGGGTGACTGTGGTAGGAGGTGATGCTGAACCTGTGTATGAGTCCCTGGTCATGCCAGACAACCCTATAGTAGACTACAACACTAGGTAAACTATAGCAAAGTTACTTTCTTAACCCTTTCCTTCATGTAAATGTATTTTCACACATTTGCAAACAGGGTAGACCCAGATAAGACGGCTCCTATAGGAGCCGTCTGATCAGGGTCTGCTCTGTTTGCTAATGAAATTATAGAAGATCTGACTACAGTTTGTATGATTACCAAATTACCCTAGACAGGTGTACAAATGCCATTATAAAAATGCAGCTAATAAATATTCATGATGTCATTATTTCTTACATTAATATCCTACAGGGAGAGGGTTTACCTATTTAAGCTTGCCAGTGAACTTGCCAAATAGTGCAGAAATATTGTAACTACTTCCTTTGATAGCTATAAGCATTTGCAAAATTGTACTCTTCTATTGTTGTAAATACAGTGTTTTTCCCATTTCTTTCTAGTTCAGGATCAAACTGCTACTCTTAGTCTGATCTGGATCCAGACTGTTTGCAAATTCACCACTGTATCGCTCAGCTGTATAACACATGTTCCTTCCAACAATCTTATTCACTAACCATTTCCCTGCTCTATGTTTATCCAAATTCCGATTCTTACTGAATATTCATAGACAAAATAGTTAAAATGAAATATGGAAGATGGACTATTTTTAATAGTCATTTTAGAACCTATAGAAACAGATCTATCAAATTCCATTCACAAACAGAGCAGACCCTGATCAGACGGCTCCTATAGGAGCCGTCTGATCCGGGTCTACTCTGTTTGCAAATGCGTGATAACACATTTATATAAGGGGAAAGGGTTAAGTGGTTGTTATAAAGGGATTTTATTGTAAGAGTTAATTACAGTTGTTATGTTTCCATGTACAGGTTTAGTGGCATTACAGAGGATGATATGGAGGATGTTCATACAACGTTGAGGAACGTCCAGGCAGTACTACTCAGTCTTTTCACAGACAAATCCATTCTGATGGGCCACAGTCTTGAGAGTGATCTTATTGCTTTGAAAGTAAGTCTTTTTGTATGACTAGGGAATTGTTTCTCAAATCATTAATCAAAACATTTAGTTAAAACCTCACTCATAGAAACAATTATGAACACTCTACAAGGTCTACTTGTAAGTGACAGTGTAACCTAATGCATAAACCTAAGAAAACAAAGTGGCAACTCCTTTTAATGGAATAATGGAAAAGGCATTTATATGAGGGAAAGAGTTAAATTGCAGTTATAACAGTTTTGCAGTCACATTCAATATATACCTTTTGCTTGCAGCTCATTCATGGCACAGTTGTGGATACGTCAATAGTGTTCCCTCATCGAATGGGCCTGCCATACAAGAGAGCTCTAAGGAACCTCATGTCAGAGTACCTACAGAAAATTATTCAGGATGATGGTATAAAGTGTTTTTTATTCTTTTATGCATTGATGACTCACAGTCATGTTCATGTAGTTATAAAGCTGCTGTCAGAGTGTGATTTCGTTCTGATATATCGGGTTAACATTTCCCATCATATAGAGATCATACAGACACATTTTCACACCTGGGCAAATACAGTTGACCCAGATCAACTCCTGTAGGAGCTGTCTGATCATGATCTGTTCTGTTTGCTTATGAATTTATATAGATCTGATTCTATAGTGTCTGCCAGAGCCCAAAATATGTGTTCATGTGCAATGTTAACCCTTCTCTTGCTGAATTTTAAAATACATTTCTCCTTCTTTACCCATGCCCTGTTGTATAATTACATATATCTTCACTGTATACAAGTATTTCGCTGTGCAATCACTGCTGTGGAGTGCACTGGTTGCACAATCAACTTGTAAATAGTGTAGACCCTGATGAGACAGCTCCTGCAGGAGCTGTCTCATCTCGGTCTTCACTATCTACAGGTAGGTATATTGACGTGAATAGCAAGCGAAGGGATAAAAATTGAGTCGATGACTATTCATGATGTCATTGTGAATATTCAAGAGGGAGAGGGTCAGTGTATCTTGGCAACTGTTCAGGATCCAGGCTTGGCTGATAGTTTCTCAGAAATGTTACCAATGCAGGATGAAAGTGATACAGAATCTCCGAGAGGAGCTTTCTGCATGACTTTCACCCTGCATTAAGCTGCCACCAGTCTAAATATGTATACTAAATTTAACGTCCAGTACTTTAGAGTGAACTGAGACTGAAGCAAAATGTTTTATAACCTCGAAGAGTGTTACCAACAATTTTTCTTCTGCTCAGGCTTTTATCTCAAAACACAGTAGAACTTCTCTAAAGCATCTACTTTATGAATAATCATGGAGCCTTCTGATCTGGGTTTACTCTGTTTGCAAAGGTGCCAAAAGGCATTTCTGAGGAGTAACGGGTTAACCCTTTCCCTCATGTAAACACTTTTTCACGCATTTGCAAACAGAGGCGACCCAGATTAGATGGCTCCTATTGGAGCCATCTGATCAGGATGTGCTCTGTTTGCTAATGACATATAGATGTGATTCTGCAGCTTCTGCCATGTCCAACTTTTCCCGTATTCATGTGCTATTATAACAGTTTATCAAATTGATATTCATCATGCCATTATTTTTAACATAAATATTCATGGAGTAAAGGGTTAAATGAATATAATAATATAATATTTGTAGCCTGACTGGCAACTGGTTTTTGATGAAGTGACTTTACCTTCTTTTGATTACACAATAAATATATATCTTACAGTCCTTCATGAGCAGTTTGATCTGGTTCCACACTAATTGCCTGAGTTGGATATTTAAGATGATTACGGTAGTGATGTTTCATTTCCATGTATTGACAGTTGGAGGTCATGACAGTTTGGAGGATGCAGTGGCCTGCATTGAACTGATGCAGTACCAGCTGAAAGATGACGCAAGGAAAGAGGCCCGCCGCCAGTCCACGTAACAGAATTTTAGTATATACACGTGGACACTGATCTCTACTGACATTTAACATGAGACTTACAGTAACACCTGTCTACAGTGACCACCCAGTATAATAGTCCATTTCTTGGGTTTTAAGATGTTTAGTAGCTTAACCTTTTCCCTGTTCTATGTTTATTCCAAATTTCAATACCTACTGAATATTCATGAAGAAAAACAGTTATAATGAAATATGGAAGGTGGAACATTGGAGCCATTTTAGAAAGTAAAGAAACAGAACTATCAAATTCCATTAGCAAATGGAGCAGACCCTGATCAGACAGCTCCTATAGGAGCCGTCTAGCTCCTATAGGAGCCGTCTGATCTGGGTCTAATCTATTTGCAAATGCGAGAAAAAGCGTTTATATGAAGGAAAGGTTTAATGCAAGACAAAAGTTGTACAGGACTTTCTCTATTACTTTTACCTGCAGTAAGCAATCACCTGCTACTAAAGATCTCCCTATTTATCCATTATATGGTCACTATAGGCAGGTTGTAGTGTATTTTGGAAAATGATATTTGTTTATTGAATCGAATAAAATCTCATTAGACCTGCACAAAATATGTAGGTCTCTGTCTGTATCACTGAACATTTTGTACAAGCAATTGCAGATATTTTATGGTAAACGGTAATTTAACCCTTCACTCCATTATTCAAGTAAGAAATAATGACATCTTGAATAATAATTAGATTAAAACACATGAACACAGGAATATTTGGCCATGGCAGAAACTGTAGAATCATATCTATATTATATCTATATTATTCCATAAGCAAACAGAGCAGACCCAGATCAGATGGCTCCTACAGGAACCGACTGATCTTGGTCTACTCTATTTGCAAAGGCATAGAAAGGCATTTATGGAGTAAAGAGTTAAACAAACAGGTTGCTGCAATACAAAAGGTATTGTCTTGTGAGAGGAAAGTTCAAATAGAATGTTATGTAGTTACGCTGTAAAAATGACATCTGCTTAACCCTACTGATGCCTTTTGATCCATTCCCGAATATTAATGCCTTTTGACACCTCTGTAAAAGTCATTTTTTGAAACCTTTGTGATGAAAAGAGCATTTGCACAATTCTTAAACTTTCCTTTTCTCTAATAAATGCCCCTTTTCGGTAGATTTATTCAAAGAGGTTGGGTCCAAAAATAGTGGTAGGAGAGAATGAGTTAAACTTCGATCTATTGCAGTTTTCACTAATGCCATTTTGTTTAAGCTTTTGAGAAGCTGTTAGCAGAGTGTCAACCCATTACTCCATAAATATTCACGTAAGAAATAATGACATCATTAATTGGATTAATTTTTACAATGGCACATGGACACAGGAAGTTTTTGCCACAATAGAAACTTTAGAATCATATCTATATTAATTCATAAGCAAAGAGAACAGAGCTGGATCAGATGGCTCCTATAGGAGCCATCTGACCTGGGTCTGCTCTGTTTGCAAAGGTGTAGAAATGCATATTAATGAATGAAAGGGTTAATTAACCCTTTACTCCATGAATATTCATGTAAAATATAATGACATCATTAATAATAATTAGATTAATAGTTATAATAGCACATAATAGCAGGACTATTTGGCCATGGCAGAAACTGTAGAATCATACTTATATTATGTCATAAGAAAACAGAGCAGACTGATAGGAACTGTCTGATCTGGGTCTACTGTGTTTGAAAAGATGTAGAAAGACATATTTATGGAGTAAAGGGTTAATTAAACAGTTTGGATTCTGATGAGACTCAGTTTCCCCTTTCCTTCATAGGCTGTTTTTAGATCCTACCTCTTTGAATAAATCTACCGAAAAGGAGCATTAACTAAATATCAAAATAGTTTAATAGTTTCATAAAGTGACTTTTACAAGAGCGTAGAAAAGCGTATTTATGGAGGAAAGGTTACTCACCATCTCATTTGCATATAAGCTGTTTTTAAATGCAACGCGGGTCAGGCTTAGCAGGATATGGGTCAAAAAGGTAACACAGCATATTGAATATACAGTAAAACCTCGATTATTCGAAATTTCATTATAGCAGAATTTAGACCTTTTCAGGCAGGGGGCTGCTTAATGCAGTGTGAAAGTCATGCAGAAAGCTAGAGGAGCTTTCGGCATGACTTTCACCCTGCATTAAGCTACCACCTGTCTTAAAGATCGATAATGATACGTATTTTAGTGTTCGAATAATCAAGATTTTACTGTACATGTAGCAAAAATGTTAAAATGAAATATCAAGAATTCAGAAATCTCGATCTTGACATACATGTATTTATAAAATGTCAATCAATTCCACTTCAAAGATTAATCTATGAATGCTTTTTCGCAGGTTTTATCAGTGATTGTTGGTTGACTCAGATCAGAGATCACATGTTGCGTTACTGTGCAAGTACAATATACCGGCCGATGCCAAAATAACTATCACTTGCAATAATTACTCCTTAACCCTTTCCCAGTTCTATGTTTATTCCAAATTTCAATACCTAATTAATATATCCATTAACAAAATAGTTATAACGAAATATGGAAGTTGGAACATTGTAGACATTTTAGAAAGCAAAGAAACAGATCTATCAAATTCTATTAGCAAACAGAGCAGACCCTGATCAGACGGCTCTAGGAGCCGTCTGATCTGGGTCTACTCTGTTTGCAAATGCGTGAAAACACGTTTATATGAGGGAAAAGGTTAACTCTTTCCCTCATATAATTGGCTTCTCACTCCTTTGGACCCAGATCAGATAGCTCCTGTAGGAGCCGTCTGATTAGGGTATGCTCTGTTTGCTAATGGAATTTGATAGATCTGTTTCTTTAGTTTCTAAAATGTCTACAATGTTCCACCTTCCATATTTCGTTGTAACCATTTTGTCCATGGAAATTCAGTACGTACTGAAATTTTGACTAAGCATAGAAGAGGGAAAAGGTTGATTAAAGGAATTTGGACTAAATATAGAACAGGGAAAGGGTTAATTAACCTTTTACGCCATGAATATTCATGAAAGAAATGATGACATCATGAATATTAATTTTTAAAATGGCATATGAACGAATACAATTTTTGCCAAAGGACAGTGTAGAATCAGATCTATATTATACCATAAATAAACAGAGCAGACCCTGATCAGACAGCTCCTTCAGGCTCTACTCTACTTGCAAAGGCATAGAAAGGCGTATTTATGGAGTTAAGGGTTATAACCTTACACATTGTTTCAATTAAGTGCGAAGCTTCTTTTCAAGTCTGAGCAATTTACATGTATATGATGTCAGTGTTGTGTGTTTTGTGTGTGTTTGTGATATGATATGTCAATGCATATTGTAGATTAAGTATGTTATATGATGGTTCTGCATGATGTGCTGCTGATATCTGATGTGCTTCATTTATTTGTTTTTGTTATCGAATACAATGTACATGTATGTATTATTTATTTTGCATATTGAAAAATGAAAAAGAAATTCATTTTGCTCTTCTTTTCATTGCCTTTAAAAGCGATATTAGGGTGATTCTTATGGAAACTGTTATGTATGTTGACTTTGCTAAATGACTCTTCCTCAATTTGGCAAATAATGTTGAATTGTTCATCAACTCAAAATTTGAACCTTGTTTATCTCAATGTATGAATTCTTTTCCCTCTGACTATGAGATAATGAAGTTAACCCTTTACTCCATGAATATTCATGTAAGAAATAATGACATCATGAATATTGATTAGATTATTAGCTTGTCTGTTTCGCAGAAACGTCTAGCTATTGTGATCACTGCTTCGGCGGTGGCGGCGTGCAAAAACTTTATTGTAGCTCATTACTCGAAAAGTATAAGAGGTATCAACATGAAACTACATAGTTTGAGGACAAGGCCCCTACATAAGAACCATAACTCTTGATTTAAAAATATTTGAGTTATTGCCCTTTATTTTTTTCAAAAAGTTTAATTTAGCTGGACAAGCACCAAATCAGACGAGCGGTGGTGCCACGAGAGGCTCTTTTTATAATGGCACATGAAACAGGAAATGTTGGCCAAGGCAGAAACTGTAGAATCATACCTATATTATTTCATTAGCAAACAGAGCAGATCCTGATCAGACGGCTCCTACAGGAGCCATCTGATCTGGGTCTACTCTGTTTGCAAAGGTGTAGAAAGGCATATTTATGGAGTAAAGGGTTAACCCTTTCCCTGTTCCATGTTTATTCCAAATTTCAATACCTACTGAATATTCATGGACACAACATTGTATACATTTCAGAAAGCAAAGAAACAGATCTATCAATTTCTATTAGCAAACAGAGTAGACCCTGATCAGACGGCTCCTCTAGGAGCCGTCTGATCTGGGTCTACTCTGTTTGCAAATGCGTGAAAACATGTTTATATGAGGGAAAGGGTTAAACTGTATACAAATATTGAGCCATGTAGACTTAGATGATAAACACTGCAGGTAGAGGGTAACAGTCTTCCCCTGTCATTTCAAGTCATTTGGCTAACACATTTACATGTATTTGTCACCTTGTTCTGAGGTACTAGTACTTAATGCTAAATACATGTAGCAAGATTAAAGTGCATATACGTGTATATAGTATGATTGTGTTCATCAATATTTTAACTACTTAACAGTTTATTTAACCCATTCCCTCATAGGCTATTTTAGAACCAACCTCTTTGAATAAATCTACCGAAAAGGAGTATTTATTAGAGAAAAGGAATTATTTTTTAATTGCTTAGTTTAGAAACCATTGTGATAAATAGAGCATTTGCTCCTATGGAGCAAATGCTCTATTTATCTTAATGGTTTCAAAAAGTGACTTCTACAGAGGCGTAGAAAGGCGTATTTATGGAGGAAAGGGTTAATATATACTCATATTTATGCATTTGCAAACAGAATATACCGAGATCAGATGTTCCCTGTAGAAGCTACAGATGTAGTCTTATCAGGGTCTCTTCTGTTTGCTTATGGAATGGAATGGAATAATATAGATCAGATTATACTATTTATATGCTGTTATAATTAATCTAATCAGTATTCATGATGTCATTTCTTATATAAATATTTATGTGGTAAAGGATTAGAGAAATGATGTTGCTGATGATGATGTTGATGTTAGTGAAGTCTGAAGGATAGAATGTAATACAGGGTATCATTACTATGAACAAGCCTAGATAGAGATTTTCATTCAATAATTGTGACAGTCAATTCATGCTGTTCATCTATTAACTCTAGGTTGGCGTTACTGGTAATCGAAATAGCCATCGGCTACTAAAAATTCTGGTTTGGTTTTTTTTAAAATGTGTATTTTTGAACAATTTGCAGAAGGATATTTATTTGAAAGTAAGGTATTTTCTACTGATTCTTCCAATATTTGGCTAAAACTAATTAAATTCTAGCCCCAACCTTATATAAATAAACTGTGTCGTGGCTTTATGTTCTTTTGCAAGGCAATATCAGAAAAGGAGTATACAGTAAAAAACCCTCTAAAAATGTAGTAGAGACGAATGTGGATATTTTTAAGCAGGTGGCTGCTCATTGCAGGATGAAAGTCATGCAGAAACCTCTTAGAGGAGCTTTCTGCATGACTTTCGCCCTGCATTAAGCTACCACCTGTCTACAAGACCGATATTCATACTCAATTGAACATCAGGTTTAGTGGGGTTTCACTGTATACACATTTTCTAAATTTATAAGGTTTTGATGTAATCATCCAGCATATTACCGGTATGTACGGTGAAACCTCTCTAAACTGGATGTTAAATTTAGCATAAATATTGGTCTTGGAGACAGGTGGCAGCTTAATGCAGGGTGTAAGTAGGAGCTTTCTGTATGACTTTCACCCTGCACTAAGCAGCAACCAGTCTAAAAGTATCTTATTTTTTCTCTGCTAGAAGTTTGGTTTGCGGGGGCTGTACTGTATTGTATTTTTATACCCCCCTTTTGAAAAAATGGGGGTATATTGCTTTGCACATGTCGGTCGGTCTGTCGGTCGGTAGATCGATGGTTTCCGAACGATAACTAATAAACGCCTTGGCATAGAATCTTCAAACTTGCTGTGGTGGTTGGTCATGCCAAGTAGATGACCCCTATTGTTTTTGAGGTCACTAGGTCAAAGGTCAAGGTCACCATGACCTTAAATGGTGAAATAGTTTCCGATCAATAACTGCTCAAGGGTTTGGCTTGGGATCTTCAAACTTGCTGTGGTGGTTGGTCATGACCACTAGATGACCCCTATTGATTTTGAGGTCACTGGGTCAAAGGTCAAGGTCACCATGACCTTAACTGGTTAAATGGTTTCCGATCAATAACTGCTCAAGTGTTTAGCTTAGAATCTTCAAACTTGCTGTGGTAGTTGGTCATGACCATTGGATGACCCCTATCGATTTTGAGGTCACTAGGTCAAAGGTCAAGGTCACCATGACATTAACTGGTTAAATGGTTTCTGATCAATAACTGTTCAAGGGTTTAGCTTAGAATCTTCAAACTTACTGTGGTAGTTGGTCATGACCACTGGATGACCCCTATTGTTTTTTAGGTCACTAGGTCAAAGGTCAAGGTCGCCATGACCTTAAATGGTAAAATGGTTTCCGATCAATAACTGCTCAAGGGTTTGGCTTAGGATCTTCAAATTTGCTTAGATGGTTGGTCATGACAACTAGATGAGTCTAATTGTTTTTTAGGTCACTAGGTCAAAGGTCAAGGTCACCATGACATTAACTGGTGAAATGGTTAGCGATCAATAACTGCTCTATGGTTTGGCTTAGGATCTTCAAATTTGCTGTGGTGGTTGGTAATGACAACTAGATGACCCCTATTGATTTTGAGGTCACTAGGTCAATGGTCATGGTCAGCATGCTCTTAACTGGTTAAATGGTTTCGGATCAATAACTGCTCAAGGGTTTGGCTTAGAATCTTCAAACTTGCTGCGGTAGTTGGTCATGACCACTGGATGACCCCTATCGTTTTTGAGGTCACTAGGTCAAAGGTAAAGGTCACCATGACCTAAACTTGTAAAATGGTTTCTGATCAATAACTGCTAATGGGTTTGGCTTAGGATCTTCAAATTTGCTTAGGTGGTTGGTCATGACAACTAGATGATCCCTGTTGTTTTTTAGGTCACTAGGTCAAAGGTCAAGGTCACCATGACCTTAACTGGTGAAATGGTTTCCAATCAATAACTGCTCAAGTGTTTGGCTTAGGATCTTGCTGTGGTGGTTGGTCATGACAACTAGTTGACCCCTATTTATTTTGAGGTCGCTAGGTCAAAGGTCAAGGTCATCATGACCGTAACTGATGAAATGGTTTCCAATTAAAAACTGCTCAATGGTTTGGTCCCGGATCTTCAAACTTGCTGTGGTAGTTGGTCCTGACCACAAGATGACCCCTATAGTTGTTGAGGTCACTAGGTCAAAGGTCAAGGTCACCATGACCTTAACTTGTGAAATGTTTTCAGATCAATAAATGATCAGTGGTTTGGCTTAGGATCTTCAAAGTTGCTGTGGTGATTAGTCATGACCACTGGATGACCTCTATAGTTGAGGTCACTAGATCAAAGGTCTTGGGGTCTTAGGGGGTATACATGTTTTACAAACATCTCTTGTTAATATCAGTATTTGTAAAAAAAAAATTATTGATCACCAATAGTTTGATATATGATGTATAATAATCATGTATTCAAATATCAACCTTACCCAAAACTGAAAGTTTGTTGTTAGTTTTTTTCTAGCAAAACATGTTTATTAGCTCCACTTTTTCAAAAAGTGGAGCTATTGTCATGACCCTCTCGTCGGCGTCGGCGTTGGTTAACCTTTTTGTTAAGGTCCTTTTCACAGAAACCATCAAAGATATTTGGTTCATATTTGGTATGTATGTTAACTATCACAAGGGGAACCCATTTCACAAGGGTAGGTAACCCTAAAATTAATTTTGCCATAGTTATGCCCCTTTTTCGACTTAGAATTTTCATTGTTGGTTAAGTTTTATGTTCAGGTCCATGTCTCAGAAACTGTCCAAGATATTTGGTTCATCTTTGGTATACATATTAACTGTTACAAGGGGGACCATTTCACAAGGGCAGGTAACCCTAAAATTAATTTTGCTGTTGTTATCTCCCCTTTCTGACTTAGACTTTAACTACACTATCCAGCACCTTTTTGTTAAGGTCCTTTTCTCAGAAACCATCAAAAATATTTGGTTCATATTTGGTATGTATGTTAACTATCACAAGGGGAATCCATTTCACAAGGGTAGGTAACCCTAAAATTAATTTTGCCATAATTATGCCCCTTTTTCGACTTAGAATTTTCATTATTGGTTCAGTTTTATGTTCAGGTCCATGTCTCAGAAACTGTCCAAGATATTTGGTTCATCTTTGGTATACATATTAACTATTACAAGGGGGGCCCATTTCACAAGGGCAGGTAACCCTAAAATTAATTTTGCTGTTGTTATCTCCCCTTTCTGACTTAGACTTCCACTACACTATCCAGCACTAAAGAAAGTGGAGCGCGCTGTCTGCGGACAGCTCTTGTTTTTATCTTGTCTTCAAAGAAAAGTCGAGCTATTAGGATCACTGGGTCTTAGGCGTTGTAGTCGTGGTTGTCGTCGTCGTCTGCGTGCAAAAACTTTAATGTAGCTCATTACTCGAAAAGTATCAGAGGTATCAACTTGAAACTTCATAGGTTAGTAGATCTCATTGAGGGGAAGGACCCCACATAAGAACTATAACTCTTGATTTCAAAATTTTGGAGTTATGGCCCTTTATATTTTTCAAAAATGTTTAATTTAGCTGGACAAGCACCAAATCAGCTGAGCGTTGGCGCTGCACGCGGCTCTTGTTATGGCCTCATATCAGCTACCTTGTCCTAACATCTGATCAAGGTCTGCACTCTTAACATTAATGATTTACATAAATCTGTAGAAGAATCTACGTATAGCAACCACATAATGTGTAAACATAGGGTGCAGGTGGTTGCTTAATGCAGGATGAAAATAATGAAGAAAGCTCTTAGAGGAGCTTTCTGCATAATTTTTGTCCTGCATCAAACTGCCACCTGTCTTAGAAACTCAAAATTAAGACTTATTATAAGTTATACATGTAGTATAATATTAGGCAATTCTTTACTGTTTGAAAATGTGCAAGTGAGATTTCTGATGCAAAAATACCGTACTCTTTCCTGGTATTTATTCCTAGACTGACTTTTATACCATGGTTGAAGCCTAACACAGTCTATCCTGCTGTTTAGTTTGGTACTTAATTTTTAACAGTTCTACCAATGTGTTCCCCACTATTGAATGAAGGGCATATAGTTTTGTCAGTTTGTCAGTCAATTTGTCCATTGCACGTTTTTGGTGTTATAAAGGTATCGACCTAGAGTCAAATTTGTACAGGATGGTTGCTCATTATGTGAATGAACTTGCATGCCTTGGGTATGGTTATCACATGCACTCAGGAATACTAGAGCAATAGTCCTCGTTTTAGACCATGCCTTAGCTACACAATCATATGAAAGTTGAAGTATCCATGTCATTTTCATTGTCACCAGTTTTATCGGGGTGACACTTGGGTATCACTTCTCTGGTGTCTGACATATGTCGATCTGTCTGTCTGCCAGTCACACTTTTAGTGCGACATCTTTTTTGTCACACTAATGCTGGTAGGTGACATGTCACATGTTCCTCGAACACTCTTGCTCTATTTATTTCCCATCATGGTTTGTGCCCGGTCCCTATCTTCTAAACCTTGTGACTGATTTTCATGAAACTTTGCTTAAATGTCTTTCCTCAACTGAACATGTGCAGAATTTTTGTTAAAGTTGTTACAGGTCAAGATCATAAGATCAGGTATAATTTTTATATGCCCGTTTGAAAAAATGGGACATATTATGGAATGGTGCTGTCTGTCTGTCTGTCCGTCTGTCTGTCTGTCTGTAACATCTCAAAATCAAGTTCTGCTTGGTGGATCCTTCTCAAATTTCACTGTAATGTTTATCTGGACATGCTACAGTAGCCTGTCCAGTCCCGGTATGTATATCCAAGGTCAAGGTCACAAAATTGGACTTTAGCATTTGCATTTAGCAAATATGTTAAATGTCTGTCTGTAACATCTCTAACTCAAGTTCTGCTTGGTGGATTCTTCTCAAATTACACCACAATGTTTATCTGGACATGCTACAGTAGCATGGGTGTGTCCCTGTATGTACATGTATATCCAAGGTCAAGTTCGTACAATTGGTCTTAGAATTTGCGTTTAGTTTATGTTGAACAAGGCTTCAACGGGCGTATATTGTGCCCACTGGCACTCTTGTTAGCTTTATATTACGTGTTCTGTCAAGATTCCCATAATCCCATGCCTGATTTTCGTTAAACTTTACCAAATACTATTCTTAATAAAATGCTGTGCAGAATATATATTTCATCCATGACAACTCAAATTCAAAGTCACAAGTTCAGGTCTAAGGTTAGAGTCTTGTTTTTCACTTCAGTCCATATCTTCTTAACACCTTTTTATGCCTTTGCAAACAGAGTAGACTCAGAACAGGACCTGCAATAACTGTCAGATCAAGAGCTGCATTGTTTGCTTATGTGTTAATCTCTACTGTTTGTTATGGCAATGAATTTCCTTATTTTATATTTTTGATATAAAGAATTAAATTGATATTCAGAATGGGCAGAGTCTGACATGAATATTCATGAAGTAATGGTTCAAATGTTTATATCAAAAGTATAATGTGCAGAAACTATATTTCAGCTGTTACAGCTCAAGGTCAGTAGGTCAGACCAAATTCAGAACCTTACTATTTGTGGGAAGTCCATATATCTTCAATCCCATCGCTGAATAGCCAAATATTTCTGTGTTCCTATGCCAGAATAGAAACATGAAGTCATGAGTTCTTACATAAATATTTATGAGGTATCGAGTTAAATTATTTTTTATTATGGAATATGAATGCAGGATGTTTTAGCCATAGCAGAAACTGTAGAATCAGATCTATACTATTCCTTAACCCTTTCCTCCATAGGCTATTTTTAGACCCAACCTCTTTGAATGAATCTACAGAAAAGGAGCATTTACTACAGAAAAGGGAAAATGTTAGAATTGTGTAGTATTGAAAACATTGTGATAAATAGAGCATTTGCTTCTATGGACCAAATGCTCTATTTATCACAATGGTTTCAAGGAGTGACTATTACAGAGGCGTAGAAAGGCGTATTTATGGAGGAAAGGGTTAAGCAAACACAGCAGACCCTGATAAGACAAAGGCAAGAAAAAGATGTACCTATGAGGTATAGGTTTAAAACAATTTTTTATGCCCCGTTGACGATAGTCAGGGGGGCATGTTTTGAACCTGTCCGTGTGTCCGTCCGCACTCACCAAAGGGTAGTTGTGTGACTTTTTCTAACTAGTCGCACAAGTAAAATCATTAACCTGGCCATCTCTTGTGACATTAACCTGGCCATTTCTTGTGACATTAACCTGGCCAGTTGTGGGACATAGGGTTAGGGTTAGGGTTAGCTTCCAGATCATTCTATTCCAAAGTTAGAGCCAAAAATAGTTTTTACTTGTGGGACTAGTCCCACAAGAAAAGATCAAAGGAAAAAGTCACACAACTACCCATTTGTTAGGATGTCCGTCTGTCCGTCCGTCCGTCACGCTTTTTTGTGCAGTTGGTTGTCACAGTTTTTTCATTGTCTTATATCTCACTAACCGCTATAGCTATTGGCATGGAATTGCATATACACATAAACCACCATCTATATTTTCATTGGGCACCCAGTTCATGCTGCCCGCAAGCCCAAGGTCAAGGTCAAATGACTTAGGAACTTTACTTGCAGCTAGGCAAGCACCACTACTGGGGCATCGCTGTGTCTTACAGACACATTTTCTAGTTTGTATTAGTGTGTCTTTGGTGAGACAAAATAGCTTTCTTTGACATCATGTAGTTGCTGAACACATTCATAATTCACTATTTAATAGTATTTAATATTTCATTTTCTACAGTATGTTATTAATAAAAGAAATTATTTGTATGTTCTACTGTGATAGCATTTTGGAATCAATTAAATTATTGTTTTTTTTCTAATTTAAGACCATTAATTGTTTTGAATTTATTGTTATTTGCTTAAGCAGGGCTACACTTAGGGGTCACTTCTTCATCATCTGTCTATCCATCTGTCTGTGTGACCATCTGTCTGTCACATTTTTTATGTCAAGTTTTTTTGTCACACTTCTGCTGGCATGTTACACATGTGTTCCTTTGAACACTGTTGTTTTACTTTTGCATTAAAAGGTTTGTCTTCAGACATAAAATATTTAAAATATAAGAAAACTAGTTAGAGTATCGTATTTAACTGTTGTTGTTAAGTTTCTGGTGTTTGGTACCACAGACTTTCATGAGTGCCAAAGGAGCTGAGTGTGAAATACATTGGAGATTATCAAGGTGCTGTGCATATGAGTGAACAAAGTTGTGGTCAGAATGTAGATGAACACAGAACTTTTTGGTCATTGAAAAACTGAAAAATTGGATTTTTACATTCTCATAAACAAACAGAGGAGACCCTGATCAGATTGCTCCTACAGGATATGTCTGATCAGGTTCTCCTCTGTTTGCAAAGGGTTAACTACCCTTTCAACATTATATGTAAGTAATTTCATCTGCACATATTGTCATCTGCTGCAATTTCATGATATTTACCATGTTTAACTGTATTATGCTAAATAATGTTGTATTTCATCTAGTTAAATCCCTTTGAATGCGGGAAAAAGTTGAAAGCTTTTCACACATTTTCGAATAGAGTAACCCCGATATAGGAGCCGTCTGATTTGACTGCTAATGGAATTTGATAGTTCTGTTTTAAACTTTCTTAAATGGCTACAGTGTTCCAGCTTCCATATTTCATGTTGAATATTTTGTCCATGAATATTCAGTATGTTTGAAAATTGGAATAAACGTTGAACAGAGGTATGGTGAGCACATTCCCTCCTTGTGACACATTTTGGTGCCTCTGTAAAATCACATTTAGAAACCATTGTGGTAAATAGAGCATTTGCTCCCATGGAGCAAATGCTCTATTTATCACAATGGTTTCAAATCAATTCTACACAATTCTCAATTTCTTCTTTGCTCTAGTTAATGCTCCTTTTCAGTAGATTAATTCGAAAGAGGTAGGGTCTAAAAAATAGCCTAGGAGGG
The DNA here is from genome assembly GCA_963576725.1 of Azorinus chamasolen. Lineage (NCBI taxonomy): Eukaryota > Metazoa > Mollusca > Bivalvia > Cardiida > Solecurtidae > Azorinus > Azorinus chamasolen. The sequence goes on from OY755243.1 coordinate 75,539,817, forward strand.
AATGTCAATGAGTTAACCAGGGATGGACTGGTCCACTTTGAAAGGGTTCATTCAAAGGGTTGTTCAAATGTTTCACCTGATGTGTGATTTTGTTATAAATGTTGTGACTGTGTCACGGTGTGACATAAATTATCAATTTACATATTGATAAATATCAGGAATTTGATTATTATTGTATTCAGTTGAGTGTTCATATCTGACTGAGTTTTGTAGTTGTGTGCTAAAAAGAGAAAATATTAAATAAAATGAGACTGTAAAGTTCTGATATTTTTTCTTTCTTTTTTTCCCAGCAGTTGATACATTTTTTTCTTCTTATAAAACCAGAGTGTTTGAAACTGTTTTCAGAAATGAAAGGAAACATGTTAACTCTGTGCATGCTAGCAGTGAAACCGTGATTACCTATGCAGACAGTTTGGATCCAGATGAGACGCCGCATAATGTGGCGTCTCATCAGGATCCAAACTGTTTGTCACTTTGACCATATTTTTGCAAAGAAATGATAGAAATTTTATTTTTAGAATTGAAGCAGACGACAATTATTGTTGCAGATGAAAAATTACTTAGCATGCAAAGAGTTAATGCAGTTTGATGAGAATTCAATAGAAGCAGAAGTCAAGAAGCAGAAGACAATGTTAACGGCAGGAAGTCCCTGACATCTAGAAACAATTAACGTTTACATTGTAGAAGAAACAGTGAAGTTGCAGTACAGTTTCTGCACAGGTATGGTAATAACTAAATAGTTGGGCATACAAACTTAGTCAATTAGGACAAACTCACATCAAACTGATCCTGAGAACAGTTAGATAAAGGTTTACACTATTGTAGACTCATTATATAACCCCGCAAACAAAGTTTGAGAGGGGGTATATAGGAGTCAGTGTGATGGTTGGTTGGTCTGTCTGTCCGTGGCACAACCTGGCACAAATCTTGTGAAGCTAACTACTTCTACATATAGAACACTTTTTGTAAAATCGAGGTCAAAGGTCAAGGTCAAGGTCACAGTGACCTGAAAATGGAACGCGACACTCCGCCATCCCAAGATGAACTCACACACCAAATTTGGAATCGGTAGCTGGTAAGGTATAGGAGATATGCTCCGGACAAGCTTTTTGTAAAATCGAGGTCAACGGTCAAGGTCACAGTGACGTGAAAATGGTATGCGACACTCCGCCATCCCAAGATGAACTCACACACCAAATGTGGGATCCGTAGCTGGTAAGGTATAGGAGATATGCTCCGGACAAGCTTTTTGTAAAATCAAGGTCAAAGGTCAAGGTCACAGTAACCTGAAAATGGTACGCGACACTCTGCCATCCCAAGATGAACTAACGCACCAAATTTGGAATCCGTAGCTGGTAAGGTATAGGAGATATGCTCCGGACAAGCTTTTTGTAAAATCGAGGTCAACGGTCAAGGTCAAGGTCACAGTGGCCTGAAAATGGTATGCGACACTCCGCCATCCCAAGATGAACTCACACACCAAATGTGGGATCTGTAGCTGGTAAGGTATAGGAGATATGCTCCGGACAAGCTTTTTGTAAAATCGAGGTCAAAGGTCAAGGTCACAGTAACCTGAAAATGGTACGCGACACTCTGCCATCTCAAGATGAACTAACGCATCAAATTTGGAATCCGTAGCTGGTAAGGTATAGGAGATATGCTCCGGACAAGCTTTTTGTAAAATCGAGGTCAAAGGTCAAGGTCACAGTAACCTGAAAATGGTACGCGACACTCTGCCATCCCAAGATGAACTAACGCACCAAATTTGGAATCCGTAGCTGGTAAGGTATAGGAGATATGCTCCAGACAAGCTTTTTGTAAAATCGAGGTCAAAGGTCAAGGTCAAGGTCACAGTGACCTGAAAATGGTACGCGACACTCCGCTTTCCCAAGATGAACTCACACACCAAATTTGGAATCCGTGGCTGGTAAGGTATAGGAGATATGCTCCGGACAAGCTTTTTGTATAATCGAGGTCAAAGGTCAAGGTCAAGGTCACAGTGGCCTGAAAATGGTGCACGACACTCCACCATCCCAAGATGAACTCACACACCAAATTTTGAATCCTTAGCTGGTAAGGTATAGGAGATATACTCCGGAAAGGTTTTTGTAGCTGGTAAGGTATAAGCTTTTTGTAAAATCGAGGTCAAAGGTCAAGGTCAAGAAATATACTCCGGACAAAAGGTACACACACACCCACCCACCCACACACCCACGCACGGTGCGATCACTATATCCCGCCAAAGCCTAGCTTTGGGGGCATAAAAACAAAAACGACGAAATAAAAGTATGAACGTGCACACAGAAAAATATCACATAGAGCATGCATAAAAAAAGTATCACAGTATGTACATTCACATGGAATTATCAGTAATTTTATTGAATTTGTGGTTGAGGGTCAGAAAAATTAGATACCTTTAGTTGACTAGAGCAGCTTATGATATGGTTAACATGCACCCCTGAGCAATCTAGATCAGATCTCGATCAGACAGCCTATTTGAGAGCTGCCCAATCTGGATCTGGTCTGTTTGCAGAGATTTAAAACAAAAACCTGTGGAAGAAACCCAAAAAGTTTTACATATATATAAATTTCGATAATAAATAAAAAGTAGATTGCAAAAACAAGCAGTTTTGATACTAGAAGCGAGAAATAAAAGCTGATTTCAAGTAGGTTCTAGAACCAAGGATCAAGCATAAAAACAAACTAAAAACATGCCAGCAGATAAACCAAAGAATAAGTAAAAAATAAGCATTGACAAGGTAAGCACAAATTAGGTAGAGCATACAGGGCATCCACGTATGTGGAAAGTCCAAGCGTGCAACAGCCTCCGAAATAAGGGGAATGATTCAGCAGTTCTGATTTCATTTTGGGAGGCTGTTCAACACCCGGTCGGCCTCATACCTGAATGACCTGAGCCCATACCTGGTACCTTTGAGGCAAGCTTCTCTTTCCTGAAATCATAAGAGGAATTTTTGGTTGAAAAAGATCCTGCAAGTATTCTAGAGATATTTTATTTAGAATTTTAAAAACTTCCTCAGCCATCAATTTAATCCTGCTAATATGTAGAAAGTTTCTATTTTTAGCTGTTAAAAGATCCTGGAGAGGAGATGCAAAATCATTATATTATATATATATATATATTATATATTCAATGACCTTTTGCTAGTTGAATATGATATTAAATCCAAGAGGATACGTCACACTCCTAGGAAAATTTATCTTTATAAGAAAGGTGATATTATGAGTATCCGGGGTAATTTGAAAAAATACCGGGATCATTTCTTTGAAAATAACCTGGATTCATTCTCAATTGATGAACTGTGGTCAGACTTTAAGGCTGAACTGCTGAGAAATATTGAACAGTTTATACCATCAAAAATGACAAAATCCAAGGCAAGTTATCCATGGATTGATTCCCATCTCAAAAAACTCATACATAAAAGAGAAAAATTATATCACAAGGCTAAAAGGTCTAACGATTCCGATCAAATTAATAAATATAAAAGGTTTAGAGCCTATGTACAGAAGGCCATTAGAACTGCTCACAGACAGTATGTTTTCAGATATCTTTGAATGTAAGGAAAATGAAGGTGATGACGTCAACCAAGGGGGGGTTAAGAAATTCTGGTCATATGTAAACAATTTAAAGAATGGGAGTAACAGTTATATATCTTGTCTCCGTGATAACGGCATTCTGAAAACTGATAGTAGGGATAAGGCTAATATATTAAACAGACAGTTTCATTCTGTATTTACCCATGAACAGCCAGGGAGCTTGCCAGATAAAGGTAACAGTCCCTTTCCAAAAATGAATGACATTCATGTCAGTTCATGTGGAGTTAAAAATCTTCTTAATAAACTGAACATTCATAAAGCTTCAGGACCTGACAACCTCGGCTCTCGAATTCTAAAAGAGTGTAGTGACGAGATATCGGACATCCTTACAGCCATCTTCAATCAGTCCCTTAAGCTTGGCCGAGTCCCGGAAGATTGGCGTAAAGCTAATGTTACACCAATATACAAGAAAGGTGACAAGTATGATCCCATAAATTATAGACCAGTCTCGCTCACAAGCATATGCTGTAAGGTTTTAGAACATATACTGGTAAGCAACATCATGAAACATTTACATGGATACGACATCTTAGTAGAAAGTCAACATGGTTTCAGAAGCGGTAGGTCCTGTGAAACACAGCTAGTTCAATTTATTCGTGACTTGTCATCAAACTTGGACCGTGCTTGTAATAATAGAAAGCAGAAACAGACAGATGTCATTGTGATGGACTTTGCCAAAGCATTTGACAAGGTCCCTCACAATAGACTTCTACATAAACTACATTATTATGGTATTAGTGGAACAACTAATAAGTGGATAGGGTCATGGTTAACAGACAGATCTCAGGAAGTAGTCCTTGATAGCATATCTTCAGATGCAGCCCCAGTAGTATCAGGTGTCCCTCAGGGGTCTGTTCTGGGACCTATTTTGTTCTTGACATTTATTAATGACCTCCCTGATGGACTTAACTCATCTGTACGTTTATTTGCAGATGATTGTGTTCTGTACAGAAACATTTACACAGACCGTGACTGTGACATATTGCAACAAGATTTAAACAAACTTGAGCAATGGGAACAGACATGGCTTATGAAATTTAATGTAACTAAGTGCCACTCTATGAGGATAACTAGACACAACCAGAAGAATCAGATTATACATAATTATTCACTACATGGACATATATTGGAAAATGTAGCTTCTGCTAAATATCTCGGTTTAACATTAACAGAGACTTTAGACTGGTCACAACATAGACTCTATAACATCTAAAGCAACAAAAACACTGGGTTTTCTGCGCAGGAACCTTTCATTAGCACCCAGGCAGACTAAAGTTAATGCTTATAAAACACTGGTACGTCCTCAACTGGAGTTTGCTTCTTCTATCTGGAATCCACACTCTCAGACCCATGTTAAAAAAATTGAAATGGTGCAGAGAACTGCAGCAAGGTGGTCCTGTAGAAGATGGCATAACACCAGTCACGTAGGCGAGATGCTACAAGACTTGCAATGGCCAACTCTTGAGCAAAGACGAGAACATGCAAGTCTTGTATTTTTCTTTAAGATTCATCATCACTTAGTCAGCATAGATAATGAGATGTATCTCCTTCCCAACATGCATACTGCCCACATTTCTAGGGCAAATCATCCATTCCAGTACATCAGACCTATGGCCTATACAAATTCTTTTAAATTTTCATTCTTTCCTAGAGTCATTCCCTTATGGAATAGACTCCCCAACTCAATGGTTTCTATGGAAACCACTGAGTCATTCAAGTCGAGCTTATATCAATAGAGATGTACATGTGTACAACTCTATTAGTCAACCTTGTATATAGTTTTATGGTTTAGCCAGTGAGTTACAAAATAGTTCTTTTTGTTGGCCTTAAGCCAGTTACTAAATTTAACTTGAGTGCTAAATCTTTTATCCGCTATATGCCACCACCTGTCGTGATGATCAGTCTTGATCGAGGACAGTATTGGAAGAAGAAGATATATATGAATCTCAGAGCCCTCTCCTGGATCTTTTTCCATTTTTCGGGTACTACATTGACTACAAAAGTGCCAAACACTTTGACAGTAGTTAAAATTTGACACAATGAATGAATTAAATATAGTCAACTTTCCTTCAATAGTTAGTAGATTGTCCATTCTTTTTAAAACATCCATTTGACGAGAGGCCTTTCTACAGATTTCAGCCACATGATCATTAAAGCCAACATAAAATCAATATTTATTCCTAAAAGTGTGACGTTTGATTCACATTTAACGGATATGTATTCCATTTGAAATTGTTCAATCAATTCATGCGTCCTCTTGCCTATGCAGATGACCTGGAACTTTTCTGGATTAGCTTTCATATAGTTGTCTTAATTTCAAACCACTGAACAAGCAAGAGGCATTCACGGATCAAAGTATCATTAAGAATATCAATATTGTAATGAACAAACAAAATAGTATTGTCGTCAGCAAAATTGTAAAGTTTTGAATTTTTGACTACATATTTTATTAAAATATATCATTTATAAAAACATTTAAAAGCAATGGTCCTAATATAAAGCCTTGCGGGACACCTTTTACTAAATGCTTCCAGCTGCTGACTTTGGATCCCAGTTTAACCTGCTGCATCCTGTCCTTTTAATTAGATAAGAGAGTATTAGATTAACTGCTTCTGTGGATAGTCCATATGCCTTAAGTTTAGCAATTGACAAGTCATGTGGAAGAGCCTGACACCAGTCTTCATTGAGTCACAACAGGGTAGACTGGCATCCAAAGCCCTTTCTAAAAGCAGACAAAAAAGGATTGAAAATATATATGATAATAAATAAATTTGAAATGGCTTACTAAACCCTTTCCCTCATACAAACACTATTCCATGCCTTTGCAAATAGAGAAGACCCAGATTGAACAGCTCCTAGACGATCTGTCTTGATCAGGATCTGCTCTGTTTGCTTATACAAATACCAAAACATTATCATGTGTACATATGCATTATACAAATCGGCAAATAAAATCTTCATGATGTCATTGGGCTGCGAAAGCAGCCCAACATTATACGGCTTTGAATTTTGCCCATGCGTTTCTGCGGTCCTGTGTTTCTATAAATGCAAATCTTTTTAATAAATATGGTTTACTGTGAGACAAGTTTTCATTTATATAAATTCATTTATTTTATTTATTTTCATTCATATATTTTTCTCAGTATATTTTGGTCGGGGATATTTCTTTCTTTTCTGCCATGATCCAGTTTCAGTGAAAATGCTAGTGAATTAGGTATACATGATTGAAATCACTGTCCCTAGCATAGCTGTCAGTGTGGTCTAAGGGTTATAACGATGGACTAGCAAACGTGGGGTCGTGGGTTCGATCCTCGGTGGAAGCTGAATTATTTTTTTTTCTCATATTTTCTTAGCACCCTTAGTATACGTGCTTTTGGTTTAAAACCATTTTGTACATAAAAATATAAGACCTTTGTTTGCATTTTGGCTTTGTTAAAGTTATTTAGCTGAGACCTTTTACTCGTGGTTTTGTTGACCGTTTTGCATATTTCACCATTGTGAATTTGAATTTGCTTCAACTTAACTGTATAATTGTCTTATACTAACCTGTTCTTAATTTGGGGACACAATAAATGAAAAAAGTTAATGGGCATTGAGTCGACCTATCGGAATAATTTCATGTAGACTGTAAGTATGGGAGTTTGTATGCCTTGTGAACATCACTTAATGTGATAATGGTTTCTACGTCAGTGTGTTTCAGCAAATGAATAACATTGATCTGTGACGTTATGTGTATTATTGGTGTCAAACACAGGTATTATGCATCGTGGCTCATTAAAACATTCCCCTGTTTCTGCTACATGTATTAATTCATACATAACAGTCATATTTTCCCAATATTGCTCCCTCTTTTTCTTCTATCCTGCTTAAATACATGATACGCAGCCATTTTACGCTTGCGTAAAACCTTGCTTGTGTTTCATTATTTCTTACTTAAATATTAAATAGGGAAACGATGAATGTAGAAATGATAGTTTGTGGTTTATATTTATCACATCCTTAAAGATACCGGAATATCTGGCCTCCCGGCTTTGTCCAACATAGTCCCGAGTTTATACCAATCCAAAATTTAAAGGGACGTTACTCTTGCTGAATACACCTAGCCGGGCAGTTCTCTTCGACACGTCACAAAAATCAAACAGGTATTTATAACATTTAACGGTCAAAAATGAAATGCCTGTTGTACCTGCCTTGAAAACATTTTGCTTATATTCCATACGGCTGCTTATAGAATCATGCACATGACAGTATATTTAAGTTATAATGCAAAATATTTATGACATGCCGTATCTGACCCCTTTCCTACTTTTTTTAGTACAGTAGCTTCAATTTAATTTGTAAGCTTAAACATTTACTCCATAAATACGCTTTCAACGCCATTGCAAACGGAGTTGACCCACATCAGCTATGTTGGAGCCATATGATCAAGGTCTGCTCTGCTTACTTAAATGAAATCAGCTATAGTATGATTCTACTGTTTGACAAGACCAAAAATCCTCTGTCCATGTGCCATTATAAAAATTAATAATTATTGTACAGTTTCTATTCTAGGGAAGGGAGATTTATCCCACTTTTTGAAAAAAAAAACCCACCATATTTTTAATGGGAGGGGGTTGTCTACAGATCTAACAGGGTAACTGGTGAAAATATCATGGCTCGACTGGGTCTCGAACCCAGGGCCTCTGGCTTAGTTACCGTGCCAGCACTCTAACCACTCAGCTACTGAGCCACGGGATCCAGGACTTATTGATTTTCTAGCAGTTGTAAACCTGTACCCGACTTAACCGAAACCCGTCGCATCTATAAAGATAAAGAAGGCTATTTTTAGACTCAACCTCTTTGAATAAATTACTGAAGAGGAGCATTTACTACAAAAATGGTAAATTTTAGAATTGTGTAGTTTCGAAAACATTGTGATAAATACGGCATTTGCTTCTATGGAGCAAATTCTCTATTTATCACTGGTTTGAAAAAAAGTGACTTTTACAGAGGCATCAATATGAGGGAATAATATATGCCAGTATATTTACATAACTAACCTTTGAATATAAATAAATGATATAAATGCTCCACCGATTCTGTTAACAACTTGCAAATGACAGTCCTTTTACATGAGAGGTAACCAGTTAAACTTAAAAATCTTACTACCATTTACTCTAGAATGATTTTACTAAGGCACCAAAAACAAACGTGTACATTTCATAACTTTACTGCAAACATTGTTGAAGCAGATGTAAACTGTTGAACTTTTTCTTGAACTACTTTTTCGAATCATTTCAGAATGATCACCGACGTTCAGCTGGCCATTTTCGCCAATGCCCTGGGAGTGACCTTGTTCCTGCTGGTTGTCCTCTATCATTATGTCTCAGTCAACAGTATAAAGAAAGACTGATCATGGGCTCCGTAGTAACATTTCATCATCATTATAGTGTGTAAGTGTTAATAAGTAATTGTACAGCTAGTTATGTTGGCACGGCATCTTTCAAGAGAAGCTCAGCTTGTAAATTTTAACTTTGACAGTGTTTTGTTGGACCTACTTCATATGTTAACCCTTTCCTCCATGAATATGTTAGAAATAATGATGCCACGAATATTTAGTAGACTAATTAGTTATGATAGCACATAGGCACAGGAATGTTTGGCCATGGCGGAAAAGGTAGAATCATATCTATATTATATCATAAGCAAACTGCAAACCCTGACCAGATGGCTCCCATAGGAGTCGTCTGATCTGGGTCTACTCTGTTTGCAAAGGTTTAGAAAGGCATATTTATGGAGTAAAGGGTTAAGCAAACAAAATAAAATAAAAGAACGGGTCAGACATTAATTTCAGGTTCAAGGTAAAGCAGTTAAAGCTAAGTTAACCCTGTCCCAAAAGAACGTTTATGCATGAATTGATTACTTAATAAATATTCAATATTCATTTGAAAGGGAAGTGTTGGCGTGGACAAAAAATGCAAGATTAGAGCTGTGTAATTCCATAGGCAAACAGGAGCCATCTGATCAGGGTTTGCTCTGTTTGCAAAGGTGCCAAAAGTTGTCTGTATGAGGGAAAGGGTTAGTCCATTACTAAATGAATATCTATACAGTAGAACCTGCCTTGAGCTGCCATTAAAAAGTGGTCTATTAATGGGTCTGTAAGGTATGTGGTTACTTAATGCAGGTAAAATGTAATGCAGAAAGCTCCTATAGGAGCTTTCTGCATTACTTTTGCCCTGCATTAAGCAATTACCTGCATTTTAAAACTACTATGTTCAATAAATGAATGGCCGCTTAGGACAGGTTCTACTGTATAAGAAATGATAACACTGGGGGTATTGATTAGCTGAATTTTTATAACAGTACTATGACCAAGAAATACTGTCAACATGAGGGAAACTGTAAAATCAGTAAAGTTTCACAAGCAAACAGTGGACCCTGATCAGACGGCTCCCATAGGAGCCATGTGATCTGGGTCTGATTTGTTTTACAGCTTGGATCCTGACAACACACCAAGTTACATGGCCTCTCATCTCGATTCAAACTGATTTGAAAGGTCATAAAAACATTTGTCGATTGTGTTGGATGAGATAAACCTTATTTCCCCAAGTGGGCAATCCGATTTGCATTTACAAATGGCTTGGATTCAGACGAGTCATCAAGTAATTTCATTTCTGATTAGACAGAATCCAAGCTGTTGACATTCAGTCAATAGTTTCTGAAATGCTTGAATGAATTAGGTAAAAATGCAACAGATCAGATCTTAGAGACACAAGTTAACCCTTTCCTTCATATAAACATGTTTTCTTGCATTTGCAAACAGAGTAAACCCAGATCAGAGCGCTCCTATAAGACGGCTCCTATAGGAGCCGTCGGATCAGGGTCTGCTCTGTTTGCTAAGGGAATTTGTTTCTTTACTTTCTAAAATGGCTACAATGTTCCACCTTCCATGTTTCATTATAACTATTTTGTCCATTAATATTCAATAGTATTGAAATTTAAAATAAACATAGAACAGGGAAAGGGTTAACAGCAGAATTAGGGGTAATTTTCATTACTGTTTTTCATTGCAGGAATGCTGTGTTGAGTGGATGGGTCCTCATAAATACTGAAAGAAGGATGTAGCTTACAGATTCGCCCTTGATGGGCTGCCAGAATTCCATCACAGAGTGTGTGAACAGAAATATTCAGAGATATATGTTATCATTATTGACATGGTTGTGTCCTGTATGTAAGATTTCATTGGTGTAGATTATTCATAAAATATTGAAGAGAAATTTGATTTGCTTGTTATCTTGACACCAGTCAAACATCATTTTCATGGTACCGTATTTACTCTAAATATTAACCCATTCCCTCCTAGATTAATTTTAGACCCAACCTCTGAATAAGTCTACCATTAACTATAGAAAAGGAGAATTTTAGAATTGTGTAGTTTGGAAACCATTGTGATTTATCACAATTGTTTCAAAGAGTGACCTTTAAAGAGGTGTCAAAATGCATCAGTAGGAGGGAATAGGTTAACCCTTTCCCTCATACAAATGCTTTTTCACAGCTCTGGGTCTACAGCCAAGATGCACAACTGGTGAGAATCAAATACATTGATTGTTTAACCCTTTCCCTGTTCTATGTTTATTCTAAATTTCGATACCTATTGAATATTCATGGCCAAAAAAGTTATATGAAATATGGAAGGTAGAACATTGTAGCCATTTTAGAAAGTAAAGAAACATTTATCAAATTCTATCAGCAAACAGAGCAGACCCTGATCAGACGGCTCCTCTAGGAGCCATCTGATCTGGGTCTACTGTTTGCAAATGCGTGAAAACACGTTTATATGAGGGAAAGGGTTAACCCTTTCCTTCAGATAAATGCCATTTTGCACCTTTGCAAACAGTAGACCTAGGTCAGACAGCTGCTATGAGAGTTGTCTGATCAGGCCCGCTCTGATTGCTTATGAATACATATAAATGGAGGGACAGATGTACAGACGAACAATACCAAAACAATTCCATTTGGCATGGGCTAATTATATTAATCAAGTAACTTAAACCTTTTGGGCTGTTGCATTTAAATGTGTATTGGGGAGGGGGGTGGGATGCAGGAAGGCACTCTAAACAAGAGAGTCGTCACGGGTGACAAATGCCCCCAAAGTGTTTGACACCGAAATGCATTTTGGCGGAAAAACAATACAATGTAATGCAGGTGTAACATGAAATTTTGATGCTGTTAAAAATGACACAGGAGTCAGTTCTTAACATTAGAAACAGAACCTTTGACGATTATGATAGCTAAGAAGCAATGAAGACCCAGTAGCTCCTACAGGAGCTGTCTGATATGGGTCTATATTGTTATAATGCTGTAATTCATCTGAAAGTTCTGACACTGCAAGTATTTGAACAGCATGGCCTACCCATGTACGAATAGTATTTAGAGCTCTTTATAATGTCTGATTCATGCTAATGTAGTAGCAAACAGTGTAGACCCTGTAGTTTGATTTGGGTCTACATTGTTTGCCTAAGCATACCTGTTCGATACTTACAAATTTGGAATCTGTAACTGATAAGGTATAGGAGATATGCTCCGGACAAGTTTTTAGTAAAATCAAGGTCAAAGGTCAAGGGCACATTGACTTTAAAATGGTACGCGACACTCCGCCATCCCAAGATGAACTCACACACCAAATTTGGAATCGGTAGCTGGTAAGGTATAGGAGATATTCTCTAGACAACTTTTTTGTAAAATCGAGGTCGAAGGTCAAGGTCACAGTGACCTGAAAATGGTACGCGACACTCCTCCATCCCAAGATGAACTCGCACACCAAATTTGGAATCCATTGCTGGTAAGGAGATATGCTCCGGACAAGCTTTTTGTAAAATCAAGGTCAAGGTCACAGTGACCTGAAAATGGTACGCAACACTCCGCCATCTCAAGATGATCTCAGACACCAAATTTGGAATCCGTAGCTGGTAAGGTATAGGAGATATGCTCCGGAAAAGCTTTTTGTAAAATCGGTCAAAGGTCAAGGTCACAGTGAATTGAAAATGGCACGCGACACTCCTCCATCCCAAGATGAACTCGCACACCAAATTTGGAATCTTTAGCTGGTAAGGTATAGGAGATATACTCCGGACAAGCTTTTTGTAGCTAGTAAGGTATAAGCTTTTTTTTAAATAAAGGTCAAGGTCACAGTGACCTGGAAATGGTACGCGACACTCCGCCATCCCAAGATGAACTCACACACCAAATTTGGAATCCGTAGCTGGTAAGGTATAGGAGATATGCTCCGGACAAGCTTTTTGTAAAATCAAGGCTCAAGGTCAAGGTCACAGTGACATGAAAATGGTATGCGACACTCCGCCATCCCAAGATGAACTCACACACCAAATTTGGTATCCGTAGCTGATGTGACAAAGGAAATATACTCCGGACAAAAGGTACACACACCCACCCACACACCCACGCATGGTGCGATCACTATATGCCGCCAAAGCCTAGCTTTGGGGGCATAAAAACAACTAAGCATCGTTGGGTTTCGCTGCAAAAATTGTACTATTTGGTTTGTGCATTAGTAAAATATTCTATGGGTGGGTGGTAGAATTTGAAAGTGCCTTCCTGCACCCCCATACACATTTAAATGGAACAGCCCTTGCTGCATGTATATGCATAATCAGATTTATATTATTTAATAAACAAACTGCAGACTGATCAGACAGCTATTGGAGCTGTCTGAACTTTGTCTACTTTGCAAAACATAACAAGGCAGTCCAAAGGACAGCTATATCCCCCACCGCCGCCACCTAAATTAAGACATTGACCTTAAGGTGATACAATGGGTTTTAAAGCTGCATTTCATGCATTAGGATAAGACCACACAAGACAAGCTTTTAAAACAGAGCTGCGGTCAAAAAGGAGAAATGTTGCCTCTAATGGAAATTGCGCTGCTTTCGCCGACATTTCAACGTGGTTGACATTCAACCTTCCAGTTGTTAAGAAAATAGGACGCGGAAACAAATATAATGGAAACTGAAGGTAAGAACACGACTTTCAAATGTGACCTTGACCTTGAGCCGACATGACTGCCACATGTGTTCTGCACATCATCTCAATTCGGTTAATATTTGACTCAAGTTTTATGAAAATCCTTCAAATGGTTTAGAAGATATGGAGCGGACACGAAATGTAATGGAAATTGAAGATTAAATCACTTGGCCTTCAAATGTGACCTTGGCCTTGAGCCAACATGACTGCCACATATGTTCTGCACATTGTCTCAACGTGGTTAACATTTGAGGCAAGTTTCTTGAAAATCCTTCAAGGGGTATAGGAGATAACGAAACTATAATGGAAATTGAAGGTAAGAACACTTGATCTTCAAACGTGACCTTGACCTTGAGCCGACATGACTGGCACATGTGTTCTGCACATCGTCTCAATTTAGCTAACATTTAACTTAACTTTTATGAAAATCCTTCAAAGGCTTTAGAAGATATGGAGCGGACGCGAAAATGTAACGGAAATTAAAGGTTAGAACACTTGACCTTCAAACGTGACCTTGACCTTGAGCCAACATGACTGCCGCATGGGTTCTGCACATCGTCTCAATTCATTTAATATTTGACTCAAGTTTTATGAAAATCCTTCAAAGGGTTTAGAAGATATGGAACGGACACGAAACTGTAATGGCAACTGAAGGTTTAAACACTTGACCTTCAAATGTGACCTTGAACTTGAGCCGACATGACTGCCACATGTGTTCTGCACATCGTCTTAATGTGGTTAACATTTGACTCAAGTTTTATGAAAATCCTTCAAAAGGGTTTAGAAGATATGGAGCGGACACAAAAATGCAATGGAAATTGAAGGTTAAAACCCTTGACCTTCAAATGTGACCTTGACCTTGAGCCGACATATCTGCCACATATGTTCTGCACATCGTCTCAACTTGGTTAACATTTGAGGCAAGTTTCAACATTTGAGGCAAGTTTCTTGAAAATCCTTCAAGGGGTATAGGAGATATGGAGCGGACACGAAATTGTTACGGACAGACAGACGAAGGTCATTCCTATAACCCCCCTCCGCTATGCGGTGGGGGATTAAAAATATATGGAGTAAAAGGTTAATGGGTTTGCAATAAAAAATAAAAGGCATATCTGAAGTTGTACTTTATTTCAAAAGCGTTTAATAAAATTTCCAACTTATTATACTCTATTGAAGCAGAGTGGACAAATAAAATTTCCAACTTATTATACTCTGTTGAAGCAGAGTTGACAAATAAAAGACGAGCATAAAGCACAACGTATGTTTACACATAAAGCACAACGTATGTTTACACAGTGTATTTCGAGGGCTTTGTGCAAAGCTGTTTAACATTCTTTAACCCTTTCCTCCAAAGGCTATTTTTAGACCCAACCTCTAAATGAATTTACCAAAAAGGAGCATTTACTAGAATGAATGAATGAATGGTGTTTTACGGCCGCATTTACTAGAGAAAAGGACAATGTTATAATTGTGTAATATAGAAACCATTGTGATAAATAGAGCATTTGCTCCTATGGAGCAAATGCTCTATTTATCACAATGGTTTCAAGAAGTGACCATTACAGAGGCGTAGAGAGGCGTATTTATGGAGGAAAGGGTTAACCCTTTACACCATGATTATTCATGTTAGAAATATTTATCAGCTTACTTTTTAGAATGGAAACGAAAATAGGAATGGTTTCCCATTGCAGAAACTAGAATCATAAGCAAACAGAGCAGACCTTGATCAGACAGCTCCTACAGGAGCAGTCTGATCTGGGTCTATTCTTGTTTGCAAAGGCATTTTAAATGCAGATCTATGGAGTAAAAGGGTTAACATTTATGAATATCAGCAAAACTGACCTCCTCCTATGTCCTGAAATTAGTATTTTCTTTAAATTCTTTCCAAAATCATGATCAGAATGTTGAACTGTTTGGATCCTGAGGAGACGCCGAGTTACTCTGCGTCTCATTTGGATCTAAACTCACCGCAAAGGTCATCACAACTTGGTCCCATACGTGTAGCTATAACAGTTTTTCACAAACTCCTCGATTTGTAAAAATGACAAAAGACTTTATTAATACTTTAGTACATATAGAAATGCCTTGAACCCATTGCCTGATTGAGATACTTGCAAACTGTAGACTTCAAATCAGATGGCTCCCGTAGGAGCTGTTTGATCAGTCTCCTGTTTTCTTTAACCCTTTTCCTGTTCTATGTTTATTCCATATTACAACACCTACTGAATATTCAAGAGAAAAATACTCATACAGAAGGCGGAACTTTTTACCTATTTTAGAAAGAAAAGAAACAATCTTTCAAATTCCATTAGCAAACAGAGCAGACCTAGACCAGATGGCTCCTATAGGAGCTACCTGATCTGGGTCTACTCTGCAAATGTGAGAAAACATGCTTATATGAAGGAAAGGGTTAAACTGATCCTACAGCAATCTGATCTGGGTCTTCAGTATTTGATATTCTATTAGTTTCATTTATCCCTTTCAGTGCAGGACACCAGTCAATTATGTCCTTTGGAAACAGTGTAGACCAAGATGAGAGTGCTCCCCTAAGAACCCCCTCATCTGGGTCTGCACTGTTTGTCATGTTGCACTTTTCTTAAAAAATATCCCTGAATATTCATGGTAACATTGATTTTTTTAATTCTTGGGAATACTCAATAGTCCAGTTGAAATTTCAGCAATGAAAGGGTTAAAGTTATTAAACTTGTGAAGAATTTATTTAGTAAGCTTAACAAACTTGCTGAGACTGTCCAATGAGTGGCATAATACTTGGAGAATATACATGTATGGCAATTCGTGTAATACTGTCTCTGTATACACGGGCTTCACATTATTATGGAATGCCGGTCATGACATGCTACTTGCCACTTTCTAGTTGCTACTTGCTAATAGACACTTGCCAGTTGCTTCTTTACATTTACTACTTGTTAAGTGCCACTTGCCATTTGCATATTATATTATGTTATCTATGGTTCTTGTACAAGCATTAAATGGCCAGTCTCTTAAAGGGGATGTCCCAACATTTGACGTGTTTCAAAAACACCTAAAATATACATAACTCATTTGTTTATATGCTAAAAAGAAGTACAATGTATATTGAAAGAAAACCCACCCAATTGCTGTTTATTATGACAAAACATCCATGTGTTTGATATCGCCGATCCCGATTTTTCTCCCCAATGTTTCAGTTTTATTCAGGTTGGGATTTAGTTCTGTAACTGTTTGCCCTATTCGCCGACCACTTCCGAAAAAAGCTATTACGTAAACAAAGGAGGGATCGGGTGATCATCGACAAAGCACAGAAACTTTTAACAGAAAAGCCCAATAATATTGTGTTTAGAACAAAATTTATAAGTATTGATGAAATCGCTTTATTTGTATCACAAGGGCATTTTTCGATATAAGTTCAAATTGGCAACCTTCATAATAATGATTCAGCATAACAAATACCAAGTTTTATGATATTATTGAAAATATGCGGACTTCCTCTTTAAGGTGAATAACATTAATTATTAACTACCATAGATCTATGTCAAAGGATACAAAAAGTGTTGACCAACGAAGTAAACTCCAATGATGGGACATTTGGAGTTCATCCCAACACAATAATTGACAAATGGCAAGTAGCAATTAGCAAATGGCTAGTAGCAACTAGCAAGTATCGGTAGCAAGTTGTTTCATTTTAAAAGTATGATAGTTCTACTAATATCGTGACAGACCGCGCACTGACATTACTGCATTTTTGACGTTTTTTTTAAATAATCGCACGTTTCGAAGCGGTGTGTTGTAAACTGTGTTGTGGTGACTGGCATTCCATACATTATAGCAACTCCAATGTTCCATCTGGGCCACAGGCTGATGGAAAAACCAGTCAAATACATTTGACAGTCACAAGACATTCTATGTCATGGCATAAACAAAGGTATCCTTACATGGATGTAAAGGTCTTATCATTAGAAACAATATCAATTTACTGGTATCATTCTTAGTCCTTCTAAAGTAAAAAGTTTGGCAAGCAAAGAAATGACGCAGACAAAATGTATCGGAGCTCCAGATAAAATGTGGTAATTAAACATTTTCAAGAATAACTCCTTTATTTCTCCACCAAACCCTGTACTGTGACCACTCTTTAGAATCGTCTCTTTGAGACGATTCTAAAGAGTGGTCACAGTATAGGGTTTGGTGGAGAATGACGATTTTAGTACTTGGGAACACACCCTTATCTGTAGCTCTGTGTATGTGCAATTACCCTTTACTGCTTGAATATTCAAGTAAGAAATAATGACTCCATGAATATTAAATAGATCAGTTTTTCGTTCAACATAAAAGACCAGGAATATTTTACCAAGGCAGAAACTGTAGAATCAAATCTACATGTATTTTACCTCATAAGCCAACAGATCAGACTCTGACCAGAGACTTCTATAAGAGCTGTAAGATCTGGGTCTACTCTGTTTGCAAAGGTGCAAAATGCATATTTATGGAGTAAACGTTTAAAGAAAAAGTTGCAATAGTTTCGTGTAGAATTCTCTGTTCAAAATATCTCGGTACCCAGCACCAACGATATCTGATGAGGGGAGATTATCCAGGCTAGTAGCTATGGGGTAGCAGAATTGAGCCTTTCACCAGGTCCTGAAAATGAAACAAAAATGCAGTCAATGTAATAACTTCTACTGTCCATTTCAATTTACTTTGTCACTGAATTTGAATTGAGATTTATTTTCATTTCGAGTCAGACTGACCTTAAATCTACTTCATTGGATCGCATCGTTTTTCAGGAACTTCCTTGCTAAATATCGCTCAATGCCATGCAGTAACAAGGAAGAAAATGCCGAAAATGCAGTTTCTACATGCTAATTCGATCAGCTATTTCTTTGCAAATGGCTGCCGTATGTATGGATAGTGGAGCGTATCATTTTTCAACAGGGGTGAATTGCATACTGATATTAAATAAATGTCGTAATTTCGTGTACGACCTCAACTTTTGAGAACTATAATTACACTCGGTTAAAATTGAGCGGTCCACTTGACCTCAATCATCTGCCATTTTTAATTTGAAATGAACATGTTTACAATCGGAAAACATTGCTTTTATGCATGAAATCTTTAATTAAAAATGGATTCAAAGGAAACTCGGACACAGAGTTCCTGAAAAACGATGACACAAGTGGTTTAAATTTGATCTCAATCCGTTAAGAAACGAAAACAAAAATCGATTCAAATTCAGAGACAAAGTAAATTGAAATGAGCAGTAAATCAAAAAGCAGAGAGCGACATAATGCCAGGCATTATCACTGTTTAACCCTTTCCCTGTTCTATGTTTATTCCAAATTGCAATACCTACTGAATATTCATGAGAAAAATAGTTACAACAAAATATGGAAGGTGGAACATTGTAGCAATTTTAGAAAATAAACAGATCCCAGTGTTCGAACTTCGCTCTTGAGAACTCGCAAAATGCGAGTGGAAATTGAAAATAGCGAGTTGGAAATTTAGCCACACGACAAAAAATGCGAGTACCTATTTTGGCAGTTCATTTCCAAACATAAGATTCTAGATACATACGCTCAGAATAAATGCAAACTGAAGGTAAATCCAACTCAATCTAGCTCCGCATTTCTCCGTTTTTTAATGCTATTACTATTTATAAGAGGCTATTTATAGCTATGGATAAACCCCATGCACTCCTTAGTCCTGTGTGGCTGCACGCGATTTATTTATATTGTCCCCAGTAACTCGGCTTATAATGCGAACAGTATGCTGAAACGAGAACCAGTGTATCGCCTGGCTCCCCTTTTTCTTGTGGGAACGCTTCACTCGTTAACCTGCAACGGAAACCAGTCCGTCTTTACAATAGTCTTTTCCGGTTTCGATTTTGTCAAGTTAATAGACTGTCAACTTTGAATGTTTAAAACAGACAAGGACCAGCGCACGTTAACGTCTTTGTTAGGACACAAGGCACCTGTATCGGCATCAAGGGGCCAGGCAATTGAAAATACTACCAATGTAACCATCGATTCAAACATGTTTTACCAAAATGGCGGTCCACGTACAGCTGGCTGGTGTATGATGAAGTGAATGACTATGTTCTGCAGCATCTGCATCGATGCACAAACGATCGTCGCCTGTATTCAAAACACTGATTAGACTAGATTGTTGAGTATTACTGTTATGTAACTTGAGAAATTTAATCTTAATGAGCCATTGACACTGTGCTGACCTTTTTCATATAATTAACCTACAAGATGTGTTTGTGAAACACTATGCCCCCTCAATATGATATTTGACCCTGAAGGATGACCTTGATCTTGACATGTCACCCCTCAAACTGTGCAGCTTCATGGGGTACACATGCATACCAAATATCAAGTCTGTATCTCGACTGGTTCAAAAGTTATGGCCAATGTTAAAGTTGGTGACCTTTGACCATGAAGGAAGACCTTGACCTTGACATGTCACCCCTCAAACTGTGCCTTCACGAGATACACATGCATACCAGTATCAAGGCTGTATATCTACTGGTTCAAACATTATGGCCAATGTTAATGTTGGTGACCTTTGACCTTCAAACTTGACACGTCACCCCTCAAACTGTGCAGCCAAATGAGAAACACATGTATACCAACTATCAAGTCTGTATCTCTACTGGTTCAAAAGTTATGGCCAATGTTAAAGTTGTTAACCTTTGACCCTGAAAGATGACCTTGACCTTGACACGTCACCCCCAAACTGTGCAGCTTCATGAGATACACATGCATACCAAATGTCAAGTCTGTATCTACAGGTTCAAAAGTTATGGCCAAAGTCTGTGACCTTTGACCCTAAAAGATGACCTTTACCTTGACATGTTGCCCCTCAAAATGTGCAGCTTCATGAGATACACATGCATACCAAATATCAAGACTCTATCTCTATTGGATAAAAAGTTATGGCAAATTTGAAGTTGGTGACCTTTGACCCTGAAGGATGACCTTGACATGTCACCCCTCAAACTGTGCAGCTTCATGAGATACACAAGCATGCCACATATCAAGTCTCTATCTGTACTGGTTCAAAAGTTATGGCCAATGTTAATGTAGGTGATTTGACCCATATGTTTGACCTCTGACCTTTAAGGATGACCTTGACATGCCACCCCTCAAAATGTGTGGCTTTATGAGATACATATGCATGCCAAATATCAAGTCTCTATCTGTAATGGCTCAAACGTTATGACCAATATTAAAGTTACAGACAAACAAACAGACAATTTGACCTTTGACCCTGAAGGATGTCCTTGACCTTGACATGTCACCCCTCACAATGTGCAGCTTCATGAGATACACAAGCATGCCAAATATCAAGTCTCTATCTCTACTGGTCCAAAAGTTATGGCCAATGTTAAAGTCGGTGATTTGACCCATATATTTGACCTCTGACCTTGAAGGATGACCTTGACATGTCACCCCTCAAAATGTGCGGCTTTATGAGATACATATGCATAAGTCTCTATCTGTACTGGCTCAAAAGTTATGACCAATGTTAAAGTTGCTGACAAACAGACAAACGGACAAACAGACAGGGCAAAAACAATATGCCCCCCAGATCAGATCTGGGGGCATAAAAAGTGCATTGGTTTCAGGAAAAAAAAACATAGTTTCAAAACATGTACACTTATATAACTCATTGTTTCAAAATGTAAAATTATCTCTGTAACTTTGTTCAAGTAAAATTCCAAATGTTCCGCTTGAATAATTTCATTTTATTTCATGACATAGAATACAGTAAAATCTGTCTGTAGACTAGCGGCCACGATAACTTTTACATGGTTGTTAATATTATAGTGAAGAAAAAAATGCCAGTCATAAATTAATTTTGCCAGTAGAAAATTTGGGCACTGGCAAAACATTGCCAGTGGAGAAAAAAGTTAAGTTCGAACCCTGGATCCATCAAATTCAATTAGCAAACAGAGTAGACCCTGATCAGACAGCTCCTATAGGAGCCTTCTGATCTGGGTCTACTCTGTTTGCAAATGCATGAAAAATCGTTTATATGAAGGAAAGGGTTATACTGTATACCTGAGGCAGAAATGCCTTTTAGTGCCTTGGACAGAGTAGACCTAGATCAAACTGCTCCTGATCAGTGTCTAATTCTGTAATAATATAGTTCTGATTCTATAGTTGACCTCTGACCTTGAAGGTGACATTGACCTTGACATGTCACCTCTCAAAATGTGCAGCTTTATGAGGTACATATGCATGTCAAATATTAAGTCTTTATCTGTACTGGCTCAAAAGTTATTACCAATGTTAAAGTTGTCCTCAAACAAACGGACTGGGCAAAAACAATATGCCCATCTGATCTGGGCATAAAAACTTGATACTAAGAAGTTTTAATAATGAAGCTTTTATGTCTTTGTAGGCAGGTGGCTGTTTAAAGCAAGGTGAAAGTCATCCAGAAAGCTCCTAGAGGAGCTTTCTGCATGACTTTCACCCTACATTAAGCTGCCACCTGTGTTAAAGATCAATAATGGTACCTATTAGATTGTTCGTAGTATCTAGTTTTAACTGGAGTATAGTGGTGTTTACCTGGTTTGCCTTGAGTGTGGTTTTCCAGTCTTCCTTCACAAGCTTGGGGATTACACTCAGAATAACCTTGGTAGCTCTCTCCGAGTTAGCGGCAAATGTTTTCATCACATTTTCAACATTGACCTACAAAAGCAAACAATAACACCAATTTTAACCCTTTCACTGTTGAATATTCCTGGAAGAAATATTAATGACATTGTGAGCATTTATCAGCTGATTTTTCATAATTGCACATGTACACAGGACTTTTGATATTAGTAGAAACTGCAGTCACGTCTATCATAATGTAATCAGCAAACAGAGTTGACCCTGATCAGATGGCCCCTACAGGAGGCTTTACTCCTTTATCCCTTTCCACTATGAATATTCATGTACAAGAGGGCCAAGATGGCCCTTAATCGCTCACCTGATTACCATAGATTTAAGATTTTTGCTGGGTAGCCCATGGTTAGGGTCAATATTGACCTTAGGGGCAATATATGAACAATGTTGATAGTGGATCATGAGCAGTGAATCATGAGCAGTGGTTCTGCAGAACAAGAGTTTCAAAAATTTAGTCTATTGATTTGATCAAGACAATGATTCTGACCAATGAAGATTGGGCTAAAATGTGCCCTCTAAAGTATTTTTTCAAAGATTTAACCTAGTGACCTACTTTTTATTCTCACCCAACCCATGATCACACTCAACCTGGATATCACCAAGACAAACACTCTGAGAAAGTTTGAGGAAGTCTGGGCTAAAAATGTGGCCACTGGAGTGTAAACTAGATTTCTCTAAGATATGACCCAGTGACCTACTTTTTGACCTCACATAACCCACTTTCAAACATGTCCAAGATTTTATAAGGACAATCATTCTGACCAATTTTCATGAAGATTTGGCTATAAATGTAACCTCTAGAGTGTTCACAAGGTTTTCCTACTATTTGACCTAGTGACCTAGTTTTTAACCCCACATAACCCACTTTCAAACTCGTCCAAGATTTTATCAAGACAATCATTATGACTAAGTTTCATGAAAATTGGACAAAAAATGTGACCACTAGAGTGTTCACAAGGTTTTTCTACTGTTTGACCTAGTGACCTAGTTTTTAACTCCACTTGACCCACTTTCAAACTCGTCCAAGATTTTATCAAGACATTCATTCTGACCAAGTTTCATGAAGATTGGACTAAAATTGTGACCACTAGAGTGTTCACAAGGTTTTTCTACTGTTTGACCTAGTGACCTAGTTTTTAACTCCACTTGACCCACTTTCAAACTTGTCCAAGATTTTATCAAGACATTCATTCTGACCAAGTTTCATGAAGATCGGACTAAAATTGTGACCACTAGAGTGTTCACAAGGTTTTTCTACTGTTTGACCTAGTGACCTAGTTTTTTACCCCACATGACCCATTTTTGAAACTCCTCCGAGATTTTATCAAGACAATCATTCTGACCAAGTTTCATGAAAATTGGGCTAAAAATGTGACCTGTAGAGGGTTCACAAGGTTTTCCTACTATTTGACCTAGTGACCTAGTTTTTAACCCAACTTGACCCACTTTCGAACTTGTCCGAGATTTTATCAAGACATTCATTCTGACCAAGTTTCATGAAGATTGGACTACAATTGTGACCACTAGAGTGTTCACAAGCAAATTGTTGACGACGCACGACGGACGCCGGACATTCAAGTATCCCAAAAGCTCACCCTGAGCTTTGCTCAGGTGAGCTAAAAATATAATGATGTCATGAATATTAATTAGATTAATAGCATAGACACAGGAAGTTTTGGCCATGGCAGAAACTGTAGAATCATTTCTATATATTATATCATAAGAAAACAAACAAAGCAGACCCTGATCAGACAGCAGCCATCTGATCTGGGTCCACTCTGTTTGCAAAGGTGCAGAAAGGCATATTTATGGAAAAAGGGTTATATAACTTTGCAGATAGAGTAGACCCAGGCTAAAAGACTAGTGCTCAGACTTACAGATGCTTCATCGTCTTTCCAGCTGTCATAATCGGTCACCAGACCCATGGAAGCATAACACAAGCCTGTCTCTCGAGCTAAAACAACCTGTAGAGAAACAAAATTATTTTTTCAGTTTAACCCTTTCCTTTATATTAACATATTTTCATGCATTTGCAAACAGAGAAGACCCAGATCAGACAACCCCTATAGGAGTCGTCTGATTAGGGTCTGCTCTGTAAATTGTATTTGATAGTTCTGTTTCTTTACTTTCTAAAATGGTTACCCAAAATAGAGTGTTGACCAGTTTGGACAGAGTTGATGCCGAAATACTCTGCATCTCATCTGGATCCAAACAATATACGTAATTATGACTGTTAGTGTGCAAAAAGACTTAATGCAAACATTTTCTGATTAATGCATTAATATTTGTATTCAGTATTGTAAGCCTAAATATATTTTACATACACAATATATCCATTGCTTTTAAACTTTCTGTTTCAGGTATAAATCATTCTTTCAATCAGAATTTCTTCAGATACAAGTATTGAGATTTCCTGGTCTTATACACTAGATAAATGAACAAGAGTGCCAGTGGGCACAATATACGCCCGTCGAGGTTTTGTTCAACATAAACTGGGGTTAACGTATTTCAAATTCTAAGTCCAATTTTGCGACCAAGTTTCAAGGTTGTAAATAGGCATACTTTAACAAACAAGAAACCGCCAATGTCGGTATGGCCGGATTGACGATTAAAGTGATATAGATGAACAGTCAATCATTATACATTTCTGCATCAGCAGATACTGAAGGCATAATAAATAGTTAAACATATTCCAATTGCATGTAATGAGGTCCTCATTATGACTCCACATGTTAAAAAGGTCAATCTAGAAATTCATTGAAGCATAAAAAACAAGAGATATTTGTAAAGCATGTATACCCCCAGACCCCCTGACCTTTGATGTAGTGACCTCAACTATAGAGGTCATCTACTGGTCATGACTAATCACCACAGCAACTTTGACGATCCTAAGCCAAACCACTAATCATTTATTGATCTGAAAACATTTCACAAGTTAAGGTAATGGTGACCTTGACCTTTGACCTAGTGACCTCAACAACTATAGGGGTCATCTAGTGGTTACGACCAACCACCACAGCAAGTTTGAAGATCCCCAACCAAACCATTGAGCAGTTATTAATCGGAAACCATTTCATCAGTTAAGGTCATGGTGACCTTAATCTTTGACCTAGTGACCTCAAAAACAATAGGGGTCATCTAGTTGTCATGACCAACCACCACAGCAAATTTGAAGATCCTAAGCCAAACCCTTGAGTAGTTATTGATCTGAAACCATTTCACTAGTTAAGGTAATGGTGACCTTGACCTTTGACCTAGTCACCTCAAAAACAAGAGGGTTCATCTAGTTGTCATGACCAACCACCACAGCAAATTTGAAGATCCTAAGCCAAACCCTTGAGCAGTTATTGATCAAAAACCATTTTACTAGTTAAGGTCATGGTGACCTTGACCTTTGACCTAAAAAACTATAGGGGTCATCTAGTGGTCATGACGAACCATCACAGCAAGTTTGAAGATCCCAAGCCAAACCCTTGAGCAGCTATTAATCGGAAACTATTTCACCAGTTAAGGTCATTGTGACCTTGACCTTTGACCTAGTGACCTCAAAAACAATTGGGGTCATCCAGTTGTCATGACCAACCACCACAGCAAGTTTGAAGATTCTAGGCCAAGTCGTTTATTAGTTATCGATCGGAAACAAAAAGGTCAACCTGGAAATTCTCTAAGTCAATGAAGCGTAAAAACTAGGTAAAAAAAGGGTCATAATAACCTACTAACCTATGACATGTAATGTGACCCTCATTATGAACCCACATGCCAAGTTTGGTTACTGTAGGTGTTATGCTTTGGCTATAACTAACACAAACAAAAAGGTCAACCTGGAAATTCTCTAAGTCAATGAAGCGTAAAAACTAGGTCAAAAAGGGGTCATAGTAACCTGCTAACCTATGACATGTAATGGGACCCACATTCTGAACCCACATGCCAAGTTTGGTTACTGTAGGTATTATACTTTGGCTATAACTGACTCAAACAAAAAGGTCAACCGGACGGACGGACGGACAGACGGCATTCGCCAATCTATAAGCCTGGATTGCGAGCAATCCGGCCAAAAACCTTAACCAAAAATTCTAAATTAAAAAATGCCATAATTGTGTCTAAATGCTTGAGATGAAGATGAAGCTTCTGATGGTGAACAAATGTTTCAAGTTTAAAAGCTTTATCTGAAAGGATTATGTAAACAAGAGATGTTTGTAAAACATGTATACCCCCCAGACCCCCTGACCTTTGATCTAGTGACCTCAACTATAGAGGTCATCTAGCGGTCATGACTAATCACCACAGCAACTTTGAAGATCCTAAGCCAAACCACTGATCATTTATTGATCTGAAAACATTTCACATATTAAGGTCATGGTGACTTTGACCTACTGACCTCAACAACTATAGGGGTCATCTAGTAGTCACGACCAACTACAACAGCAAGTTTGAAGATCCCGACCCAAACCATTTAGCAGTTATAAATTGGAAACCATTTCATCAGTTAAGGTCATGATGACCTTGACCTTTGATCTAGTGACCTCAAAATCAATAGGGGTCATCTAGTTGTCATGACCAACCACCACAGCAAGTTTGAAGATTCTAAGCCAAACCCTTGAGCAGTTATTGATCGCAAAACATTTCACCAGTTAAGGTCATTGTGACCTTGACCTTTGACCTAGTGACCTCAAAAATAATAGGGGTTATCTATTGGTCATGACCAACCACCACAGCAAGTTTGAAGATCATAAGCCAAACCCTTGAGCAGTTATTGATCGCAAACCATTTCACCAGTTAAGGTCATGGTGACCTTGAACTTTGACCTAGTGACCTAAAAAACATTAGGGGTCATCCAGTTGTCATGACCAACCACCTAAGCAAATTTGAAGGTCCTAAGCCAAACCCTTGAGCAGTTATTGATCAGAAACCATTTTACCATTTAAGGTCATGGTGACCTTGACCTTTGACCTAGTGCCCTCAAAATCAATAGGCGTCATCCAGTGGTCATGACCAACTACCACATAAAATTTGAAGATCCTAAGCCAAACCCTTGAGCAGTTATTGATAGCGAACCATTTCACCAGTTAAGAGCATGGTGACCTTGACCTTTGACCTAATGACATAAAAAACAATAGGGGTCATCTAGTGGTCATTACCAACTACCACAGCATATTTGAAGATCCTAGGCCAAACCCTTGAGCAGTTATTGATCGCAAACCATTTCACCCTTAAAGGTCACAGTGACCTTGACCTTTGACCTAGTGACCTAAAAAACAAAAGGACTCATCTAGTTGTCATGATCAACCACCTAAGCAAATTTGAAGGTCCTAAGCCAAACCCTTGAGCAGTTATTGATCAGAAACCATTTTACCAGTTACGGTCATGGTGACCTTGACCTTTGACATATTGACCTCAAAATCAATAGGGGTCATCCAGTGGTCATGACCAACTACCACAGCAAGTTTGAAGATTCTAAGCTAAATCCTTGAGCAGTTATTGATCGGAAACCATTTAACCATTTAAGGTCATGGTGACCTTGACCTTTGACCTAGTGACCTCAAAATCAATAGGGATCATCTAGTGGTCATGACCAACCACCACAGCAAGTTTGAAGAGCTCAAGCCAAACCCTTGAGCAGTTATTGATCGGAAACTATTTCACCATTTAAGGTCATGGTGACCTTGACCTTTGACCTAGTGACCTAAAAAACAATAGGGGTCATCTACTTGTCATGACCAACCACCACAGCAAGTTTGAAGATTCTAGGCCAAGTCGTTTATTAGTAATCATTCGGAAACCATCTATCTACCGACCGACCGACCGACCGA
This sequence comes from Azorinus chamasolen, assembly GCA_963576725.1. Taxonomy (NCBI): domain Eukaryota; kingdom Metazoa; phylum Mollusca; class Bivalvia; order Cardiida; family Solecurtidae; genus Azorinus; species Azorinus chamasolen. The sequence continues at coordinate 75,567,931 of OY755243.1, forward strand.
CCGACCGACCGACCGACCGACAGACCGACCGACCGACAGACCGACCGACCGACCGACCGACCGACATGTGCAAAGCAATATACCCCCATTTTTTCAAAAGGGGGGTATAATAAGTGGACTTTAACCAAAACCTTAACCAAAAATTCCAAGCTAAAAAGCGTCATAATTATGTCAAAATGTTAGACAGAGTTATGTACTCTTGCCTACAGGTGAAGCTTGTGATGGTGAACAAGTGTTCCAAGTTTAAAAGCTTAATCTGAAAGGGTTATGTAAATAAGTGGACTTTAACCAAAACCTTAACCAAAATTTCTAAGTTAAAAGGGGGCATAATTCTGTCAAAATGTTGGACAGAGTTATGTACTCTTGCCTACAGGTGAAGCTTGTGATGGTGAACAAGTGTTCCAAGGTTAAAAGCTTTATCTCAAAGGGTTATGTAAATAAGTGGACTTTAACCAAAACCTTAACCAAAATTTCTAAGTTAAAAGAGGGCATAATTCTGTCAAAATGTTGGACAGAGTTATGTACTCTTGCCTACAGGTGAAGCTTGTGATGGTGAACAAGCGTCCCAAGTTTAAAAGCTTTATCTCAAAGGGTTATGTAAATAAATGGACTTTAACAAAGCCTTAACCAAAAATTCTAAGTTAACAAGAGATGTTTGTAAAACATGTATACCCCCAGATCCCCTGACCTTTGATCTAGTGACCTCAACTATAGAGGTCATCTAGTGGTCATGACTAATCACCACAGCAACTTTGAAGATCCTAAGCCAAACCACTGATCATTTATTGATCTGAAAACATTTCACAAGTTGTCATGGTGACCTTGACCTTTGACCTAGTGACCTCAACAACTATAGGAGTCATCTAGTGGTCACGACCAACTACCACAGCAAGTTTGAAGATCCAGAACCAAACCATTGAGCAGTTATTAATTGGAAACCATTTCATCAGTTAAGGTCATGATGACCTTGACCTTTGACCTAGTGACCTCAAAATCAATATGGGTCATCTAGTTGTCATGACCAACTACCACAGCAAGTTTGAAGATCCTAAGTCAAACCCTTGAGCAGTTATTGATTGGAAACCATTTCACCAGTTAAGGTCATGTGACCTTGACCTTTGACCTAGTGACCTCAAAAACAATAGTGGTCATGACAAACCACCACAGCAAGTTTGAAGATCCTAAGCCAAACCCTTGAGCAGTTATTGATCGCAAACCATTTCACCATTTAAGGTCATGGTGATCTTGACCTTTGACCTAGTCACCTCAAAAACAACAGGGCTCATCTAGTTGTCATGACCAACCACCACAGCAAGTTTGAAGATCCTAATCCAAACCCTTGAGCAGTTATTGATCGCAAACCATTTCACCAGATAAGGTCATGGTGACCTTGACATATGACCTAGTGACCTCAACAACAGGGCTCATCTAGTTGTCATGACCAACCACCTAAGCAAAATTGAAGATCCTAAGCCAAACCCTTGAGCAGTTATTGATCAGAAACCATTTTACCAGTTAAGGTCATGGTGACCTTGACCTTTGACCTAGTGACCTTAAAAACAATAGGGGTCATCCAGTGGTCATAACCAACTACCGCATCAAGTTTGAAGATTCTAAACCAAACCCTTGAGCAGTTATTGATCGGAAACCATTTAACAAGTTAAGGTCATGGTGACCTTGACCTAGTGACCTAAAAAACATTAGGGGTCATCTAGTTGTCATGACCAACCACCTAAGCAAAATCGAAGATCCTAAGCCAAACCTTTGAGCAGTTATTGATCAGAAACCATTTTACCAGTTAAGGTCATGGTGACCTTGACCTTTGACCTAGTGACCTTAAAAACAATAGGGGTCATCCAGTGGTCATAACCAACTACCGCATCAAGTTTGAAGATTCTAAACCAAACTCTTGAGCAGTTATTGATCGGAAACCATTTAACAAGTTAAGGTCATGGTGACCTTGACCTAGTGACCTAAAAACATTAGGGGTCATCTAGTTGTCATGACCAACCACCTAAGCAAATTTGAAGATCCTAAGCCAAACCCTTGAGCAGTTATTGATAAGAAACCATTTTTCCAGTTAAGGTCATGGTGACCTTGACCTTTGACCTAGTGACCTCAAAAACAATAGGGGTCATCCAGTGGTCATGACCAACTACCACAGCAAGTTTGAAGATTCTAAGCTAAACCCTTGAGCAGTTATTGATCGGAAACTATTTAACCAGTTAAGGTCATGGTGACCGTGACCTAGTGACCTAAAAAACAATAGGGGTCATCTAGTGGTCATGACCAACCACCACAGCAAGTTTGAAGATCCCAAACCAAACCCTTGAGCAGTTATTGATCGGAAACCATTTAACCATTTTAGGTCATTGTGACCTTGACCTTTGACCCAGTGACCTCAAAAACATTAGGGGTCATCTAGTTGTCATGACCAACCACCACAGCAAGTTTGAAGATCCTAAGCCAAACCCTTGAGCAGTTATTGATCAGAAACCATTTTTCCAGTTAAGGTCATGGTGACCTTGACCTTTGACCTAGTGACCCCAAAAACAATAGGGGTCATCCAGTGGTCATGACCAACTACCACAGCAAGTTTGAAGATTCTAAGCTTAACCCTTGAGCAGTTATTGATCAGAAACCATTTAACCAGTTAAGGTCATGGTGACCGTGACCTTTGACCTAGTGACCTCAAAAACAATAGGGGTCATCTAGTGGTCATGACCAACCACCACAGCAAGTTTGAAGATCCCAAACCAAACCCTTGAGCAGTTATTGATCGGAAACTATTTCACCATTTTAGGTCATTGTGACCTTGACCTTTGACCTAGTGACCTAAAAAATAATAGGGGTCATCTACTTGTCATGACCACCACCACAGCAAGTTTGAAGAAGTCGTTTATTAGTTATCGTTCGGAAACCATCGATCTACCGACCGACTGACATGTGCAAAGCAATATACCCCCATTTTTACAAAAGGGGGTATAAAAAGGGGCATAATTCGGTCAAAATCCTGACAAGAGTTATTTACTCTTGCCTACAGGTGAAGGTTGTGACGGTGAACAAGTGTTCCAAGTTTCAAAGCTTTATCACAAAGTGTTATGTAAATAAATGGACTTGTTCCACATAAATTGAGGTTAACATTTTTGCTTAACGCAAATGCTAAACACAAATTCTAAGTCCAATTAAGCGACCTCGACCTTGGATAAACGAGCCGGGACTTGGCAGGCTACTGTAGCATGTCCAGATAAACATTGTGGTTAAATTTGGGAAGGATCCATCAAGGGGAACTTCAGTTAGAGATGTTACAGACAGACCGGTTAACATTTTTGCTAAACGCAAATTCTAAGTCCAATTGTGTGACCTTTACCTTGGATAAACAAACCGGGACTTGGCAGGCTACTGTAGCATGTCTAGATAAACATTGTGTTAAAATTTGAGAAGGATCCGCCAAGCGGAACTTGAATTAGAGATGTTACAGACGGACAGACACACAGACAGCGCCATTCCATAATACATCCCGTTCTTTCAAACGGGCATATAAAAACAATTCCTGCATACCTCTGGTACTGTGGTCATGTTAACACAGTGAGCTCCCCAAGAGTGCCAAAGCTTACTCTCCGCCTTGGAGGAGAATCTTGGACCTTCGATAGTCAACATGGTTCCACCTTTGTGTACACTCAGACCAAGTTCTTTAGCCGTGTCATATATGAGCTAGAACAAAATAAGAATTTTCTAATGAACACAGATGCTCCAAATTTATATTTCCCTGTTGCATATTCATGTATAAATTAATGGCATCATGAAAAGACAATCTCTTATGGGTACCAGAAAGAAGAAGCCACAGTGGAAACTTTTTAACCCATCACCTCATAGGCTATTTTTAGATCCAACCTCTTTGAATAAATCTACCGAAAATAAGCATTAACTAGAGAAAAGGAATTTTTTAGAATTTTGTAGTTTGAAACCATTGTGATAAATAGAGCATTTGCTCCTTTAGGAGCAAATGCTCTATTTATCACAATGGTTTCACAAAATGACTTTTACAGTCGTCAAAAGTCGTCAATATGAGGGAATGGGTCAAAAGTCGTCAATATGAGGGAATGGGTCAAAAGTCGTCAATATGAGGGAATGGGTTAATCAGAGCAACAGATAAAGATGCATACTCAGATGCTATAATCATCATTTCTACACCAAACCCTATGTTGCTTAAGAATCCTCTCAAAGAGACAATTCTTAAGAGTAGTCACAGCATACAGTTCGGTGAAAAAATAAAGGAGTTATTCTTGAAAATATTGAATTTACACATCTTATCTGGACCACTGATGAATATTTCTTAGCTGAATTTTTATAATGGCATAAACATGTAGAGATGATTTCAAGCAAACATAGTAGATCCTAGAGGAGCCATCTGATCAGGGTCTGCTTTGTTTGCGAAGATGTGAAAAGGCATTAATATGAAGGAGAGGCTTCATACTAAAAGTGAAACAAGAGTATTAACCCTTTCCCTCGTATAAACATGTTTTCATGTATTTGCAAACAGAGTAGACCCAGATCAGACTACAGGTGCAGTCTGATCAGGGTCTGCTCTGTTTGCTAATGGAATTTGATAGCTCCGTTTCATTACAATGTTCCACTTTCCATATTTAATTATATCTACTTTTTTCATGAATATTCAGTAGGTAGAACATCTGATCAGGGTCTGCTTTGTTTGCGAAGATGTGAAAAGGCATTTATATGAAGGAGAGGCTTCATACTAAAAGTAAAACAAGAGGACTAAGATTGCCCTGTATCAGTATTGGTCAGCAGGCCAAGTGAAGTATTATCCACATCTGTATTTTAATCTTGTTAATCATGTTATTAATATGAAAATTAAGCTAATTAACATTCATACAGTCATTATTTCTTAACCCTTTCCTTCATATAATCATGTTTTCACATATTTGCAAACAGAGTAGACCCAGATCAGACAACAGGAGCAGTCTGATCAGTGTCTGCTCTGTTTGCTAACAGAATTTGATAGCTCCGTTTCTTTACATTTTTAAAATGGCTACAATCTACTTTGTTCATGAATATTCAGTAGGTAGAACAGGGGAAGGGTTATTAAATACTGTATAACTGGTTATTTTTGCGGGTGCAAATTTTTGCGGTTTGGGGTCTAAAATGGTACATATAACTTATTTTTGAGATTTTAATTTTTGCGGATTTATGATCTTGGTCCCAGCAAAAGTCTTGCATATGTTCTATATTGTTCTACCATTGATGCCCCAAGAATCTATTTATTGGTATTTCACATCCTAATTACTCGAACACAAAAGGATGGCAAACACACCTGTAACCTACCTGTTTTGATTGTCGGTCTCCCGGTGCCGCGTGTTTTTCACACTTCGTAAGGGCATCACATTAAACGGGTACACATCAATAGAATTAATTGTATAATAAGATTACTTGTGTTAACACCGCGAAATACCGCAAAAATTAGGTGTCCACGAAAATAACCAGTTATAAATATGGTATTCATAAGGTGAAGTGTTACCAGTAGTACAAACAAATTATTGTATTCCTTAGAACTGTTTTGGGAGTTTTCTGTATAAATTTCAACTTGCATTCAATTACTACCTAACAGACAAAGTCTATTTACCATTTTTGTCATACAAATGCTTTTTCATGCTTTTGCAAAACAAAGTAGATCCAGATCAGATGGCTGTGGTAGGAGCTGCTGATCAGGATCTGCTCTTCTTGCTTTAATACATGTAATATAAATCTGATTCTACAGTTTCTGCCATGGTCAAATATTCTCTTGTTAATAGATGTCGCTAGTAACTATTTGTATGGTCATTACTTCCCCTCTCCTTTTTGACCTTGATGTATGACGTTGACCTAATAATTCACCCCTAAAAATGTCCGCCTCCATAAGTTGCACATGCTTGGATATGTGCAATGGCTACAAATTCGTTACAAGACCCCCCCCCCCCCAAAAAAAAACAACAACGGAGGCATAAAAAAATGATATTCTACATTTGACAAGTTGGTTTTAATACAAGGTGTTATTGTAATTAATTCCTACTTACCTGGCTGGTTTTGGGACAAAAAGGTTCAGCCAGCGGGATGTGACATATGCCTTTCAGGGAAGGGTTAGAACCATCGTAAAATGTCTGAATACGACGATGAGTCCTGAAAAGATGAAATACGAATATAACTATCGCCATAAATACGCCCTCTACACCTTTGCACACAGAGAAGACCCAAATCTCTTTAAAATTTTCTTTCAGAGCATCACATTGTCTAGTTTCTGATGAGAAACAGAGTTTCTTCAGGTCTCATTTCAATCCAAGCTGTTTGCATAGTTATCACATCCTAGTGAGCAAAGAGTTAAACCTTTCACTCAGATCTACCGATATGTTAATCCATATGCAAACAGAGAAGACCCTGATTAGACTGCTCTTAGAGGAGCCATCTGATCTGGGTCTACTCTGTTTGCATGGGTATGAAAATGCGTATGATCTGTGTCTTTTCTTTGCAAAAGCGTTAAAAGCATGGAGTAAAGGGTTAAATATTAATTTTGGACTTTTTTTGCCTTAACCCTTTCCCTCATATAAACGTATTTTCACGCATTTGCAAACAGAGTAGACCCAGATCAGACGGCTCCTATAGGAGCCGTCTGATCAGGGTCTGCTCTGTTTGCTTATGGAATTTGATAGATCTGTTTCTTTAGTTTCTTAAATGGCTGTACAATGTTCCACCTTCCATATTTCATTGTATCTATTTTGTTAATGATAAGAGTAAGTACTAACTTCTTTACTACTACATGTATTTTGTCCAATAAGATTTCAGAAATTCACCTATATCAAAATATAAAATGGGAGCAAGATAGAATCATGTTGAACTATGTTAAAGCGGCATCAACCAAGAGATTTGCCACAATTATAAGGAAAACTGCACTCACACCTGGCAGCTATGTTTGTTACAAATCAAAATACAGTAAATCTAGATCCTTTTAGGCAGGTGGCTGCTTAATGCATGGTGAAAGTCATGCAGTCTCAGAGGAGCTTTCTGAATGACTTTCAACATGCATTAAGCTGCCAACGGTCTTATAGATTGATAATGATACATATTTACTGTAGATTGAAAATGTCTGGTCAAGGTTCACTTAAACTCTTTGTAAACAGAGTAGACCTAGATCAGATGACTCCTTTATGGGACTGTCTTATTAGTGTCTGTTGTGTGTGCTTATGAAATTATAATAGGTCTGACTCTATAGTTTCTACCAATAACAAACAATCCTGTGTACATGTGTACATATTCCATTATAAAAATTCAGCTAATACATATTCATGTCATTATTTCTTACATGAATATTCAGCAGGGAAAGGGTTAATCTATGTGTACCTGTCAATGAACTGGTCCAGGACTACAATATCTCCAGGGTGCATATTCTTCTGCAATGACCCACAGGCAGTAGTCACCAGAATGTGGGTACAGCCTTCTTCTTTCAGAGCCCAAATGTTTGCTCGGAAGTTGACATTACCAGGCATGATTGTGTGACCACGTCCATGTCTGAAATACAAATATTCGTTTAACCATTTCAACACTACACAAATAAGTGTCGAGAGAACAGATGAACTTCAAGGAACCATACAAATAAGTTCTAGATTACAGATGTTCAAGTTATCCGATTTCTGATCTGGACAATTTCTTAAGTTCACAGCTTAATGCAGGTCTAAAGTAATGCTGCAAGCTCCTGTAGGAGCTTTCAGCATTACTTTAGATTTACATTAAGCTGTCACATGCGTTTCTAGATATGCTTAATAGTGCATTTTAGAGCAATTCTGTTTTGTGAGGTTTGGAAAAACTGAACTTTTAGTTCGCGTTATCCCAAAGTTTGAGTTGTCCAAGTTCAAGATATCGAAATTCAACTGTATCAAATTTTGGAGCTACCGAGACATCGAGCCCAAACGGTTTCCTTAGCCTTTCATAAACTCCTACCTTTTTAAGCTTTCCTAACAGAGTAGACCCAGTTTAGACAGCTCCTGTAGCAGTCGTCTGATCAGGGTTTGCTCTATTTGTTTTTAAATTTATATAGATCCAACTTTACATTTTCTGCAAATAGCAAAACATCATTTTGTCATTATTCAATATTCATTAGGTAAAGGGTTAATTTATCACAGATTTATCTATAGTGTTGAAAGAGAAAGATATACTTCCGAAATGTTCTTCAATACAAACAAAGTAGACCCAGATCAGACGGCTCCTGTAAGAGCAATCTCGTCAGAGTCTGCTATGTTTGCTTATGGAATAATATACATTGAAGATCTGATTCAACATTTTCTACCATGGCCAAAATTTCCCTCGTTCATATGCCATTACAAAACTTTGTCTACTTAATATTCATGATGTGATTAGTTCTTACATGAATATTAATGAAGTAAAGGGTTAAAATTACCTTGACAACAAAACACAGTCCACATCCTGTATATTTCCTAGTATCAAAGCATCTGATGGCTGAAAAGAGAATTCCTTATTAATTATATCAATAGTTAAAGGTATTACAGTAAAACCTCTCTATAACGGCCACTAATTTGTGTTAATTAGTTGGTATTTAGGGCAGGTGGCTGCTTAAAGCAAGGTGAAAGTAAAACAGAATGCTCCTATAGAATGCTCCTTGCTTTAAGCAGCCATCTGCCTTTAACACGAAATACTTTTGTAATTAAGTGTCCGTTATAGAGAGGTTTTACTTTATATCACTTTCTTAAACCTTTCCCTGTTTAATATTCATAAAACAAATAATGATGTCATGAATATTAATTAGCTGATTTTTTATAATGGCATAAGTACACATGAACTGTAGTGTTAGACGTGCATAGTACTCATGTAAGAAATAAAGACAACATATGAATATACATTTGTAAATTAACTGAATTATTATACTGTCATATGAATATACATTTGAAAATTAACCATTTCCCTGTTCAGTGTTTATTAAACTTTATTTCAAATTTCAATACCTACTGAATATTCATGGCAAAAATAATTATAATCAAATATTGAAGATGCAATAGTGTAGCCATTTTAGAAAGTAAAGAAACATAGCTATCAAATTCTATAAGCAAACAGAGTAGACCCTGATCAGACGGCTCCTCTAGGAGCCGTCTGATCTGGGTCTACTCTGTTTGCAAATGCGCGAAAACACGTTTATAAATTTGAGGGAAAGGGTTAAATGAATTATTATACTGTCATATGAAAGGCAGGAAAGTTTTGCTATATGGCAGCAACTCTAGAATCAGACATATGTAATTCCACATGCAGACAGAGCAGATACTGATCAGATAAATCTTACAGGAGCTGTCTGATCTCGGTCTATTCTGTTTGAAAATATGTGGAAATGTGTTTTTGTCAGGCGTAGAAAAGCATACCTATGGGGTAAAGGGTTAAGGGGATTCCACTGTATGTAATCTATTAGCTTTACCTACCTTACCATAGGGAGTGTCTACAAATTTCTCTGTTTTATTTTTCAAGATGTCTGGATTACTCAGACCTGAACCGCCAATAATGCCAACCTGAAAAACATTGGATGTTATAACATACAACAATTACTCATACTTAACTTATGCATACAGTGTAGATCAAAATGAAAATGCTCTTTAACCCATTCCCTCATATTGACGCCTTTTGACGCCTCTGTAAAGGTCACTTTCTGAAATCATTGTGATAAATAGAGCATTTGCTCCATAGGAGCAAATGCTCTATTTATCACAATGGTTTCAAAACTGCAAATTTCTAAAATGTTCCTTTTCACTAGTAAATGCTCCTTTTCGGTAGATTCAATAAAAGAGGTAGGATCTAACAAAAACATATGAGGGAATGGGTTAAGGAGCATGTGGCAGACCGTTTCTGTTTTTTATGACTGATATATGCAAACAGTTTGGATTCAGACTGAGACTTGGCAAATACTGTAGATTCAAATAAACCTTTTCCCTCATATGGACACCTTTCAATGTATCTGTAAAAGTTACTTATTGAAACCATGATTCTGATAAATAGAGCATTTGCTCCATATGAGTAAATGCTGTACATTTTTGTATTTAGCAGATTGGAAAAAAACTACACAGTTGTAAAATTCTCCCTTTTTCTAGTAAATGTTTCTTTTGGTAAATGTATTCAAAGATGCTGGATCTAAAAATACCCTATGAACTTGAAGGAATGGGTTAACACCTATAATGCTCAGTATGCTGGGTTTTCAAATAGACCCTTCCAGACTTGAGATTGGGCTGTTTCATGCAGATTTTGGAAGGGTAAGTTTCCATAAATTATAGAAGATGGCAAACTGCAGACCCTGATCAGAGGAATCCATTAGGAGCACTCTGATCTGGGTGTTCACTGTTTGCAGAGGCTATTTAATTTGGTTCCCGCATTGTAAGGTTTAAACCGGTCTTGAAAGAGCTCTTCCATTAATTCAATGAAATTATCAAAACAGTTAGTACCAAACCGACTGTAGCCGGGTAGAGATTGTGGTGAAATAAGTTGATAGGCTTTACCAAACCGACTGTAGCCGGGTAGAGATTGTGGTGAAATAAGTTGATAGGCTTTATTGTGTGGCTTGGTAGCTCAGTCGGCAGAGTGTTGGCATGGTAAGTCAGAGACCCTGGGTTTGAGTCGCAGTCGAGACACAACTTTTTCACCCGGTTACATTTGGCGCCTAACATAATTAACCCACAGGATGATTTATATGAAGATAATATGAAAATAATTTGTAATAATAAGGAACTCGTGGAGTGTTCTTTGAGTACGAATTCGGGACGGATTCTTGTGTAGAGGGGGTGTCTGTAGCCGGGTAGAGATTGTGGTGAAATAAGTTGATAGGCTTTACTGTGTGGCTTGGTAGCTCAGTCAGTAGAGTGGTGGCATGGTAAGCCAGAGGCCCTGCGTTTGAGTCCCAGTCGAGTCACAACTTCTTCACCAAGTTACACGACTAATCATTAATTAATTGAGAGAGAAGGTTGGATGACCTAATAGTTTGAGGTAAACAGAGTAAATTAGCAGAAGGATTACCTTGACTTTAGTCGCCATTGTAATAATCTGAAATAGATAAAACTTGCATGAAAATGTTTGTCAATTAGTAAACTGGACAAAAATATAAACACTAGATGTGGATAACCCTTTACTCCAGGAATATTAATTTAAGATATAGTTACAACATGAATTTTAATCAGGTGATCTCTTATAATTAATAGCATGCAAATGAAATCCTATGCATTTTGTGTCTTGGCAAAAACTGTATACAGTAATCAGATCTATATTATTCCATAAGCGAACAACCACTAAGATGGTTCCTACGGGAGCTATCAGACCTGGGTCTACACTGTTTGTAAAAGTTTTAACCCTTTGCTCAATATGCACTTCTATGCCCTTGCAAACAGAGCAGACTCAGATCAAACGGCTCCTACAGGTCCTCTGATCAGAGTCTGCTCTGGTTGCTTATGGAATTATAATAGATCTGACACTATACATTTTCAACTTATACAAAATTTCCTGTGCATATATGCCATTATAAAAATTCAGCTAATAAATATTTATGATGTCATTATTTCTTACATGAATATTCATGGAATAACGGGTTAAAAGGCATATTTATGGAGTAAAGATGTATGCTCCTTGACCGTATTTGGATAATATGTCATCTGTTTTTCCAACAAACACTTCATGCAAAAAGTGATTGGATAATTTTAGCACTACATAGTACATATACAAATGAAATATTGTTAAACCTCTCTACAATGACCATCTACCAGACGACTGTTTCTTGGTATTTACAGCAGGTGGTAAATTTTAAAATATCAACCCTTCCCTTCATATAAATGCCTGTTTTCACTCCTTTACAAACAGAGTAGACCCAAATCAGCTGGTTCCTGTACAGTGTAGGAGCCATCAGATTAGGGTCTGCTTTCTTTGCTTATTAAATTATAATAGATCTGACTCTACAGCTTCTTCAAATACCAAAATACTGTGTACATAATTATGCCATGATAAAAATTCAGCTAAAACATATTCATGAAGTCATGAATATTCTTACATGAATCATCCAACAGTGAAAGGAGAATTTAAAGAAGAAATTTTATTCAGAAAGCTTTCTGCATTCCTTTCCATTAATTGTGCTACCCTTTACTCCATAAATACACCTTCCTACGCCTTTGAAAATAGAGTATACCCAGACCAGAAGGCGTCTGATTAGGGTCTGCTCTGTTTACTTATAGTATAATATATATCTGTTTCTACAATTTCCGCCATTGCCAAAAGGTCTTGTGTTCATGTGCCATTATCAAAAATAATCTAATTAATATTAATGATACTATTGCTTCTTACATGAATATCCATGGAGTAAAGGGGTTAAATTTAAGAAATCTACATCTAGTCATCTACTACTGTTCTTTTAAAGGTTCAATCATTGTTACGTGACCATTATAATGACATTTTCCTGCAAAACTTGTAAACTGAGTGCAAAGGAAATGTAATTGGCTAAGAACCCTCATTCTTGCACAAAACATGTTGTTTTAGTCCCGCTAGATCATGTATTAACAAGGCGATTCTCGTGCTCACGCGCTGTTGTTGACCAGTTTTAATTATACCTATTCAGGGCCTAAGGTAAACAATAGACGTGGATGCTATAGCGTTTTGGCCTAAGCTAGGTGAACGCTGCAAGTACAATTTCAGGAGCACCGACAATGAACTGTTTTTAGTGATAGAGATATTGAATGAAATGAAATTCCGTGTCAACGGTATTTGATATAATCATGACATGATGTCAGAAAGAAAACAGTGGTCCGGAGACAGCATAAATCGAACGAAGTGTCAAAGAAGTGTATAGTTTTTGCTTGTATTTGGAAGAATTAAATTGAGACAGGAAAGCAGAAATGGGTTTTATGCAAGAATAGCGTTAATACACGTTTGTTTTCAAGCAATAACATCTGCAGTGTCCCTCGGGACACTGCAGATGTTATTGCCCGAAAAAACGTGTATTAACCCTCTAATGATCAGAGTCTGCTCTATTTGCCAATGGAATTTGGTAGGTCTTTTTCTTTACTTTCTAAAATGGCTAAAATTAATGTTCCAAATTGCACACCTCATTATAATCACAGGGGGCCATTTCGTGGGTCTACATGGTCTAAAAAGTCAAAAAAATTGATTGGGTCGATTTAGTGTTATATTATATACAAGGGGTCTAACTACCCAATCGCAGATTTCACGACCGATTCGAAATAACGCCCGATTTTGGGCTATCAAGATAAAAGACCTACTAATGTTTGGTAAGAACGTGAAGCTGGGACCTTGTACTTTTCAAATAATATAACTTTTGATACATTCCGACTAAGCCGTAGCCAGTGCCGACGTGAAATTCCAACAAAATACGCTGATTTTTCTTACTCGGACGAGAACTCGCAACAAATTGACCTAGTTACTAGTTGGCCAGTAACAGGGCACTTGATTGACCTAGGGATGGTGCCCTGCGTTCTCACTAACGCTTATTGGGTAAGCAAGGTAACAGACGCGCGGATGTTGTTATTGTAAAGGAAGCGGGTCACGTGACTCGTAGTAGCCTGACAGAGATTTAAATCTGCTAATTGCACGAAAATTCGCCTGCATTTCGGATCTGCATCAGTGTCTGCAGATAGTTTGAGAGGTAAACAATAGCTTTTTGTCATATATATTGATTGCACAATCGTTTTGTCCCGAGGCATCGCGATTATGGCCGTTTTACAGGGGGTCTAGCGGCAAATCGTTGTTGCGCGATCTCGTTCGAGTAAGCTAAATCAGCGTATTTTGTAGGAATTTCACGTCGGCACTGGCTACGGCTTAGTCGGAATGTATCAAAAGTTTTATTATTTGAAAAGTACAAGGTCCCAGCTTCACGTTAGTACCAAACATTAGTAGGTCTTTTATCTTGATAGCCCAAAACCAGGCGTTATTTCGAATCGGTCGTGAAATCTGCGAATGGGTAGTTAGACCCCTTGTATATAATATAACACTAAATCGACCCAATCAATTTTTTTGACTTTTTAGACCATGTAGACCCACGAAATGGCCCCCTATGATTATAATATTTTGTCAATGAAAGTTTTTGTAATACGGAAGTGTATCCTCCAGTTACCTCAAATCGGGGTAGAGTTGTTTTCGTGTTACCGGAAATTATTTCGATATCGCACGCGCTGTTTTGATTCTGACGTCATAAACTTCAGAGCAAGTGGACAACACCCACTCCGCCAAGTTGCCACCAAAAATTCTAAGAATCAAACTTGGAGGGATAAATCACCGCTAATTTTGTGTCTATGGTTGCAAAATGTGGTATTTTATTTAAATCTGTTTGATGCACTATAGCTTTCATACAATTTTCTGATTAAAAAGTCCATTCAACAGCCCGAGTTACTGCCATCTGTTTGTAAACACAATACTACGCAACATCAGGTTCAGGTGTACCGATTCAATAATTCTGTTTACCATTGCAAGGGAGTTAACTGTGGTGGTTTTCTTATGAGGCCCTAATACAAATTTTGTTGGAAATAAATCACGAATGCTGATGATGTTTATGAATAACATTAGATAGTTTAAATGTAGATCTATAGGTCTATTTTGAATGGTTTTAAATGGTTTTTGAGTAGATTTATTTCTTATTTAGACGTATACTTTTAGGTTTACAACATCCCACCTCCTGCAAAGAAGTACCGCCTTTACTCACCTTCCTCGATGGCATCTGTGTCATCAGTACGCCTTGAGGGCAATATATCCAAAATTGTTTCAAAATATTGAAACATTGTGAAGATAAAAAACATTTTGCAGTGAATGAATAAATAGAAATGACATTTTTTCACTCTCTATGTTGCGGTTGTTTACTTGTAACCCCACCAGGACCTCGATTTTATTGATTTTTCTGCTGTCCACGAAAATAGGTATACCCGCCTGTGATGACGTCATTTGCTGTACTGATCAAAATGACAGCGCTTATGCCAAAATTATTGCCACAATTTGTACATTTCTGTAGGGGCTAAATAATGCAGTATTTGCTTTGTTTGTTGGCGTGTTTCATTTTTAAATTGTTGTTATCTCGTTATGTTAATCCGCGATTGAATCTGTATCTGTATCTGTATATATACGTCGTAGAATCCTATAAGGCTTTTACACGACGGGTGAGAAGAGTCGCCTTTATTTCTGGCGATGATCTCGTAGGGCTGTCTTGAAAGCCTCTACGGAATCAGCATGCACGATGCTGTTCGGTAGTCTATTCCACTGTATCGCAGTGTTTACAAAGAATGAATTCCTGTATTGAGGGGTCTTGCTATTTGGGACTGCCAGCCCTTTTGTGTTGTTACATACTTGATTTTCTATTATATTTCTTGCACTGTAGTCTTTAAACCTTGTCGCCTTGACATTTCTCCTTGGTTTTGACGGTTTCGTGAAAGTGGATTTCGGTAGAGCTGGTACTAATCCCTCTACTACCTTATACATTAGTACCAGGCGAAGGCTCAGTCTCCTGTCTTCAAGGGTCTCTAAATCTAGTTGTTCTCTCATTCTTGTTACCGCTCCCGTCTCTCTGTCCTTATAGTTCCTTTTAATGAACCTGACCGCAAGGTTTTGAATTTTCTCCAACCTGTCTATGTCCCTTTTGAGGTAAGGATTCCAGATGGTTGCTCCATACTCCATTATAGATCTTACTACTGATATGTATGTCGTTTTCCTGCATTTTTCGGGAACATTTCTTAAGTTCCGTCTTAGAAATCCAAGTGTGGCGTTGGCCTTTTTACATAAATTGATTATGTGCACATTCCACTTGAGGTCTTTGGATATCTGTATGCCTAGATACGGATTATCTTGAACCTCTTGTAGGATATGGTTGCCGAGCTGGTAGAATTTGGATATCTTCTGGTTTATGGAGAGCATATAACACTTTTTCGCATTGAATCTCATACCCCATTTGTTCGCCCATGTTTCTAGGTTGAGTAGGTCTGATTGAAGTTTCTCCTGATCCGTACTGCTCTTGATGGTTCGGTAAAGCAGGCAGTCGTCTGCAAACAGATGTACTGACGATTTTACACAATCCGGGAGGTCATTTATGTGACAGAGAAACAGGATCGGTCCAAGGACAGTTCCTTGTGGGACTCCGGAGTCCACAGATGTCTCATCTGACTGTCCACCTTCTACTATGGTTCGCATTTTGCGGGTTGTTAGGAAGTTGGTCAGCCAGGTGTGGATGCTCCCTTGAATTCCATAGTGGTATAACTTGTGCAACAGTTTGTCATGCGGTACTGTGTCGAATGCTTTAGAAAAATCTAGAATAGCTACATCCGTTTGGTGCCCCCTGTCATGTTCCTGGAGGAAGTCGTTCAGCGTAGTTAAGAGCTGTGTCTCACAGGAGTAGCCTGTTCGGAATCCATGGTTCAGATTTGTAAGGATTTTGTTACTTTCTAAGTGTGTCATTAGGTGTCTGCATATTATGTGTTCTAAAATTTTGCAGACAACAGAGGTCAAAGAAACCGGCCTGTAGTTTTCAGCAAGATGCTTATCTCCTTTCTTGAAAATACTGGAGACATTTGCTGCTCTCCAATCAGTTGGGAGTTCACCAGTGTCTAGTGAGGCCTGCATTATGAGTTTCAGGATTGGGGCCAAATGTGCCGCACATTCTTTTAGAATGCGGTTTGGGATGTTGTCAGGGCCTGAAGCTTTAGAGGGGTTTACCCTTTCCAGTAATTTCTGCAAGCCGTTTCTGTCAATTTCTATCGGTTTGACTGTATTTTCTGTCTTCGCTTCCATGCGGGGTAGGTCTTGGCTTGCAGATTTCGTGAAAACTGATTTAAACTGTTTCAAGAGGATTTCTGCCTTCCCTTTACTGTCTGATACCAGTGATGTCCCTTCTTTTAGAGGAGCAATGCCTCCTGCATCTTGTCGTTTAGATTTTACATATTTCCAGAACGGCTTTGTGTTATTATTTTCCAAACCTTCTATGATGTCTGAGTTTATGTAGTCTTGCTCTGCTTTACGCATATGCCTTTTACATTCTTTTTGAAATGCCCTGTAGTTTGACCATTTGTTTGTTTTGCGGGCCTGGTTATACAGTCTTTGCTTCTTTCTAATCATTGTCCGTTCCTTTCTTCTTATCCAAGGTGTACTATTCCTAGATTTTATTTCTTTACTCGGTATGTTTCTGTCCATTGTTTCAAATAGGTGTTTCTTAAAGGTTTCCCACATACTCTGAACATTTCCTCCGATTCTGCACTGGTTTCCAATGACAGTTTCCGTATCCGCTAGGTCTACTTTAATCGAGTCCCAATCGGCTTTGCTGTAAATGTAACACTTTCTGGGTGCACACTTTTGGTGTTGGACTTTCGTCTCTATGTCTGTTACAGTGATTAATCTAGAAATTTGAACCATGAGTCCCAGGACTCACTAATCTGAAAACAATGAGTCCCAGAGGAAAACTATGAGTCCCAAACTAAATTGATGAGTCCCAAAGCATAAAATTAAATGAAAACTGATGTTAAATCGTAATTCTGCAGTTACATTCTAGTTTTGGAACATTTACTGCATTATAGTTATAAGTATAACCAGGTTTCCTGGCTAGTCTCATCAATTAGCTGTTAACTTTTCCCTGTTCTGTTTATACCAAGTACCAGTACTGTACCTAGTGAATATTCATGGAAAAAGTAGTTATAATCAAATATGGAAGGTGGAATATTGTAGACATTTCAGAAACTTTAAAGAAACTGATCTATCAAACTCCATTAGCAAATAGCAGACCCTTTTCTGACAACTTCTATAGGAGCCGTCTGATCTGGGTCTACTCTGTTTGCAAATGTGTGAAAACACGTTTACATGAAGGAAAGGGTTAAGACAGCATGGATGTCGAATATTGTCAAAACCGAAAGTAGATCGATACCACCATTCAGAGTACCCATGTGTGGACTACTTACCTGGCACAAAGCAACAAAATGATATGTTCGATAGTGTTTCAATAGTGTGTACATTTACCATGTAATGTTTGGCCTGATATTTGTCGCATATGCAGCAAAACATGAAATCCGTTGCCTAACAGAAGTCAACTAGGAGCAAGTCGCCAACCACTTTGGTCAGAACTCTTTTTCTCTTTAAGCTGACAGTCGTTATTTTCCTCCATTACATTGGATTCGGGATCCTTATTTTGATCCACGAATGTTGAAATCATGTCACTGGGACACAACTGACCTAAAATCGTTTGATTTGAGTCGATCTTAGCGACTATTTTCGGTAGCAGCATCTTGGATTATCCGGGGTCTTTCGGTGCTCCATTTTAAAAGGAACGTTTTCATTGGCTCATTACGAACATCCTGCTGCATACTAGCCAATCAAAATCATTGTTGTAAAATACATACAACAGTCGGATGTTGATATCGCTACGGTGTTCTAGTAGTTTCACTACGTGAAATTAACTTCAACGGCTACACGCAGCCATATTTTAATGCGTCCTTTAGGACGCTTACACTTCAGAATGATGCGTTTTTTGCTATTTTAATGCGTCTCTGACGCAGGACGCAGACCTAGATTAATCACTGCTGTTATTATGATGTCATGGTCGGATATGCCTGGGACATTCGTAGATGACTTAACGAGTGTCGGGTTAGTGACAAACACCAAATCTAAAAGGTTGCTCTCTCTAGTAGGTGACTCATGGATCTGTGTCAACGAGCTTGCACCAGTGACATCGAAAAGACCTTGCTGTATATCTCTATCAGGACCTTTAGCTATCCCGGTGTTCCAGTTAATGTCCGGGCAGTTAAAGTCTCCTGCTAGAATAATATCTTTGTTACTACTTTGTATCTGTTGCAGGGATTTCTCAAGTTCTGTCAAATGTTTCTGGTGTCTGTGTGGCATGTAGAAGGAGCCTATCAGCAAATCTCTACTGCTTTTCGTCTTGACCTTGACCCATTCAATTTCTCCTTCTGTGACAAAAGACGGTTGCTCCACTGAGATTAGCGATTTCTCTACTAGTACAAAAACCCCTCCTCCGAGTGAGCTCCTGTCATTCCTGTAAGCGATATAATTAGAGGGGAAGATTTCACTTGATTTGACTGCGTTTCCCACACGAAAACTGGTAACTCGAGGGTATATAAAATCTCCTGAAGAGACGATTCTAAAGAGTGGTAACAACATACGGTTTGGTACAGAAATAGAAGACCAATTCTTGAAACTGTGTTTTAATTTACCTATGGACAGATCAAGGTTACATACGGAGCTGAAATTTTGAAAACGAAACTTGAAAGTCTTGAACCTCGAAAACTAATTATATATATTATATACAAAATATTCAGTCATAACAGCTTATTGTCATACTTCATTCTGCATAAATTTTTAGAATATAATACAATATAAAACAAGTTAGCTATACCGCTATCAACGAATAAAATCATTAATTAACTAAATCTTGTCATATTATTACCTGGATTTGATGCGCTGGGTACCGGAAAATGTGCTCTCCAAAAGGGAGATAATTACTATCAACCGGAAATTATCTAAGCTTTTCACATTTCAGTTATTTCCCATTTATAAAGTCAATTGTAAAACAAACTTTTATCTACTCTTGTTGACTGTAACTTAGTAACTATACTAACAAATGATGCCTTAATCCGCTCCCGAAAAAGATCCATGTATAAGATAATGATCGAAAGCATTAAAATCGGCTGAAAATTGCGGATCTATAATCTCTTTGTGAAGTGAATAATCATCCACACGGACCGCACGAGCTGCACGAGCCTTAGTCAACAATGTTATGGGACTGCTGTAAAAGATGTCTCCTCATATTTAGATTTAGTGGAATTTTCCAATGCAATCAAGTTTTTTGGGGAAACTATTGACCAAGTGTCAAACAATCTGGATCCTGATGAGACGCTAAGTTACTTGGCGTCTAATTTGGATCCAAGCTGTTTGCAAATGCGAATTAGGCCGTGGACAGCACCTATTCACATTGTAGATAGATAACCCCTCTCGTCAGCAGTACTGGCAGAGCTGCGCGTCGGATTGTTAGTAAAGTTAAAGGTCACAAACCTGACATCCAGGACAGTGTCAGGTCAAGCAAAGACCTATGTGTTATATCATAGGTCTTTGGGTCAAGTGGTACTAGAATAAAAGTCACTTGTTACGTGTTATAACAGGACATTTTGATGGTGTATGTGTGTGTGTGTGTGTGTGTGTGTGTGTGTGGGGGGGGGGGGTTATAAAAACTTGTCGTACACTTGGCTACGAGAATTTAAACCTTTACTCCATAGATACGCATTTAGAACTACGGCTTTGCAAACAGAGAAGACCCAGCTCAGACGGCTTATTGGAGCCGTCTGATCAGGGTCTACTCTGTTTGCTTATGATATAATGTAGATATAGTTTACAGATTCTGTCATGGCCAAAACTTTCTGCGTCCATGTGCTACTATGAAAATTAATCCAATTAATATTTATGACGTCATTATTTCTGACATGAATATTCATGGAGTAAATGGTTAACGTTGCAAATAAGATCCCCTTATCTGATTATTTCAAGGTTCGGTTACGCATCTAATTACTCTCCGTGCACTTCTATGAATAAACAATGAAACTATTACAGTTTAATCTAAACTCTTTGCACGCTAAGTAATTGTCATCTGCAAAAACAAGAAAAATTGTCGTCTGCCACAATTTTCAAAGTTAAGTTTAGATCTAGGCTACTTTTCTTCAAATATTTTTTCATAAAAAAAACATAGAAGATTAACCATTTCCTTCATAAATACGCCTTTCTACGCCTCTGTTATAGTCACTTCTTGAAACCATTGTGATAAATAGAGCGTCTTCAAATGCTCTATTTATCACAATGGTTTCAATAATACAAAATTCTAAAATGTTCTAATTAATGCTCCTTTTCGGTAGACTCATTCAAAGAGATTGGGTCTAAAAATAGCCTATGAGGTAATGGGTTAAACAGATTGGATCCTGAAGAGACGCTGAGTTACCCGGCGTTTCATCTGGATCCAAACTGTTTTCACAGGCAATCACAAATTCGCCGCTAGAGTTCAGAGTTACAAAACTGAACGAAGGTTGAGTTACTTAATTGTCAGTTCCCGTAATAGATCTAGTTTGTACTTGAATTAACCCTTTCCCTGTTCTATGTTTACTCCAAATTTCAATACCTACTGAATATTCATGGACAAAATAGTTATAGTGAAATATGGAAGGTGGAACATATTAGCCATTTTAGAAAGTAGAGAGACAGCTCTATCAAATTCTTTAAGCAAACAGAGCAGGTCCTGATCAGACGGCTCCTATAGGAGCCTCTGATCTGGGTCTACTCTGTTTGCAAATGCGTGAAAATGGCGTTTATATGAAGCAAAGGGTTTAATAAAAACTATAAACAGACAAACTATCAAATTATTGTCCAGTGAGTTTAAAGCCGACGATACTTTATTAAAACATGGCTTCCAAAACAGAATTTACTCATCTTGAACATTTCTACGTGGTATTTAAGCCACATGATGACGTTTGAATGATGACTTTAAAATATCCCCCACCCCGGCCCCTGGGATTTCCCCTCTAGGGCACTTCAGGGCCGTACCCAGAATTTTTTGTCTGGGGGGGGGGGGGGGGGGCCGAGTTGGGGAGGGTACGGGAGGGGTGTCCCCTCCCGGTAGCCGAAATTTTTTTGGTATGACGCATTGAATGGTGCAATTTCCTGCTATCTGGATCACTCTATCAATATATAATTTTATGTTATAATATAGGAAATCGGCTCTTTTTACACCTGGGTTTAGGTGCAGAGACTTAATACATGATGAATGATCACCAATGTTTCAATGTATGGACTTCGTACAAATCACCCTAACACAAAAGTTGTGATCAAGGCTAAAGTTTTTTGCCATTGACAGACAGACAGACGGACATGTGATCATGCCTTTTTTTCCATTGGCAGGCGTGATCTTGGTTAAAGGTTTTTGCCATTGACAGACAGACAGACGGACATGTGATCATGCCTTTTTTCCATTGGCAGACGTGATCTTGGTTAAAGTTTTTTGCCATTGACAGACTGACTAAAGACTTTTGCCATTGACAGACAGGCAGACAGACATATGATTAAAGTTTTGCCTTTGACAAACAGACAGACATTTGATCATGATTTAAAAAAAATACTATGGACAGACTCGGCACTATTAATCTCAGAACTAACATCTGCTTATGTCTTTATTTAAGGACATGCATGTTGATCTACCAAGATTGGCAAGAACACAATTAAAAGTAATAAAGAAAACATTTTTTTTGAAAATCATCTCCATTTATTTATTAAAATAAGAAAACATGAGTATATCAGTTGTCTATATAAATATATTTACTTTTAAAAGAAAATGACCATTCTTTTATGTAGTATAAATAACTGAAATGTAAATACATAGATTATTTTGGGGGTTTTTTTTCTGAACATTACCAAATTATATAAAAAAGCAAAATATCCAAGTAAATATACACTCAACTAACCATAGCATCACACTAGTTCTTTCTTCTAAATGTGAAAACAACCCTGATCAAAACTACAAACATTAAATGTAACAGTTTAACACGAGGATCATGATGGCCCTTAATCTCTCACCTGGTTATAACAGAAATATGTATACATGTACAATGAAAAAGATATTCCATTTTTATCTTATTTTACAATAAAAGTTTCAGGGTTTTTTATTTGGCTATATTCCCAATGGCAAAAGGTGTGTTTTTCACCTATTTTTTAGGACAATCTCAATTTACAAAAAATAATTCATACTTTTTTATCATTCGGAATGTTCGGAGTTATTCTTTCATTACTAGTTATTGATCAATACAGTAAAACGTTTATCGGTCGAAGTGCATACTGCTTAGCGTCTTGATATGTCACCCCGTCCCCTCGTTTTGCGACATTGTCTCCACGCTTGATTAATTAACATGCCACGTGTAGTATTTGTGGACAACGTAGCAATTTGCATTTTGTCACGACTGGTTCCTGAACAATTTATTTGCTAAACTCAAGTATAGCGAAAACCGGAACCAACTCGTGATTGCGTAATTCGGGTGTTCTCCGCTGGGGATTACCCTGATTGGTCCATACCAAAATAGTCCAAGCGTGTATCACAGCATGACAGCGTGAGAAAGGTGGTCTGTCTATGTGTAGAGAACTAACAGATAATCTCCCACAGGGAGGAAAATATCGGTCACTAAAACAATTGCCATGGTAAAATTTCAAAACGGTAGGGAAAACTAAAAAGGGCCCATTAATAAAAATGGTATCTTGGCAGCCAGCTGGGGGGGGGCCCGGGCCCCCGAGCCCCCCACCTGGGTACGTGCCATTTGCCAACTCACTAAAATCGGTCCTCGGTAATAGACATGGGTTATTTATTTATAACTGTGTAAATATGACGTATTCAGTTCTGGCATATTATTACTGAATATGAATAAACTGGAAAAGACGAGAAGTGAAACAAATGTAAACTTATTGGAAATCACGAAGTGATTGAACATTCAATAACGCCAGACAAAGAGCGTTCCAAAAATAGTCAAAATCTAAACTTAACGACAAACAAGCTTGATACTAGCCCCCGTAATGAAATACAATATAGCTCAATATTGCAATGTACGCATTCAGGCTTCGGGTATTTTTGACGGAAAATCGGTCAAAGTACATGTAGGTCTATTCGTTAGTGCTGGGCGATTTCTAGCATAATAAACCTATACATATAGCCGTTCGAGCACCAGGCAACTTGACTCGGTGACGACTGACTCTAATACCCAGCTACCTTCTTTGGTATAAAAAACAAGAGCAAGAACAGTAACGAAAAAACATCATGGCGACTTCTAAAAAAGAAGAAACATTATATTTGCAACAACACCTAATTACCTTAACCCTTTACTCCTTGAATATCCGTGTAAGAAATAATGATATCATGAATATTAATTAGAATATTTTAGTAATAGCATATGGAATGTTTGATCTAGGAATAAACAGTAAAATCATATCCATTTTACTTATTGAGCAAACAGGGCATGACCCTTATCAGGCGGCTCCTGTAGGAGCTGTCTGATCTGGATCTACTCTGTTTGCAAAGGTTCGAAAAGGCATTTATATGAACGAAAGTGATTACATGTAGTATTCGGACACCCAGTCGTCCCTCTTCGCCCGTTTGTACAGCTGATTAAGTCACTAAGGGAGCATTTTGGAACTTAAAATTAAAAAAAACCCAACAAAGTAGCAAATTGTGAAGACCTTGATCAAACGGCTCCTACAGGAGGAACCGTTTGACCTGGGTATGCACTATTTGCGTAAGTTTGTATGTCAGATTACAAAGAGTAACTAGTACATCGTATATGTAACACTTTATAGTACAGAAAAACCCTCTCTATAGTGACCACTTAATCTTTTAACCCTTTGCCTCATAAGCTATTTTTAGACCCAGCCTCTTTGAATAAATCTACCGAAAAGGAGCATTTAGATCTACTAGAGAAAAGGAAAAAAATAGAATTGTGTAGTAAGTACTTATTGAAATCATTTTGATAAATAGAGCATGCATTTGCTCCTATGGTTTCAAAAAAAAAGGACTTTTACAGAGGCGTAGAAATGCGTATTTGTGGAGGGAAGGGTTACCCTTTACCTGTTCAATATTCATGTAAGAAATAATGATATGAATATTTATTTGCTGATTTTTTTTATAATGAAATTTAATGTAGATCCATATATGTTTTTCGGTATTGGTAAAACCAGGGTAGACCTACCGTTTTACTAACAATTCGCAAGATTTGCGTAACCATACTATGGAAGGCCGGTGCGCCATGCTAAATGCGAAATGCTAAATACGATTTTCGTAAAACCCGTTTTACTAAACTTTCGTAACTTGCGAAATTTGCGTACGTAAGAATAGTGCGTAACTCTTCAAATGGAGGTAGTATTTTTATGACGCGCGCACCTGTCATCGGCATCAAAATGTAAACAATCGTCTGCTGTACAGAACATCGTTCATTATCATGGAAACTGTCAATAAACCCAGAAAGGAAAACTGTCGAGTGTGGTCTGTCGTAATTTCATAAGCAAACAAAGCAGTCCGTAATCAGATGACTCCTACAGGGATCATCTGCTCTGGGTCTACTCTGTTTGCAAAGGCGTGAAAATGCGTTTTACGAAGGAAAGGGTTAAGACGACCATGCACTATGAACCGTAGCCTACTGTGTATATTTAATGACGGTTCGACAATATTCTTTTCAAATGCATATAGATCTAGATCTATACAATGACCGACATACCATACATGGCCAAACTGAAAACGATATTGAGCAATTATATAATTGTGCAGTTGAGGGCAATTTTATTTCTTCAATAGTAGACTATAGCTCTATTGCTTCAATGTCATTGACAATAACATTGTTAGTGTATACCTGATAGAAGCACATTTTCAATCACAGTAAACCCAAATCGGCTGATCTGGATCTCCTCTGTTTGCTTATGAAATAATTAATACATAGCTGATTCTACAGCTGCTTACATTGTAAATGTAAAAAAAAAACCCTTATTCATTATGCTATATTTTTACATTCAGCTAGATCTAATTAATAATCATACATCCATTATTTCTCACAGGAATATTCACGAGGGACCTTTCCCTCTAGGAGCTTTCTGCATTACTTTTGTCCTGCATTAAGCTACCACCTGCATCTAGTACCCAGAAGTATACCTCTTTTAGGTGGTCGCATTAGCGGGGTTTTACTGTATTTAACCCTTTCCACACCAGACCCGGATCAGACGGCTCATGTAGGACAAACTGTACACTCATATCTATATTATTCAGTAAGCAAACAGAGACAGAGCAGATCCTGAACGTAGGGGCCGTCTGATCTTGGTCTACTCTGTTTTCAAGGTCGTTAAAATGTGTTTATATGGAGTTAAACAAGCACAAAGGACAGTAGTGAAATTCTATACTACTGACTGTTTTTCAGTTCGCTCAATATTAACCTTGAGACCTTGAGTGTGTGTGCTATTGGAGGTGGGGGTGTTGCAAGAACAGGCACGTCTATTATATTATATTTGAAAACGACTTCATACAAATATTAACCCTGATCCTGTGCCAGCACTGTGAAAAATGGTGTCGTTTAAATTCCAATTTGTGCAGTTCTGCTTTAATATTTCCGAATCGTTGAAACTTTGAAAACGAGCGACTCTCAATCAGCGTAGGTCACAGAGATCCACCAAATTACTTGGCGTCTTATATGGATCCAAGCTGTTTGCATGTGCAAGTCCGGTCACGTTTAGCAGAATAAGGGTTAGCGCTTACTGTGCGGGAAACGAATCACTAATGTTCTTTGCAAACAGTGCAGACCCAGATGAGAGGGCTCCTAGAGAAGCCCCCTCATCAGGGTCTGCACTATTTGTCATGTTACACTTTTCTTTAGATAAATACCTAAATATTCACCATAATCTTGACCTGTTTGAATTTTTGGATTAGGTTGTTTGAAAATTCAGCGTTGTACATAAGTGTTTAAAAAAACCCTACCTGTTATAATACTGAATTTACTAAAGACATTTGAGAAAGGGGGTTTTATTCCTATGACCAGTGTGTGTAATCGACTTCGATATATTGACCCATGCTCTATTTTTAAATCTCTGACGGGTTGTACTTATCGATTAATACCCCTTTTAGTGCTAGCATTGTCGTCTGCTAGACAACATTTTCGTTTGCTTCAAGTTTTAGAGTAAGCTTTCTACAATGTCTTTTTCAGCAGATAAACATGGTACCAAACTGTTTGGATCCTGATGAGACACCGAGTTACTCGGCGTCTCATCTGGATCCAAACTGTTTGCATATGATATCACAGACCCGTTTTGGTCACAGTACAGGCGTTAAGTGTATGTAAACGCGACCGTTTCACAGTCACATCAAACTTTAAGTGTTAGACAGTGCGCTCACGTAGACGTTTTACATTATCACAGTTTTCCGTTTAGTTTCTTGTTTTGATAACACTAAGAGTCACCATGCCTCCTAAGAAGCCTACTGTCACAAAACCAGCGGCCAAGGGAACCACAGCAACAAAAACGCCCTCAAAAGGCGCCACAAAAGGAGGAGCAACTGGAGCAGGTGCCACAAAAGGAGGAGCAGCGGGGACAGGGGCCAGCAAGGGAGGAGCAGCGGGGACAGGGGCCAGCAAAGGAGGAACAACGGGAGGAAAGACAGAGGAGAAAAAAGCAGAAGGTAAGATTTTAACAATCTTATAACTCTCTCTCTCTTCTCTCTCTCTCTCTCTCTCTCTCTCTGTGTCTCTCTCTCTCTCTGGCCTTCCCAGCTCGGGGGAAGGGAGAGAGAGAGAGAGAGAGAGAGAGAGGGGGGGAGAGAGAGAGGGAGAGAGAGAGAGAGAGAGAGAGAGAGAGTATGCATGGAACACCTGCCCAACTCGGGGGAGGGAGAGAGGGGAGGGAGGGAGAGGGGCGTGGAGTGGTGTGGCGGGACAGGACATCGCGGGACGGGGCGGGGTGTACGTCACGACTGGACACGCCGCACATATTCATCCTCTGTCAGGCTGATTTTGTCTAGCGTTTCTTTTAAACATTAATTTTCTTTCCATCTTCAGCTAAACCCATAAAGGAAATTCTGGTCCCTGAGGAGATTGGACTGAAGGAGGTCGCGAATGTAATGAACCAAGCCGGAGGCGTGGGAATTAAATTCAAAGAATCAAACAGGTACCGACTGTTAATTCATGTACAGTAAAATCTTGATAAAAACCCGCTAATGCGACCACCTAAAAAGGTATAATTCTGGATGCTAGATGCATGTGATAGCTAGCTTAATGCAGGACAAAAGTAATGCAGAAAGCTCCTCTAGGAGCTTTCTGCATTACTTTTGTCCTGCATTAAGCAACCACCTGCTTACAAAGACACCCATGTTTATTCATTAAGTGGTCGCACTAAAGGGATTCTACTGTATACTAGTGCTTGTAAGTAAATGTGCTACTTTTAGTACCTATCAATATGCAGGGGTACATTAGAAATTAATGAAGATAGGCTGCATTGTGCGACTATGTCTGTACTTGTCCTTTATCTTTTAAGAGGTTTCTGAGGTAAGGAAGTGTACCGAATCTTAGACATCTGGTCCCGAAATTATGAAACTTTTAACGCGAGACTCAAATCATTTTCGGTCAGATTTTGAGCAAGCCCAGTCTCTGAAACGGAGTCATGTTTATGAATTACAGTAAAATCTCCCCAGAGCAACGCTCAAAATAATCCCAGGTTATAGTTTAAAGCAGGATGAAAGAAAAGCAAAACGCTCTTGTAAGGTCTGCCTTAATTACATATATCTTCACTGTGTACAAGTATTTCGCTGTGCAATCACTGCTGTGGAGTGCACTGGTTGCACAATCAATTTGTAAATACTGCAGACCCTGATGAGACAGCTCCTGCAGGAGCTCCTCACTATTTACAGGTAGGTATATTGACGTGAACAGCAAGTGAAGGGTTAATATCGGTCACCCGCTTTTCACTCCATAGTCGCTTAGACAGTTTTTACTGTTTTTGCAATGTCTAATTCACCCAAAAGTAATGTTTTAAATCTAAGTCGATGCATAAACGAAGCTTTCAGATTACGTAGATCCTGTCAAATTATGTAACTTTTGATTCCATCCTCATATGTTGCATGACATACAACTATATATTGAGACTATACTTATTCTTCAGGATGTCTTGGTTATTGAATTTAGGATGTTGTATTAATACCAGTGTTATACAATCTATCGCATATACCAATTATTATCATGCATTAAATATTGTTAAATGTCGATGAACTGTGAATAGTTTAAGTCAATAAAGAACCTTGAATCTATTTAGCGGGATAATGTTTATGAAGTAACATACCTACGGTGGTGACAGCATTTTCAGACAGACATATCGCTTTCTTCTTGGCAATACATTTACAATGTATAATCAAATGTTTTATGATGCCCTGTAATACTGAATTGGGCTGAATAAGAAAATACGTAAAGGAACACGCATTGGAGCAATCTAACCCTTTTGAATGCTATTTTTTCAAAGTGGAATGGCCCATCATTGTTTAACGATAAAGCCTATTCATTATGAAAGGTTATCACTGTATGGTGAGGAATTTAAATGACAAACATTGCAGACCCTGGTCAGTGAGCTCCTAGAGGAGCCTTCTTATCGGGGTCTACACTGTTTGAAGTTGGCAGTACTCTCGTTTATCACAATTAAAAGGTTATGGGAGACAGAATAAACAGCTAAAAATGTCATTTAAGCCTATCACCACCAATGTCGCATAAATGCACCATGACAAATAGTGCAGTCCCAGATCAGTCGCCGCCTTTTGAAGGCGGCGTCAGATCAGGGACTTCACTTTTTGTCTCAATATCTATTTCTATATATGTGCTTTATTCTTTTGGGAGTTGTATTCATTTATCTCATTTCATTAATTTACTGAATGATTTAACAAACTTGGATTGCAGATGACAATTAGAAATTTGGCACCGAAAGAGTTAACAGAGAACATGTAGACACTCTTCGCACATGTATTGCAACGAAGACCGAGTAACTCTCATCTGGATACAAACTGTTTGTCACTCTTTTGACCTTTATTTATAAAGAAATTGAAGAAATGTCTGCTTTAAAAGCTGTAGCAGGCGAAAATGAACCCATTATATAAGGCCTTGGAAACACTGTAGACCGAATTCAAAGGGCTCTCGATGAAGAACTTTGAACAGGGATTGCACTGTTTGTCATAAAAATCATTTCCTCACTGATAAATTTGACAATGTTTCGTTCATTTAATATCTGGAGACGGTTGGTTTCAATTATTCAGAAGGTTAAGGAACCTTGATTAAACGGCTCATGATCTTGGTCTACTCTGTTTGTAATGGTGCAAAAGCGTGAAAAGGCGTTTATATGAGGAAAAGGGTTAACCACGCCCTCGTAAAGGTCATTGAAATGAAACTATTCATAACATATCGTTTTTCTTCTCTATTTTCAGATGTTTGTTCATGTTTGACAAAAATGGCAATGTTGGCACATTCGTGAAATACAGAGATGTTAACTTCCTCGTGCCTACTCTGCCAACTGACTTGAATCCCGAGCCCATGAGGAAAGCTTTAATGGGGTCTTTACGGTAATGAAACTGCAGTAGAACCTATCTTACGCGACTTTAAATTGATTGGACGCACAAATCTTGGTTAATGGTTGCTTAATGAAGGGCAAACGAAATGCAGAAAGCTCCTATAGGAGCTTTCTGCATTACTTTTGACCTGCATCAAGCTAGCACCTGCTCTATACACCAATAATTAGACATCTTTTTGATGATCGCCTAAGACATGTTCTACTATATTCTTGTGATATCAGCTGGTCCGTTTGGGCCATACGATGAGCAAATCAATGACTCTTGAAAGCGAACTCGCGATGTCCTTGGTGAACCATCTGATCAGGATGTGCTCTGTTGTCATATCTGATTCTACAGTTTCTCACATGACCAACAATTTCTGTGTATACCATTATAATAAAAATGCATCTAATTAATATTCATGATGTCATTATATCTTTCATGTTTCAGGTTCGGCAAGCCCAATGTTCTCGATATCTCTGGTGCAGACCAAGGTGGAATAATGGAGAAAATAAAAGAGAAATACGACGAGATCTACAAGGGTCTGTACAATGACATCATGGATAGAAGCATCCTTGAAGAAGACAAGTAAATATGTTATAGTTATAGCCCTTGTATAGTAGAACACATCTAAACCGGACGTTAAATTCAGTATAAATATCAGTCTTGGAGACAGGTGACAGCTTAATGCAGGGTGAAAGTTATGCAGAAAGCTCCTCTGGGACTTTTATCCTGCATTAAGGAGCCGCCTGCCCAAATTCTTCTCTACTAGAAATCCGGTTCCGTCGCGTTAAAATTCGGCATCTGAAAAGAGTCTGCACTGTTTACCACTCATCAGATCATGTTCTGTTCTGTTGTGATGATGTTACGCCTGTTTACATACCGCCTTGGCTGATATGATTCCACACTGTTTGCTAAGCGTAAATGTTGGTTTTCGATTTTGTTGGTAGCTTATTCTAACAGAAGAACAGAAAACTCTTTGAAATGACCACTTTAGTGAATACAATTCAGCTCTTTGAAAGCAGGCAACTTTACTCAGAACGAAATTAAGTTTGTCATACATTCAGCTAACACCTGTACTGACACTTTACCTCATGAATATTTATAGAAAACAAAAAATGATGACTTCATGAATATTATTTACTATACAGTGAAACCCCGCTAATGCGACCACTTAATAAACAGCCACTGATGTCGTTTAAAGCAGGTGGTTGCTTAATGCAGGACGAAAGTTATGCAGAAAGCTCCTATAGGAGCTTTCTGCATAACTTTCGTCCTGCATTAAGCTACCACCTGCCTCTGCCACCCAGAATTATGCCCTTTTTTGGTGGTCGTATTAGCGGGGTTTTACTATATTTAGAATAGGCCTAATGTTTACTCTGGCATGTGAACACAGGAACTTTTGATCCATCGCACAAAGTGGAGAATCATATATATGTACATGTACATATATATAATCCATAAGCGAACAGAACAGACCCTGATTAGATGGCTCCTACAGGAGCCGTCTGGTCTGCTTCTACTCTGTTTGTCTCTATAAGGTAAAGGGTTAAATGTAAAGACGGACTATAATATTTCCATTGAGTGGTCTATCAAGATAGGTGCTATAGTAGCAGCTATCTCTCATTTGTCTGAGACTTTAGAAGGAACTCTCGAATTTGTGAGTAGGATCCAGAATGTTTGGTACTCTGAAACTGTCAATGAATGGAAGCAAAGTGCATTTTTGAACTGCCAAAGGCAGCCCACTCTTTTATCGGAATTCAAAATGACCATGATTTACTGCGAGACTAGGTTTCAGGTTTACACTTCTGAACAAAACAGCTGCACTAATTTTCACTGTGCTCACTAATGCCCAAGAACTTTTTGATATTTGTTGTGCTCTTAACATTCTGCAGGTCATTGCTACCCTGTGTAATGTACTCCAAATACCCTCTGCACTCTGAGCAACTGATATCTGCAAACATTGTCGTTTGCTGCAATTCTAAAGATGCTAAACTTGTTTCTTCCATATCTTTTCAAAAACGAATTTCAGATTGACAAATAATAACTTTTCTTATAGAAAATGCATAGCAACAGGAACGTTTGGTATCAGAACTAAGAAAAGATCCTTTTATCGCAGTTATTCACTTAGAATGACGTTTCAAAGCATGCTTTAACTTACGCCTTTCAAAATGACTTTCAAAAGGTCTTCTTCTTCCAGTGTAGGGTAGGGATCCTATCGGAACGTCTTATCAGTGCTTATAATTCTACTGTATATATCTTCATTTCTTGGTTGTTTTGTTTGTTTGTTTGTTTTGCTTGTTTGACAGTTTCACTTAACAGGCATTTTGAGTTATCTTTTACTTTACTGTCTCTTAGATACAAAAAGTTGTACGTGCCCGCCATCGACGAGGACGTGTATAAGAACATGCTCGAATACAATTTGTCCGGCTTCCAGTTCATGATCTTGACCAAGGTGGACCCGGACACTGAGCCCAATACCACGGAGGACTACATGGGGGACTACTTTCCCGTCACAATCAAATAATGAATGTGTTTAGAAATAAATAATAAATTCAACCGCTCTAAACCGGACGTTAAAATTAAGTATAAATGCCGGTCTTTCAGACAGGTGGCTGCTTAATGCAGGTTGAAAGTCATACAGAAAGCTCCTAAAGGAGCTTTCTGTATGACTTTCACCCTGCATTAAGTAGCCACCTGCCTAAGATACCTAAATATTATTGTTCTTTATCAAAATTCCGGTTTAGATGGATTTTACTGTACATTAAAACCTTTCTAAATGGACCACTTTTAACTCAAGTGGTTGTTTAATCCTTTACTCCATGAATATTTATGAAAGAAATGACACCGTGAATATTAATTGAATTAATTTGATAACGAGACATTGACATGGGAAGTTTTGGCTATTGTAGAAACTTTGGACTCATATCTATGTTATTTCAATAGCAATCAGAGCAGACCTGATCTTGGTTTACTCTGTTTGCAAAAGCATAACAATACGCATTTATGGAGGAAAGGGTTTACAAGGGGCATAATTAACGTCAAACTCTCTTTCGTGACTTTCTGGAGTACCTTTGTTTAACAGATCCCAATGATGTTTGCTCACAATTTGGTATTTTAAAGAGAATCTGCTGCATTTATCCCTTAACCCTTTTAATGTCAAGGGCGTTGCTAGCGATACGCACGTGAGTAACATCAGTCTGAAAAGTGAAAACAATATTATGGTCTAAATGAACAAAAGTTGAAGACTAGCGGGGTTAGACTTTGATAGACGTTCTGTCATGCCATATAAGCTTTTACCAATTCCCACACATTGACGCCTTTATGAAACCATTGTGATGAATAGAGCATTTGCTCTCATAGGAGCAAATGCTCTATTTATCACAATGGCTTTAAAACTACACAATTCTAAATTTTCCCGGGAAAACATGACCCCGGACCTCTTACATTCGGATTCTGCTACGCTCCCGCATACTGTACAGTCTGGTATGTCTCTGATCTGCTGAATATATTACTGACATCCGGTTCGTTCAAGCTTTTGAGAAACTGCTGGCCGTGTGTCGTCAGATATTATTTTATGGACACTATTTAAAAGACCATATCGTGCAAAGACGTATTATTGACATATTTCACTGGGACTAGATCGAAAAAACTATACATGTAGTTCTTTTTATAACACATATTACATTAATACACCGGTATTCATGTAATAGGTGTTATAAATAGAAATATAGTCGTTTTCGATTTAGTGCCAGTGATACCGTATATTTCTCTCTTACAGAGTCATAGAAAATTGTAAACAAAAATCAAATCAGATATGCATTTGAAAATCGAACAACATGTTACGGACAAAATGGGATATTTTTCAGTAACAAAATTTTTCTACAGGTTCAAATTACTATGTCTAGTCACATTAATGTTCCCAAGGATTCGTGAAACAATTAATGGTACGTTATAACTCTTCTTAATCTTTTCGTATTTGCAATATCATTTGAAACACTTTTTGAGCATATGAATTGTGTTACCATTGTAGTTTATGTTTCTATTGCTTTAAATTAATTCATTCGCTGCCAATGTCGCATATGGGATTACCTAAGCAGTCAGTTTGGATCCAGATGAGACGCCGAGTTACTCGGCGTCTCATCTGGATCCAAACTGTATGTTACTGTGGTGCAGATTTTAAAGGATATGGGGAATTTAAACAAAGGATAATTGAAGCAGACGACAAATTTTGCAGACGAAAATATTTGGCAGCAAAAGACTTAATTCATGTACATGTATAGGTGAATATGTATAGGTGTGAGTGTGGCGGGGTGTAAGTGATAGCTGAAATAATATTAACTGGGTATTTATTTGCAAAACTGTTGTACAAAATGTAGTTACATTAAGTAATCTTTATAAGTATTTACAAAACAAATGTCATTGTAAAATTGGCATAAATAAATTTATTTTATTTCTGTTTGAAAAACTAACGAAATCAGAGTTTCAAATAGTTTTGCTCCTGATGAGTCGTCGAGTTATTCGGCGTCTCATCTGGATCCAAACTGTTTGCAAATGTCATCACAAGTGTTGCACTCAGCTTTTTGATATGAGGTCAGTTGTATTGTCGCGAGTGTGTTAATTCCGTTCTCATTCATGATACACGTTAATGTGTAAGCCACAAAGATATCTCTCTAAACAGGACTTAAATTAAATTTAGTATCAGTATAGATCTTTAAATAATCTTTCAATAATCCTTTACTCCATGACTATTCAGGCAAGTAATAATGACATCTTGATTATCAATTAACCCTTCGCTTGCTACTCACGTCAATATACCTACCTGTAAATAGTGAAGACCCAGATGAGACGGCTCCTGCAGGAGCTGTCTCATCAGGGTCTGCACTACTTACAAGTTGATTGTGCAACCAGTGCACTCCACAGCAGTGATTGCACAGCGACATTCTTGTACACAGTAAAGATATATGTAATTATACAACAGGGCATAGGTAAAGAAGAAGAAATGTATTTTAAAATTCAGCAAGCGGTTAAAGGAGTTTTATGATGGCACTATGAAAGAAAGGAATTTGTATTATGATAGATGCTGTAGAATCAGCTCTACATAATATCAAAGGCAAACAGGGCAGACCCTGTTCATGCGGCTCCTACAGGAGTCGCCTGATCTGGTACTATTCTGTTTGCATAGGCGTAAAAAGTATATCTATGGAGTAAGGGTTAAGACATGTGATAGTTTAATGAAGGGAGAAAGTCATGCAGAAAGCTCCCAAAGAAGCTTTCTGTCTGACTTTCACAATGCATTGACTAACTCTTTCGCTGCCAATGTCGCATCTGTGATTACCTGTGCAAACTGTTTGGATCAAAAACTGTTTCTTGAAACAAAAATGAATAAAAATGAAAATGGGAAATTGTAGCAGACAACAAAATTTACAAACGACAAAATTTGTCAGCGAAAGGGTTAAGCAGTCAGCTACCTAATGAAATCTAAATTCTTCTTCACTAAAGTCCGGTTTAGAGGGGTTTTACCGTATTTGTGGCAATCCGTCCTAATCGCAATAGTTATCAAGTACAAGTATTCTTTTATGTACTTGGATATACATGTATGTAATCCTTTACGCAAAGAGGTATATATTGGTGAATTAAAAAATTGAAATAAAACTCGTATTTGAGTTGCTTTTTACCTTTCCACTCAACATAATGTCAGGACGGGCCAGAATGTGGACAAAAAGACAAATATTTTATCTACAGTATTTTTTTTAATTTTCTTCTAGATCTATTATCATGTTTCCACATTAGATATTTATTAAACTTAATTTGAATATAGATTTATAGATCTATTTATTTACATTTAATTATAGATCTAGATCTATACAATCCATTTATTTAATCAGTAGATCTACCTTTCCACAAGAATTCATAATGATGAACGACTTTCAAAGTCTAATAGATCTATTTGTTAGTAGATCTAGTTTTAAAAATTCGAGAGCACTTTCAAATGCATTGCATGCAATATCGTACACAACGAACTATTAAATATTTAAAATTCGCCCGATTTACTCGGAAGGCGCGGGCCGAAGAATAATTTGAAATCTCCGGTAGCCTAAGCAAATCAGAGTGACAGTATTTATTAGCCAATCAGAGACGAGATAACAAATAATTTCACTTCCGCTTCATTCTGTCGATTGGAAGTTGTGTTTGTTCAGTGATACAAAATCATGTCTTTTAACAAATTCAGAGACAATAATGACGAATAACAGGTATAGATCGATTGTGCAACTTGTATGTGAAAGGATCATATAGGCCGTAGACATTGTCATGCGGGATTAAAGAAATACAAGGTAAAAATGCATGAAGTTGACTTGTTGGCAAACTCGGTTTTCGTGCATGCAGCAGACGACATCATAACACTAATATCAATTTCTTATATCTACACAAAACTCGGCCATGATCAAAGAAAATATATGTGTATTGACAAAGGCACAGTAGGATTGAAAAGAAAGATCTTTTACAATAAAACTAGCATGGTTTCACCGTCTATCGAACCTCTTAACCTTTGACCAGGAACAGAAAACGTTTACTGTGAATATTGAAGAAAAAAATAAACCAGCAGTTAAAAATAATCTTTTATTCATACCTTGAAATAATTAAGTAATTTTATTCTCATCTATTAATCCCCAAACAATCCAGTGTTCCCCACCACCCACATAAAAACAAAAATGGCTGCCAGAAAAATATCACCTTCTTATCGAACCTTTATTTTAGAAGCTGTTTACTGTAACATAATACTCATAATCACGTGATTTCATCATGGGCACGCGACCTTTGCATAAGCTGAAGGGGTCAGAGCTGTCAAACATTTTCAATGTGGTACACTTTTCAATTTATGTTGATATTTTATAACGTATTAAGAGTTTTTTCATGTTTAGCATAGTTGAAGGAAAAATAAACTGCATTGATCTGTTTTTGACATATATTTCGTTTGTAAAGCTACGAGGCGTTTTTACAGACAAAGCAACGATACTCATGATTTTTATGACGCAGTATGCACTTGTACATGCGTAAAAACACCTAAAAATGAAAGGTTCGATAAACAGGTGAGGTTCGATTGAAGGTGAGTCTACGATACTCTATAGCGACCACTTGAATAGACACTCAGTGCGTTTTTAAGAGAAAGTGGTTGCTGAATACAGAAAGCTCCCGTGAGAGCTTTTTGCATAAATATCGCGCTCTATTTACCCTTTGAATGCAAACAGTGTACATCCAGATCAGAGGTCTCATAGAGGAGCCCTCTGATCAGGATCTGCACTGTTTGTCATTCAAAATCATCTAACAAGTTTAAGCCTTTCATACTGAGTGTACTCTATAGTTAAGTACTGATGGGCTATTCCACTTTGACAATTCAGCGTTGAAATGGTTCAGCTATCACCTGTCTGTAAACCATATAGAATATGACCTGTGCCCAAGGTTATAAAACATATATGAGTCTGCGATCAAGTATGGGGAATGCTGTCAGTAAATACATTGTTTAATTTGAATTAAAACGTTGTGGAAATTGTAAAGTCAAGGCATGGAATTAAAATAAATCTGGGTTCATTTTGAAATTTGAATGTTATCGTGATTAAAAAAACAAAAACAAATAAGAAAACACGTATCAAACAAAAAAAATAATACCGAACAAATATGAATGAGCAAACATACATATCAAGCAAGAACTATACAGAGCAAGGATTCGCATGTATTGCACCACTACGTGACAAAATAACAGACAGACTACCCACAGGGGGCCATTTCGTGGGTCTAGCTGGTATAAAAAGTAAAAAAAAAATGATTGGGTCGATTTAGTGTTTTAATTGTATATAATATAACACTAAATCGACCCAATCATTTTTTTTTACTTTTTAGACCATGCAGCTAGACCCACGAAATGGCCCCCTGTGAGACTGCCGACTGAAACCAACGAAAATGCAGATGTACAGCTTCAGTCTGCCTTTACCACCCCTAACCCGATCCAGACTGACTACCAGAATTGCACCAGACACCCGGACATACAAAACAGCACTTTTGGGATCTGTGGTATTGGCATGTTACTAGCAGGATTGAAGCCAGATAAAGTTTCCGGCCCAGACGCAATAAAGCATGTGGTCTTGAAGACCCTGCACCATGTCATTGCTCCAATTGTACAGGCCATCTTCCAGAAAAGCTATGCCAGTCACCAGTCACTGCAGTGGTGTAGTACCGGGTGATTGGAACAGGTAAATTGTGGTCACTAAAAGGGAGATAATTACTACCAATCGGCAGTACATCTAGAAAATCTACACATTTCAGTTAGTTCCCTTAATGCAATGTATACCATATGGCTATAAAAGCTCGAATAATTTGATCTGGACCCTGACCTATATGCAGAATACATAATGAGAGAGATGACGCTGAATAAATAAAACTCTGCCGGAATAGCTATAAATCGTGAAGTCTATTCTCGCTGAAATAATGGGAGAGCAATAACCCGTGCATATGTAAACCATACAATCACGAGTGTGCTTACCGGGACACGTGCCGAGGATAAATCCGTGCAATGCTGATGATAAAAATAAAAATGTTACGAATTTTGATTTATGCAAATTGAGCAGGTCAGGGTCCAGGTCAAATTGTTCGAGCTATAATTAACATTTAGCATGCTATGGGCGGATGGGTGAATACCTATGCAAACAGATTGGATCCAGATGACACGCCGAGTAACACCCTGATTGCATTTTGGTAGACAAATTGAGTATAGCTTGCATTTTGAAAATTTAGTGAAAAATTCTGTAAAAATAATTTGCTCAGCAGGCTAAAGGTTAAAACAAACTTTATCTTTTCTTGTTGACCTACATTCGACGCGTTTCAAAAATACCTAAACTTTACAAAACTCATTTGTGTATATGCTGAAAAGTAGTATATCGCAAGAAAACCTATATCCAATGAACGTTGAAAATGACAAAACATACATGTGTTTGATATCGACGATCCCGATTTTAGTCCCCGATGTTTCAGTTTTATTCGGGTTGGGTTTTAATTTCGTATCTGTTCGCGCTATTCGCATCTCTCCGACCACTTCCGAGAGAAGCTGCAATGTAAACAATGGAGGGACCGGGTGATCATCAACAAAAGGCAGACAATTGAACGAATAAGGCCGATAAAACTTTGTAGAACAAAAATTATAAGTATTGATGAAATCGGTTTATTTTGTGTGAGAGAGGCATTTTTCGATATAAGTTCAAATTGAAAATCTTCATAGTAATGATTGAGCATAACAAATACCAAGTTTTATGATATAATTGAAAATATGCGTGCATTGTAGGGACTTCCCCTTTAACACGTAATCTGTAAAAGATCCATGTAAGAAATAATGGTTTATAGGATAAAACTCGATGGTTTACGGGTCTCTTTTTGAAGTAAGTAATCATATGCACGGACCGCACGGGCTGCACGAGCCTTAATCAACAATTGTTTGAGACTGCTGTAAAAGATGTCTCCTCAGATTTAGATCTAGATGAAGTTTCCAATTCAATCAAGTTTTGGGAAACTATTGACCAAGTGTCAAACAGCTTGGATCCTGATGAGACGCCGAGTAAATGCTAACCAGGCCGTGGATAGCGGAGAAATTGATAAAGGCATTTATTCATATGATATCTCTGTATCCTGCCAACCCCTCTTGCGAGTAACTACAACTTACTGGCAGGGCTGCGCAAAGGATTGTGAGTTAAAGATAAGAAACCCGACATTCAGGACAGTGTCGGGTCAAGTGGTATTCGAATACGATAATTTAAACCTTTACTCCATAAATACGCATTTCTACGCCTTTGCAAACAGAGAAGTCCCAGATCAGACGGCTCCTTCCTTACTTTTCTTAACCCATTCCTACTTAGGCTATTTTTAGACCTAACCTCTTTCATTAAATCTACCAAAAAGGAACATTTACTAGAGAAAAGGAAATTTTCAGAATTGTGTAGTTTTGAAACCATTGTGATAAATAGAGCATTTGCTCCTTTGGAAAATTTACAAAACTGAACGAAGGTTAAGTTACTTGTCAGTTTCCGTAATATTTTGAACTTGAATTCACCCTTTCCCTGTTCTATGTTTACTCCAAATTCCAATACCAAGGCCTACTGAACATTCGTGAACAAACAATTTATAATGGAATATGGAAGGTGGAACATATTAGATATTTTAGAAAGTAGATAAACAAATCTATCAAATTCCATAAGAAAACAGAAACAGAGCAGATCCTGATCAGACTAAATGCGTGAAAATGCGTTTATATGAAGCAAAGTGTTTAATAAAAACTACAAACAGGCAAAATATTAAAATATTGTCCAGTGAGTTTAAAGCCGACATTTTATACAGACATAGCTTCCAAAACAGAATTGGGTTTACTCATCATGAACATTTCTACATGATATTTAAGCCAAATGATGACGTTTGAATGGGGACTTTTAAATACCCCCACCGATCCCTGGGACTGTGTGGGGTTTCCCCTCTAGATTGCCATTTGCCAGCTCACTAAAATCGGTCCTCAGTAATAGAATAGACATGAGTTATTTAGTTAACTGTTTATTACTAATTAAGTTCTGAAATATTATTACTGCATATAAATAAACTGGAAAGGACGAGA
The DNA here is from genome assembly GCA_963576725.1 of Azorinus chamasolen. Lineage (NCBI taxonomy): Eukaryota > Metazoa > Mollusca > Bivalvia > Cardiida > Solecurtidae > Azorinus > Azorinus chamasolen. The sequence continues at coordinate 75,608,715 of OY755243.1, forward strand.
AGTGAAAACAAAATAATGTAAACATTTGGGAAAGCATGAATATTATACAAATAAGATGAAGTCCAGCCGCCTAAACAAACAAATAGTAACGAAAAATTCATGCCGACATCCAAGAAAGAAGTAAAATGACATTTGCAACAACCGCTAACTATCTTAACCATTTACTCCATGAATATTCATGTAAGAAATAATGAAATCATGGATATTAATTAATTAGATTAATTGTTATAATAGCACATGGACACAGGCATTCTTGGCGATGGCAGAAACTGTAGAATCATATCTATATTATATCATAAGCAAGCAGAGCATATTCTGATCAAACGGCCCCTATCTGATCTGGGTCTATTCTGTTTACAGAGTGTCAAATACGTCTCTATCGGATTAAGGGGTCAATACAAGTCTTACCTTGCGATTGATATGTAATTAACCCTTTATTCCATAAATGCGCCTTTCTACATCTTTGCAAACAGAGTAGATCCAGATCATACGGCTCCTACAGGAGCCATCTGATCTGGATCTGCTTTGTTTGCTTTTTAAATAATATAAATATGACGCTACAATTTCTACCATGGCATGACATTCCCGTGTCCATATGGTATTACAAAAATTAATCTAATAAATATTCCTGATGTCATTATTTCTAATATAAATATTCATGGAATAAAGGGTTAATCCTTTACTCCGTGAATATTTATGTAAGAAATAATGATACAGTATAACCTGGGTTATCCGACACCTCCCTTTACCGACAACCTGATCTATCCGACAAATTCCTTCGGTCCCAAGGGATGTCGGATAAACCATGTTATATTGTATAATTATTACTTACATATATTTATAATGTTATATGAACACATGGTTTCTTGGTCATGGCACACACTGTATATTATTCATAATCAAACAGCAAATGCTGCATGATCGTAGGAGTTGTAGATCTGTCTGGGTCTACTCTGCTTGCCAATGTATTAAAAAGGTGTATCTCTGGAGTAAAGGGTTATGTGGAAATATCTAAACGCGCACTAGTGCGTGCGTGCGTGTCCAAGAACAGACACGTCTATCACGACGACATAGATAAATCATACATAGATTAACCCTTTTACTGCAGTGAAAAAAATGATGTCGTTTAACCCATTCCCTCATATTGACGACTTTTGACGACTTTGTAAAAGCAAATGCTCTATTTATCACAATGGTTTCAAACTGCAAAATTCTAAAAGTGTTCCTTTTCTCTAGTTAATGCCCCTTTTCGGTAGATTTATTCAAAGAGGTTGGGTCTAAAATAGCCTATGAGGTAATGGGTTAAACTACAGTTAGAGTAGTTCTTATATACTTCCGAATCGTTTAACCCTTTAGTCCATGAATATTCATGAAAGAAATGATGACATCACGAATATTCGCATATTAACAAATGAAATATTTGCCAAAGCAAAAGCTATCAGAATCAGATCTATATCATATTATAAGCAAACAGAGGAGACCCAGATCAGCCGTCTGATCTGGGTATACTCTATTTGCAAAGGCGTATTTATGGAGTAATGGGTTGAAAACGACCGAATTTCAAGAGAGGCCCCAAATTGCTTGGCTGTTTGAATAAGCAAGCCCCGTCACGTTTAGCAGGTTCATGGTTATCCCTTACTGTGCAGGGCACGAGTCACCAATGTCCTTTGCAAACAGTGTAGACCCAGATGAGAGGGCTCCTAAAGGAGCCCTTTCATCAGGGTCTACACTATTTGTCGTGTTACACTTTTAGTAGAAAAATCCCTAAATATTCCTCATAAGCTTGACCTGTTTGATTTTTTGAAATAGTTCGTTTGAAAATTCAGCGTTGTAAGGGTTAACAAACCTACCTGCAATACTGGATTTACTAAAGACATTTGATAAAGGGGGTTTTATTCCTATGACCAGTGTGTGTAATCGTCTCCGATCTATATTGACCAATACTCTATATTAAAATATCTGACGGGTTGTACTTATCGATTTATAACCCTTTCATTGTCAGCATTGTCGTCTGCTGGACACATTTTTGTCTGCTTCGAGTTTTAGAGTAAGCTTTCTTCAAAGTCTTTTCAGCAGGTAAACAGGGTATCAAATTAGTAGAATCCTGATGAGACGCCGAGTTACTTGGCGTCTCACCAAAACTGTTGGCATGTGATATCACAGACCCGTCTTCATAGCAGTACAGGCGTTAAGTGTATATAATCTCGACCGTTTCACAATCACGTCAATGTTTAAGTGTTAGACAGTGCGCACACGTAGACCATTATAAATTATCTCAGCGTTCAGTTTAGTTTCTTGTTTTGATAACACTAAGAGTCACCATGCCTCCTAAGAAGCCTACTGTCACAAAACCAGCGGCCAAGGGAACCACAGCAATAAAAACACCCTCAAAAGGCGCCACAAAAGGAGGAGCAACTGGAGCCACAAAAGGAGGAGCAGCGGGGACAGGGGCCAGCAAAGGAGGAGCAACGGGAGGAAAGACAGAGGAGAAAAAAGCAGAAGGTAAGATCTTACCAATCTTATACATGTAACTCTCTCTCTCTCTCTCTCTCTCCTCTCTCTCTCTCTCTCTCTCTCTCTCTCTCTCTCTCTCTCTCTCTCTCTCTCTCTCTCGCGCTCGCTCGCTCGCTAGATCGCACTCACTCGCTCTCTCTCACACACATAACACCCACGAAGTACACGCGTCATACGCACATGCGCATACACTGTTTTTTTTTTTTTTATTAAAGTAGAGGATATTCATTCATTTTTAACTGAACACTTCACTTAACAATGGACCCTCCATGCTTATAAACCAATTTTAACCCGTTACACTATATATGCGCATGTTACGCCTTCGTCTTTGCAAACAGAAGAGACCCAGAGAGAGAGGTGACACCACGACTGGACACGCCGCACCTATACACCATATGTCAGGCTGATTAGGGTACACACACGCACACCAATTACACCATATATATGCATGTCACGCCTTCGTCTTTGCAAACAGAAGAGACCCACAGAGAGAGGTGACACCACGACTGGACACGCCGCACCTATACACCATATGTCAGGCTGATTAGGGTACACACACGCACACCAATTACACCATATATATGCATGTCACGCCTTCGCCTTTGCAAACAGAAGAGACCCAGCTCGGTGAGGGAAAGAGAGGAGAGATGGTGGTGCGTGGTCACAGCCCCGGCTCAAGAAATTCTAGAATACATGTATACGAAATTTCAGCTTTGTCACAAATCGCCCCGAAACTTTATTTTTCGGCTCCAAATGTAACAAAACGCCAATTTTGGGACATTTAAATTAACTTATTTTAGACATATTTCATGAAACGGGTTCTTGTGTGTGTGTGATGGGGCGGTGCTGGGCGTACAACACGACTGGACACGCCGCACATATTCACCATATGTTACGCTGATTTGGGCCAGCATTAATTTAAACATTAATTTTCTTTCCATCTTCAGCGAAACCCATAAAGAAAATTCTGGTGCCTGAAGAGATTGGACTGAAGGGGATCGCGGAAGTGATGAACCAAGCCGGAGAAGGTGTGGGAAAGAAATTCAAAGAATCAAACAGGTACCGACTGTTATTTTATCGGCCTTTAAAACAAGTAGCAGCTCAATGCATAAGCAGCCATATGCCTAAATTATCTCAATTTTTCTTTACTAAAAATCCGAGTGAGCTAGGTTTAACTGCACAACGTTACAATAACCAGTGTTGCCATTTTAACTCTTTTGGTGCAAAACTGCTTTAACACTTCTCGTGCTTGTATTGTCGTCTGCTTTAACACTTCTCGTGCAAGTATTGTCGTCTGCTTTAACAGTTCTCGTGCTAGCATTGTCGTCTTGTTTAACATTTCTCGTGCTAGCATTGCCGTCTGCTTTAACACTTCTCGTGCCAGCATTGCCGTCTGCTTTAAGACTTCTCATGCTAGCATTGCCGTCTGCTTTAAGACTTCTCGTGCTAGCATTGCCGTCTGGTTTAACACTTCTCGTGCCAGCATTGCCGTCTGGTTTAACACTTCTCGTGCTAGCATTGCCGTCTGCTTTAACACATCTCGTGTTAGCACTGTCGTCTGCTGGGCCTATTTTCGTCTGATTCGAGTTTTAGAGTGGGCGTCCATTTAATTATATAGCAATGTAAGGGGTTAGGTGTTGAGGACGCTGCTGCAAATCTTTTTCAAGTCTGTAATCTGTACTCTATCTTTAACTCTATCAACCCGGAAATATCATAGTGGAAATAACCCATTCCCTCATAACCTATTTTTAGACCCAACCTCTTTGCATAAATTGAGAAGGCGAATATTTTAGTTCTAGAATTGTGTAGTATTGAAACCATTGTGATAAGTAGGTCATTTTCTCTAGAGGAGCAAATGCTTTATTTATCACAATGGTTTCAAAAAAGTGACTTTTACAGAGACGTCAAAAGGCGTCAATACGAGGGAGTGGGTTGACTATAAAGTCTGCTCAGTATGAAATGCTTAAAATTGCTAAAGGATTTGGAATGAGAATCAGTGCTGACCCTGATCAGAGGGTTCCTCTAGGGGCCCTCTAATATGAGTCTACACTGTTTGCAGTTGACAGGGCATGCGAGTTCCTGGTGGAATGGGTTAACCCGCGACCTTACTACTATTTGAAAATAGACATGATTCAGATGAGACGCCGAGCAGCTCAGCATCTCATCAGGATCCATGCTTATGAAACCTTTTTAGTTGAGTCTGGGATCGTTCTCAAATTTTTGATTGGTCAGATTTGAACCAAGCCTATAAAGCTTTTTAGTTGAGTCTGGGTTCGTTCTCAAGATTTTGATTGGTCAGATTTGAGCAAAAGGCTCAAATCTGACCAATCAAAAACTTGAGAACGAACTCAGACTCAACTAAGAAGTTTTATAAGCATGGATACTGGATCCAAACTGTTTGACACTTAGTCAGTCGTTTTCTCAAAAGTGTAACTGAATCGGAAATAAACAAACATGGCTCCACATCTAGCTACAGATAAAGGTTCCTAACCAAATACTAAAATCGTCATTTCTCCTCCAAACCCTATATTGTGACCTCTATTCTAACTAGACTGTCGCAGGACAGCAAAGCAGCTCGCCTATTGTAGACATTGTCTACAAAGATGAAGTCCAAAATATTTTTTTATTTTAACTGAACTACATCAATGTTAAACCTACTGGCAAACTCTATTCCAAATACCAGCTACCTATGGCAAGTATTTCATGTTGTATTAGTGCATCTTAACACTTACCCCAAAACTTTAACCTTGAGATTTCAGCCCAAAAAGCTAAGTCTAAAACAGGTAAAATTTGGACTAAAATTCAATTTTATTTTAAATTTTAACTACACTACATCAATGTTCAACACACAAGATACCTTCATTCCAAATATCAGCTTTCTAGAGCAAATATTTCATGTAGTATTAGTGCATTTCAACACTTACCCCAAAACTTTAACCTTCCTATTTCAGCCCAAAAAGCTAAGTCCAAAACAGGTGCAATTTTGACTAAAATTCAGTTTTATTTTAAATTTCAACTACGCTACATCAATTATTAAGTGGGGGGTGGGGGGTGGGGGGCGTAGAAAATATTTTGGAGGTGTGTGTGTGTGGGGGGGGGGGGGGGGGGGGAGGGGGGGCGTAGCTTTTTATGTTTGATGACATAAATAAATAATGTGTTTGTAATACATGTTGTGAAAAAGAGCTTAATTGGGCGAGGGAATAAAACACTCCTACTGAATCACTATTTTATTGATTTTTATGGGAGCGTTCTGTTTTACTTTCACCTTGCTTTAAGCAGCCACCTGCTCTGAATACCAACTTATTAACACAATTCAGTGGTCGTTATAGCTTATTTAGCAGGATGAAAGATGCCTGCATTGCATGTACTGCGTTTTCACGCATTTGCAAACAGAGTAGACCCTGATCAGACGGCTCTCTGATCAAGGTCTGCCCTGTTTTCTTATATTATAGATATATGTCTAATAGTTTCTGTAATAAAACATAACCAGTGTCTAAGCATATGACGAAGGAAAGGGTTAAGACAGTTTTACTGTTTTTGCAATGTGTGCTTCTGATCTATTTAGCGCGATAATTCAGTGGTCGTTATAGAGATGTTTTACTGAATATAGATCTAAAATATTACTACAAAAATTGTTTTGTCAATTTTAAGGGGGGGGGGGGGGGGGCGTACGCCGCCTCCGCCCCTCTAAATCCGCGCCTGTTTAAAGCATGATAAGGGCGAAGAAGAACACTTTTACGTACCAGACACCAACAAGTGTCGAAATTTCACTAGGTATACTATAAAGTGCTTGTAAGTAAATGTGTTACTTTTAGTAGGTCTATCAAAATGCAAGGATGCATTATAAATTAATGAAGACCGTCTGCATTGTACGATGTCCTTCATCTTTTAAGAGCTTTGTGAGGTAACGAGGTGTACCGAATTTTAGACATCTGGTTCCGAAGTTTTGAAACTTTTAGCGCGAGTCTCGAATTCATTTTCAGGCATCTGACCAATCAGATATTTGAGAACAAACTCAGACTCAGAAATGTTTTAACACGGAGTCAGGTTTATGATTTACAGTAAAATTTCCCTACAGCAACACTCAAACTAATTCCAGGTCTGTTTTTAGACAGGTAATAGTTTATTTAGTAGGATGAAAGATACCTGCATTGCACACATGTACATTGTACTGCGTTTTTGACGCATTTGCGAATAGAGTAGACCCTGATCAGACGGCTCTTATAGGAGCCGTCTGATCAGGGTCTGCTCTGTTTTCTTATATTATAGATATATGTCTGTAGTTTCTGTAATAAAACATAATCAGTGTCTAAACATATGACGGAGGAAAGGGTTAACCCTTCTCTTGCTGAATTTTAAAATACATTTCTCCTTCTTTACCCATGTCCTGTAGTATAATTACATAGATCTTCACTGTGTACAAGTATTTCGCTGTGCAATCACTGCTGTGGAGTGCACTGGTTGCACAATCAACTTGTAAATAGTGCAGACCCTGATGAGACAGCTCCTGCAGGAGCTGTCTCATCTGGGTCTGCACTATTTACAGGTAGGTATATTGACGTGAATAGCAAGCGAAGGGTTAAGACAGTTTTACTGTTTTTGCAATGTCTGCTTCTGATCTATTTAGCGCGATAATGTTAACGATGCAACATACCCATTGTAGTGACAGAAAGGTCAGACTGACGGGCCACTTTCTTCTTGGCAGTATAATCAATTGTTTTACGATGCTCTAAACTAATACTGAAAAAAGCTGCATAAGAAAGTATGTATGGGAACACGCAATGGAGCAATCTAACCATTTGAATGCCAATTTTTCAAAGCGGAATGGCCCATCATTGTTTAAGGATAGAGCCCATTCAGTATGAAAGGTTATTATGGAAAGGAATTTAAATGACAAACAATGCAGACCCTGATCAGTTAGCTCCTAGTGTATCAGTTAGCTCCATTCAGTAAGAAAGGTTATTATTATAGCAGAGCTATACAGATAAAGGTGCGTACCCAAATACTGAAATCGTCATTTCACCACCAAACCCTATACTATGACCACTCTTTAGAATCGTCACTTGAACGAGACGATTCTACAGAGTGGTCACAGTATAGGGGTTTTGGTGGAGAAATAAAGGAGCTCTTCTTGGAAATGTTTAAATTTACGCATCTTATCTTAGCTCTGTTTATATAGAGAGGGGGGGGGGATTTAAATGGCAAACACTGTAGACTCTGATCTGAGGGTTTCTCTGTGAGCTCTATGATCTGGATCCACAGTGTTTGCCGATGCATGTACTCTTGTTTCCTGTATTCAAATGGTTATGGAAAGACAGAAGAAACAGTTTACAGTTGAACTTCGATATATCGAACTCGGATAAGTCGAACTTCGGGATAACTCGAGCTAAACGTTCAGTTCTTCCAAAACTTTCAATACAGAATTGCTCCTAAATGTATTAAATACGCATTCCTAGAGACACGTGTGACAGCTTCATGCAGGTCTAAAGTAATGTTGAAAGCTCCTACAGGAGCTTTCAGCATTACTTTAGACCTGCATTAAGCTGTAAACATAAGAATTTGTCCAGGTCAGAATCAGATAACTCGAACTTCTGTTATCTCGAACTATTAATTATATGGTCCCTTGAAGTTCGAGATATCGAAGTTCAACTGTATTCACACCCCATGTCGTTTTCGTGAAGTGCCACATTAACACTGGTTGTTTTTCTTCTCTATTTTCAGATGGTTGTTCATGATTGACAGAAATGGCAATGTGGGTACTTTTGTAAAGTACAGAGATGTTAACATGGTCGTGGCTTCTCTGCAAACTGACCTGCAGCCCGAGCCCATGAGATTAGCTTTGATGGGGTCTTTACGGTAATGAAACTACATGTATTCTCGTGATATCAGCTGGTCCGTTTGGTACATAAAACACCGCGTGTGCTGCAATACTTTGATTGATTCATTTACTCAATATATGCGTTTTTCATCTTTGTAAACCAAGTCAGATGGCTTCTGTAGGGGCCATCTGGTCAGGAATTGCTCAGTTTTCATATCTGATTCTAATGCCGCTGACATGACCAACACTGTCTGTGTTTATATGCTATTATAATATAATGCATATAATTAGTATGCATGCTATCATCCTTTCTTACATGAATATTCATGGTGTAAATGGGTTAATGTTTCAGGTTCGGCAAGCCTAATGTTATCGACATCTCTGGTACCGACCAAGGTGGAATAATGGAGAAAATAAAAGAAAAATATGATGAGATCTACAAGGGCCTGTATGATGACATCATGGACAGAAGCATTCTTGAAGAAGACAAGTAAATATGCTATAGTCATATCCTAATTGTATTGTAGAATCCCCCTAAACCAGACGTTTAATTCAGTATACATATCGGTCTTGGAGACATGTGACAGCTTAATGCAGCATGAGTATTCTGCATGACTTTCACTCTGCATTAAGCAGCCGCCCGACTAAATTCTTCTCCGCTAGAATTCCTATTTAGAGTGGTTTTACTGTATACGAAAACCAACATGTAGGTTTTGCAAACAGTGCAGAACGAGATGGATCATCGCGTTAAAATTGGGCATCTGAAAAGATTCTACACTGTTCGTCACTCGTCAGATCTTGTTTTGCTCTGTCACAAACAATGTTTCGCTGGTATAGATACCACTTCGAATGACTGATCTGGTTACACGCTGTTGGATAAGCATAAATGTTGGTTTTTGTATAACGGTGATTTTGTGGTTGATTCATATTCTAACAGATGAATAGAAACCTCTTTGAAATGGCTACTGTAGTGAATGCAATTGGAAACTTTGAAAGCAGGCGACTTTATTCAGAACGAAATTAATGCAGATATATTTTCATGAAGCTAGCTTCTACAGGAACCATCTGATCTGGTTCTACTCTGTTTGCAATTGCGTCAACAGGTGTCTCTATAAGATAAAAGATTGAATTTAAAGGACTATATATAATACTTCCTTTGGTTTGTTAAGAGAGGTCCTAGAGTAGAAGCTACCTCTTCTTTATGTGAGTCTTTCACTGCCAAATTTAAAATTGGAGTTTGGAACTACTTTTACATTTAACAGTATACAAATATAAAGAACGGATACATACTAATATATGTTATGCTTTGGAAACCTCTGAAAATGGACTTAAATGCCGGAGCATTTTTTGGGCACCTTTTCAATTTAGAGGCCATTTTGTATTGGTATAATTGTTTTTTTTAACCTTATCAATTATTTACCATGTCATCTCTTAGGTACGGAAAGTTGTACGTGCCTGCCACCGACGAGGACATGTATAAGAACCCGTACGAATACAACGTGTCCAGCTTCCAGTTTATGATCTTGACCGACTTGGACCCGGCTTCTACCGCCATGGAGGACTTCTTTCCTGTTATAATCAACTAATTCCCCATGAATGTGTTCGGTATCCATGCTTATGAAACGTTTAGTTGAGTCTGAGTTCGTTCTCAAGTTTTTGATTCGTCAGATTTTAGCCTTTGGCTCAAATCTGACCAATCAAAAGCTTGAGAACTCAAATCTAACCAATCAAAAACTGAAGAACAAACTCAGATTCAACTAAAAAGCGTTATAAGCATGGACCCAGAATTAAATAATACAGTTAAACCGCTCTACCCCGGACGTTAAACTAAAATTAGTTTCATTGTCGATCTTTCAGACAGGCAACATCTTATTGCAGATCATACAGAAAGCTCCTAAACGAGTTTTTTGTATGAATTTCGCTCTGCATTAAGCATCCACCTGGCTAAAAATACCTAAATTGTTCTATAAATCAAAATTTGGGAGCAGAGGGATTTTGCTGTACAGTAAACCCTTTCTAAATTGATCAATACAAATGGCTGTTTGATGCGGGGCATTATTAACGTTAAAATATCTTCCATGACTTTCTAGATTACTTTTTTCCTGCATTTCTCTCACAGACCCCGATGATATTTGCTCCCAATTTGGTCCCTTGAAATATGTTCTACTGCATTGACCCCGTAGCCCTTTTATGCCATGGGTGCAGCTAGCGATATGCACTTATGCACGAGCGTAACATCCATCTGAAAGGTAAAAACATTAATATGGCCAACATGGAACAAAATTAGACTTTGATTAGACATTCTGTCTTGTCATATATTTTTTATTTTACCCATTCCCTCATATAGACGCCTTTTGACGACTCTGTAAAAGTCATATTTTTAAACTATTGTGATAATATAGAACAGTTGCTCCTATGGGAGCAAATGTTCTATTTATCACAATGGTTTCAAAACTACATGTACACAATTCTAAATTTTCCCGGGGAAGCATGCCCCCACGGACCCCAATAGCCACAGGTACATTACATTTGGATTCAGTTACGTTCTTACATAAGTGCTGTACTGTCTGTTGTGTCACTATTTATATATAATCTGCTGAATATGTTACTGACTTCCGGTTCGTTCAAGCTTTTGAGAAACTGCTGACTGGGTGTCGTCAGATCTTATTTTATGGAGACTGTCACCTACCCACTAAAAGATCGTATTTTCCTCTGACACTAGATCGAAAAAGACTATACGTGTAGTTCTATTTATAACACATATTGCATCTATACACTGGTTTGTTAATGTAATAGGTGTTATAAATAAAAATATAGTGGTTTTCGATCCAGTGCCTTTGGCATATTCTCTCTTACAGACTTCTTGAAAATTGTCAAGCATGTTACGAACAAAATGGAATGTTTCTCAGAGGCAAAGTTTCCTACAGATTCTCATTACAATGTCTAGTCACATTAATGTTCCCGAGGTTTCGTGAAACAAGTAATGGTACATTGTACCTCTCTAACCTAAGTTTCGTATTTGCAATATCATTTGAACACAGTTTTGAGCACATGAATTGTGTTACCATTGTAGTGATAAATTTATGTTTCTATTGCTTTAATTCATTCACTGCCAATGTCGTATATGGGATTACCTACGTAAACAGTTTAGATCCAGATGAGACGCCGAGTAACTCGGCGTCTCATCAGGATCCAAACTGTTTGTTACCGTGGTAATGTTTTGAAAGGAATGGGGTGTAAAACAAGGGAAAATTAGAGCGGGCGACAACTTTTGCAGACGACATTATTTGGCAGCGAAGGAGTTAATTTATGTATATGTGGTGATGTGTGTGTGTGTGTGTGTGTGTGGCGGAGTGCAAGTGATTGCTGAACTAATATATTCAAATGTTATAATTGTATTTTAATTTATTTTTAATTATTATTTACAAACTAATTGTCATTCTAAAAATTTCATAAATGAATTTCTGTTTGAAAAACGAACGCAATCAGAATTTCAAACATTTTTTATCCTGATGAGACGTCGAATTATTCGGGGTCTCATCTGGATCCTGGATCCAAACTGTTTACAAATGTCATCACTAGCGTTGCACTCAGCCTTTAATATGAGGTCAGTTGTATTGTCGCGAGTGTGTTAATTCCGTCCTCATTCATGATACACGTTAATGTGTAAGCCACAAAGATATCTCTCTAAACAGGACTTTAACATTATAATATCAATATCTAAAGATCTTTAACCCTTGACTCCATGAATACTCATGCAAATAATAATGACATTGGAAATATTAATTGAAATAATTACATGTATATAATGGCACTATGCAACAAAGGGATTTTTATTATGATAGATACTGTAAAATCAGAACTATATCTTATCGTAAGCAAAAGGACAGACCCTGATCAGGCGGCTCCTACAGGAGTCGCCTGATCTGGTTCTATTTTGCTTGCATAGGCGTAAAACATATCTACGGAGTAACGGGTTCAGACATATGGCAGTTTACTGAAGGCTGAACGTCATGCAGAAAGCTCCCAAAAAGAGCTTTCTTTCTGACTTTCACAATGCATTAAGCGGTCAGCTAGCTAAAAGATCTAAATTCTTCTTCACTAAAGTCCGGTTTAGAGGGGTTTTGCTGTACACTTGTATTTGTGGTAATCCGTCCTAATCGCAATATTTATCAAGTACAAGTATTCTTTACGTACTTGGATTTATAATCCTTTACACAAAGAAGTATATATTGGTGAATTAAAATTTTGAAATCTAACTAGCCTTTGTGTTGCGTTTTACCTTTCCACTAAACATAATATGAATTTCTTATATCTGGACAAAACTCGGTCATGATCAAAGAAAATATCTGTTTATTGACAATGGCACAGTAGGGTTGAAAAGAAATAATATATCTTTTGGATAGTTATTATGTACAATAAAGATACTCTTTAGATAGTTATTATGTACAATAAAGATACTCTCTCTATATAGCGACCACTTGAATAGAAACTCGATGGGTCTATAAGAGCTGGTGGTTGCTGAGTACAGAAAGCTCCCGTGAGAACTCTTTGCATAAATCTGGTACACGTATGCACTGTCATTTGCAAACAGTGTAGACCCAGACGAGAGTATTCCTAGATGAGCCCTCTGCTCAGGGTTTGCACTGTTTGTCATTCAAAATCAACTAGCACGTTTAACCCTGTCTATGTTTATTTCAAATTTCAATACCTACTGAATATTCGGGCGAATTATATTTGCGCACAAACCAAAAAATAATTGCATGTCAAAAGCGGACAAAAACCTCATCATTTGCGAACGAAAATATAAGGGTTCAGCATGTCAAAAGCGCACGACATTTTTGACGCTTTAATTGTTATCACTAACGTGGCCCAAGCAAACTTTATTTATTGTATTATATAAGTCCTTAGTATTGTGTGGCAAAGCTGAACAGAAGCAAGCTTAAGCAACTGAAGCAGGTTAATCTACCGCTAACATGTACTAACGCTATGACTTTACATGCACATACTTTTACATCAACACAGCCAAAGCCTGACCAAATCCAATCACTTTAGTGTCTTGGACTGGTTTATACACGCTACCTTTGAAATTATTATACTGTATATATATACTGTGACAGTTTAAACACGCTGTGACAGTTTAACCAAATTTTAACGATGTTTTAATGCATCCCACATATACAGTATCTTGCTAAAAATCCTACTTCCACCTCCCTGGGCAAGGGGCAACATTGTTAATATTTTACAGGTATGTGCGCATTTGATAGTAAAAACTTGGGCGCAAATGAAACCTTTTTTGTGCGCAAACGAAGGAAATAAAATCCGCAAATGATATGCCGATGTGCGCAAATGCAAATCTCGAATGTAACGAAACAGATATTTCAAGTTCCATTAGCAAATAGCAGACGGCTCCTATATGAGCCGTTTGATCTGGGTCTATTCTGTTTACAAATGCATAAAAACACGTTTATATGGAGGAACGGGTTAAGTCTTTCATACTGAGTGTACTCTATAGTTAAATACTAATGGGCTATTCTACTTTGACAATTCAGCGTTGAAAGGGTTCAGCTATCACCTGTCTGTAAGTTTTGTAAACCCTGAAATATCACCTGTGTCCAATGTTATAAAACATATGAGTCAGAGATCAGTCTCAGAATCTGACCAATCAGATGCTTGAGAATGATCCCAGACTCAAGCAAAATGTTTTATGACCTCGGGGACTGTTTTGAGTGGTTGTTGTAGAGGGCTTTACTGCATGCCATTTCTAGAAATAAAACGCTTAATACCTTCTGCCGTTTATCTACACGAAATTTTTTTGGTATTGGTAGAAACTGAAGAGTCAGGTCTATCATAATTGTATAAGCAAACAGAGCAGGCCCTGATCAGACGGCTCCTACAGGAGCCATCTAATCTGGGTCTTCTCTGTTTGCAAATACGTGAAAAGGCATTTATATGAAGGAAAATATTAAAACATAAAATAAAGGAACTTATGGCAAACAGCGGAAATCAGATACATAACGTACGATATATACAAATACCCTAATCAGACAGTATCTGAAGGAATTTCTGGCCTTGGTCTACTTTGTTTGTAAATGTGTGAATATGCGTCTGTATCAAGTAAAGGATTTAGATACAGAATGGAAACAAATATGTTTAAACTTGAACTAATGATCTCAGACTCAAGCACGTAGTACTTGCCGATACATATATACGTACTTTCAGTGTAGACATTTTAACCCACACACTCCCGCGATCCAATACATGGGACCAAGGCGATCACTGTAAACCAAGATCAGGGGACGCCTCTGATCAGGGTCTGCATTATTTGTTACAAGTACATGTATACAAATCAATGACATATATTGTCACCAGCATAGATGGTGTAAGGAAAAGAAGCTATTTGATTCAACGCGATTCCTGGTTGCATCACTGACGACTGGTTGTTTGGGCTTAAGCCATTGAGTACGGGACACTAGTGAATGCAATGTCATTTGCAAATAATGCAGACCCAGATGGTACCTCTGATCAGGTCTGCATTAGTTGTCATTCAAAAATGTCTCGCAAAGTTAAAATTTTCCTACTGTATGAATTATACAGATAAAACAATGATAGGCCATTCCACTTCGAAAATTCAGCATTCAAATGGTCAATATAGTGTCACTAAACTAGATTCTGCATATACAGTCCATCAAACCTTTATCTAATGAATATATTCATGAATATCCATTAACCCTTTCGCTGCCAAACTCTGTCGTCTGCTAAATTTGTCGTCTGCTACAAATTTTCATTTATTTTTTATTTTCTTCATTTTTGTTTCTAAAACATAGTAACAGTAACAAACAGTTTGGATCCTGATGAGACGCCGAGTTACTCGGCGTCTCATCTGGATCCAAACTGTTTCATAGGTAATCACAGATCCGGCATTGGCAGCGAAAGGGTTAAGTGAAAACAATATAATGGCCATATAACAGGAACTTTTTGACATTTCAGAAATTATAGAATATTCTCCCATATGCCTGATCAAACGGCTACTACAGTCCCAAGAGCGTTTGATCTGGGTCTACTCTGCTAAGTCTGCTTACAACGGTATGAAAAGTAAGTGGTTAAAAGTTTGATACAAGATTGGTGTTGACCCCCTATATATATGTAACAAGAATTTGTCGTGGAACAATGCAAATTTTGACGGGAAATAGGCTGTTACATGTATTTTCTTTAAAATTGTTGATTTTTACTTTAATTGTGCATCTATAGATATGAAAATAAGTATTCCGCTTTCCAGACGACCCGTGATTCTAAAGATAATTTGGCGGCTTACTTTTGAATTTAATCAATCAATTATATAACTGCAGCTTAATTTCAAAATGTATATAAAAATATTCATTTTTCATTGCGGTCAGCTGAGAGTCCGCAAAATCGCCCGCATTATTAACTCACTTTATTCAGTTTCACAGAGTTAACTCCCTTTTTATTTACACCGGAAGTTGAAAACACATGTATTTTATAAAATAAGTTAACAGCAGAAGAGAGAAATATGCCAAAAAAGTAAGACTACATAATTTATATATCTGACAAAATAAGTATTATGCAACTGTGACAAGTTGTGATAAATTTTGAGCTTATTTCCTTCATTGCAGAGCTCATTAGAGGGGGAACAAACTATACTCAATACAGTCATGACAGTGGAGAAATGCAGGGCTTATTCTGACCATTTTGGGAACATGACCCAATGAGAAAAAGGCATATATAGTAGACATATGAATACTTTTTTGCCTCTTTATTACATTTTAGTCTTTTGATTGGGGATTTTTTCCTTCAAATTGGGAAAAAAACCATACTTTTTGCCATTGAGAATATAGCCTTAAAACGGCTATAAAATTGACCGAAAAAAGCCCTGAAATGAAAAGAGCTATTCTTGAAAATGTTTTAAATTACACATCTTATCTGAACCTCTGCAAATGAACTACCACATGCTTCAGCCAACCTTGGATCACACGGAAAGCTACCATATGCTCTGTATGGGGGTCTGGACCGCTTCATGTGGTCTATATATCACAGGCTTTAGGCTCATGAAATATGTCTAAAATAAGTTAAAATGTCCCTAAATTGACTTCTTGTAACATTTGGGGCCGAAAAAATAAAGCTTGGGGCGTTTTGAGATAAAGCTGAAATTCCGTATGGCCTAGAGCAAATAAGGAATATTTTCACTGAAGCCAATGTTGTACATAATATAAATGAAACTACAGAGCACAGTAATATATAAATCCCCTGAGTTTACACTGATCCAATGCATGTTTCAAATTTCAGGCAAATCGGTTGTTTTGTTGTAAAGATATGAAAATTTGAAAACTCAGAATTTCTGAAAAAATAGCTGTTTTGGCGTGACATTCACTTTTTTAAAAAATGTTTTATAGAGATACAATTTTGTTATCAGTTCTTTTCATAATGTTAAATGTTTTAACAACAAAATGTACATAAATATTCAAATGTAAACCATTACAGGGATTTTTTTCCCTATATATAACTGGTACCGTAAAACGGACCCTGTCACAATTTGAAACGGACCTTCACAATTTACAAGCAGGGTCCGTCGGACCCATTCACAAAGCTGTTGAATTATTTCACAATCGGCCTTTTACTTTGTACTTACACCGATTTTTTTACCAATATTTACATCGCTATATTCCCCTTTGCAAAGTTTTGTATCTCAAACGGTTTCTCGGGATAAAGTCCAAGGTATTCGAATTTCGTATCGCTTTTCTTTGCACGTCTCGGACGCTTTTACAAGAATATGAATAAAACGTATGCGTCTCGATTCGCAAATTTATATTCGGCCGAAAATTCTTTCAAAGGGTGATTCAAATTGTAAAAATGTGCAGGCGATATATGCCTTCAAATTATTTTTGTATGGTTTGACATTAAAAAGCGTTCGGGAAAGTTACTGATACTACCCGGTATGTGGAATCAGTTTTTAAAATTCATTTCAAACCGCACGTGTTTTATACCGGCCTAAAACCGTTACTTCGACACTGTATGATTGACAATTATAGTTCCAAGATGAGAATATTTGCTTATTGTTTGTGTATTCCCCTTAAACAGCTAAATTTAACCACCTATCCAAATTTTCACAATTTTTGTAAAAACACAGATACTTTTTTCACAATTTTTGCCAAAACAACGCTTATTTTTCACAATTCAAGGGGTACCGGACCCATTCACAATCCCAGGAAAAAAATCGCTGCATTAAAATATTCATTAGACCCATTATATTTTTTTTCTATAATGTTTTGAAAAGTACCAAAATGAAGCCGAACACCCTCATCTACACCTTTTATAAGGATGTGTGCATTAATGAAAAAGAAGAAGGCTTAGAAGTATGAAATGTGGTATCTTTATTGGCAGACACAATGCACTTTTAGATTTTCATCTATGAATTTACATACGAAAACATGGCACAAAATGGCATGTTTCCTTTAAAGATGATTTTTTGTCCCAACCCTAACAGCTTAACAGTTAGCTTGATCATTTGTATGCAGCTTGTAATTGAAGTTAGCTTGGCAAGTCTAACCACTTTGATTATATTCCTTTACCCTCAATTTAGATACTTGTCTAAAAGGAATAGCTTTACTTCTAACCTTCTTTCTGCTATTGCATCATAAATTCTTGTCCCAACCCTAACGTTTTTGTCCCAACCCTAACGTTTTTTTTAACACTAGTCCACAACTATGAACATTGGTATTTAAGTATTCCAAAGGTTCATACGAAAGTACTTTCATTTCGAATTAACTTTAGTATAGACTTTATGTGTCAGTCTATTTTTTTTAGCAAATCTAATTATAGCTGTGAGTTCTTCAACTTCTTGGAATGGTGATGCCTTCAAGAGACATAATTTTTGTCCAGCTGATGGCACCGTTGTTCCTTTCATCATTCTTGTTACAACATTGTTTGGATTTAATGTAACTTGGATATTATTTCAGTAGTTTGGAGTTATAAAACCTCTTATTTTCAATTATTGGTTTACTATTTCTGTCAATGTCCCAACCCTAACGCAAAGGTAGGTAAGGGAAAATTCAAACAAATACAGAAATATTTAATGGCTGGTGTTGCAAAATAATATTGGAAATCAAACTACATTATCATTGCAACATTTGTTAATAATGTATGTGAGGAAATGTACTTGTGCTGAAGTAATTTTTTATGAGATATAATTATGATGAGGAAAAAATACAAGTAATGAAAGTACAAGTTTCTGAACAGTAATAATAACCCATCCTGGGACATTGAATTTCATCAGAAATTAAGAATAGCCAACTAAATTTAACAAAATGGTAGTGTTTTTGTATGTAGTTGAATAACATCAGCAATTTTATCTGAACCTTAGAAGTGTCCCAACCCTAACGGTTTTGAGGTTAAACATGTGTCAGCTTGTTTTATTGCAAAATGCAAATAAGTTTATATCATTATACATTTTTACTCTTCCTTCATTCACCAGTATCATGGAATAGGGTGTAAAATATTAGGAATGATGTTTTAAGCCTTTAGAAAAATCAAGTTTCCAATATTTAAGCCTCTCTCTAGACAAACAAGCCATATAATGAGTCTTGATTAAGTCCAATACAGTAATTTTTCATCGTTATATTTATAAAAAAAACCTTCCTTTAATCATATTAATACTTTCTGAGGATATTTAGGTACAAATAACAACTTACTCTTAACAACATGACATGAACATAAAGTCATATTATGTCCCAACCCTAACGGTTAGGTTTAACAGCTTACTTCAGATGTTGATATCTTTTTAGAAGTAAATGTAAAAGATATAAAATGTTACAAAACATCAATTTAGGGACATTTTAACTTATTTTAGACATATTTCATGAGCCTAACGCCTGTGGTCTATATATATATGTACTATAATAACAAGGGTTCCAACTAGCAGAACGGACATGAGCCATCTGATTTGGGTCTACTCAGTTTGCAAGGACATGAAAAAGCATAATATGAGGGAAAGGGTTAATGTATTTCAGACTTGGCTAATATCTGATTATATAGATAGTATTCTAGTTTCTGCCATAGCCAAAGATTCATGTGTCCATGTTCTCTTATAACAATTAATCTTAACTAATATTCATGATGTCGTTATTTCTTACATGAATATTCATTAAACTGAATCAACAAAAAGTAAATAAATTTGTTTTGTTTTTATCACAGGGGTAGAAGAGGTGGCAACAAGGAGGCTAATAGCAAGAGGAAGAATAGACAGTCAGGAGGGGTTGAGTATGCTTCTGATGATGAGAGACTGTATGGAGAGTTTGATGAGCCAGACCCCACTTCTAGAAGTTACATGTATGATGATGTAGACGAGTTCCATGCTGGAAGAGAGAAGGTACATACACGAGTAAATTTAGTATAAATAGGTTCCTGATCCAGAGGACCAGATAAGATCTGTTAACCCTTTCCCTGTTCTATGTTTATTTCAAATTTTAATACCTACTGAATATTCATGGCAAAATAATTATAATGAAATATGGAAGGTAGAATATTGTAGTCATTTTAGAAAGTAAAGAAACAGATCTATCAAAGTCCATAAGCAAACAGAGCAGACCCTGATCAGACGGCTCCTCTAGGAGCCGTCTGATCTGGGTCTACTCTGTTTCAAATGCGTGAAAACACGTTTCTATGAGGGAAAGGGTTAATTAAATCATTTTCATGAAAAGCTGATTTATTTCTCCACCAAATCCTGTGTTGTGACCTCTCTTTAGAATCATCTCGAAGAGATGATTCTAAAGAAATGTCATAACATAGGGTTTGGTTGAGAAATGATGAGTTTAGGATACATTTGATAATTATGGAAAAATTAGTATTTTAGAAAATGACTTAATTCATGCATCTTATTTGGACCTCTGTAGTATGTTATGGCTATCACATCCAAGCTCCGGATAAGATGCGTAAATTAAAATATTTTCAAGTATAATTTTTTTATTTCTCCACCAAGCCCTATGTTGTGACCACTCTTAAGAATTGTCTCGAAGAGACAATTCTTAAGAGTGGTCACAACATAGGGTTTGGTGGAGAAATGACGATTTTAGTATTTGAGTACGCACCGTTATCTGTAGCTTTGTATCACATGACAGAAGAAATTTGTACAGTATTTACCTTAAGCGTTAAGGATACTCAGTTAACCTGTTTGTAGAGCAGTGGAAGTCAAGTTGGCAACAGTAACCAATAGAGTAGCAAATATACTTGCAAATTCAATTAATCTGCCACACTTGTGGATGAATTTTTGTTTTGTGTATACAATGAACCCTTTCTTGACTGAACAGTCATATTAGTATCAGTGTCAGTCTTTAAGACAGATGGCATCCTTATGCAGGGTGAAAGTCATGCAGAAGCTCTTTTAGGAGTTTTTGCTTGACTTTTGCCCTGCATTAAGCAGCCATGTATGTAAAAAAATTCTTAAATTATTCTTTACTAAAAGTTTCATTAACCCATTCCCTCATAGGCTATTTTTATATCCAATCTCTTTGAATAAATCTACCGAAAAGGAGCAGTAACTAGAGGAAAGGAGAATTTTGTAATTCTGAAACCATTGTGGTAAATAGAGCATTTGCTCCTTAGGAGCAAATGCTCTATTTATCACAATGGTTTCAAAAAGTGACTTTTACAGAGGCGTAGAAAGGCGTATTTATGGAGGAAAGGGTTAATGGTGGTTTTTGTGTACTGCTGAAAAGAGATAAGAGCTGATAAAAAAGTAAATGTTAGAGATCAAAGATGTGTTACTCAATTTACTGTTAAGAATTCATTAGGTGATTCTCTTTTATACATTTATTAAATAGTCTAGTGTTGATTATATTTCAGATTTTGTTGGATGAAGGCTACAAGCAGTCCGAAGATGTGGACCAGTCAGATGAGGTACATATATGTCATGTTATGTTTGCTCTTGAGGATTTGTCACAGTTGTCAAAACTGTGGTAGTTAGTGTTATTGGAATAAGTCATAAAGGTTGTTCCAAATAGATTTTACTCTCTGAGCTCTGATCCTGCTGCAAATATTTTGTCTTGCCAAACACTTATAAGATGCAGTAAAACCCTCCTAAATGGGACATTAAATTAAGTATAAATATCGGTCTTGTAAACAGGTGGCTGCTTAACCCTTTCCTCCATAGGCTATTTTTAGACATAACCTCTTTGAACCAATCTACCGAAAAGGAGCATTTACTAGAGAAAAGGAAAAGTTTCGGATTGTGTAGTTTTTAAACCATTGTGATAAATAGAGCATTTGCTCCAATAGGAGCAAATGCTCTATTTATCACAATGGTTTCATTAATTGACTTTTACAGAGGCGTAGAAAGGTGTATTTATGGAGGAAAGCACCATGCATCAAGCAGCCACCTGCCTAAAAGTATCTAGTATTCTCTACTATATTCCCGTTTCTGGAATTCCAAGCTGATCTTCTCTCTTTGTAAAGGTGCTAAAAGTTGTCTATGAGGGAAAGGTTTACTTGTTTGTGATACACGTAGTTATTGCAATGTTCATGAATTTGCACAGCCATATTTACCCAGTCTTCCCTCACCATGAAATGTAAAGCTGAATAAGTCAATTGACTGCCACTTTGACCCTTTACTCAATGAATACTCGTGTAAGAAATAATGACATCATGAATATTCATTCATTGAATTTTAAAAAATGGCAATATAAACAAAATAATTTTTTACTGTGACAGAAACTATCAGATCTATATTACATCAAAAGCAAACAGAGCAGACACAGAACAGATGGCTCCTATATAAGCAATCTAATCTTGGTCTACTCTGGTTGCAAAGGCATAGAAAGACATAACTTCTGTAGAGGTGGTCTGATCAGGGTCTGCTCTGTTGACTTATGGCATTATATTGATCTGATTCTACAGCTTCTTCCATGGCCATATGTCATTATGAAAATTGAGTTTTTTTCTCACATGAATATTCATGGACTAAAGGGTTACAGATAATGTTTTAACTTTGTACTTTTTAGGAGATTCTTGGCCTTGACCCTGAAGACAGTGATGATGAAGAGATTAGTAATATCAAGGCACAGTTAAGAAGGATTAAGCGAGTGCATGGAAAGGAAGCCATAAACAGTGACCTAGAGGACCAGGAGGACGATGATGATGAGACAGGTAAACGATATCAGTTTAACCTATTACCTCATAGGCTATTTCTAGATAAAACCTCTTTGAATAAATATTTCGAAAAGGAGCATGAACTAGAAAAAAAGAAAATTATGGAAATGTGTAGTTTTGAAACCAATGTAGTTACGCCCTTATTGTGTTGAACCCTCGCATTGTGATAAATAGAGCATTTGCAATGGTTTCATGAGTTGACTTTAACAGAGGCGTCAAAAGGCATCAAAATGAGGGAATGAGTCAACCCTTTGACTGTTTAATATTCATGTAAGAAATAAAGGAATCATGAATATAAATGAGCCAAACTATTTTAAAGCAATAATTCAAAGGACTTTTTGACTGACAGAGAGTGTAGAATCAGATCTATATAATTCCATAAGCAAACAGAGCAGACCCTGATTTGACAGCTCTTACAGGAGCCATCTGATCTGGGTCTACTCTGTTTACAAATGTGTGAAATGCGTTTATATGAAGGAAAGGGTTAACTCTTCACACTATGGACCAATTTGTAATAACCTTTGTTAAAGTATAGATACAGATCATGAGACACACAGTGTCTCATTAGTGTCCAATCCCATTGATATTTTGACCGAGTTCGAAAAGAAAAATTACTTTTAAAGACCGCAGATGACACCATTCGGTGAATAAAATTACTTCATATTATAAAGATTAGTTTCGAAATGCTAAAACAGCACTCAGATATTGTAATATTTATTGGATAGTGAAATGGAGAAAAAGTTTTTACAAAAAGCTTGATTTGAGGTAAATTATAGCTTTTGAAATTTGAAAGAAACATAAGTTATAGGACACAATAGTAAGGCTGTATTGATCAGATCAGAAGTCCTGACATATTGCAGTAATTCAGGATTTTACAGATTGTGAGTTTAACCGTTTACCTTTGTAAACCGAGTAGATCCAGACTAGAGAGGCCCTGTTGGAGCTGTCTGTACAAGGTTTGCTCTAGACTATATTTCCCCCCTAGACTATATTTAGACCCAACCTCTTTGAATTAATCTACCGAAAAGCATTAACTATAGAAAAGGAGAATTTTAGAATTGTGTAGTTTTGAAACCATTGTGATACATAGAGCATTTGCTCCATAGGAGCAAATGCTCTATGTATCACAATGGTTTCAAAAAATGAGTTTTACAGAGGCGCAAAAGGTGTTAATAGGAGAGAATGGGTTATGAACAAAAGGTGTTAATAGGAGAGAATGGGTTATGAACAAAGGGTGTTATTAGGAGAGAATGGGTTATGATCTAATATAGATACAGAATATATACATGTAGATTGGATTCTACAGTTTCTGCTATGATCAGTAAGTCTTTTATTCAGTGGCTATTATAAAAATATTTTTAATGAATATTCATGAAGTCATTAATTATTTCATAAATATTCATGAGGTAATGGGTTCACTTACATAGATATTGCCTCATGCTAATAGACTCTCAGAATCAGGGGGTTCAGTGAAAAACTGTAACTACATTATTGTACAAGAATTTTCGAAATAATTGTCCATTGAACTTTCTTTGATGTCTGTGGAAATATGCAGTATGAGTGTGAAGCAGTTTGGATTCTGAGCAGACAGACACTCTCTCAATATCTCATATAGATCCAGACCGTTTGCACATGCCACAAAAACAGATATATCATTAGCATTCAGACTGAATTTACAGCAGTATTGCTTTAATTAACCCTTTCCTTCTATATTTAGACCACATTTCAATACTTACTGGATATTCATAGACAAAAAAGTTATAATGAAATTTGCTAGGTGGATCATTGTAGTCATTAGAAAACAGAGTGGACCTTGATCAGACAGCTCCTATATGAGCTGTCCGATCTTGGTCTACTCTGTTCACAAATGCGTGAACAGGCATTTATATGAAGGATAGGTTGATCCCTTGAATCATAAAATTCTATAATACTGAAATCTTTACATTTATTACCCAGGTTTACCGGACAGCAAAGCATGGGGAATTAAAAGAAAGAAGTACTATGGAGATGATGATGTTGGTAAGTAAAGTCAAGTACATCGAATCCGAGTTCGAGTCTGAGGTTATACTGAGTTCATTCTCAAGTATCTGAATGATCTCTTATGACCCTGAGGCCAGGACTATAGATTAAGAAAAAAGGCATATTTGGGATGTCTAGGACAAATATTTTCTACATTTTGAGCGAAGAATAAGAGGTTTTGGTCGATAGAGCACTTCTGATTTTTAGCCCTGCCTGTAGAGATAAACTGCAACAATCTCAAGCTATTGTGAATGCTTCATTTGTAGAAATGTAGATTTTTCTCTCCTTTTCATCTTGTCAAAGTTAAGGTATTGCAATAGTAACAGTAGGTATCAATGTGGGAATTTGGGTCATGGCCATTGTTGTCACTGTGCAAAACTTTTGATATTTTGATATTACAATGGCTGTTATCTGGGGTTGAACAATTACTGTATTATGCATGCAATAGACTGCATACCTTACTATTGTTGTTCTTAAATAATTATTTGTGTCAATCAGTTTGAATTCTCTTGAGACACAAAATTACTCTGCATCTGAGCTAGATTAAAGCCATTTATCACAGGTGTGCCCTAACACTGTTCAAAGTTAAACAAAATTTCAGTTTCAAGGTAAAGAAACATAGTGTATGTATAACTTGTTTTTGTTCAGCATATGATAATACAGTCAAACTTGCATGAGCGACCACGTGTATTAAGCGACCACTTGTCCTAAGCGACCACTTTCAGGTCCTCCCGTGAAGTTTTGCTCTATATTTAACTTGTACTAAGCGACCTTTGTCTAACGCGACCAGCGACCGCCAAATACCTGTCCCTGCGATAATTGCTCTGTTTTATTAAGCGACCAATTATATATTGTCGTTGTTGCATCATGACAAGCAATCGCATTCACACCTTTATACGGCTGACTGTTCGAGAAACTTACCTGTCTAGCCTAAATTTGACATGTTCTCGACACAAAACATGTACGTGTTACGCTCGGTAAACTCCGTTAGTCTCCGTGCTATTAACATTTCTTAGCGAGTAAGGTCGAACAATGTCCAAAGTTAAAGGTTCATTTAGCAAATGATTTCAAACAACCAAGTATATATTTCATAAAACAAGTTTGTTGACAGGATGTAATTGCCTCTGGGCCTGTCAAACCCCTAATCCGATTAAACCTGCTGTGTAAAACAATAAATATGGCTGTCACTGTTTTCAGAAAATGAAAGGTCGCATGTGGTGTCGCGTGTGATTTATTGGGGTTTTAAATTTCATTTGATTGGTCAAAGAGTGCACACCCTTTTCTGCATTAGCATATAACCTCCAACCCTACACTGAGTTATGGGTTTAGATTTCTAATGATGTTTGTTTTTCATAATTAAAGTGCAAACTTTGGTGGCTTTGACAGTGAAAAAATTCAGTACACACACATCTCAATTATACACACAATTAATTTGTAACAAAAGTTATGCAGTTAAGATTTTACTGGTTCCCTTGCTATTAGGGCATCATGCGCATGATACGAGCCGGTAATCAGCTGTGTGTATTACATTTATGGCGGCATGTATACGAGTTAATAGTTGTCAGTTTTTCACACGTAAGATTTGCATTACATAAGGGAAAAGGCCATTGGTTAGAGAGTATAATGAGCTTGGAAAGCATGTTTACAAGCAGCAGAGCAGAGTTTGAAAACAAACAAACCAAAATCAGTGATTTCTTTAAGTAATTTGTTTGAAAGAAGTGACTGATTTTTGGTTAATTTCATTCAGAAATAAGACAGGGAAAGTGTTAACGCCTTTATTTGGTTCCCAGCTGGAAGGAGCTGGGAGTCAATTCAGACATTTAAAATGCTAATTTGGTTAAAGGTAGAGAGACATATGCTGTACATATTTTTGATGAATAAACCAAATCAAACAATAAAATGGTATCTCTTTAATCTCAGAAATAACAAAAATGAAATATTTTTATGCTTTATTACATACATCTGCTGGCACATATACATGTATATAAATTAACATTGCAAACTGAAAGGAAAACATTTGCATGTTTAAGTACACATGTACATGTTTTCTTTACTACACTTGATGGGGTTTTGTATTAAGAGACCATTTTATTAAGAGACCACTTTTTGACCGTCCCTTGGGTGGTCTCTTAATACAAGTTTGACTGTATATGCAAGTGTAAACATGCATATATTTTATGAAATACCATCAACCCTTTTCTTCATAGATGCAACTTTTAACACATTTGCAAACACAGTAAATCCAGATCAGATGGCTCCTGTAGGAGCTGTTTGATCAGGGTCTGCTCTGTTTGCCTATGGAGTTGCATAGATCTGATTCTACAGTTTCTGCAATGGCCAAAAATACCGGTGGCCAAAAAATAAAAATTAAATCAAGTGATATTCATAAATGCATTATTTCAGTTTTCTTACAGAAATATTCTTGGCATAAAGGCTTAACCCATTCCCTCATAGGCTATTTTTAGACCCAACCTCTTTGAAAAAATCTACTGAAAAGGAGCATAATGCATTTGTTAGAGAAAAGGAAACTTTTAGAATTATGTAGTTTTGAAAACCTTGTGATAAATCGGGCATTTGCTCTATTGGAGCAAATGCTCTTTTTATCACAATGGTTTCAATGGTTTCAAAAACTGACTTTTACAGAGGTGTCAATATCAGGAAAGGGTTTAAGTGTTACAGATGTAACAGAAAATAAGCAATTTCATTGCTTTGACGAATAGTATAGAATCAGATTTAAGATATTCTGTAAGCAAACAGAGCAGACTCTGATTAGCCCTATATGTCAAATAAACATCTTTTCACACTTTTGCAGAGTAGACCCAGATCAGATGGCTCTTGCTTATGACCTGATATAGATCTGTTTTTTAGCTCACCAGAGCACAAAGTGCTCAGGGTGAGCTTTTGTGATCGCCTGATGTCCGTCGTCCGTCGGCGTGCGTCGTGTGTTGTGCGTCGTGCGTCGTTCGTCGTTCGTCGTCAACAATTTGAACCTTTAAAGTTCTTCTCCTCTGAATCTACAGGGGTCTCAGCTTTCATCTTTGGCACATAGCATCATATGTAGGTCCTCTACAAAAGTTATATAAATTATACCCCTGGGGTCAAAATTGGCCCTGTCCCAGGGGTTTTCAGTTTTCAATAGAAACATATAGTGAAAACTTTGAACATCATCTCCTCTAAAACTAGAAGGTCCTCAGCTTTCATATTTGGCACATTGCTTCAACTTCAGGACTTCTACAAAAGTTATATAAATTATGCCCCTAGGGTCAAAATTGGTCCCACCCCAGGGATTTCCAGTTTTTAATAGCTGACTGCGTAAACAGCCTATGGGATCACCAGTTATGCATAGGAAAAACTTTAAAAATATTCTTGTCAGAAACTACATGTCCCAGAGCTTAGATATTTGGTGTATAGATTTACTTAGCATAACTTTATGAGTTTTATAAGTATCATAGTTCTGGGGTTAAAATTGGCCCTGCCCTGTGTGTATATACTTCTTTACACCAGAAATTACATTCTAAAGGTTTCTCCTTAATATCACTCTTAGCTGAGACCAGTCAGTGGGATTTCTTATATAATCACCCTTAGCCTGATCGGTAGAGTAGAAATTGTGTTTAGACAAATAACACACACTCATTTAAGATTGAGAAAACTGTGGATAATTCTCAAAATGCAGAATACTTTTAAAGCTTTTTTTTCATACCTATGCCCTGCATTAAGCTACCAGCTATCAATATAGAGCATATCTGTTGTGAATTTCAGCTTAACTCTTTGCATGCTGGGTAATTTTGTCACCTGCTAAATTGTTGTCTGCAGCATATTCACAAGTTATCCTAACTACACACTTTCTTTCTGAGTTTTTCAGAAGTTCAGTCTCATTGACAAACAGTTCGGATATCAGATCAGGCACCACATTATGTTGGCCCTGATCTGGATCCAAACTGTTTGCATAGGTCATTAGTGGTGGGAGAATCCCACTGCACACTTTCTTTCTAAGTTTTTCAGAAGTTCTGTCTCATTGACAATCAGTTTGGATATCAGATCAGGCACCACATTATGTTGGCCCTGATCTGGATCCAAACTGTTTGCATAGGTCATTAGTGGCGGGAGAATCCCACTACACACAGAAGTTCAGTCTCATTTACAAACAATTTGGATATCAGATCAGGCCCCACATTATGTGGGGCCTGATCTGGATCCAAACTGTTTGCATAGGTCATTAGTGGTGGGAGAATCCGCCTCTAGCATCCAAAGAATACAAGTTCCAGTGGACTAATGCTCTATCCATTCTTTCACTACATTCTTTTAGCATCATGTTCAGGTCCTCTACAAAAGTTATATAAATTGTGTCCCTGGGGTCAAAATTGGCACCGCCCCTGGGGTGTTAAGTTTTCAATAGAAACATATAGTGAAAACTTTGAAAATCTTCTCCTCTTATTGTCTGGTGAGCGATGTCAGGGCCATTCTGGCCCTCTTGTTTACTGTTTCTGTAAAAGCAAAAAGTCCCTTGGAAATTGTACATTATAAAATTTCAGCTAATAAATGTGTCATTGTTTATTACAGGAATGCTGAACAGGTATTATATCAATGGGCTCCTGTAGTTGTATTTGGTCTTAAGTGTTTGCTTAATGAAATAATAAAGATTTGATTCTAAAGTTTCTGTCATAGCCAAACAATTCTTTGTTCAGTGTTCACTGGACATTATAACAATTAATTTGAATATTCACACAGTGAAAGGTTAATTACAAGCATTCTATTTCGTATCCTGCAATATTTCTGTAATTCAGAACTGAAGAATTTGGAAGATGAGGAGGCGGCGGCTGTTATGGAGGAGAAGGAAGCCCTCAAGCTTCAAAGACAGATGGCTGAGCAGCTAGATGACCAGGACTTTGGGCTTGACATATTCAAGGTGAGTACTATATTTATTAACCCTTTACCTGATTGAGACACCTTTTCAGGACTTTGCAAAGAGAGTAATTCCAGATCATACAGCTCCTGTAGAATCTGCTCTGTTTGCTTATAGACCTACATAAATCTATTCTACAGTTTCTGCCATGACCAAAACATTCTTTTAAGCTAATTTATTTTCATACATACATTATTTCTTACAGGTTACTTGTCTTTTGAATCCTTTAAATCATGAATATTCATATAAGTAATTAGTGACATTATGAATATTTATTAGATTATATTTAGCTCGTCTGTTTTCGAAGTAAAAAGTCGAGCTATTGTGGTCACTGGGTCGTAGGCGTTGTAGTAGTTGTAGGCGGCATGCAAAAACTTTAATGTAACTGATTAATCAAAAGTATAAGAGGTATCAACATCAGACTTCATAGCTTGGTAGATCTCTTTGAGGAGAAGTGTATGCAGTGGACTAGCACCAAATCAGTCCAGCGTTGGCGACGCAGGTGGCTCTTGTTTTCAAATTGCATTTGAACACAGGAAAATTTAGTCATGGCAGAAAATGTAGAATCAGATCTATATCATTTCATGAGCTAACAGTGCAGTCCCTGATGAGAAGACTTCTACAGGAGTTGTCTGATCTGGGTCTACTCTAATTGCAAAGGTGCCAATAGGTGTCTCTTTGGAGTAAAGGGCAAATGTGTTCAAAAGACGCTATAAAACTTACAGCAGTTTTGTGTTTATATGTATTTGTTATTTGAATTTTCATGTATAGAATTGTTTTTAGTTTTATGCTTTTATTTCAGCCATCAGAGACAACAACAACAACAACACCCAAAGAATCTATGGACAAGGAAGAGAAGATCGTCAAGGATTTGTCCAAACTCAGTAAAAGAGAGAAGCTGAAGGTAAATGTGTGCATATAACTGAAATACCATACTTTGGGAATAATTGGTGTCGTGATATTCTCGCCACTTTGCTTCAAAATGCCCGTGTTTTATTTTGGTCAGTTTAATTTTCGCCATTCCGGGCTTAAAGGAGCAAATGATAAACACAGAAAGTAGACAAGATTCTTCTACCTTTGGTTAATTTCAAGTATTCAAGTTGTTATTGTTAAAACGGAAATACTAGAAGTAGGAAATGCTATTTCCGGTCATGTCTAATTCCAGGGATAAAACGGTGAGTATAAGGTATATCATCTAAGCGTAAATAATTTGTTTGTTTCCGTGTGTGTAAATGATTGAATTGCACACTAACTATACAAGAAAGCAGTGATTAAACGCTCAAGCAATACCACTGTAATCGCTGTTTGTGTATCTGCCACGAATTACAGTAGTGTCTCGTGTAGGTGTTAATCTGTGTGTGTACAATGGATCAATTACATATCGGCGAGAAAATGTTATTTGTTTGTCACGGATATATTTTGGGGTGTTAAATTTTCGCCCTTTCATACCTGGTGGCTTAATAGGCCAGTTATTAACTACGGCCAATTATTCCCAAAGTACTGTATTCAGTGATTTTCTGTTATTCTAGTATGTACACAAACATGTCTTAAGCGTCCATTATAAAGAATACTATATCTGTTTTTTCGTAGCAGGTGATAAAGACCTGACATACAAATCTCTAATAAAAATGATGTAAATATGTTAATTTTACTTTATTTACAGCTATTGAAAAAGGAGTCTCCAGAACTGATCACTTTGATTGATGACTTTAAAGTAAAGGTAAATTCTCAAACCTTTTACCTCTTGAATACGAATTTAAATATTAACCCTTTACTCCATATATATGCCTTTTTATGTCTATGCAAACAGAGTAGACCCAGATCAGACGGCTCCTGTAGGAGCTGCCTGATCAGAATCTCCTCTGGGTTTTTTTTTCAAATTATAATACAGTAAAGACTTGATTATACTAATATATCATTATTGATCTTTAAGCCATTTGGCAGCTTAATGCAGGATGAAAGTCATGAGCTTTCTGCATGACTTCCACTCTGCATGAAGCAACCACCTGCCAAAAAATGTCGAAATTCCTCTGTTCTGCTATTTAGAACGATCGAGGTTTTACTGTAGATATGACTCTCTAGTTTCAACCTTTACAAAAACTCTTGTGTTCATATGCTATTATAATTATTAATCTGATTTATATTCATGATGTAATCAGAGCTGCAGATAAAGGTGCATACCCAAATACCCAAATTGTCATTTCTCCACCAAACCCTATATACTGTGACCACTCTTTAGAATCGTCTCTTCGAGACGATTCTAAAGAGTGGTCACAGTATAGGGTTTGGTGGAGAAATAAAGGAGCTGTTCATGAAAATGTTTAAATTCAAGCATCTTATCTGGAGCGCTATGTAATTATTTCTTACATGAATATTCATGGAGTAATGGGTTGATAACATCATGAAGGTTTATTAAATTTTTATTGTTGTATATGATCACAGTATGTTGAAGCTTTAGCTGTAGAGGCAGGCCAATATAATTCCACAAGCAAACAGAGCAGGCCCTCATCTGGATCCAAACAACTTGCATATGTCATAAATTTGCTGCTAGCATGTGAAGCGTGAAGAGAACACTTTTTGCTTAACCCTTTCCCCTCATATAAATGCCTTTTAATGAATTTCCTAACAGAATAGACCCGGATAAGATGACTCCTATAGGAGCTGTCTGATCAGGGTCTGCTCTGTTTGCTTTTGACATGATATAGACCTGATTCTACAGTTTTTGTCAAAGGAAAAGACTTAAAAAGTTTACATTTGTAAAATTCAGCTAATAAATAATCATTATTTCTTACATGAGAACAGGGAATGGGTTATGGAATTTGCTTAGCATATGAGAATTTTGTCATTTTGAAATCTGAAGTGAGTGCAAATTCTGTTCATAAGTTTTCATTATCAAGGCTATTGTAGTATGTCACCTTAGTACACAAGGAAAATGTTGATGTATTGTTTGTTTAAGATGACTGAGGTGCAGGAGAAGCTGTGTCCACTGAGAGAGTTAATAAAGGAAAAGAAGTTTACGGGAAAGGCTGCTGATTATGTACACACAAAGTTCAAGCTGAATTTAAAGTAAGATATCTAGTTTGCAGAGCATTCAGAGTTATCATTAATTTAACCTTTTAACCCATTCCCTCAAATGCTATTTTTAGATCCAACCTCTTTGAATAAATCTACCAAAAAGGAGCATTTACTAGAGAAAATGAAACTTTTTGAATTGTGTCGTTTTGAAACCATTGTGATAAACAGAGCATTTGCTCCTATGGAGCAAATACTCTATTTACCACAATGGTTTCAAAAAGTGACTTTTAAAGAAGTTTCAATTATCAATATGTGAAAATTCATGTAAGAAATAAAGACATCGTGACATTTTATAATGTAATATGAACACAGGAATGTTTGGCCATTGCAGAAAACTGTAGAATCAGAACTGTATTATTCCTTAACCTTACAGAGTTGACCCTGATCTGAGAAGTGCCTACACAATCTTGGTCTACTCTGTTTGCAAAGGCATTAAAATGTGTATATCCGGAGTAAAGGGTTAGGGACTGTAATACCTAAACATGGTATTTGATCTTTAATAGGAATAATTATATTTGTAGTGTTCATTTATCGATGCTGTAGCCTTTCAAGCTCAAGTCGCTGTCACTGAACACATTAGTGTTACTGGTACATTGTACAAGGATGTATAGCTCGGTAAATCGTGAAGTCTATTCTCGCTGAAATTAAAGGAGAGCGATAACCCGTGCATATGTAAACCATACAAGTGAGTACATGCATAGTTGCTTACCAGGACACGTACAGCTCTAATAATTGTTACTTTAGTCAGAAACCTCTAAGAAAGGTTAAACCTTTATGCCATGAATATTCATGTATTAAAGAAAAAATGACATCATGAATATTAATTGGATAATATGTTATGATAGCACAAGGACACAGGAATAGTTGGTCATGGTAGAAATAGTAGAATCATATCTATATTATGTTTTTGGCAAACAGCAGACCCTGGTCAGACGACTCCTCTAGGAGTCATCTGATCTGGGTCTACTCTGTTTGCAAAAGCATAGAAAGGTGTAGTTATGGAGTAAAGGATTAATATATATGATATACAGTAGAACCTGTCCTCAGCGGTCATTCATTTAATGAACATAGGAGTCTTGAAAAACAGGTGGTTGCTTAACCATTTCCTCCATAAATACGCCTTTCTATGCCTCTGTAAAAGTCAATTTTTGAAACCATTGTGATAAATAGAGCAAATGCTCTATTTATCACAATGATTTCAAAACTACACAATTCTAACATTTTCCCTTTCTCTAGTAAATTCTCCTCTTCGGTAGCTTAATTCAAAGAGGTTAGGTCTAAAAATAGCCTATGAGGGAATGGGCAAACATAAAGCTTTCTGCATTACTTTTGACCTGCATTAAGCTACCACTTGCCTTACAGACCCATAATTAGACCTGTTTTAATGACTTCTTAAGACAGATTTCAATTGTATCATCTTTCAACTGATATAAATGTATTGTGCATGCAAATCTATTATGCATGAAATTGTAACATGAAAATACTGGTTAATATCTGATTTGCTGATTCTATTCTGCAGTTACTGTATCAACATACTGTTTTATCTGATGCTGAAGGCCAAACAGTCCCCAGTTCACAATCACCCAGTCATCAAAAGGCTTCTTCAGTATCGAAATGTAAGTATCACCAATGTCTTCTTATTCATGCCCACATACTTGCTCTGGGCATTTTTCATTCTCCTGTCCTCCTGAATACTGGTTTTATGCCCCCAAAGGGAGGCATATAGTAATCGAACTGTCCGTCCAGTCTGCCTGTCAGTCAGTCTGTCTCTCCCACATCTTGTCCGCTCTGTAACTCCAACATACTTGAGTGAATTTCAAATAACCTGGTACAAATGTTTACCACCTTGAGACGATGTGTCACGAAAAAGAACAAGGTTCCTGTCTCAAAGGTCAAGCGAGAAGGAAAAAACAAGCAGCTGTCGTAACTCCGGCAATCAAGTTGTCATTGTCATTTGTAGTTGTGTCTTGTCCGGTAACTTTAACATCGGCTATTCTTTATTATTCATGCAAATCTTATGAAATTTCACACACTTGTTCACCATCACAAGGGTTACAACTGAACAGATGAGTGTTGGCACCAGCATGCAGTGCTGCTGGTTTCTATTAAGTGCTCCTTTATAGTAGATTTATTCAAAGAGGCTGGGTCTTAATATAGCCGATGAGGGAATGGGTTAATGCATGAGCAGAGGTTGTCGGTTTCAGATGATGAAGCAGCTGGAGCCACTAGACGAGCAGATACATGATGAGACCGAGGATATCCTGGCGAGACTGAAGAAGGGAGAAGAGGTGGAGTTCACACAGGAGTCAGAGGCTCCAAGAACTTTTGTGAGGTAAGGAGATAGTTGATTACATACGAGATAAGCATTATGGATGATTAGGAATTTGAATTCAATGGATGACCTGGAAACTGGAATTTGGAGCAGTATATTTCCCTCGTATAAATGCTTTTAAGCATTTGCAACCATGGTAGACCCGTCTGATTAGGGTCTGCTTTGTTTGTTTGTGGAAAAATATAGATCAGGTTCAACAGTTTCTGAAATGGTCAAAAATTCCCTTGTTGATTGGCCATTATTAGCTTGTCTATTTCGAAGAAAAGTCGAGCTATTGTGATCCCTGGGTCATAGTTGTAGTTTTCGGCGGCATGCAAAAACCTTAATGTAGCTCATTATCTAAAAAGTATAAGAGGTATCAACATGAAACTTTATAGGTTGGTAGATCTCATTAAGGAGAAGGCCCCAACATAAGAACCATAACTCTTGATTTCAAACTTTTGGAGTTATTACCCTTTATTTTTTTCTAAAAGTTTAAATTTAGCTGGACAGGCACCAAATCAGACAAGCTTTGGCACTGCAGGAGACTCTTGTTAAAACTAGTTAACAAATACTCATGATGTCAGTATTACTTAAATTAGTATCCATCAGGGAAAGGGTTACAACGGGCCCCTGTGTTGTTCACCGTCTTGGATTATAATTCTTTTATCAGAGCTCCAGATAAGATGCGTACATTTAAACATTTTCAAGAATAGCTCCTTAATTTCTCCACCAAAACCTATACTGTGACCACTCTTTAGAATCGTTTCTTCGAGGGGATTCTAAAGAGTGGTCACAATATAGGGCTCCTGATCAGATGGATCCTACTGGAGCTGTCTAATCTGGATCTCCTCTGTTTGCAAAGGTGTATTTATTGAGAAATGGGTTAATCAGTAGGTGGTGACCTAAAACAAGATTTGCTGTATCTTGTGATTTTTTTTTGATTTTTAGAAGAAAGAGGGAGTTGAAGAGGAAGACGACAGTGAAGGACAAGACTGCACAAGCTGACAGTGATTCAGATGGAGGGGAGTCAGATGATATGTATGAAGACTTTGGAAAACCCAGCAAAGTACCAGTAAGCTGTCAGATTGTACAATATGAGTACATTTACTTTCCTCTGATTTATAAAGCTTTTAACCTTTTACAAACAGAGTAGACCCAGATAAGACGGCTCCTGTAGGAGGCGTCTGATCAGGGTCTGCCCTGTTTACTTATGATGTAGTATAGATCTGATTCTACAGTTTCTACCATGGCCAAAAATTACTGTCACAAAAAATAATCTAGTTAACATTCATGATGCCATTATTCATGATATGAATAGGTATTCATTCAACTGATACATTTTTATTGTAGTAGATGTCAGCATTTAACTTAAATACAGAGAATGAAAGTATTGAGCACAGAGCTGGGTTAAATTTTCATCACCTCAATCACAGATCATGATAATTTTGATGGTTACATGTTTTTGTCTATTGTAATTACAATAACCCATTACTCCATGATTATTAATGTAAGAAATAATGACATCATGAATATTAATTAGATTAATTGTTAAAAACTGCTCATGGACACATGGAAACAGTCTGGATTGAGTGCACATGGACACATGGAATGATGGCCATGGCAGAAACTGTAGAATTATGTCTATACTATGGCATAAGCAAACAGAGCAGATTCTGGTCAGACGGCTCCTATAGGAGCCCTTTGCAAACAGTGTAGACCCTGATTAGAGGGCTCCTCTAGGAGCCCTCTCATCAGGGTCTACACTGTTTGCAAGGGGATACCTCTCATCAGTACATGTATTAAGAAATGAATGACGTGCTTCCGGTGTTCATGAGGTTATGCAAC
The DNA here is from genome assembly GCA_963576725.1 of Azorinus chamasolen. Classification (NCBI taxonomy): domain Eukaryota; kingdom Metazoa; phylum Mollusca; class Bivalvia; order Cardiida; family Solecurtidae; genus Azorinus; species Azorinus chamasolen. The sequence goes on from OY755243.1 coordinate 75,645,360, forward strand.
GCATAGCTTTACGAGCAAAGTTAGTGAAGCCCGAAGGGCTTCACGTGAATCTTTGCTCGTATAGCTATGCGTTGCATAACCCATGAACACCGGGAGCACGCCATTTATTTCTTATATTTATATTCCATTGTATTTCTTATATTTAAGAAATGAATGACGTGCTTCCGGTGTTCATGAGGTTATGCAAATTTCTTTTTAGAATAAGGTTATATAAGGACGTTGCAGGGCGAATGTAAATATTCTGCATTGTTTGTCATGTTACACTTTTAAAACAAATTGCCTGAATATTCAAGGTGAACTTGAACCTTTTTGAATTTTGAAATCGTCCATTAAAAATCAGCATTGAAAGGGTTACCCCTTTCCTTCGTATAAATACCTTTTCAAGCCAGTGCAAACAGAGTAGATCCACATCAGCCATCTGATCAGGGTTTGCTCTGTTTGCTTATGAAATTTTGATAGATCAATACCAATCTACCAATACCAAAACATCATGTGTAGTACATTCGCCAGTATGAATGAATTTTAATAAATATTCATGATGTCATTATTTCTTATATGAATATGTAACAAGGAAAAGATTAACTCATTCCCTCCTAGACTATATTTAGACCCAACCTCTTTGAATAAATCTACCAAAAAGGAACATTTACTTGAGAAAAGGAAATTTTTTAGAATTGTGTAGTTTGAAACCATTGTGTTAATAGAGCATTTGCTCCTATGGAGCAAATGTTCTATTTATCACAATGGTTTTAAAATGTGACTTTATAGAGGCGCCAAAATGCGTCACTAGGAGGGAATGTGTTAAGCTATTATACAGCTTGCAATATTGATGTGTATTTGACTTCTCTACAGAAGGAAGCTGACTCAAGGTTTGAGACAAGAGCTGAGGAGGCTGCTCTAGAGTACTATGCTATGATGAAGAAGAAGGGGAAGGCAGACAGTGAAGAATCTGAACAGGAAGAAAGGTAGGAACATGTTATTTCAGGGATCACGATTGTTAGAATTAAGTGAACTGTATTATTTTGCTGATAAAATATTTAAGTCAGCTCAATATTTTATTTTTGAATTTTCTTCTTTTTTGTTTAACCGTTTACTCCATGGCTATTCATGTAATAAATAATAACTTCATAAATGTTATTAAATAGATTCATTTTAATAATGGCTTTTGGACACAGGAAATTTTGGCTATGACAGAAACTGCAGAATCAAATCTATATATTTCATAAGCAAACAGAGCAGACTTATTGGAGCCATCTGATCTGGGTCTTCTCTGTTTGCAAAGGCATAGCATATTTATGGAGTAAAGGGTTAAACCAATGCCTCCATATAGGAATCACATTTTCAACATTTTTGATGTAACGCGATAACTCAAACAGTACTTCATTTATATTAGTTTCATATTAAGGGCATATGCTTAGTATCATCAGAGGAAGATGCCTGTAGTTTTTGGGTTGAATCAGATCACTATGTCTAGAGTTATCTGCCCTTGATTACCGGGCCCTCTCTGATTGAGTCAGTTTTCTAGTTTCATTAACAGTAAAGTACTGCAGTCAAATATTGGGTAAAAGATAATCCTTGTTCTGCTATAAAGGTACGCTCTATCTGGATGGCATTTGCTAACAGTTTGGATCTAGGTATGATGTGGAGTATTTTTGAGTATCTCATCTCATCTCATTCAGCAATTTCTCAAATCTTGTATGAATCAGAAGTAAAGGAACAATTGCAGGATATGGGTTAATTACATGGATTGCAGTTTTGTTTACTATGTCAAGGTTAATGCATTATGTAATTAACCGTTTACTCCATAAGTATGCCTTTCTATGCCTTTGCAAACAGAGTAGACCCAGATCAGACAGCTCCTATAGGAGCTGTTTGCTTATGCCATAATATGGATATGATTCTACAGTTTCTGCCATGACCAAACTTTCTTTTGTCCATGTGCTATTAATCTAATTAATATTAATGATGTCATTATTTATTGCATGAATATTCACAGAGTAAAGGGTTAATATTTGTTTGACACTCAATAATTTTCATTAACAAGAAAGTAGTGCAGACAGATGTTGGTTAATTCTGAGTTTCACTCAGCATTTTCTCAAAGCTTAATTGAATCACAGAAGTAAATATTGCAGGATATGGGTTAACCCTTTCCTCCATGAATATTCAATGTGAGAAATAATGACATGAATATCAATTATCATGATTTTATAATGGCACATGGACATAGGAATCTTTGGCCATAGCAAAAACTCTAGAATCATATCTATATTATTTCATAAACAAACAAAGCAGAACCTATAGGAGCCATCTGATCTGGGTCTACTCTTTGCAAAGGCGTATTTTCGGAGTAAAGGGTTAATTGCAGTTTGGGTTGCTATGTGTAGGTTAACCGTTTATTCCATAAATACAACATCACAAACAGAGTAGACCCAGATCAGACAGCTTTTGCAGGAGCCGTCTGACCAGGATCTGCTCTGTTTGCTTATGCCATAATATAGGTACGATTCTACAGTTTCTGCCATGGCCAAAAATGTTTGTGTCCATGTGCTATTATAACAATTAATCTAATTAATACACATGATGTCCTTATTTCTTACATGAACATTCATGGAGTAAAGGGTTAAGGCATTAGGTAATTGATAAAATGAATAAAGATTCAGCTGCTTAGTCTTTTTGTTTTCTTTAGCAATGAAGAAGATGGAGAATCCAAAGTTCCTGCAATGGAATTTGACTATGGAGAGGAAGAAGGAGATGGTAAACGGGCCATCACTTACCAGGTATTGGACTCCCAGAGAACTACAATAGAACTGTCTTAAAACCCTTTCTCTCATAGTAATGCTTTTTAACCGTTTTCTTCATAAATACCACCTTTTTACAACTTTGCAAACAAAGTAAACCCAGATCAGATGGCTCCTGTAGGAGACATCTGATCAGGGTCTGCTCTGTTTGGTTAACACATTCCCTCCTTGTGACACATTTTGGCACCTCTGTCAAAGTCACATTTTGAAACCATTATGATAAATAGAGCATTTGCTCCATAGGAGCAAATACTCTATCACAATGGTTTCCAAACTACACAATTCCCAAATTTTCCTTTTCTCTAGTAAATGCCTCTTTTCATAGATTTATTCAAAGAGGTTGGGTCTCAAAATAGCCTATGAGGGAATGGGTTAAATCAGGCTTTGCAAATCAGTGATGACAATTGTACATACAGTAACAATGGCTACAGCACCCTCTCAAAAGATTTCTAATTCTAGTGTCTTCAGACAGGTGGTAGTCTAATACAGGACGGACTTGCAGAAATATCACCAAGGAATTAATGTATTTATTGTATTGAAAGGCTTAATATATATATTTCTATTATATGGAAATTTAGTGCCATGAAAAATGATAGAAAATCAGAAAACAGAACAGAAATTGAACCCATTTGATTAGGCAGTTAATGTCAAAGAAGAATACCAGTAACTTTATCATTATATATGACAGCACCCTTGCATGTATTCAGAATGTGACACATGAAAGTGGATAAGTGTATTAGTGTTAGACTGGACTCCTTTAAATTTGAAGAAGTGGTCAAATGTTGAAATGCTGGATATATGTACAGGCAACCATACATATGGACAAGAGCATTGCTACATAGTGCCCACTAGAATTGAGGCATAATTTGAAATAATGCATATATATTTGTATCAGTATTTTTGTATTCAACAATTCATGTCTTGAATGAATTCATATTTGTTAACTTGTGAAGTTCACATGTGAAAAAGTGTTAAATGAATCAGTAGGTATAATCCTTTACTCCATAATAATGCCCTTCTACACCTTTGCAAACAGAGTAGACCCAGATCAGACAGCTCCTATAGGAGCTGTCTGATCAGGATCTGCTCTGTTTGCTTATAACATTATATAGATGACTTTACAGTCCGTACCATGGCAAAAATTTCCAGTGTTCATGTGGCATTATAAAAATTAAGTTAACCCTTTCCCTGATCTATATTTATTCCAAAATATCGGTACCTGCTGAATATTCATGGACAAAATTTATGAACATGGAACATTGTAGCCATTTTAGAAAGTAAAGAAACAGATCTATCAAATTCTATTAGCAAACAGAGCAGACCCTGATCAGACGGCTCCTATAGGAGCCGTCTGATCTGGGTCTACTTTGTTTGCAGATGCGTAAAAATAAAAAAATGCGCTTACATAAGGGAAAGGGTTAAAACCCAGGACATCATTATTTCTTACTTATTATGTCTCCCCCCATATTTATATGGGGGAGACATATTGTTTTCGTGAGAGTTGTCTGTCTGTCTGTCTGTCCGTCCGTCTGTCCGTCTGTCCGTCACACTTTTTGTCCGGACGATAACTTCAATATGCCTGATGCCAGTTGATTGAAACTTCATATATGGAAAGAGTATAATGAGAGGAAGTGTCATACACAAGGTCCATAACTCTGGCTTCACTAATATAGGAGTTATTGCCCCTTGTAAAAAAAATCACACTTTTTTGTCCGGACGATAACTTCAGTATGCCTGATGCCAGTTGATTGAAACTTCATATATGGAAAGAGCATAATCAGAGGAAGTGTCATGCACAAGGTCCATAACTCTGGCTTCACTAATATAGGAGTTATTGCCCCTTGTAAAAAAAATGCACACTTTTTTGTCCAGATGATAACTTCAATATGCCTGATGCCAGTTGATTGAAACTTCATATATGGAAAGAGCATAATCAGAGGAAGTGTCATGCACAAGGTCCATAACTCTGGCTTCACTAATATAGGAGTTATTGCCCCTTGTAAAAAAATGCACACTTTTTTGTCCGGACGATAACTCCTACATGGCTCATGCCATTGGATTGAAACTTCATATATGGAAAGAGCATAATCAGAGGAAGTGTCATACACAAGGTCTATAACTCTGGCTTCATTAATAATGGAGTTATTGCCCTTGTAATTTTTTTAACAAATATTTTGTCCGGGCGATAACTCCTATATGGCTCATGCCATTGGATTGAAACTTCATACATGGAAAGACAATGATAAAAGAAAGTGTCATGCTCAAGGTCCATAACTCTGGCTTCACTAATATTGGAGTTATTGTCCTTTGTAAAAAAAACACACAATTTTTTGTCAGGATGATAACTCCTATATGGCACATGCCATTGGAGTGAAACTTCATACATGGATTGATCATGATAAGAGAAAGTGTAATGCATAGGGTCCTTAACTCTGGTTTCAATAAATTGAGAGTTATTGCCCTTGTACATTTGTTTAACGCTTTCTTGTCTGGACGATAACTCCTACATGGCTCTTGCCATTATATTGAAACTTTATACATGGAAAGAGCATGATGAGAGAAAATGTCATGAACAAAGGCCATAACTCTGGCTGCATTACTTTTGGAGTTATTGCCCTTTGCTACATTTTTTGTCCGATCAATAACTCCTGTTCGACTGATGCTATTGGAATGACATTTCATTTATGGAAAGAGCATGATGAAAGTAAGCGTCATGCACAAGGGCCATAACTCTGGTATCAATATTTTTGAAGTTATTAGCTGTTATCATTTTCTTCTTGAAAAATGTGGTGTGGAAAGCACATAATGAGGGGAAGTATCAATTCTCCATAACATTTTTAGTGATTTCCCTTTACATAGTTTTTATTAGAGGGGAGACATCCGTTTTTGTGACAAAAACCTCTAGTTTCTTTCTTATTTTGCATTTTTCAGATTGAAAAGAATAAGGGTCTGACCGCCCGTAAGAAGAAAGAGTTGAGGAATCCAAGAGTCAAACACAGAATGAAGTTCAGAAAGGCTAAAATCAGGAGAACAGGCCAGGTAGGTACACCGCAGTCAACATGTTTCATTCCTCTTTGCTTGTTAAGTTATTGTTGTCTACAAAAAATGTTCTTCTGTCACAATTCTGACAGATTCCAGTTAAAGAATACAAATATAATGTCAGGTTTGATCCAGATTAGAGGTCAAAGTTACATTTCATCTAGATCCAAACCGTCCGCATAGCTAATCACAGATTGGCCTTTAGTTGGCAAAGAAGACAAAAGATGAAATGAAAATGATAGTTTCAGGCAAAATAATTACATTCAGATTATAAGTTAAGTTTGGGTACTGTATGACTACTGAAACTTTTAAATGTCTGGATTTGATATTCCTAGATCTGTCAATTTGCCAGTATTATGTATTAACACAACTCATACAAACACCTTTTCATGCCTCTGCAAAAAGAGTAGACCCATATCAGTCGGCTCCTGTAGGAGCCAACTGATCAAGGTCTCCTCAGTTTGCTTATGGAATAACATCGAATTGTACACTTTCTGAAATGTCGAACAATTCCCATTTTCATTGACCATTATGAAAATACAGTTTACCCATTACCCATAGGCTATTTTTTAGGTACAACCTCTTTGAATAGATCTACCGAAAAGGATCATTACTAGAAAAAAGGAATTTTTTTTTGGAATTTTGTAGCTTGAAACCATTGTGATAAATAAGAGCATTTGCTCCTATAGGAGCAAATGCTCCATTTATCACAATGGTTTCACATAGTGATTTTTACAGAGTCGTCAATATGAGGGAATGGGTTAATGAATATTAATAAAGTCATGATTTCTTTTTGAAATATTGATGAGGTAAAGGGTTAATTTGTTTATGTGTTTATCTTTTTTGCAGTTCCGACAGCCCAGGACAGAGACCCAGAAGTATGGTGGAGAGATTTCTGGGATCAGGCTTGGGGTCAAGAGAGGAGTGAAGCTCAACTGAACTATCAAACACTGGCAATAAAGTTACAAGAGTTGTTAAATGTCCTTCTTCATTCTTACAAAACAGCCTTTGTTAACTCCCTTGATTTCATTGTCAGAGTAGTTGTGGTGCAAAACCAATTTTTTATCAATTGTCTTCCCATTCCATATGGCAAATATTGAACATTAGACCTTTTGGAGGGTTTAGTAGTCAAATGTATTTAATTTGCCTTTTGGTATGTTGTATTATCTCCTGCCGAAGGCAGAGGGATATATTTTTGGTGTTGTTCGTCTGTCTGGGAGTAGGGGTGGGCCGATGCATTGAAATATCGATGCATTGCGATCCCGAGTGTCTCGATAGTATGGATCGATAGTAAAAGTCTCGATCCAATAATTATCGCCGATAGTTAGCTCAACTATCGATAGTTACGATACTCTTATAAAGTTGGAATTAGCTGTGAAAGATAATTAACCTCAACGCCTCGGACACCCTCGAGTCAAACTGACAGGTTGTTCACCAATACACGCACATTAAGAACCTATATAGAAAATGATAACCATAGGCGTGTTCGATTTGTCACTTTCAGAACAAAATCACGTGACAGAAGCAAAATTGCAATCGAACACGATCATAAACTGAAGATAGAAAGTTCATCGTGGTTAATATACTCTGTCAAATAGGAACATTAATACGTTATAATTTTTAATTCGCGTCTCCTCTCCTCTTGTTTTCTCGGGAAGGAAATTGTGGAGGCAGTAGAACATGTTCTTCTGAACACTTCTACTCCTGTCACACTTAATCGTACACATTCATTTTTCAACTTCCGAACTGCACTTTTGTGGACGTAGGCATGTTTTGTCATGAATTCTAGACAGGGTTTCGGTCAATTTCCTGTTAAATGCTGTTCTTTCATTTTTTGATCAAATTCGAATGCAAAAGGTGTGAACAAATTTCAACCGAAAGCAGTTAAAACGTTCTAATGAGACGTTCCAGCTAATGGTATTTTGGGTGGTGGGGTAAAATGGTAGAAAGACTGTTGGCCGTTCGGGAGACGAGCTCAGTTGCTCTATACATTCTGATGGTTTGTTTAGTTGTATTTATAAATGAATCCAGGCTTCCTTTTATTTTGTATGCTAATGAAAAGCGTTCACTTGAAATTAGATTTTTTGTATATGACCACCATCTTTGTTGTTTTAACACACCATTGGATGTACTCACGTTATCTATAGGATTATGAAGTTCTAACAAAAGATTATGGTCTGACAGGCAATAAATTGCTTCTCTACACATGTGGATTACCTGTCAATCTCTACACATACCTGTCAATTAGACTTGAGCTTAATTATCAGCTTGTCTACAAGAGTTAAAATCACAATTGGCAAAGCGATTGTTTTGAAATACTTTTAGTATGTAATTACAGCAAAGTTATATCTTACACTTTGCAAATTTGCATTTACAAGTTAATCCCTGTCGTTTTCAAATATTGGCAATAACTATTGCAATAGTATCACAATAGTTTCCTGCAATAGCAATAGTATCGCAATAGTACTTTCAGCAATAGCAATAGTATTGCAATAGTCAAATTTGGACCCAATAGTCGCCCCTATCTGGGAGTGATATCTCAGAATCTATTTGAAGTTTTTCGTTGAAACTGTGTAAATGTATAATACCGTAATATAATGTGAACCTGCAAGTGTCACCCACATTGACTTTGGAACACCGGAGCTACAAGTTTAGGGTCATAAATTCAAACAGAACTTCAGCAATATAAATTGAATGTGAATTATTGAGACATTTATGAACTTGTGGACTCTTTCCTTTCATACCTAAGAAACAACAACATGCATGCACACACATAAAAAACAACAAACAATCTGTACGAAAACACTGAACACTTTAATCTCCAATTAACTTTTGGATGCACAGCATTGAATCTAGATTCGATCCTACAAGGATTTACTGTATAAAATGTTACCTCTTGCACAGGTCAGCTGGTAGATATAAAATAATTCTCATCTTATGCCCAAACCTTACTCTTATGCTTTTTAAAGAATGCACACTTGTACATTGACTCCAATAATACAGACTACAATATATTTCTTACAAATAAAATCTATCACCATTACACCACTGTATCCAAATCTTTGTCTCTGTTATTTATTGATATTTCAAGTTATTCTTGACATATTTCAATTTCAAACTGGCACTTTGACTTATCCAACCTCTGAAACCCTTGACCTCAAAGATACGCCTTCGCAAACAAAGTAGACCAAAATCAGACGGCTCCTGAAGAAGTGGTCTGTACAGGGTTTGCTCTGTTTACTTATGGGATTAAATTTAACTGATTCTAGTTCCTGGCATAGTTAAAAAGTCCCGTGTTCACATGCCATTACACAAATTAAGCTAATAAATATTCATGAAGTCATGAATTTGTAAATTCATAACGTGCATGGTTACCTAAATTGTGCCTGCCTTTTCAATGAACACTGTCTTGGTCTTCAACATGACCTGTGATTGAAATATTTATAGGCCAAATACTGACACAAAATGCACATGTACAGTAGAACCTGTCTTAAGCGACCATTCAATTATTGAACATTGGAGTCATAAAAAATCAGGTGGTTGCTAAATGAAGGGCAAAGATTTTGACCCCTTTCAAATATTCATTTAACCCTTTCCCTGTTTGGTTTAGTCCAAATTTCAATACCTTTTGAATATTCATAGACAAAAATATGGAAGGTTGAACACTGTAGCCATTTAAGAAACTAATAAACAGATCTATGAAATTCCATTACTAAACAGAGCAGACACTGGTCAGACGGCTCCGCTAGGAGCTGTCTGATCCTGGTCTTCTCTGTTTGCAAATGTGTGAAAAGACGTTACATGAGGGAAAGGGTTATGAGTCTTATGACAGGTTCCTACAGTATACAGCCGATTCTCACACACATGTCACAAAAATAAAGGCCCTCAATCTGTTCTACTTGGTCCAGCTGACTTTTGGGATGTCAAAGTGTTCAGTCAAACTGTCCAAGTGTTGGTTAAAGTCCTGAAAACAAAAAGAAAGAAAAACAAAAGTTTAATTTCAATTACATCAAGTTCCCAAATATCAAATTATATTCAAACAAGCAAATTCATAGAATTGATATCCCCTGCCGAAGGTATTACCTAGTAAAATGGCAAACAATGGGAGGGGGAGGGTTTGGTTTGGATTTATCGGGTTTTACGTCGTTTAAACAGTATTTAGATAATCAATTTAAAACAAGAGGGCTATGATAGCCATTGATCGCTCAACCAAGTTTTACTTGCCTTTGATGCATACCAAAACCGTAAATAGATATTTTAACCAACTTTATGAATATTGGGCCAAATTACTGCTTTCTACGGCAATCTTTAATAATAGTGTACATGTTTTGTGTATCAAAGGGGAATAACTCCTAAATGCTGCATGCCATCTTAAAAGGTAATACATGGGAACGATGCCATGGCGATACCAAATATTCATGTTGAGTTTAATTGAATTCTGTCAATCAGTTACAGAGATGTGGCTTTGGACGGAAAACTGTGATTTTTGTGTATCAAAAGGCAAAGCACATGTAAGAATAAACTAAGCTGTATTCATGATGCCATTATTTCTAACATACATATTCACAGAGTTAAAGTTACCTTTCCTTCATAAATACGTCTCTGTAAAACTCACTTTATGAAACCATTGTGATAAATAGAGCAATTGCTCCGTAGGAGCAAATGCTCTATTTTTTCACAATGGTTTCAAAACTACAAAATTCTAAATTTTCCTTTTCTCTAGTAAATGCTCCTTTTCGATAGATTTATTCAAAGAGGTTGGGTCTAAAAAATAGCCTATGGTCTAAAAAATAGCCTATGGAGGAATGGGTTAATACAATTATGATACAATGAAATGACTAGACACCACTGTATCATCTCTTGTACTTACCATGATTCTTTCTTTATGACTTTTACTGGCCTTCTTTAGAATCTCCTTTGCCATCTGCAAAATGACATGCATTATTTATTTAAGCTAGCTATAAAATCCTTTTTCAACAGTAAATGTAATGGAAAAAAATAACCCTTTCCTTCATATAAATGCCTTTTCATCCCTTAGCAGAGTAGAACCTCATCAGATGGCTCCTACAGGAGCCATCTGATCAGGGTCTGCTGTGTTTGTTTATGAAATGATACTGATCCGACTAGTTTCTACCAATACCGAAAAATCCTATGTACATATGCCATAAAAATTCAGCTAATAAATATTCATGATGTTATTATTTGCTACATGATGATGAATATTCAATAGGGGAAGGGTTAACCTGTACATTTACACATTACAGACAGTATATTCATGACAACCTAATACAGTAAAACCCCTCTAAACTGGACATTCAATTTAGTATAAATATTGGTCTTGGAGACAGGTGGCAGCTTAATGCAAGGTTAAAGTCATGCAGAAAAGCTTTCTGCATGACTTTCACCCTGCATTAAGCAGCCACTTGACTAAAAGTATCTAAATTCTTCTCTAATAGAATTCTAGTTAAGAGAGGGTTTACTGTACAGTAAACTGTTGGGTCCAGCAGAAGCCAAGCAACATAATGTCTCTCTAGAATCAGAACTGTCAGACACTGACTTTGAAAAGAAACTGAAAAATTCCAAATTCGTTTCAAGTTTCACTCACTTCTGATCCGTTCAATATTTTAAGAAACTATTGGTTGAGTGTCAAACAACTGTCTCATCCAGATTCAAGCCGTTTGCAAATGCCAAACAGGTCACACTTTGAGCACTGATACAGATGACAGCTTTTTGTATTACAACAATTTGCTAGCAAATGCATGTAGTTTGGAGAAAAAAAACCCAGTTACATGTACATTTGATGCTAAATCCTTGCAAAGAATAACCCAAGAAATTTGTGACGAAACTTGACATGGGGCCAGAAACAAGGTACATCCAAAAATGAATGAAAACATATTATGAACAGATTGAAAGCTTACAGATTTAGCCCATTCCCTCATATTGATGCCTCTGTAAAAGTCACCTTTTTTAAACCATCATGATAAAAAGAGCATTTATCACAATGGTTTCCAAACTACAAAATTCTAAAATTTCCCTTTTTTCTAGTAAATGCTCCTTTTCAGTAGATTTACTCAAAGAGGTTGAGTCTAAAAATAGCCTATGAGGGAATCATCATGCCGAATACTAGAATATTAATGTTGGGTTTTCCCTGATCGATAGACAAAGACCATAGCAACACATGTCTCCTATATTGTGGAGCATAAAAAACATCTATCTAGAGGATACCAGTGCTTATATAATCTCCAAACAAAAAGTCTGAATGAACACAACTCTGTTGAGCACATGCTCTTGGTAGACTTGTGATGGTAAACAAGTGTATGATGTTTGATTGGGCTAGCCTATAGCTATTGTGAAGCGATTAAGTGAAATCAGCATCCACCATTTTTATTTAGGTGAAACTAATGGAACAGGTCTGGGTTTACACTTTTTGCCTAAGATTTTTTTTCTATCAAATTATATTCAATATAAAACCCTGGGCTTCTAAACCGGAATTCTAGTAGAGAAAAATTTAGACACTTTCAGGCAGGTGGCTACTTAATGCAGGGTGAAAGTTATGTAGAAAGCTCCTGCATTAAGCTACCACTTTACTCCAAGACTGATATTTATACTAAATTTAATGTCTGGTTTAGAGAGGTTTCAATGTACTTCAGTCTGTCTTTGACAATCTGTAAAGGTTTAGAGAATCTTCAAACATGCATGATGAACTTACTTCAACCCTTTACCCCATGAATATTCATGTAAGAAATAATCATAAATTTAAGATGGAATTTTTTACAGACATATTAAAACATGAAATTTTGAGGGCAGAAACTGTAGAATCAGATCTATATTTCTTCCTGAGCAAACAGAGCAGACCCTGAGCATGCAGCTCCTAGACTAGAGGAACAATCGGATCTGAGTCTACTCTGTTTGCATTTAGGCTTAAAAAGATGTATTAATTTATGGAGTAAATGGTTAAACCGTCTGTCTTGCATACAAATGTGTCTGAAAATTTTGGTACAGGGTGACAAACTGAAAATCCTGATCAAAGGGCTCATCTCACTTTATACTGTTTGCAAATGCCAGTAAACTAGTATCTCACATTCAAAGGCTTTTAACCCTTTACCCCATGAATATTAATGTAAGAAATAATGACATCATGAATATTAATTAGAAGAATTGATATAATAACACATGGACACAGGAAATTATCTATATTATATAAGTAAACAGAGCAGACCCTAATCAGATGGCTCCTACAGGAGCCGTCTGATCTGGGTCTACTCTGTTTGCAAATGCGTATTTATGGAGTAAAGGGTTAAATAGTCCACAAAGAGATTTTGTCTGTTATAGAAAAAAGAACAACGGTAACTGGTATCTAACGTTTGAGCCAAACACACCTTTTCCTCTCTAGCCTTTTCAAAAGCAATTTCTGCTTTTGTGCGTGTGTCCACTCTCCTTGACTTAGAACTCTCTAACTCCTCCGATGAAGTGCTGGCATGTGATGATAAATTTTCATATAGCCTGGACAACTCTTTCTCCTTGTCTTTCTTCTTCTTTTTTCTACAACATTATGAGATAAGTATGACACATATACAGCAGAATCTCCATAGAATCCACTTAACCCATTATATCATAGGCTATTTTTAGATCCAACCACTTTGAACAAATCTACCGAAAAGGAGCATTAACTAGAGAAAAGGCAAATTCTAGAATTTTGTAGTTTGAAACCATTGTGATAAATAGAGCATTTGCTCCTATAGGAGCAAATGCTCTATTTATCACAATGGATTCAACAGGTGACTTTTTCAGAGGCGTCAATATGAGGGAATGGGTTAATGAATAAACATCTCTATAAGCGTCATAATCTAACGTATACCAATATTCATAATGTCATTATTTCTTACAAGAATATTCATGGAGTAAATGGTTAACTGATTATACCAGAAAACATTTGAATTTTCATATGTTACATAAAACTACTGTATGTGAGAAATGAATCATGCCACCATATACTCTTTTGATAAAAATCTCACATGCTAAAGTTAAGAATTTGATCTAAAATTGTTTCATCGTTGAACTAACTGCTTGGGAATGCCAATCCTCATCTGTTACTGCAAAAATCAATGTTAACCCTCTTCTCCATGAATATTCAAGTAAGAATAGCACAAGTTCTTAAACATGTCGCTTTTAAAACTTTTAGTACTTTTAATATATTTTAATGTTTTAAACCAGCGCCTACACATAATCCTCAATGTAATGAGGGAGTGTAGTATCCACAAAGAAGAAAGAAGAAGAAGAAATAATGGCATTATGAATATTAATTAGGTGAATTTTTATCTTCACATGAACAAACTTTGGTGGTGGCTTGGCCTAGTGGTTAAGCGTTGAGCTGATAACCCAGGGGTCGAGGGATCGAATTCCGACTGGACCCGCTCAATTTTCCGAGATCTATGCTTTTCAGTATCTCCCATCCCCATGAGGTTGCCTCCTCTTCACCCTGGGGTTAAAATTTGTACCTGCTAGGGTCACTAGCCGGTACTGTGACTGCGTAATCACATCATATGTTAGCAGTGCTCATTATTGTAGGCGAATGGCTCAATAACCAGGAGAGTAAATCACTAAATGTACTGTCGGCTTAGCGGTCGTTCGGACTGAAAGTAGACTATAACTAAACTAGGTAGGCCTACTATATAGGGTTGCTCTTGTCCGTTTGTCCGTACATCTAGGTAAATTTGTCAGGACTCTTTTTTGAAAAGTATAAATTTGTCCAATCCACACCAAACTTTACACACGTGTATGTATGTTTGTGGCCATTATATCGTGGTCAAGTTCGATAATCATGTAAATCGCTTCTGGTCTGCATCTTCTCTCTTTGTAAAAACGTAGAAATGCGTATTTATGGAGAAATGGGTTAATGGGATTTACAGTTGGTGATGTCTACACCATTACCTGATCTGAACGAAGAATACCGCAGGGGCATTGGGCTTTAAAGATAAGATAACGTCGGCAAGATATATAACTAACCAACATAAGCAGAACCGACAAAAAAAGCATTCAATGGTCTCCTTGTGCAAAGCATACACAATATATCGGGCAGGTGTGTTCACATTAATAAATTTCAAATGAAATCATTAAGTTAGCTCCTTACTTTTTAATTTTGTGATCAGAAACTCCTTTTAATTTCAGACTTCCTCGCGATACGTTTTCATACGCATCCATTTTGTTTTGTTTACAGAAAAGAAGAGTAGCTTTTTCGGCTTAGGTATATTTCGCCCCTCACTAATTTAAAAATGGACGTGTATTATTAACTTTTTTATTATAACAGAATATACAAACTTTGCATGTCGTTGAAACTTGAATAGATTATTTTTCTTTAGTTTCAATTAAAACCAAAATTATTCATTAATTTAAATGAATATAATCATTGTACTGTTTGGCGTTAAAATTTGGGACGGAACACGGCTCGTTTACAAGGGTTACCAGTCGTTTCGCCCACCGGGATGTTTCGCACCTGGTCGTTTCGCTCCCAATTGGGGTCCTGGTCGTTTCGCCCCCCACACCCTGGTCGTTTGGCCCCCCATTACAAAACTGGTATATATGAAATCAGATTTCCGAAACACGTTAAAGGTTTTTATTAGCTGTAACGTATCCTTTTATTTTTTAATATGGACCTCTATTATACATGTATATGATGCTAAACATTACAGGTGTATAGTTGGTTTATGTATATATAATGCCAAAATGCGGATAGATGGCAGAGCCTGTTGATAAAAAGGTGTGAAAATCCAACCATAGTATAATCGCTGATTGGATTAATCACCTACTTAATTCGTTATGGACTATAACGGGTTCGAAAATCCTATCTTATCGATCAGGGTCTGCTCTGTATGCTTTCGACTTTTTCAACATTTTCTGCAATTTAATCACTTCATGCGATGAATGAAAAATATTTAATGGTGATAATCAATTCTTAGGTATAACATATTAGATCCAGATCATGCAGCTCCTGTAGGAGCCGACTGATCAGGTATGTTCTGTTTGCTTCCGAGTTTGTAAATCACCAACAATTTACGTGATGAATGAAATCTAGTTAATGGTGAGGTCATTTATTTCACTAACATAGTAGAACCAGATCAGACGGCTCATATAGGAGCCGACTGTTCAGAGCCCGCTGTTTGCTTCTGAGTTCCAAGCCAAAATGTAACAATCAAACAGTTTGGGCTTGGAAAACTCTTAAACAGGCTCCATATGTTTAGAGAATAGTTTGGAACAAAATCAAATACCATTTTTTGCTTGTTACTTTGTATGTATAATTCGGATCTGGATCCAATTCAATCAAATAGATCCAAATCAAATGCCGCACTCTAAACAGTACGTGTCACGCTAATATAGTTTAGATCCAAATCAAAATGGTTCAAATTAAAGAGTATTCAATTTTCAACAATTAAATTTTTATCTAGATGTGCGAAAACTTTAAACTAGTTTAGATGCAAATCAAATGCCACCCTTAAACATGTTAGATCTGCATTATGTATAATTCGGATCTGGATCCAATTGAAATTGATCCAAATCAAATGCAGTGCTAGCTACACTAAAATAGATTTAAATCATGGTATTGAAATGATGTTTAGCAAACAGCATAGATCCAGACCAGACAGCTGGTAGTATCTTCTCTGATCTAGGTCTGCAATGTTTGCATTTAGACTTTTGTAGATTTGATTCTCTAGTTTCTAATTGTTTAAAAATTCCATTGTACATAATCCGTAATGAGGATTATTTTAAGTATCTTTGAGTTGTTGAACTTTTGACAAATTATACAACAGGGAAAAGGTTATTCCCAGAAGCTACTTTATGAGAACTTGTCATCTAACCAAAATAACTCATATATGAACATTCTCAATAAATCCCATTAATTTTTTCACATATTAAAACTGGCCTAATCTAACATATTATATATAGTGGGCGAAACGACCAGGGGAGCGAAACGACCAGGTACAAAACGTCCTGGGGGCGAAACGTCCAAGGCGCGAACTGGTTAGTGGGCGAAACGTCTGGTTACCGTTTACAAGGGAGCAGTCCTTATTCATGGTCAATCTATATTAAAGAAATTACACTTCTTTATACATATGTGTATTTCACTGGTTTTCCAAACATAATTATACTATATATCAATATTTCAAGTCAAAAATAATAAGAAATCACTTATTTGGGGTATTTTTAAACCTTGAAAAAATAACTCTTTGTCAATTAATGGACTACCCCGACTGAATACCAGCGATCTGCGATCTGATTGGTTCTGCTTGGGGCGTCCATGGAGTCAAGCAACGGGTGACAGGTCATACACAACTTGATATTTTTTACTTGTTTTGTGCCAACTGCTCTAAAAGAAAATCTGTACAAATAACGTCAAAATGCCCCGTCGTGCACTAAGATGTGTTGTTGACCTCAACATTTTTCGGGTGAGTTTTTTTGGGTTTGAAGTTACAATTTAGGCAATTTCAATGGCCAGTTTGTTGCATGTTTGTTCTTGAAAATCGACTCCCGCTTACGGAAGTCAGCAATATTAGCTATAGTACCCTCAACTTATTTATTCAGTTGCTATATTTGTTTTTATTTCACGCATGCCATATGTGCAGCAAAGGCAACATCAGAAGTTTGATTTATACAAAAACGTAACAAAATATGTTATTCTAGGCAGGGCTACTTTTTTTTTAATCATTCATGACAGTTATTGATTTATGATTCTGTTGTATTATTGTAGTAAGCAGCGCACTCTTCACTGGCAATGATTAGTTTACACTCTTGCCTCATAAAAAATTTACCAGTAC
This sequence comes from Azorinus chamasolen, assembly GCA_963576725.1. Taxonomy (NCBI): domain Eukaryota; kingdom Metazoa; phylum Mollusca; class Bivalvia; order Cardiida; family Solecurtidae; genus Azorinus; species Azorinus chamasolen. Next base: position 75,663,007 of record OY755243.1, read on the forward strand.
TGCCTATATACAAACTCTTTGCGAGTTTAGTAATTGCTGTCTGCAAAAATGGTGTCAGCTATATAACTCTGAAAAATGATTTTTCTTAATTTCTTTTCAAACTTGCTGTCATAGTGTCATACTGTGTTGGTCCTGACATGTCATAAAGTAACTCAGCCTCTAATCTGGATCCAAACTGTTTGCATACTAGGTGATAATAAATTAGCAGTACATGTACACATTCAAATAGTTTGACAGGTGTAATTTTCTCTTTATTTTGTCATCAATAATTCACTATTTTAGATTAATTACCTGTTTATCCCTTTACCCAACATTCTTGTACTATTTACTGTGATTAATTTGATATTTTAATTTAACCATGAAATGAAAATGACACATCAAATATTGCCTGTTATGGAGCCTTCTACAAATTTGCATGAAATATAAAAGTCTATCTTAACTGTCTATCTTAACTATCTAACCCTTTCCCTCATATAAACGTCTTATATAAACCCTGATCAGATGACTCCTATAGGAGTCGTATGATCAGGATCTGCTCTGTTTGCTTTTAACATGATATAGATATGATTCTGCAGTTGTTGTCAAAGCAAACAAATCCCTTGAACAGTTAATATTATAAAAATTGAGCTAATAAATATACATGATGTCATTATTTCTTACAATAATACAGAACAGGAAAAGGGTTAAAGCTTCATTTAACCCTTTCCCTAATGAACATTTATGCATGAATTGATCACTTCATGAATATTCATTAAATTAATTTTTTATAATGCAACATTTTCAAGGGAAATTTTGATTTGGACAATCATATATTTACAATTCCATATAGGCATATAGATCAGACCCTGACCCTACAGGAGCCATCTGATCTGGGCCTACTCTTTTTGCAAATGTGTGTATAGGCATGTATTGGAGGGAAAGGGTTAACCCTTTCCTCCATAAATACGCATCTGTAAAAATCACCTATTGAAACCATTGTGATAAACAGAGCATTTGCTCCAGTAGGAGCAAATGCTCTATTTATCACAATGGTTTCAAACTACAACATTGTAAAATTGTCGTTTTCTCTAGTTAATGCTCCTTTTCTGTAGATTTATTCAAAGTGGCTGGATCTAAAAATAGCCTATCATCATCTATGAGGGAAAGAGTTAAGATCTGAACTGAAAGGGATCTGTAAGTTGTATTTTGAAGAAACAAAGTCACATACTGCCATTGCTCACACTAGAGTCAGAAATAAACATTGGTAGAAGTCACCTCTCATTTAGCTCATATCACTAGAAATATGCTGACATATTCTTACACCTGAGACAGTGTATAAAACATCAATATTTTGTGTACTGTTTCCATGGATTATTGAGTTTTGAATGCCATAATAGAAATATTCCACCAAATTCACCAATATTTTGATTTTCTTTTGCAGGTTTCTGCCCCAGGTGTGTGGTTACCAAGCCGTGAAGATGTTTACATCAGTATTAGCATTTTTGGCCAGTACAGATGCACTCGCAATGCCGCATCAGTCTTCCCACTTTTGTATCACCAACCATTTAGATTTGAAAAGGTATGATGCATATTTTGTAATATTGTCAAATCTTATTTCCTTTTAACCCTATATAGTTATGGAAATTGATGTCTTCTTAAACTGTGACCTAGAGATAATTTAATTACCGGTACTTCTAGTATGTTGCAAGCTTTTGAGAAAATACTAATGGAGTCTCAATCAGCTTGGATCCTCATGGGTAACTGTATTTCATCTTGATACTGTTTGCAAAATGGCAGTCAGGCCATACTTAGTGTGATAAGGGCTAGAACCATATTATAAGGCTTTTACTGTAGAAGAAGAATATGCCCTTTGCAGTTATATTAAAACCCCTCTAAACCACGTACATTCAATTTAGTATAAATATCGGTCTTGTAGACAGGTCTGGTGGCAGCTTAATGCAGGGTGAAAATCATGCAGAAAGCTCCTCTAGGAGCTTTCTTCATGACTTTCACCCAGCATTAAGCTGACACCTGGATCTGCACTTTTTGCTTCACAAATCATTTTTCAAAGGGTCTCATTGGTGAAAGAAATTTTGCAAAAACACACCAAAAATCATGTATTTTGAAGAATTCTCTAAGAAATACAGGTGAAAATATGTTAACTTTTTTGTCATCTTTTATTGCAGACATACTACACTGCTTTGGACCCTTCAGATGTTGCAGAGTTTCTAGAGGGTAAATTAGCATTGTTTATAAAAGAGCACGAACCTTTATCTACATGGACTGGAACTTTTAACCCATTCTCTGTTCAATATCTAGTCCAGATTTCAATACCTGCTGAATATTCATGGACGAAATAATTTTAATGGAATATATAAGGTGGAATATTGTAGCCATTTTAGACAGTAAAGAAACAGTTCTATCAAATTCCGTTAGCAAACATAGCAGACCCTAATCAGACCCAGATCAGACCATGATCTGGGTCTACTCTGTTTGCAGATGCATGAAAACACATTTATATAAGGGAAAGGGTTAAAGCATTGTCCTACATATTTTGATACATGTATAAGTTTTATAATGAAGACATAGAAACACAAAACATTGTTATTCAATTTTTGACCATGGCAGAAACTGTAGAATCATATCTGTTACTTCATTAATGAACAGAGCAGACCCTGATCAGACAGCTCCTATAGGAGCCATCTGGTCTGGGCCTACTCTGTTTGCAAAGGTATAGCAAGGCATATGTATGGAGTTAAGGGTTAAAACTGTATGTTTATTAACAGAGTTTACTGTATAATAAATGTATGTTTATTAACAGAGTTTACTGCATAATCATACTTGATATTTTTTCCAGATGAGCTGGTGGTTGTTGAGCTTCTGCAGTACTCAGACTACAGTGAGGGAGCCATCAGACTGGCATCCTTCTCTTGCAGTGCCAGGGAGTTCCTCTACCCTTACCCAACCCTGTGTCCAGCATACTCTTCCTCATCAAGAGAGTTGCTTATGTCCCGAACCATAGCATTCCCTGTGAGTTTTCCACAGAATTATAATTTCTTCTAAATACCTTTCTTTACCATAACCCTTTCCCTGTTCAATATTCATGTAAGAAATAATGCCATCATGAATATTCATTAGCTGAAGTTTTGTAATGTAAACTTTTCAAGGATTTTTGCTTTGACAAAAACTGTAGAATCAGATCTATATCATGTCAAAAGCAAACAGCAGACCCTGATCAGATGACTCCAATAGGAGCCGTCTGATCTGGGTCTACTCTGTATGCAAATGCATGAAACGGCTTTTATATGAAGGAAAGGGTTAATGTGCAAAGAGTGAAACATTCAAACAAATGAAAATGTTTGCAGATTGCTGTTACTTTTGTGTTGACAGGGTCTACTCTGTTTGCAAATGCGTGAAAAGATGTTTAAATGAAAAGTAGTTGTGTTTACATGCAACACATTTTAAAAATGCCTGAAAATTCTTTTGTTTTTATATGCTGAAAAGAAGTTTTTAAAGATGCCTAAAATTTACATAAAATCATTTTTTATATGCATCACAAGAAAACCGATCAAATAAACCATGAAGAAGACAAAACTGTCATGTGTTTGGTATCAAATCACCAATGTATCACTAATTATTGGGGTTGTGTTTTAGTTTTGCAACTGTTCGAAATAGGCTGATAATATTTTGATGTTCAACAAAAAATTATAAGAATTAACAAAAACAGTTTATTTTGTATCACAGGACATTTTTTTATGCCCCCAAAGGCGGGCATATAGTAATCACATTGTCCGTTCTTCCGTCTGTCCATCCTTCCTTCCATCCATCCACCCCAAACTTCGTGTCCCTTCTATAACTTTTTTATCTGTAAATTGATTTCAAAATAACCTGGCACAAATGTTCACCACACAAAGATGATGTGTCACATTCAACTCCCTGGTTCATGGGTCAAAGGTCAAGGTCACAGGGATATCCTTTGGGGGCATTTGTCACATGACTGTGACAGCTCTTGTTCATAATAATAACAAACAAAACATTTCCTGTAACTTGTATATTGAGTTTTGTAGTTGTTTGAAGATTATACTTATCCTCATTTATTCTGATATTGTCATAAGTGGTACAAATATTGTGATTTTGTTCAATTTTCAGGGAATTTCCCCAAAGATTGAATTCTCAACAAAAACTATTATAAAAGAATCTCGCTCACCTGAACTGGATGCCTTAGAAGATGCACTTGAGGAGGAAAAGGTATGTAGACTTCAGTATCTGTATATGTGGCAATTTGTGATAACCTAGTTTGGATCTGGATCAGACACTGAGTAACTTGGTATCTCTTATAGAGCCAGTTGGTTTGACATTGTGAGTGTATTTTTGAATAGAAATTAGGAAACATAAATTACAGATTTACCGCAAATAGTGATTTTGTAAAACAGCAATTACGATACTTAGCATGCAATGAATTCATTTGTGGGTGGAGTAAAACCAAAAGCAACACAAAAGAAACACTTATTGGCCTTCAAGACAGGTGGCAGCAAATGCAGGTCAAAAGTAATGTAGATAACACCTAAAGGAGTCATGTCAGAGTGTAAAACAGTTTACTTAACATCTCATATGGATCCAAACTCTTGCATTGTTATCACAGATTTGTTGTTAGCGTAAAAAGAGTAAACCCTTTACTCTATAAATACGCCTATCTATGCTTATGCAAACAGAGTAGACCCAGATCAGATGGCTGCTGAAGAAGCCATCTGATCAAGGTATACTCTGTTTGCTTAATATGAAATAGTACAGATCTGAAAACAGTTTCTGTTTTGGTAAAAAAAATCTAATTAATATTTATGATGTCATCATGTTGTACATGAATATTCATGGAGTAGAGGGTTAACCCATTCCCTCTTATTGACGCCCCTGTAAAAGTCACTTCCTGAAACCATTGTGATAAATAGAGCATTTGCTCCTATATGCTCTATTTACCACAATGTTTTCAAAACTACACAATTTCTAAACTTTTCCTTTTTGTCTAGTGAATGCTCCTTTTTGGTAGATTTATTCAAAGAAGTAGGATCTAAAAATAGCCGATGAGGTAATGGGTTAAAGAGTCTTCAGTCTAGATGTATCCATGACAGCCTTTGCAAACAGTTTGACCAATTGAGATTTTGGCTTCAGTCTTAGCAATAAGATTGACATCAAATAGCTGAGCGGCTTGCCATAATTTAAGTATTCACATATTGGCTATTAACCATTTCCCTGTTAAGTATTCATGTATGAAATAACAACATCATCATTATTAATTATCTTTGTTTTTATAATGTAAACTTTTCAAGGGAACTTTTGCTTTGCCAAAAAACTGTAGAATCAGATCCATATCATGTCAAAAGCAAACAGAACAGTCTGACCCAAATCAGATGGCTCCTTTAGGCTCCTAAAGGAGCCATCTGATCTGGGTCTACTCTGTTTGTAAATGCATGAAAAGGCTTTAATATGAAGGAAGGGGTTAACCCATTACCTCATAGGCTATTTTAAGACCCAACCACTTTGAATAAATCTACCGAAAAGGAGCATTAACTAGAGAAAGGAAAACTTTAGAATTTTGTAGTTTGAAACCATTGTGATAAATAGAGCATTTGCTGCTATAGGAGCAAATGCTCTATTTATCACAATGGTTTCAACAAGTGACTTTTCCAGAGGCGTCAAAAGGAGTCAATATGAGGGAATGGGTTAATGTGCAAAGAGTTAAACATTCAAACAAATGCAAATGTCTGCAGATGAGTGTTACTTTGTGTTGACATGGCTGAAGAAAAGTTTCGGTTGATCAATAGTTGATTTATTTTTTTGGTGATAATTTACTTCAAACATGCAATTTTGTATCTCTTATATGTTACAGATAATTAGAAGAAGTCGATCACGTTCGAGGTCTCGATCAAGAGCCAGGAGTCAATCCAGAGGTCGATCCCACTCTAGGAGCAGGTCTCTGTCTAGATCTAGAACTTGCAGGTAGGCCAGGCTTCTATTTGCTTCATGTATGGTACAGTTAAACCGGTCGTAAGTGGCCATTAAAACATGTCAAGTTCAGGGCCTTTTAACACATTACTTGATGGATGTTCATACATTACTCTGGCCATTTTAAATGTTTATTAGTCCCCCACCGGTTACCGGTTGGGGGACTATAGGTTTGCTCGATTCCGTCTGTCTGTCTGTCTGTCTGTCCGTCTGTCCGTCTGTCTGTCCGTCTGTCACGCTTCTTGTCCGGGCCATATCTCCTACAAAGTTAGGCCAAATTCATTATAACTTCACACATTGAAGAAGCATGATGAGGGCTAGTGTCATGCACAAGGGTCATAACTCTAGCATCAATATATTTGGAGTTATTCCCCTTTTACATATTTTTTTGTCCGGACAATAACTCTTTATCTACTGGTTCAATTGATTTGAAACTTCACATATGGAACAATCATGATAAGGGGTAGTGTCATACACAAGGGCCATAACTCTAGCATCAATATTTTTGGAGTTATTCCCCTTTTTCATATTTTCTTGTCAGTCCGTCTGTCACACTTCGTGTCCGGGCAATATCTCCTACAAAGTTAGGCCAAATTCATTATAACTTCACACATTGAAGAAGCATGATGAGTGCTAGTGTCATGCACAAGGGTCATAACTCTAGCATCAATATTTTTGGAGTTATTCCCCTTTTACATATTTTTTTGTCCGGACAATAACTCTTTATCTACTGGTTCAATTGATTTGAAACTTCACATATGGAACAATCATGATAAGAGGTAGTGTCATACACAAGGGCCATAACTCTAGCATCAATATTTTTGGAGTTATTCCCCTTTTTCACATTTTCTTGTCAGTCCGTCTGTCACACTTCGTGTCCGGGCAATATCTCCTACAAAGTTAGGCCAAATTCATTATAACTTCACACATTGAAGAAGCATGATCAGGAGTAGTGTCATGCACAAGGGCCATAATTATAGCATCAATATTTTTGGAGTTATTCCCCTTTTTCATATTTTTTTGTCCGGACAATAACTCTTTCTCTACTGGTTCAATTGATTTGAAACTTCACATATGGAACACGCATGATGAGGGGTAGTGTCATGCACAAGGGCAATAACTCTAGCATCAATATTTTTGGAGTTACTCCCCTTTTTCATATTTTCTTGTCGGGACAATAACTTTTTATTTACTGATTCAATGTATGAAAGTAGGTACTAATACCATTCAGGTGGTCATGTATATACCATGGTCAACCACACCATGGGTGGGGTGGGGTGGGGAGAGTGGAGGTTTTTTTCAGTCCGGTGGGGGACTTATGTCTTGCATAGCAATACAACATGCCCTTGTTTTTTCTTGTATTAACCCTTTACTTTGAACATGAATATTCATGAAAGAAATAATGACATCATGCTTTTTATGGACACAGTAATGTTTGGCCCTGGCAGAAACTATAGAATCATATTTATATCATATCATAAGCAAACAGAGCAGACCCTGATCAGAGGCTCCTATTGGAGCCGTCTGCTCAGGGTCTACTATGTTTGCAAAGGAGTAGAAATGCATATACATGTACATGGAGTAAAGTTTTGAATATGTATATGGTAGTTAACTGCATTTATAGCAAATAGTAGTGAAAATCAGATCTACATCATTTAAGCAAACAGAAAAGACCCTAATCACACAGCTCCTACAAAAGTTTACTGATGTATGTCTACTGTGTTTGCAAAAGTGCTAAAAGGTGTGATTATCAAATAAAGAATTAAGTTACCTATTTGGTAGCTAAATGCAGTACTTTTTCCCTGCATTATCAAACAATTATGTGTTCTTTAAATGTTACTATGCTTAATCAGTAATACGGTCACTTAAAACTAGTTTAACTGTACTAGGACATGTGACCGCTTCTGTAGTGCATTTAATTTAAATTGTGGTACATAAAAGCATATACTGGGTTATAATCTCAGCAATGGTGGAGGTGTATACTGTGTTTTTCCAAGATAGTAGGTCGCTCAGTGTCCATTCTGCCCCTGTTTGTAAAACAGAAAAAGTCAGTCTGACTTTGTATTAACCCTTTCTTCCATGAATACGCCTTTCTACACCTCTGTAATAACCACTTCTTGAAACCCTTGTGATAAATAGAGCATTTGCTCCTATAGGACCAAATGCTCTATTTATCACAATTGTTTCAAACTACAAAATTCTAAAAATTTTACTTTTCTCTAGTAAATGCTCCTTTTGGGTAGATTCATTCAAAGAGGCTGGGTCTAAAAGTAGCCTATGGAGGAAAGGGTTAACATTGAAGAGGGAAAGGGTCAATAGCCAGTTTCTGATATATACAGTGTCATGATATAAGGACTTTAACTGCAAACTTTGTATATTTAATCTATTCGTCCAAAAGGCCAACTGAGTAAATTGTATATATGCCCATAAATCTTTTATCATGAATACCAGTGGCAAGGTATAAAATCTCCAGGTTGTTTATTCAAGCCATTCATTTTATTATTTGACTTACTGAATGGCCAATCTTGCTGATAATGGTGTGATCAAACCCATTGAAATAAAAATGATGTATGCTTTAAAAATTTGAAAATACATAAATATAGAATCTTTGACCATTATTCACCATATTTATCTTTATAAACAAACTTAAGTAAACTTGGGATTCTAAAGGAGCAGTAAATGATCAGGGTCTACTCTATTTGCTAAACCATTAGTTTCATTTAAAGTTGTGAAGATGGTGCCAAATTGCTCAGCCTTACAGAGCGGTAGAGAGGGGATTGACTAGCTGGTCTAATTTTAGGGTATATATTATAATGTCAATGTATGGTTTCTGATCAGGATCAAACATGTTGGTTTGGTATGTTGATCAGGATTTAAACCAGAACCCTTTCCCTGTACTATATTTATTTCATGGCTTATTATGGTCAAGGTCATACATTAACCCATTACCCAATAGGCTATTTTTAGGTACAACCTCTTTGGATAAAGCTACCGAAAAGGAGCATTAACTAGAGAAAAGGAAATTTTAGAATTTTGTACTTTGAAACAATTGTGATAAATAGAGCATTTGCTCCTATAGGAGCAAATGCTCTATTTATCACAATGGTTTCACAAAGTGACTTTTACAGAGTCGTCAGAAGTCATCAATATGAGGGAATGGGTTAAGGTCATATTCGGGGCATAGTGTTTCACAAACTTATCTTTTTATATTTCTCAGCCAGTTAGAATTGTCTGCTTGAAGTTATTCTTATGAGTGCCTTATTCTAATGAGTACCAACAAGACAGGATATGATGAGAATTAAACAATACACCTCTGTTGGTTGTTATATAGTAGAATCTGTCTTAAGCGGCCATCAAAAACAGTTTTTATTATGTGTTTGTAAGGCAGATGGTGGCTTAATGCAGGTCAAAAGTAATTCAGAAAGCTCCTATAGGAGCTTTCTGCATTACTTTTGCCCTGCATTAAGCAACTACCTGCTTTTTAAGACTGCTACATTCAATAAATGAATGGCCACTTAAGTCAGGTTCTACTGTATAAGACCTACTGATAACTGCAACTAGAAGCTATGATGTGATGGTTGTTTATAAAAAAAAAGCAGCAACAAGTTTTTTATATATGTTTGTTTTCCTATACAGTAATACCTATTTTAAGCAAAGACCTATGATAACTCACATGTTATCATAGGTCTTTTTTTTAAGCAACCATTATGGTTAAGCCTTTATCCCATACATATTCATGTGAGAAACAATGACATTATGAATATTAATCAGATGCCTTTTTGAAAATGGAATATTAACACAGAAAATTTAAGGCACAGAATCGGATCTTTATTAGTTCATAAGTAATGAACAGAGCAGACCTTAATCAGACAGCTCCTACAGAAGCCATCTGATCTGTGTGTACTCTTGTTTGTTAAGGCTTTCAAAGGTGTTTCTATGTAGTAAACACAGAAATCTTTAAAAATAGATCGCTGTCTAATGCAGGGAGAAAAACATGCCAAAAGCTTCTATTAGAGCTTTGTTACTTTTCTTCTGTTTTCTTGAATAAAGAAATTAGGCGTCTTTTTAATGGTTTGTTTAGGAACAGTATCACTGTACTTTGTCCTCTTTTGTTCATAGTGCTGATGGTCGTTTGGTTGTCACAGAGTATAGGTACGGCTGTAGCTTCCCTAGTTATGTGTTAGAGTTACTGTAGGAATTTGATATCTATTCCCAGTTAACTGTTTGTGTTATGTAATTTACTGACATTAACCCTTTCAAATGGACTATTCCAAAATTCAAAGAAAAGTCGAGCTATTGTGATCACTGGGTCGTTGTCTTCACCGTCGTCGGTGGCAGTGTGCAAAAACTTTAATGTAGCTCATTACTCAAAAATGTATAAGAGGTATCAACTTCATAGATGGGTAAATCTCATCAGGGAGAAGGCCCCTACATAAAAACCATAACTCTTGATTTCAAACTTTTGGAGTTATGGCCCTTAATTTATTTTTTTTTAAATATTTGGCTGAACAAGCACCAAATCAGACGAGCATTGGTGCCGCACACGCCTCTTGTTTAAAGAAATGTGTAACAGGAAAAACAGTGTAGACCCTGATGAAAGGGTTCCTCTCATCTGGGTCTACACTGTTTGCAAAGAACATTAGTGACTTGTTTCCCTGTACTGAAAGGGTTAATCCTTTACATGTAGGAAACAAATGTATCAGTCATTTGCAAACAGTGAAGATCCAGATCAGGGTGTTCCTGTAGGAGTCCTTTGTTCAGGGTCTGCACTGTTTGCCATAATAACAATACTCTGTAAGGAAATTGTTGTTTGGTTGGTTTGTTTCATTAATATTCATAGAAGGAGGAGTCAAATGTAATAATTCACCATACAAAGGTCTACAGGTGAAATAAAACATATTCTCAGTGTGTTTTAAACATGCATGTACAGTAAAAACTCGATACTACGAACACTCAAAGTACCATTATTGATTTTTATACGCCCGTTTGAAAAAACGGGACGTATTATGGAATGGCGCTGTCTGTCCGTCCGTCCGTCTGTCCGTCTGGTTGTCTGTCCGTCTGTAACATCTCTAACTCAAGTTCCGCTTGGTGGATCCTTCTCAAATTTTAACACAATGTTTATCTAGACATTCTACAGTTGCCTGCCAAGTCCCGGTTTGTTTATCCAAGGTCAAGGTCACACAATTGGACTTAGAATTTGCGTTTAGCAAAAAATTTAACGGGTCTGTCTGTCTGTAACATCTCTAACTCAAGTTCCGCTTGGTGGATCCTTCCCAAATTTAATCATAATGTATATCTAGACATGCTACAGTAGCCTGCCAAGTCCCGGCTCGTTTATCCAAGGTCAAGGTCACTTAATTGGACTTAGAATTTGCGTTTAGCATTTGCGTTAAGCAAAAATGTTAACCTCAATTTATGTGGAACAAGTCCACTTATCTACATAACACTTTGAGATAAAGCTTTGAAACTTGGAACACTTGTTCACCGTCACAACCTTCACCTGTAGGCAAGAGTAAATAACTCTGTCAATTATTTTGACTGAATTATGCCCCTTTTTAACTTAGAATTTTTGGTTAAGGCTTTGTTAAAGTCCATTTATTTACATAACCCTTTGAGATAAAGGTTTTAAACTTGGAACACTTGTTCACCATCACAACCTTTACCTGTAGGCAGGAGTAAATAACTCTGTCAAGCATTTTGACCGAATTATGCCCCTTTTTAACTTAGAATATTTGGTTAAGGCTTTGTTAAAATCCATTTATTTACATAACCCTTTGAGATAAAGGTTTTAAACTTGGAACACTTGTTCACCCTCACAACCTTCACCTGTAGGCAAGAGAAAATAACTCTGTCAAGCATTTTGACCGAATTATGCCCCTTTTTAACTTATAATTTTTGGTTGAGGCTTTGTTAAAGTCCATTTATTTACATAACCCTTTGAAATAAAGCTTTTAAACTTGGAACACTTGTTTACCTTCACAACTTGCACCTGTAGGCAAGAGTACATAACTCTGTCAAGCATTTTGACCGAATTATGCCCCTTTTTAACTTAGAATTTTTTGTTAAGGTTTTGGTTAAAGTCCCATTATTTACATAACCCTTTGAGATAAAGCTTTTAAACTTGGAGCACTTGTTCACCATCACAAGCTTCACCTGTAGGCAAGAGTACATAACTCTGTCTAACATTTTGACATGATTATGAAGCTTTTTAGCTTGGAATTTTTGGTTAAGGTTTTGGTTAAAGTCCACTTATTTACATAACCCTTTCAGATAAAGCTTTTAAACTTGAAACATTTGTTCACCATCAGAAGCTTCATCTGTAGACAAGAGTAAATACAATGCAACTCTGTCAAGCATTTAGACACAATTGTGGCACTTTTCAATTTAGAATTTTTGGTTAAGGTTTTTTGTTAAAGTATGCCTATTTACAACCTTGAAACTTGGTCACAAAATTGGGCTTAGAATTTGAGTTCAGCAAATACGTTACCCCAGTTTATGTTGAACAAGATCCTGACGGGCGTATATTGTGTCCACTGGCACTCTTGTTAACACAAGTGGCAGCTTAGTGCAGGGTAAAAGTCATGTAGAAAGCTCCTAGAGGAGCTTTCTGCATGACTTTCACCCTGCAGTAAGCAGCCACCTGTCTACAAAGACATAAATTATTTATTACTAAAATTTTGTAGAATCGAGTTTTTACTGTACATGTATTATAAAACCTGCCTTAAGTGACCATTAAAATCATATTCTGGGTATGTAACTTTAAAGAAGGTGGAAGCTTAATACAGGGCAAACATAATGCAGAAAGCTTCCAAAAGAGCTTTCTGCATTACTTTTGCCCTGTATTAACCAACTACCGGGTACATGTCTTTTAATATACATAGTTTTCTTCAGTTAGTGGTCAAATTAATAGTTTTCAAACAGACACCATTGCAAACAGAGTAGACCAGATCAGACGGCTTTTGAAGGAACTGTCTGATCAGGGTTTGTTCTGTTTTCTTATGAAATTATGTAGATCTGATTTTACACTGTCTGCCAATACCAAATAATCTTGTGTTCATAATTATGTCATTGTAAAAAAATCATCTAATAAATATGTATGGTGTCATTATTTGTCACATAGATATTCAATAAGTAAAGGGCAACTCCTTCATAAGTTTCAATGACTGTAACATTTTAAGCGACTGTTTCATTTGTTTTTAACCTTTTAAATTTTTTCATGATTAATTTTATATGTGTAAAGGTCAATCATGGTTGAAAATTTGAGTTCGTTCATGATGGATTATGCATGACAAACATGCAGACCTTGATCAGAGGGCTCTTCTAGGAACCCTCTGGTCTGGGTCTACACAGATTGCAAATGCTAATATGCATGTTTCCTTCATTCAGAGGATTAATTTGTCATGATTTGAATAATGTTTCTGATCTTTAGCTGTAGGACTTCAGAAGTATAAGGCATGATTGTACAGTTTGGGCTTTTCAAATGTATTATGGGTGATGTTCATTAACCCTTACTCTATGAATATTCATGTGAGAAATGATGAAATTATGAATACTAATTAGCTGAACTTTATAATGACAAATGATGACAGGAATAGTTGGCCATGGCTAAAACTAGGATCAGATCTATATTACATGTTTGTAGTCCCTAGCAGACAGAGTAGACCCTGATCAGACAGCTCCTATAGGATCCGTCTCATCTGAGTCTACTGTGTTTGAAAAGGTGTTAAAAGGCATATATATGGAGGGTTAATATCTGAGTAATGCATTTAACTAAAGAACACAAACATAGCAGTGTTTAAATCAGTTGCATTTTTCCTCAGATTGTATGTTTTTGAATTAGATTGAGTGCATTTTGAAAATAATTTTAGTTATACAATTTAAATACATGTAATGTTCATTTTGTATTGTTGGGTTGTTTATGTTAAGTCTTTCCCTAATGACCATTTGTTCCTCAATTTATCACCTCATGAATATTCATTAACTAAAATTTTATCAATGAAGAAAATATTCCAAAATAGGGAATTAATATAATAAATAAATACTTGAACTGCTCTGATCTAATATTTCGACCACTAAGGGCCTTTGTCAAAGATTATCATATGATAATCTTTGACAAAGGCCCTTAGTGGTCGAAATATTAGATCAGAGCAGTTCAAGTATTTATTTAAAATTTTATCATATAAAATATTCAAGAGATCTACATGTATATAATTCCATAAGCAAACAGAGTAGACCCTGATCAGACAGCTCCTACAGGAGCTGTCTGATCTGGGTCTACTCTGTTTGCAAAGGCATTAAAAGGTGTTACTATGAGGGAAAAGGTTAAACCATAGTAAAATTTAGCTGCCACCCACTTTCAATCATTTGTTTAGTATCGGAACGTAGTCCTAAAACCTAGTTATAAATAGTAGCAGTTTGATATTTATTGTTACTCATTACTATTTCTTGTAGTATTTTCTCTTTACTGTTTTCTAACTTTGATGAACCATTTGCTAACTTTTTTACTTTTGTTTACATTGCCTGTTATTCCTTCTGGATTTATCCCTCATGGTATGTTAAGAAATTTGTTTCATATTCTGTTGAACCTCACAAAAGCGACCTCTTTCATAGTCAGATTTTGTCGTCTGCAAACTTTGTCACCAACTTCAATTTTCATCTTTTATTTATCTTCAACTTTGTTCCAAAACATAGTCACAGTAATACATAGACTGGATCCTTTTGAGGTGCTGAGTTACTCAGCGACTCATCTGGATCCAAACTGTCTGCATAAGTTATCACAGATGTGACAATGGCAGCAAAACATAATTTTTTAAAACTAGATGCTTGCTTAATGCAGGATGGATTTAATGTAGAAAGCTCCTGTAGAGCTTAATGTGGCATGAAATTAATTCAGAAAGCTCCCATAGGAGCTTTCTGCATAACTTTCATCCAGCATTAAGCTACCAACTGCCTTTATGACCAAAAGTTATACCTCTTTTTGGTGGTCGCTTCAGAGCTATTTACTGGAGGTAAAAAATAGAGTACTGAGATAAATGACAAATTGCATTTACAAACATTTATATTTCGGTACTACTGCCACATAAATGAATAAGTCTCACCATGAGAAGATGGAGTGCTAGGGAAGTTAGGGAGAGGTGCAGCGTCTTTTCAGAATCTGTCTAGTCGCGTCCTGTGGTGCATTTCATCTTACTCAGTCCTGTCCTATTATGACATGTAATGTATTGTATTAATTGTACAACGTTATCACAAAAGTCAGTCTTTTGAGTTTTGATTACCAGTTTAGCCTGGCACTTAATTTAATGTCGTGTCCCTAAGTGTCATGTAATCATTTATTATTTCTGTAACCAGGTAAAATATATGCTTATATAGGGTCAGATCTGATGTGTTAAACCTTCACCTGATGGAGATTATTTTTTATGGATTTGCAAACAAAGTGGACCCAGATCAGACAACTCCTGATTCTACTGTACTATTCCATAAGCAAAAAGTGTAGACTCAGATCAGATAGTTCCTCATGATCTTTGTCTACTTCTTTTGCAAAAGTATGAAGGAAAGGATTCAGTAGCTTGACAATCAGAACTCCAGATAAGATGCGTAAATTTAAACATTTTCAAAAATAGCTCCTTTATTTCTCTACCAAACCTTGCACTGTGACCACTCTTTTGAGTCGTCTCAAAAAGACGATTCTAAAGAGTGGTCACAGTATAGGGTTTGGTGGAGAAATGATGATTTTAGTATGTGGGTACCCACCTTTATCTGTAGCTCTAGCTTGTAGCATGATTGTGTTCATTCACATCTAATAATCTCTAGATTTGTCCCTTCATACTCATAGGGAAACATTTGATTTGTGTACATGTATTTATATGTTTTGTTTGAATTTTGTTTATCTATTCATATTGTATTGTTACTGTATAATCAAGCATTCTGAAACTAAACAACTTTTGTAGATTTTCGTTATGCAGTTTATAAATGTATAGTTCACCCCTCCTTTAGTTTCCATGTTCCCTTAATGTCATCTTTATATTTCAAATATTTCTATATCGAATTTCCCTGAATGTCATTTCAACTCTGTGCCTGATACCTTTAGATACCTTTATATCATAGGCCCAGATCAGAAGACTCATGTACAAGCTGTCTGATCAGGGTCTGTTCTGTTTGCTTATGGAATGATATATAGATATGAAATGGTCAAAAATTCATTTGTTTAGGTATCATTTTAAAAATGCAGTCAATGAATATTCATGAAGTGATAGATTCCCAATTTCCTCCATAAATATGCCTTTCTACGCCTCTGTAAATGTCACATTATGAAACCATTGTGATAAATAGAGCATTTGCTCCTATAGGAGCAAATGCTCTATTTATCACAATGGTTTCAAACTACAAAATTCTAAAATGTACCTTTTCTCTAGTAAATGCTCCTTTTTGGTAGATTTGTTCAAAGAGGTTGGGTCTAAAAATAGCCTATGAGGGAACAGGTTAAATATTCATGAGGTAATGGATTGTATCATTCTACATACTTCTATGACCATATTGACAATAAAGGAATACAGACCTTTTTTTTTACATGTAATATATTATAAACATTCTTGTTAGAAACATTAAAAATGTTGCATAGTAAAACCTCTCTACATTAACCACACAAAAGTACACACCTGTATGAATACATCGGGTAGGTAGTAGTTTTAGTTTACCCCTTTAAACATATAAATGCCTTTTGACACATTTGAAAACAGAGTAGTCCCAGATCAGACGGCTCCTTTAGGAGTCGTCTGATCAGTGTCTGCTCTGTTTGCTCTTGACATGATATAGATCTGATTCTACAGTTTTTGTCAAAGCAAAAAATTCCCTTGAAAAGTTTACAACAATAGTTCCTTTATTTCTCCACTAAACTCTATATTGTAACCACTCTTTAGAATCGTCTCGAAGAGATGATTCTAAAGAGTGGTCACAATATAGGTTTTGGTGGAGAAATGACGATTTTAGTATTTCGGAACAAACCTGTATCTCTAGCTCTGCCTAACATTAATTGTATAAATAAAGTTGAACTGAATTATTAATCTTTGTGGACAGAAGTATTGTGTTAAATTACTTTGTAATAACCCCTTCAGCACAATGGACCAATGTTTTTATATATATTGCAAACAGTTTAGATCCAGATGAGACAGAGAGTATCACCAGAATACAAACTGATTGAAACTCAGAAACTGACTTTTTTTTAAATGAAAGCAAAAATGTGTTTTAGAAATTGTAGCAAACGTCAATTTTTGCAGATACAAATTACTTAGTGTTGAAAGGTTTAACCTTGTATTTTTAATCAAACCCTGGTGTAGGTTTAACCCTTTCCTTGTTCTATATTTATTCGAAGTTTCAATATTTACTGAATATTCGTGGACAAAATAGCTATAATGAAATATGTAAGGTGGAACTATAGCAATTTTTGAAAGTAAACAAACATCATTCAAATTCCACTAGCAAACAGAGCAGACCCTGATCAGACGGCTCCTATAGGAGCCGTCTGATCTGGGTCTACTCTGTTTGCAAATGCGTGAAAACATGTTTATATGAGGGAAAAGTTTAATGTTGTATTTTTAATCAAACACCGGTGTTTAGGGATCAGATTTACTACTAAGTAAATATAAGTTTCTTCTGTTAACACGAGGTATCTTTTATCTGCAAAAATTGTTGTCTGCTACATTTCTAAAAGTTCATTTTTCTTTCTTTTGAAGAATCAGTGTCTGTGTGTTAAACAGCTTGAATCCTTGGTGTCTCATCTGGATCCAAACTGATTGCAAATTTCATCACGAATTTGTCCATAGTGTTGACAGTGTCAACCCTTTACTCCATAGATAAACCTTTTAAAGCCTTAAAACCAGAGTAGACCCAGCTCAGACAGCTCCTGTAGGAGCTGTCTGTACAGGAGCTGTCTGATCAGTGTTTGCTCTGTTTTCTGTGAAAAAATACAGATCTGATTCTACAGTTTCTGCCACAACCAAAGTGTTCATATGCAATTCATGATGTGACACTTTTGACATGAATATTCATGGAGCAAAAGGGTCAAGCAGTACATTTGAGTATTGTTTTCTGTAGATGTACTTACCGGTAGATAAAGATGCGTATTCAAATACTACGATCATCATTTCCCCTGTTGATACCACCCTTTAGAAACGTTTCTTTGAGACGATTCTAAAGAGTGGTCACAACATAAGGTTTGATGAAGAAATAAAGCAGTTATTCTTAAAAATGTTTTAATTTATGCAACTTATCTATTTTGTCATTAATGTATCAAAGAGTTTGGATCCTAATGAGTTGAAAATTTACATGGTCTTACCTCGTCTGGATTAACCCATTACCTCATAGGCTATTTTTATATCCAACTTCTTTGAATAAATCTACCGAAAAGGAGCATTAACTCAAGAAAAGGAAAATTTTAGAATTTTGTAGTTTGAAACAATTGTGATAAATTGAGCATTTGCTCCTATAGGAGCAAATGCTCTATTTATCACAATGGTTTCAACAGGTGACTTTTGCAGAGGTGTCAAAAGGAATCAATATTAAGCAATGGGTTAAGGCTATTTGCAAAAGCTGTCTTAATTACATACATAATTGCATGTGATTAGACCTAAATGCATTCAGTAGAAATTTGTGTGGTGGTGGTGCAGACTAACTTTCATAGTTTCCTTTTAACAGGTCCTACTCCTCCGAGTCGGACAGCAGCACCAGCTGTGAACCACCTTACATGCGGCCTACCATCTCCTCTATTTTTCGTTCCAGGTCCAAGTCTGCGGTACGTACTTATGATGATGAAAGTTTGTCCGACACAGATTCTGGGAATAAAGCACCTTTTGTTGTCCGCCGTGTAGGTCACATACACATTTTTCTTAATCTCTCTGTTTCATGTTTCAAATGGATGGCTTGAATTTCTTTATCTTAAGATGTTTGTTTTTATTTGACTGCCATGTAGAATAATTCCGTCACTAGAATTTCTAGTTCTAATCTTTTGTATTTGTTCAGTGTATTTAACAGCAATATTTCCACAAAATCTCTCTCTCTCTCTCTCTCTCTCTCCCACCCCAATCTAAACAAATGGTACAGGCAGTGTCAAGAATTGATCAATAGAGCTGTTAACCCTTTCCCTGTCCATACAGGCGCTATCTGATCTGGGTCTACTCTGTTTGCAAAGACATGAAAAAGGTCTGTTTGTAAAAGAAAACTTTGTATGAAGGAAAGGGTTAACAAAGAACTAAAACTCTTTGACTGCTGAATTTCCAAACTTTCTTTGACTGCTGAATTTCCAAACTGATATGGTCCATCATTGTTTAATGATTGAGTCTATTCAGTATGATAGGTTATAATGGGCAAGATAATTTTAAATGGCAAACTGTGCAGAACCTAATAAGAGGGCTCCACAAGGAGCCCTCTGCTGATTTGGATCTACACTGTTTGCAAATACCAATAATTATACTCTTGCTTAACCCTTTCCTCCATAAATATGCCTTTCTACACCTCTGTAATAACCACTTCTTGAGACCATTGTGATAAATAGAGCATTTGCTCCTATAGGAGCAAATGCTCTATTTATCACAATGGTTTCAAACTACAAAATTCTAAAATTTTACTTTTCTCTAGTAAATGCTCCTTTTGGGTAGATTCATTCAAAGAGGTTGGGTCTAAAAATAGCCTATGGAAGAAAGGGTTAAATCTAGCATAAAATCATTGAATCTAGTATAAAAGTTTAACTTGAATGTTTATAAACTAGTTAGGAGTGTGTATTGATATATCTTTTAAGTCAATATTTAAACTGTTAACGCTGATATCAATGGTTTTGTGTTACAGTTTTAATGACCTACACACATAGACCATTGGTAGCATGGTAACAGGGTATTCAAAGTAACACTGTTTATTGCCCTTAGTTACTGGTACTTTCCCTCTTATTGATAATAATTATGTTCAGTATTTCTTTTAAACCTTTACTTTATATAAACACCTTTTCATGCCTTTGCAAACAGAACAGATGCATGTAAGATGACTCATATAGAAGCAGTCTGATCATGGTCTACTCTGCTTGCCTATGAAATAATATTGATATAATTCTACAGTTTCTGCCATGGGAAAATATTTCCCTAATCATAATTCAACTTATTAACATTCATGGTGTCAATATTTTTGTACTAAACGTTCATGAGGTAAAGGGTTAAGACAAACTAGATAGTTCTCCCTTGAACTCTTTGCATGCTAAGTAATTTTTCATCTGCAACAATTGTCGTCTGCTTCAATTCTTAAAATAAACTTTCTCTCATTTCCTTGCAAAAATATGGTCAAAGTGACAAACAGTTGGATCCTGATGAGACACCGCATTATGCGGCGTCTCATCTGGATCCAAACTGTTTGCATAAGTAATCACAAACACCACAACTGTTTGCATAAGTAATCACAGTTTCGCCGCTAGCGTGCAAAGAGTTAATATCTGTTGTTTGCCACTCTCAACACTCTAAAGTTAAATGTATTGTTTCCTATCATTAAAAATTTATAAACTTGCAAAGCTCTTCTCTGCCTATGATTACAAAACTCATTATCATTTTGATATTTATATCTGTTGTTGTTTTTTAACCATTTCCCTGAAAGAGACACCTTTTGACACTTTTGTAAGTAGAGTAGATCCAGATCAGATAGCTTCTATAGGAGTCATCTCTTCAGGATCTGCTCTGTTTGCTTATTAAAGATCTGGTTCTACAGTTTCTGTCATGGTCAAAATATCCTTTGCTCATGTGCCATTACAGTAGAACCTCTCTAATGCGACCACTTAAAGAAGAACCATAGCTGTCTTAATAA
Organism: Azorinus chamasolen; assembly: GCA_963576725.1. Lineage (NCBI taxonomy): Eukaryota > Metazoa > Mollusca > Bivalvia > Cardiida > Solecurtidae > Azorinus > Azorinus chamasolen. The sequence goes on from OY755243.1 coordinate 75,683,821, forward strand.
GCAGGTGGTTGCTTGATGCAGGATTAAAGTTATGCAGAAAGCTCTTCCATTCTGCATTAAGCTACCACCTGCCTCTGCCACCCAGAATTATGCCCCTTTTTGGCAAGTTTTTGCTGGCCGCATTGTATTAGTGGGGCTTTACTGTATAACATTCAGTTAATGAATATTCATGATGTTTTTAATTCTTACATGAACATTCATCAGGTAAATGATTATTGTTTTGCCTTTATATGTCTCGTATTCTTTAAAATTCTCTGTAAAGTTTATAAATAATTGTGTTAAGTAAAAACTTGTGCGGTTTTAATAAAACTGTATAGACAAGAATTTTAATCAGTCAACCAGTACAGATCCTGTTCAGAGACATATCCTATGAAGAATGTCAATATTTCTTACTAATAAGGTAAAGGGTTATTAAAAAAAAAAAAGACTACTTTTACTGGCATTCCTGCAGTACTCTATCATTACTGGTAGATATAACTGTGAGAGTAGAAGTTATAAGTAAATGATTGCTTATGGAAACATGGGTTGACCAGACCTTTTTCTTTCCACAGCTGGATAAGAGCTTGATCGGCAGGACTCCAGGAGCTCCAGCTCTAAAAAATGCTTCAGGAAAGAAGAAGAGAAGTTCTTCAAGACCCTCAAGTGCTCTTGGCTTGTACAGTAAGTCTACACATTGTAGCTTTAATATTTACTTTAATGAGTATTCACTATTCATACAAGACTCCGTCCCTTTATGAATATCAATTTAAAATAAAGGAACAAAGATAGCAGACCGTTATCAGACAACTCTTACAGTAGCTGTCTGATCTTGGTCTACAGTTTGCACAGGCATAAAAGGTAGATTATCAAGAAAAGTGTAAAAAGTCTGTATGACAGTGCAGTATATATGGATAGAAAATTGTGGTTTTTAACCCTTTCCCTCATAGAAACGTGTTTTCACGCATTTGTTTACAGAGAAGACCCAGATCAGACGGCTCCTAGAGGAGACTTCTGATCAGGGTCTGCTCTGTTTGCTTATAGAATTTGATAGATCTGTTTCTTTACTTTCTAAAATGGATGCAATGTCCCACCTTCCATATTTGATTACAACTGTTTTGTTCATGAATATTCAGTGGGTATTAAAATTTGGATAAACATAGAACAGGGAAAGGGTTAAATAATTTTAAGTATATTCTATAAAATCAGTCTAAAGCAACTACATTTTTTAATCATTATCTTTTGGGTGGTTTTGGTAGCAAGAATTTACTGTACTTTATCAGTCCATGCACATGACCAGGATCTTATCTGTTCCACCAGGTTTGAAGAATGGGCATTGCTTCTGAATTTCAAATTTCGTCTATGTTTTACCATGTTACCATGGGTTTTTTTATACCCAGTCTCACCTCTTCCCGGAATGAAATAAAACTAATGGAGTAGTACAAAGTGTAGAACCCTGATCTGGCTGCTTCCTCAGGAGCAGATTGATCTAGGTCTATGCCAATTTCCTTTGGTTTTCCTAAATGGGGTTAAATAGTTTTCTCATTATACAAGATTTTACCCAAATTTACCAAAGTATATGGAGAGACAAGCATGGGCATTTCTATATTATTTACTACTATGTCAGTCTATTTTAACCCTTTACTCCATAAATATGTCTTTCTACACCTTTGCAAACAGAGTAGACCCAGATCAGATAGCTCCTATAGGAGCCATCTGATCTGGGTCTGCTCTGTTTGCTTATGACATAATGTAGATCTGATTCTTCACTTTCTGTTTTGGATATGCCTGTGTCCATTATGTTTTTATGCATGTTGTCATTACTTCTTACGTGAATATTCATGGAGTAAAGGATTAAAGTTATAGAATTGATGCCAAATTAACTTATTCAGCATTAAAAGAGATGTAGAGGGGAGATCGGATGTCTGAATACTTAGGGTAATTAGGGTATTAAGATGAGATGTTGAGGAATTACATTGATAAAGTGTTCCAGTGTTAATATAGACTTATGGTTTCCTATTGTAGAAGCTTAAGCCTTTCAGTGCAGGAAACGAGTGCATTGTCATTTGTAAACAGTGTAGACCCAGACCTAGAGGAGCCCTTTGATCAGGGTTTGCACTGTCCTGTCTCAACTTTTACCTTTCATTCTGTATGGAGTCTACCAAGAAACAATGATAGACTATTCCACTCTGTTAATTCAGTATTGAAAGGGTTAAGAATCAAGTACATTTGATTATGATTTTTCAGTGCAGTGAACAATACAGTCTTGTAATACCAAAGAATTAATCTCAATGTTTTCAAGCAGGTAACATAGCCTTGGCAAGGTGTCCTGTATGTCTTGAATGGCAAAAAGTGTACAAGTCAGAGCGAGACTGTCTCGTTTGTAATGCCTATCATAGGCACATGGGTAGACCTTATTGGGGCCACTCGGCCAATTTTCACCCAACAGGTCTATCCTGTTGTGCTGAGGTAACTGTTCAGAACAAAGTGTTGATCATATGTTTTTGCAGTATTTAAAGGCATGCTATAAAGAGTGCAGAAATACTCACAAATATACAATAGATATGAAAAATACTCTCTGAAAGTAGCACTCAAAGATAAGAAAATTTTCTAAATACCTTCTTTTTGAAGTGTGTTATTTAGTGTCAGCCTTGTAAGTGTTGGGGTATTTTGGGTAAGTGTTGTTAAGTATTTTCGGTCCATGTGTGAGTGTCTTAATCCTTTAACTCATTCTCTCCTAGGCTATTTTTAGACTCAACCTCCTTGAATAAATCTACCGAAAAGGAGCATTAACTATAGAAAAGGAGAGTTTTAGAATTATGTAGTTTTGAAACCATTGTGATAAATAGAGCATTTGCTCCTAGGAGCAAATGCTCTATTTATCACAATGGTTTCAAAATGGGAATTTTATAGAGGCGCAAAAATGTGTCACTAGGGGGTAATGTGTTAACCATGAATATTTATGTAAGAAATAATGACATCATACATCAGTTAGATGATTTTTTATAATGATGGATGAATACACACATTTTTGGTCATGGCAGAGACTATAGAATCAGATGTACATTACATGTATTGCAAACAGAGCAGACTCTAATCAGATGGCTCCTGTAAACACTCTGTTTGCAAAGGCTTTATAAAGTGTATCTATGGAGTAAAGGCCTAATGACTTTTGAAAGGAGTATTGGATTCACTTCAGACTGGACCCAAAACAGCACGGTAGAACTTCTCTAGCCACTTAATGGATAAACATTAATACCTTTAAAATATGTGGCTGCTTAACCCGTTACTCTATAAATACGCCTTTCTATGCCTTTGCAAACAGAGTAGACCCAGATCAGATGGCTCTTATAGGAGCCCGTCTGATCAGGGTCTGCTCTGTTTACTTATGAAATAAAACAATACCGGTATGTGATTCTGCTGTTTCTTCCATGGTCAAAAATTCCTATCGTCATGTGTCATTTTAAAAAATTAAACTAACTAATATTCATGGTGTCAGCGTTTCTTACTTGGATATTCATGGAGTAAAAGGTTAATATGATGAAAGTAACGGAGACAACTCCTATGGGAGCTTTAAGCATAAATTTTTCGTCCTTCAATACTGTTTGCAAATGCATGAAAACGTGTTTATATGAAGGAAAAGCTTAACTGTATTTGTCATTGAAATTATACTTGTGAGTATTTCAGCATTTCTGAGGCACAAAAGTATTAGATTCAATAAAAACAAGCACTGGCATGGTAAACAGGTCTATTACATAATTATAGACTGCAGTTGCACTGCATGAGACCAATGATTGTAAAAATTGGTTTTCATCTAAACTTCCATATTTGGCACATAACTTTTTGCACAATAGGAATGAATTTTGCAATAACTCAGGCAAACAGCTTGTATCAACATAACAAACCCAGTAACACTGCATCTTATCAGCATCTAAACTTTCTTTGACTTTATTTTCTTTTTTTTCAATTTGTTTGGAAAATAAATGGATAATATTATTAACTGTCAGAGTTGAAGAAAATGATATTTTTAAGATGACAGTCACATTGTGTGCCAAGAGTTACAGTTTAGTATGATAATTACTGTCTACAAATACTGTCATCTGTTTCAATTCTGAAATTGGTAGTTTTCTTGTTTCTTTTAAAAAAAATCAGTCAAAAGTGTCAAATTGTTTGGATCCTGATGAGTTACTCGGTGTCCCACCAGGGTCCATGCTTATAAAGCTTTTTAGTTGAGTCTGAGTTCGTTCTCAAGCTTTTGATTGGTCAGATTTGAGTTCTCAAGCTTTTGTTTGGTCAGATTTGAGCCAGAGGCTCAAATCTGACCAATCAAAAACTTGAGAACGAACTCAGACTCAACTAAAAGCTTTATAAGCATGGACCCTGTATTCAAATTGTTTGCAAAGGCAATTGCAAATTTTGCCTCTAAGATGCAGAGAGTTAAAGGCAGAGGTCCAGATAAGATGCATAAATTAAACTACCTTCAAGAATAACTTCTTTATTTCTACAATTAACCCTATGTTGTGACCACTCTTTAGAATCGTCTCAAAGAGACGATTCTAAAGAGTGGTCACAACATAGGGTTTGGTGGAGAAAAGATGATTTTAGTATTTGAGTATGCACCTTTTTCTGTTTCTCTGGTTAAAAGTCACTTGCCCATGTATCTCTCTCACAAAATATGGATGGCAGTTGAAAACTTTCTGTGATATACTGTATGTCTTAATAAAATGTGGATAAACTTTCACTCACAGGTGGATTTACAAAAAAGTTGATGAGAAGAGGAGGGACAGGGCAACATACTTTACTTTGAATTATAAATAACAAAAAAACCCAGCCAATAACAAAAAACAAATCTATGCCTCGTGAAGATTTTCTTCTCTTTTTTTCATTTGACCAAAAATACAGTAGAATCTCTCCAAAGATACCACTCAAAATAAAAATCTAATTGCAGGTCTTTAATGACAAGTTATTGCTTAGTGCAGAATGAGTTATGCCGAAAACTCCTAGGGAAACTCCTTTCATTCTGTATTTTGTACACTTGTTTTTAACCCTTTACTCCATAAATACACCTTTCTGTGCCTTTACAAACAGAGTAGACCCAGATCAGAGGGCTCCTATAGGATCCATCTGATCAAGGTCTGCTCAGGTTTGCTTATGATATGACATTGATCTGAGTCTACAGTTACTGTCATGGCCAATAAAAATCTCTTGTTCATAGTGCCATTATGAAATCACTTAATAATCATAATGTCATTATTTCTGACATGCATATTCATGGAGTGAAGTGTTTAACACTTTCCTCCATAAATACACCTTTCTACGCCTCTGTAAAAGTCACTTTCTGAAACCATTGTGATAAATAGAGCATTTGCTCCATAGGAGCAAATGCTCTATTTATCACAATGGTTTCTACACTACACAATCCTTAAAAAAAATTCTTTCCTCTAGAAAATGCTCCTTTTCGATAGTTTCATTCAAAGAGGTTGGGTCTAAAAATAGCCTATGAGGGAAAGGGTTGAAGCACCAATGCTCATTCATTTAGTAGTTGTTTTCGGGAGATTCTGCTCTATTGTCATTATTATCATCATTTTGTTGAGTTATCTCTGGCATAAATCATGGTTGTTAAGCATTTCACATTGAATATTTATGATATATTTATTTCATTTATATAGGATACTACAGCGATGACGATCTGGTAATTGATCATACCCTGTCCTCCTCATCAATATCATACTCACTGCTATCTAGTGTATTTTTTCCTTTAAGTTAAAGGTCTGCTAAAAACAGTCCAGTTCAGTAACCCTTTACCTGTTTAATATTCCTGTAAAAAATGATGACATCATGAATATTTTTATCTGAATTATTTTACAGCATTATTGACTAACAAATCTGTAGATCTGTATAGATTTCATGAAGGAAAAACAGAGCAGATCCTGATCAGATGGCTCTTATAGGCATCTGATCTGGGTCTACTCTGTTTGCAAAGGCGTGAAAAAGCATTTATATAAAATAAAGTGTTAAGGCAAATGATGTTTTGTTGGAAAACAGTTATTTCATCTTTTCCTTCATATAAACACTTTTTAATGCCTTGCAAACAGTAGATTCAGATTAACGCCTTGCAAACAGTAGATCCAGATCAGATGGCTCCTGCAGGAGCTGTCTGATCAGGGTCTTCTCTGTTTGTTTATAAACTACGTGTACAGTTTCTGCCATGGTCATTAATTCTCTGTTTGATAATGCTGTTAAAAAAATTTGGCTAATTAATATTCATATAATCATTATTCTTACATGAATATTCATGCAGTATAAGGATAAGCTCTTTTTGAAAGTCATGTTTTGGCAATAGAAATGAAAAAAAAATAAGAGTTTCCACAGAGTTTGTTTTTAGCAGGCTTCGGTTCATTAGACTTACCTTACATTTTTCTAATACATAACCATCAAAAATAATTGAAAACAAGTTTCAGAGTTAAAGAAAGTTCAAATTTTGCCAAATGATAAGAATTTACTAGTTAAGGAAAAGGCAATTTATTATTAATTTTTGGCAAGGAGACATTGTCTTATTTTAAGTTGTAAATTCTTTAAGTTGGAACTTGTCCACATCTTTTTTTTCCCCAAAAGATGGTTATGATATTCATGTTACACATTGGGGGTATTGAAATGAAGTTTTAACACCTAACACTCGATGATGAGTCAGTGTTCTCTCCTAAACAGTTAATTTTGTTTGAAGCATAAGCAATAGAAAGACAAACCCATCAATAAATAGTTGTAGAGTTGTTTTATTCATGGGGTTGTATCGTTTAGATGTGTAGAGATATATAATGCATGATTTACCTGTATGCTAAAGTGATATAATTACTATGGTTAAGTTCATACTATTATAATAGTATACTCGCTCTCAGTTTGGTGGTGACATTTTGATTTCAAATTATTAGCTATGTCTAAAAGAAAATGCCCTACACCCCAGTACTAAATATTATTACTTTATTTGTGTTTTCTAACCTTCTCTTTCCACAATAAAAAAAATCCATTTTCCTTAAACGATTAGAATACAATAACAGATATTTGAAAATAATTACTTTATCCAACTACTGGGATTGGCCAAGTGTTGACCTAGGTCTTAGGGCTCCTTCACAATCCCTCTAATTAGGGTTAGCACCATTTTCATCAAGAATCCTGTAAACCTTTCACACTGAACATGTATATGGGCATCAAAAATCATTTTCAAACAATTCATTTTGCATACAGGTAATATGCAAATCTGTATATTGTATATTTAGCTGAGTATAGTGTAAATGCTTCAGACAGTGGACTTTGGAAATGGCACAAAATTTAATATTCACAGGTTGTTACTTGCATTATGCATCCATTTTCAGTCATTCCCATCCTTATCATTGATTTAACCATTTACTCCATAATATTCATATAAGAAAAGGTAAAAACTGAAGAATCAAATCAATATAATTCCATAAGCAAACAATATAGACCTTGATCAGACGGCTCCTAAAGCCGTCTGATCTGGGTCTACTGTGTTTGCAAAGACATTAAAAGGCATATCTATTGAGTAAAGGGTTAATGGGAATGATTTTCAAAGTTCAGGTCCAGTTTTATGATAAGTCCAGATACTAACTTTATTTACACAACTTCCTGTTTGAATTTCAATTCCCTTTACTTATAGCTGCTCCATGAGCTGAAGTACCTTATGGCTTATCTGATATTTTGCAATATGCAAGTTACGGATTGAAAATCAAATATGGAAGACTGTTTCTGTAAGAAATGGGAAATTTTACATGAGTAATAGTTTCTTTTTTTCCTTTTGAAGAAAGTGCAAATTTTGATACTTATTGTAGATCATCAGCATTGGTTTCAATTTGACTAGAATCATTTAAAATGCACAAGAGTATTAACGTATTAATGGAAATTTGAATGAATTTTTGTCATGCAAAATGTCCCATTGTACAGTTATAGAATTTTGTTCACAGCCATTAGAGGGGGGACTTAGAGAAGTGATCAGCAGTAATTTATAAATTATATTCAGTATAAACTCTTGAATTCTAAATACATGTACGTTCCTTAATTTATAATTACATTTTGTATATCATTGTGCAAGTGCAGAGATCTTCCAAAGGTCGCTATAATCCACACAATTAACCCTTACTCCATGAATATTCATGTAAGAAATAATGACATCATGAATATTTGCTGAGATTAATGTTTATAACGGCACATAGAGACAGTAAATTATAGCCATAGTAGAATCAGCAGAATCATATCATTCTATACTATTTCATAAGCAAACAGAGTAGACCCGGATCAGATGATTCCCACAGGAGCCATCTGATCAGGTTCCACTCTGTTTGCAAAGGTTTAGAAAGGTGTATTCATGGAGTAAGGGGTTGGGCAATCACTTAATTTTGTGACTGCTTTATGTAACCCTTTACTTCATAAATATGACTTACTACACCTTTGCAAACAGAGTAGACCCAGATCAGACGGCTCCTATAGGGTCTGCTCTGTTTGCTTATGATATAATATAGATGTGATTATACAGTTTCTGCCATGGCCAAAAATTCCAGTGTCCATGTGCTATCTTAAGAAATTATTCCACTTAATATTCATGACGTCATTCTTTATTACATGAATATTCATGGAGGAAAGGGTTAAGGTAGTGGTTGCTTAACACTGTTGTTATTGTATCTCTGTCACTGCTATTCACTGGCTGGTCCTCCCCCATAATGCCTATGAATGTCATTGGTTTGGGACTGTGAATGGTAAGGTTCAGTTTTCAGCAGGTCAAGGGTCAGCAGAGGTCAGCAGGGGTCAGCAGCATATAGCATGCCTTTATTATTTAGCTTTACATTGTGTACATTGTGCCTTAGTTTTTACTCATACTATCTCTTTTTTCTTTCTCTGTATCTTCGTAGGCAGCTATGATGATTATGCACGCCGTAAGCCTAGATTGCATTTAAAGGAGGTAATGCTCTTGTGTATATAGCTATTTATTGCTAAAATTATGGTAAAACCTCTTGATAATGACCACTAAAGTAATTATCAAGGGGCTCTGAAAAAGTAGTCACTGCTTAATGCAGAAAGAAACAAATACAGAAAAGAGCTATCTAAGGAACATTCATCCTTCATTAAGCTATCACCTTTCTGGGAAAAAAATCCAAATTAATTTGGTATATTTTGAGTGACCATGATTGTTGGAAGGTTTTTACTGTAGTTCAATGAGCGAAATTACATTTATAAGGGCCATAAGCCTACAATTCTATATAATTTGCCTCACTTTGATATATTCATACAGAGCATCTGAAACATTAAACCTTTATCTGATGAATATTCATGTTGGAATTAATGATATTATAAATATTTATTAGCTGAATTGTTGTAATGGTGTATGAGCACAAGATGTTTTGGCCGTGGCAGAAACTGTAGAATCATATCTATATTATTCCATAAGCAAACAGAGCAGACCCTAATCAGATGGTTCCTACAGGAGCCATCTGATCTGGGTCTGCTCTGTTTGCAAAGGCATTAAGAGGCGTATCAATGAGATAAAGGAAAGTTATAATGGTCAGATTATGCTGCATTCTACTTAAGTCTTTGTTACTGGTAATTATATTCTGGCAACAGCTGTATTTCTAGTGTGCATCATGTACTAAAGGCACCTGGGCCTACTGTGGTTCTTATCCCGTCTTAACCTTTTACCTAATGAATATTCATGTAAGTAATAATAACATCATAAATATTAATCAGCTGGTTTTATTTATAATGGCATAATTATGTATAATGGAAGTTTTGACTGACCATATCAGAAATTGTAGAATCAGATCTTTATTATTTCATAAGCAAACCAAGCAGAACCTGATCAGACAGCTCCTTCAGGTCTGGAGTCTTTTGATCTTGGTCTGCTTTCATTGCAAAGACATGAAATGGTAAAGGGTTAACTATTCAATCATTTATTTCTTAATTTGTTTCTTTTCCATATTGTTTAAGAAGTAGCCTAAGCATGTATATTTGTACAATATATTGTAAAGATTTCTTAAATTTACTATTCAAAGATGTATAATAATCGACATGTGTTTTAACTTGCAACCTATTGGGACATCATTCCTTTTAAATTTAAATATGTTTTTTAATTTTGAGAGTGAAATACATTTGTTTACAGACTTTATTTGACAGGGATATTCTAACATTAATATGAAGTTTAAGTCTTTATGCAAACAGAGTGTCATAGAATGTTTAAGAAAGAATTAAAGGTAACACAACAAATTGAAACAACAAAGCCATGACCTGATAGCATTAGACACTTGAGAGATAAAAAGACCTTGGGATGTTTTTCTTTGATATCTCAATGCTTAGTTTTTAAGCGATTGTAACTTGTATTTCTTAGGGAACTTAACCCTTACACGAGTCACTGATGTTCTTTGCAAACAGTGTAGACCCAGATGAGAGAGCACTTAGAGGAGCCCTCTCATCAGGATCTGCACTGTTTGTCATGTTACACTTTTCTTTAGAAAAATCCCTAGATATTCACCATAAGCTTGTACCTTTTTGAATTTTGGAATAGTCTGTTTGAAAATTCAGCCTTGTAAGGGTTAAAAATGTATTTTGAATGAATCTAATTTATTTCATTTTGAAAGAATCTAATTTCTACAAGAATTTATTTATCAATGTGACCATTTTTTAAATAATTTTTATTTATAATGGCATTTCAAAATAGTTTGGGACTAGATGAGAAACAGACCACTGTTCTTTTTAAATAAATATAAGATAAATGAGGCAGAAAAGCATTTTTTCCATAAGAAACTTGCTTAGTGTTTCAATTAATAAATTGTGTCCCAACATTTTAACCCTTTTCATGCTAAATATTCAAATGTGAATCAACCCACTATCAATGTTATGTAGCTGAATCATTCAAAAGTTGGATCAGGTGTAGCCACATTATTATAATAGCAAATAGTGCAGACCCACATCCTCTAGGAGCTGTCTCATATGGGTATACACTATTTGCAAATGCAGATATGTACGCTAATAGCATGAGAAGGGTTGAACGATTTGATTTATCTGGTTTTTTTGTTGCTTAAGTCTTTTAAGAACAGCTATGTGATGGAGGCTTGTTATCCATATTGCAGGTCATCAGGGATGATATAGGAATCTTACCAGTTTACACCACTAAGTATGTGTCAGACAGCGAAAGTGATGGTAGGTAAACATTCTGTATAGCATCATCCAACAACAAATCTGTACCAAATATATTTTTCCATTTTCATGAAACTTTATTTGCAGAGCTGAAGATAAGAGGAAGTTGTAGAACCTGTCGAAAAATGACTTTAAAGTGAATAAACATGGGGGACTATAAAAGCTGGTGGTTGCTTAATGCAAGCTAAATGTAAAGGAGCTTTCTGCATAACTTTTATCCTGCATTGAGCTACCACTGTCTTAACCCTTACAGTGCGGGACATGAGTCACTAATGCCCTTTGCAAACAGTGTAGACCCAGATGAGAGGGCTCCTAGAGGAGCCCTCTCATCAGGGTCTGCACTGTTTGTAATGTTACAGTTTCCTTTAGAAAAAAACCCCCAAATAGTCTCAATAGGCTTGACCTGTTTGAATTTTGGAATAGTCCATTTGAAAACTCAGCATTGTAAGGGTTAAAAATCAGGGATTAGTCTTATAATTATGGTCATTGTAGACAGGTTTTACTGTATTTTGGAAATCTTGGCAAAAATATGAATTTTCTCTGCAGAATCTTATCTTTCAGGTACTTATTAGAATTGAGTCTCCAGGAGGATGCTAATGAGTACCATCAAGATAGGATTTGGTTGAGTAATAAGAAATCATGGTAGATCATTAAGGCTTTTATCTTCAGCTGTGCATTGAAATACACCCATGGCAAAGTTCTCACACTCAGAAAGTATATAAAGTTTAGGGTTAACCCTTTCCCTGTTCTATGTTTATTCCAAATTTCAATACCTAATGAATATTCATGGGAAAAAAAGTTACAACTAAAATGGAAGGTGGAACATTTTAGAAAATAAAGAAACAGAATTTTCAAATTCCATTAGCAAACAGAGCAGACCCTGATCAGATGGTTCCGATAGGAGTTGTCTGATCTGGGTCTACTCTGTTTGTAAATGCTGAAAACATTTTTATATGAAGGAAAGGGTTAAGCTGAGGGACCAATCACTTCTCTATCACCTGTCTGCATGTTACTCCTTCTCATGCTTGAATATTCAAATGTGAATTCATCCACTATGAATATTAGTTAGCTGAGTCATTCTAAAGCTGGATCAATTGTACCCACTGCATTATATTAGCAAATAGTGCAGACCTATATGAGACAACTCCTCTAGGAGCTGTCTCATATGGTTCTACACTGTTTGCAAATGCAGATATGTATGCTAATATCATGTGAAGGGTTAAGTTTAATGTCATTACACCCTTTAGCAAGGGACACATGTGCTCCTTGGAAACTCATTTTGTTCTGAGTTAACATTATACAACAGCTGCGAAAAAGATTATTTCATATTAAACTACCATACTTACACCATATATTTTGGGCCAGACAAGCTTGGGAAATAGTGTAGACCCAGATCAAACTGCTCCTTCAGTAGCAGTTTGATCTGGGTCTGCACTTTTTGTTGCTCGATGAGTTTCATGTAAAGTTATCAAAATGGTATTCAGCCTTATAAACTGGTGGAGTGGGAGGTTGGGTGTCCTAAATACTGTAATTTTTATTTATTAATTTATTTTGGAGGGGGAGGGGGCTTTTGATCAACAAAACAACAAAAACCCTATATCACCATTAAATTTTTTTTTAGGTTTTTCAAAAGACAGTTATTATCATAATGCAGACTAGAAGCAATGCAGAAAGCTCCTAAGAACTTTCTTCTGCATTGCTTTCATTCTGCATTAAGCAGCTACCTGTGTACAAAATGCTAAGATGCTCCTTTTGAAAAGTGTCTGGGAGCATTTACAGATTATTACAGATAATATGGTACATGTATATAATAAAAGCTGTCAACGTTTGAATTACATATAATGCAGCAAACATTACAGATCTCATAAAATTCTATGTTAATTTATAGCGCTCCATCTGTCTACAAACTGGTTGTGGATTTTTGTAGTAAATGTTATTCTAATGTGCTTATTTGTTGTGAAGCATTTGCCTAGGTCATATTCTTGCCTTTGTTTAAGATCATTCAGTGACATCCTTCTTTTATTTACAACAGATGCTGAAGTGGCTGCTTTAACATCATCCCGCCCACTGTATGTGCCACCCCGCCCGCGCTCAACGAGCCCATACCTGTACAAATCCAGCTACAGGGAGAGATTTACTCGCTCTCCTTCTCCAATCCTCTCTGTTGCAGACAGGGTTGACTTGGCTATTGAGCGTGCCAAGATTCGTGCTAGGGCTCGTGCCTTTAGTCGTAGCAGAAGCCCATCTCCTATTAGATCTAGACCAATCACACCAGTAAGTATAAATGGATTTGAAATGGACATACTGCATGATACATGATCACATATATTAACAGTTTGGATTCAGATGAGATGCAATGTAAAATAGCACCACAATGATACTGTGAACATGTTTGACAAAAACAGAAGGAAAATGAAAATTTAAACCAACATTAAATCGAAATTTTAGTATAGAAGAATTTAAATCTTTTTATGCAGGTAGCCGTTTAATGCAGGATGGAATTAATGCAGAAAGCTCCTCTGGGGGCTTTCTGCATGACTTTCACTCTGCATTAAGCTACCACCTGTCTTATAGACCGGTATGCTAATATCAAGTTCAGAGTGGTGTCACTGTATAACTTAATGTTCATTACAAAATTTTGAGTACACCAACACTTTCTGTGGGAACGAACATGGTCGTTGTAATGAGAGCTGACCGTATAAATTACATCTTACCTTACAAAGGTAACTAAGTAACCTTACGGAAAGTATTACAGACTCTTACAAGCAGTGTAGATCCGGGTAAGTTTGCCTGATTGCTGATTTTGACCATGGCCTACTTGCTTTAGCCAGAGCATACATACTAGAACCTGTCTATAGTGACCATTAAACTTAGATCTTACTTCTGAGTTTTTAAGACAGGTGGTAGCTTAATGCAGGACAAAAGTAATGCAGGAAGCTCCGAGAGGAGCTTTCTGCATTGCTTTTGTCCTGCATTAAGCATTGCTGTAACCACTTGGTCTTATGGACCACTATGCTGATTCATTATATGGTTGTTATAGGCAGGTTCTACTGTATATTGAAAATGTTGAAGTGTTTGCTTTACAGTAGCTGAATGCAAGAGTCATTGTGCCAGTTTAGTAGCTCTCTGCATGCCATCGGCAAATTCATGATTACCTGTGCAAACACATTAGATTCAGATGACATGCCGATTAATTCATTGTCTCATCAGGATCCAAACTGTTTGTTACCCTGACTGCATGATAAAAGAGAAATGTTAGAAAATTTAACATTCAGAATTGCAACAACTGACATTGTTTTGCAGATAACATTTACATAGCATGCAAAGAGTTACTGTAATTGTTTGTGTTGTCATGGTTACAATGTTAGGGTCGGCGAGGACACTATAAACATTTATTTCTCTGCATGCTAAGCAATTGTTATCCTCATAAAAAATTTCATCTGCTGGAATTCCGGAAAAAAAAAAATGCAGTCGGTATGTCAAACAGTTTAAAGCTAAATGAGATGCTGAGTAACTTTGTATTTCATCTTGGTCTACAATGTTTTCTTAGGTAATGATAAAATTACTGATAGCATGCAAATAGTTTGTTCTTTACATACAGTTATTGCTGGTTTTGCTTGTGGTGCATGACTTGTATTGATTTCACCATCACTGCTCAAAGTGTTGCAATAAATATTGATGGTGAGATCAATGTTGAGGACAATATACCATAGGTGTTTATTAAAAAAGTTGTCGCTGTTGGCTCTTTCTCTGTTCTATATTTTTTCCAAATTTCAATACCTACTGCATATTCATGGGCCAATTAGTTATAATGAAATATAGAACTTGGCAGAACATTCTAGCCATTTTAGAAAGTAAAGAAACGGATCTATCGAATTCCATTAGCAAATGGAGCAGACCCTGATCAGACGGCTCCTACAGGAGCCATTTGATCGGGGTCTACTCTTGTTTTCAAATGCATGAAAAGGCGTTTATATGAAGGAAAGGGTTAAAATTGGTTTTAGTATAATATGTATATACCCTGTTCAGATGCAGCAGTTCAATATGGAGGCTTGTCAGGGTCTACACCGTTTGCAAATACATTTACATTGAATTACCTGTACTCTTTGCTTAACTGAGGAGTGTAAAGATGAAGGAACCAAACTCATTATTTTCAGTAAAGGAAATAATAGCAGGCTTGTTCTGTGTGTGTACAGGAGACCATAACTGTTATGATTTCAGATCTCTCTGCGCAGCTCCTTGGAGGACCTTGCGATTGACACATCGCTTGTCAGACAACGTCGATACTACCCTTCAGTCCTTTAAAACAACATTCAAAGGTGGACCATGCATTTCAGTGTATTTGTTTCAACACACCAGCATCATGATTCTCATCTGTCTGTCTAGACATGTTGTGTATTGTATCAGCTGACAATATTTGAAATCTCTGACAATGAACCAACTGTTTGTTTCAGGTTTCATCAGAGGTCTAGATAAATAAAGTACAACATTTTCAAGAATAACTTCTTTATTTCTCCACCAAACCCTATGTTGTTACCACTCTTTAGAGTCGTCTCAAAGAGACGATTCTAAAGAGTGGTCACAACGTAGGGTTTGGTGGAGAAAAGAAGATTTTAGTATTTGAGTAAGCACCTTTATCTGTTGCTCTGGTTTCATAATGTTCCAATTTACTATTTTACATACTAATATTCTTGCTAATTAATCACAGAAATATCATTATGCAAGAATATCATGTAATACCAGAGTTATAGATCAAGGCTCATATTCAAATAAATACTAAAATCCTCATTTTTCCACCAAACCCTATGTTCCGACCACTCTTTAGAGTCATCTTGAAAAGTCGATTCTAAACAATGGTCACAACATAAGGTTTGATAGGGAAATATAGGAGCTTTTCTTGAGTATGTTTTAATTTTCACATCTATCTATTTCTCTGGTGTACAAATAGTTGGCCAATTATAGTTTTTATTTATATTGCACAATCATGCAATACAGTTCTGTACCATCTATGTAACCTAGAACAAAAGATAGAATATTATGAGATTCCTAACGAGTTCAAATGAAACAATACATACATGTCACTGTTGTGTGTGTTGTTTTTCTGTCTCAAGTCTCATGCACGTCTTTTCTGTGTTTTTCTTTCCCCTAGATTCTCTGCGATACCCTCGATGATCTGGCCATAGATACAAGCATGGCAAGGAACAGGAGGTATTACCCAAGATATATTCCGTTGTCAGCCTATCTGTAAAACAGGTTCATATCTTGCTTCTTTCTTCTCACACACAGTGGACATACCAGAATCCAACTGTTCTCACTATTACATCAAATACTGCTGATGCAATTTATTTGGAGTCACGGAAACTTCATTCTGTGTTATGCAGATTTCCATAATGAATAGTAAAATGGGTATGTTGCAGTAAAACCCCTCTAAAATGACCACATTTATAATAAACAAAGGTGTTTTAGAAAGCAGGTGGTTACTTAATGCAGGACAAAAGTAATGCAAGAAGCTTCCTTCTGCAGGAGCATTCTGCATAACTTTCATCCTACATTAAGCTATCACTTGTCTTGAAGACCCAGAATTACACCTCCTTTTTGGTGACTGCTTTAACCCATTCCCTCATATTGACGACTTTTGATGACTCTGTAAAAGTCACTTTGTGAAACCATTGTGACAAATAGAGCATTTGCTCCTATAGGAGCAAATGCTCTATTTATCACAATGGTTTCAAACTAAAACATTCTAAAATTTTCCTTTTGTCTAGTTAATGCTCCTTTTCGGTAGATTTATTCAAAAAGGTTGTATCTAAAAATAGCCTATGAGGTAATGGGTTAAAGGGGTTTTACTTTATTTGGATTAACCCTTCTTCAGGTGATAAATTGAACAGAAAAACACCTAGTCTTTACTTTCATTTTTAGTCAGTGTACTTTTGATAAAGTAAAACCCAAAAATTATTTTCTGTTACAAATTCAGATGACTTTTCATAAAATCAGATTATGCATATTTACAACTACGAAGAGTGGCTTCAAATGGCATTGCAAATGCAATATCTTGTATCAATATTTGTTATGTCTGCTGTATTAAAATCATTTTATTATAAATTGATATACTCCTTCACTTTGAATGTTTAAACTGCACAATTCACTGCCATTTCTAGATCATTTTGTTTACTTTTAGATAGATTCCATGTCAAAAGAACTTTTTGTTTGTTCTTAATTATATGGGTGCAGATAATTTAAAGATGAAATATTTTTCCGATAAATATCAAATGCTTGAAAAATTGCAGCCTTGTAAATCTTTTCTACATTGACCACTAAAACAAGTCTAATTTTGCGGGGTTTAAAACAGGCAGTAGGTTAATGTACAGGACAAGCATTATGAAGAAAGCTCTTGCTTCCTGCATTCCCTTGTTCTGCATTAACACTCTCCCTGTTCTATGTTTATTCCAAATTTCAATACCTACTGAATATTCATAGACAAAATAGATAGGTATGGAAAAATATGGAAGGTGGAACATTGTAGCCATTTTAATAACTAAACAAACAGATCTGTCAAATTCCACTAGCAAACAGAGCAGACCCTGATCAGATGGCTCCTATAGGAGCCGTCTGATCTGGGTCTACTCTGTTTGCAAATGCATGAAAACATGTTTATATGAGGGAAAGGGTTAAGCATTTCCTTGTTTAAAAGGTCATATTTCATTAAGTGGCTATTTTTGAGAGGTTTTACAGTTGCAAGCTTAACCCTTTACTCCATGAATATTTATATTGCAAATAATGACATCATGCATACTAATTAGCTGTATAATAAGTTAATAACATATGAACACAGGAATATTTAACAAAGACAGAAAGTGTAGCATCAGGTCTTTATTATGTCATAAGCAAACAGGGCAGACCCTGAAAAGATGGCTCCTTTGCAAAAGGCACAGAAAAGCATATTTATGGAGTAATGGGTTAAGCCTTTTCCACTGTGAATAATGATTTAAGAATTTATTACTGCATGGATAAATTGAATTAATTTTTATAATTACAAATTAATCAGGAATATTTTAGCTGTTTCTTAAACTTAAGAATCATGTCTCTCTAAGTCCATTAGCAAACATTGCAGACAGTGATCAAACAGCTCCTACAGGAGCTGACTGATCTCAGTCTACTCTTTTTGCAAAGGTGCCAAAAGTTATCTATAAGAGAGAAAAGTTCAAACGACTGACATTGTTATCCTAATACAGAAACATGCAATCTGTTATGCAGAACTCAAACACTCAAAGAGAGATAACTTATGCAAAACCATGTCCATTTGCTTGAGAGTTATAAGCCTTGTTCTTTGAAACGAGGAATCCTGCAAAATAATAATTACTGCAATCTGCAAAATAATGAGTTTTATTGTTTTTAATGGCTATAAAAATGGCAAACTGACCTTAAGTATGGATAACTGCAAAAAGATAAAACAAATAAAAGCTCATACTTTTTAACCAACTATTCAATGAATTAGAACACGATTATTCCCAAATTAGTTGGTAAATATTGTTCATATGAGTAAAGTATTTTTTGCAGTGTCGAATATTTGATACACTTGAAATAGGACAGTTAACAAGTAGTTTCATGGCTTAGCTATATTTATTGATATCAAATGGATTCTAGGAAAATTTTGAAGTAAACTTAATGACCAGTTTACAGAGAAGCAATAGTTTGTCTGTTTTTGTTCATGAAAAAATTATTTACTAGTTGCTTACATTTATTAGTATTCACACTTTGCACGCTAAGAAATTGTTGCCTGTGATTAGATTATTCGACTAAATTTCTCAAAAATTAAATAATTCTTACATTAAAGTCAGGATGTCAGTTTGGACCCTGGTAAGATGCCAAGTTACTTGGTGTCGCATTTGAATGTAAAGGTTTTCCAAAGGCAATCACGAATTTTTCTGTAGCATACAAGGAGTTAGGACAGGTTTGGATCAGTTTGAGGAAATATGTTTCTGCTCAAGAGAATGCCTTTATGCTCTAAGAGCAATTCTTTTTTGCATTGTGTTCAGTTAGACTTTTGATGGGGAGATAAACTTTTCTACCCATCTTTAGTTTTTTATTTTTAGCAAAAGGTTGAATTACAGTAAAACCCCGCTAATGTGACCACCTAAAAGAGGTATAATTCTGGTTGCTATATGCAGGTGGTAGCTTAATGCAGGACAAAAGTAATGCAGAAAGCTCCTAGAGGAGCTTTCTGCATTAATTTTATCCTGCATTAAGCAACCACCTGCTCATAAAGACATACATGTTTATTCATTAAGTGGTCACATTAGAGGGATTCTACTGTACTATAAGAGTTAGCTATACAGTGGCTTTTTTATCAGAGCAGTTCAAGTATTTATGTATTATATTAATTCCCTATTTTGGAATATTTTCTTCATTGTGTATAAGAGTTGATAACTCATTCCCTCAAACTGACACCTCTGTAAGTCATTTTTTGAAACCATTGTGATAAATAGAGCATTTGCTCCATACGAACAAATGCTCCATTTATCACAATGGTTTTAAAAATAAATAAATACCATTTTAAATGCCTTTGGATTCAAAACTGAAATATCAAAAATATCTGTTCATAGAAATCTTATATTGGGTTTAACCCTTCTCTTGCTAGTTACATACGTATCTTTACAAATAGTGTAGACCCATATGAGACAGCTCCTGGAGGAGCTGTCTGATATGGGTCTGCACTACTTGACATGGTAACACAGTGCCTACATTTGATCTATCTTTAGATTGATTCACCTAATTAATATTCATTGACTCGCATTTAAATATTCAGCACGAGAAGGGTTTAATTCTGTGTTATTTAAGATTGAGGTAGATCTTGTTATCATCTGATCTTTTAAATGGCATATTAATTACTATGGAGTTATTCGATGCCGTTAGGAAATAAACGATTGACAAATGTCAGGCTATTTCGCAATTAAAGTGAGGACAGACAATATGACCTGTTTCCTCTATGATGTCACCAGACACTTTTCATTAATCCTTACAGTTCGGGACAAGAGTCACTTATGTCCTTTGCAAACAGTACAGACCCAGATGAGAGGGCTCCTAGAGTAGTCCTCTTATCAGGGTCTGCACTGTTTGTCATGTTGCACTTTTCTCTAGAAAAATCCCTAAATATTCACCATAAGCTTGACATGTTTGAATTTTGGAATAGTCTATTTGCAAAATTTTGATTCAGCGTTGTAAGGGTTAATTTTTTGCATGTCAGTTTTGATTTTGTGATAAGCTATTCAAACGGTGTAGCTATTCAAACAGTGTAGATCCAGATGAGATGCCAAATCATCACGAAACAAACTGTTTGACACACTGACTGTATTTTTCTGAAGAAATGGAAGAAAAATTATTAATGAAAATTGCAGCAGACAAGGGTTTTTTTTGCAGACCACAATTACTTATTGTACATAGAGTTAAAAGAAAAATGAGCCAGACTAGACTAGTTTACAAGTGGTACAATCAGGCTTATTGTCACGGGAGCAGAATAATTACAGGGAAGGTGATAAACTGGTGACATTTTATACTTAAACTTGGGAAGTAAATCAAGCTCATTCTTGGGCTAGAGCTTAATAACATTTATTCAGCAGTTTAATCCTTTACTCCATAGGCTATTTTTAGACCCAACCTCTTCGAATAAATCTACCGAAAGCTTTGACTAGAGAAAAGGAATTTTTTCAAGTTTTGTAATTTGAAACTATTGTGATAAATAGAGCATTAATTTTGCTCCTATAGGAGCAAATGCTCTGTTTATCACAATGGTTTCATAAAGTGACTTTTACAGAGGCGTAGAAAGGCGTATTTATGAAGGAAATGGTTAACCCTTTGCTACATAAATATTTCTTTCTATGCCTTTGCAAACAGAGCAGATCCAAATCAGGCAGCTCCTGTAGGACCCATCTGATCTGTGTCTGCTCTGTTTGCTTATGAAGTAATAAAATATATGATTCTACAGTTTCTGCCATGGCCAAAACTTCATGTGTTCATGTGTAGTTATAAAAGTTTATCAAATTACTACTAATATTCAAGATGTCTTTAATTTCACGATGTCTTTTAATTTCTTGCATAAATATTCTGTTTGCAAAGGCATCCTCGGACATGTCTGCACTGTCATTTGCACACAGTGTAAACCCAGATCAGAGGGTTTCTAGAGGCAGGTTAACCTTTTCCCTGTTCGTTATTTATTACAAATTTCAATACCTACTGAATATTCATAGACAAAATAGTTATAATGAAATATGGAAGGTATAAAATTGTAGCCATTCTAGAAAGGAAAGATACAGAACTATTAAATTCCATAAACAAACATGGAAGGTATAAAATTGTAGCCATTCTAGAAAGGAAAGATACAGAACTATTAAATTCCATAAACAAACAGAACAGACCCTGATCAGACGGCTCCTGATCAGTCTGATCTGGGTCTATTCTATTTGCAAATACGTCAAAAAGCATTTATATGAAGGAAAGGGTTAAAGCCTTTCATTCTCTGTGGACTTTGTAGATAAACACTGATGGACTATTCCACTCAGATAATTCAGGGTTGAAAGAATTAGGGGTTAACCCTTTCCTTCATAGGCTATTTTTAGATCCAAACTCTTTGAATAAATCTATTGAAAAGGAGCGATAAATAGAGAAAAGGAAAATTTTAGAATTTTGTAGTTTTTAAACCATTGTGATAAATAGAGCATTTGCTCCTGTGGAGCAAATTATCTATTTATCACAATGGTTTCAAAAAGAGACTTTTTCAGAGGTGTAGAAAGGCGTAGTTAATGGAGGAAAGGGTTACTATAACAATACAGCTCCTTATTATCAGCTATTACAAAGTATTTTGTAACATTGAACTTTAGCAGTTTGTTTGTAGTTTATCACATGATGGGTGATATGCTTTGAAATTATCTCTCAATGAGTTTCAGTCTTTCTTTTTTACCGCAAATCATTGAGCAAAGGATAAAAGCCTCTTCAGTATCTGCTTTGTCCATGTTGAGTAATATATGCTCACTGTTGTTGATTGAATTGCACCCTGCAGCCTGTAATTAGGGTGCACTATTTGAACGGGTCCTGCATAACAAAGGGTCTTGCAAAATCGGAAGAGCTGTACTTGCCCTATATACTTGAACACTCAAGATACCCTATCTGTTAACCCTTTCCTGCATGAATATTTGTGTAAGAAATAATGACATCATGAATATTAATTAGATTATTTATTATAATGACACATGGCCACAGGAAATATTGGCAATGGCAGAAACTGTAGAATCATATCGGTATTATATCATAAGCAAATAGAGCAGACACTGATCAGACAGCTCCTATACAGTATAGAGTATACAGTATTTGTCAAGATAAGGGTAAACCCTTTCCTTCATGTAAAAGCATTTTCACACATTAGCAAACAGAGTAGACCCAGATCAGATGGCTCCTATATGAGCCATCTGATCAGGATCTGTTCTGTTTGCTTTTGACATTGTATAGGTCTGATTCTACGGTTTTTATCAAAGCAAACAATTTCCTTGAAAAGTTAAGCTAAAAAATATTCTTAACCCTTCGCTTGCTATTCGCGTCAATATACCTACCTGTAAATAGTGAAGACCCAGATGAGACAGCTCCTGCAGGAGCTGTCTCATCAGGGTCTGCACTATTTACAAGTTGATTGTGCAACCAATGCACTCCACAGCATTGATTGCACAGCGAAATACTTGTAGACAGTGGAGATATATGTAATTATACAACAGGGCATGGGTAAAGAAGGAGAAATTTATTTTAAAATTAAGCAAGAGAAGGGTTAATGTCAAAATTTCTTTCTTGAATGTTGAACAGGGGAAGGGTTGATATGTCAATTTGGCACTTGTGTCATAATTGGGTGGCATACAGTATAGACTCTGATATAACTGCTTCCTCAGGCGCTGTTTGATCTGGGTCTGCATTCTTTGCCTAAGTTTGTCTCTGAATATTTAGAATAATAACATTACAAAACAGTTTAGCCCCTCACCAGCTGGTTTGAAGTAGGTCGGTGGTTCTACCCAGATGCTCTTCTATTCACGCAACAATGCAATGTATTCCATGCACAGAAAAAACTCTGGGGTCTTCCACCTGTAATTGCATGTAGCTGGATGTTGCAATGTGACTGAAATACTTGAAAGCAATTTAAAACCCTACAATACAAAGAAACAAACATAACTTCAGCAGATGGATGAAAAATTCATAATACATTTGAGTGATATCCATGTTATAAATGATTCCACCCTTTGAATTGGGGACATACATGCACTGTGATTTGCAAACATTGAAGACCCAGATCAGAGGGCCCCTAGAGCAGTCTTTGATCAGGGTCTTCACTGTTTGTCATTCAAAATCCTGTATCAAGGTTAAGTTTTTCATACTGAGAGGACTGAATAGTTCAACACTGATTGGCTATTCCACTCTGAAAATTCAGTGTTGAAAGGGTTAAAAAAAATATTAGAATCTCACGTTTACCAGTCATGACATGGCCCCACCCCCACCCCAACACTTAAGATTATCTATTTTCCTTTCAGTCATTGCTATGAAATCTGTCAGTTTTGTGATTTACTTTTATATAGTATTTTATCAGCACATTTTTTTTTTTGTGAACCAAACCTTACGGACATGCATTTCAACCCTTTCAATGCTCAGTTTGCAAAATGGAATAGTCCATCATTGTTTATTGGTAGAGTCCATACACTATAAGGGTGAAATTTTTTAAAGATGATTTTGAATGACAAACAGTGCAGACCCTGATCAGAGGGCTCCTCTAGGAGCCCTCTGATCTGGGTCTACACTGTTTTGCTAATGACAGTACACTAGTTTCCTGCATTCAAAGGGTTAAACAGCTTTTCTTTCTCTTGTTCCATTTTGCCAGACAAAGTTGGGTTTTTTTATAGAAAAAAAAAGATGATAATATTATAAGAAATCTTGTTGCCGTATCTTTTAACTGATACAAAAGGCGTTTAATCTATAAGACCTGTGATTTGATATGATATTAGATGCATTCTATTACTGAAGATAGTCCTGTTTTTACAGTTTGTAATAAAAATGTTCATTTTTCTCTATACACCATAAATATGCCTTTCTACGCCTTTGGAAAAAGAATTTTGGCCATTGCAGAAACGTTAGAATCAGATCTATATTATATCATAAGCAAACAGAGCAGACCCTGATCAGGTGGCTCCTACAGGAGCAATTTGATCTAGATCTTCTCTTTGTGCAAGTTTGTGATTATACAGTAGAACCTGTCTTAAGCTTCAGGCAAAAGATGTCTAATTATGGGTCTGTAAGGCAGGTGGTAGCTTAATGCAGGTCAAAAGTAATGCAGATAGCTCCTATAGGAGCTTTCTGCATTACTTTTGCCCTGCATTATGCTACCACCTGCTTTTTTAAGATGCCTATGTTCAATAGACGGATTGACACTTAAGACAGGTTCTACTGTACTCAAGCAAGCAGTTTGGATCCAGGTGAGATATTGAGTATCTCATGAGTAGGGTTGGATACCATTAAGAACAAAATGGTATGATACCATAACAATAATTTTGAAACAATACGATACTTGTATTTTATTGATACCGTTACCAACAAGATTTCTCAATGAAATCCATATAATTTTGTTAGAGTCAACTGGGAGTCTATTTTAAGAATTGTTTTTAATGCAAAGAGGTGTCGTTTATGTATTATATTGCATGTCTATGTCATTTTTAAGCATATTTAATGTAATTTTGAAGCATTTTAAGCCAAAATAACTTGAGAATCTACAGAGTATTTTTTGTCAAAGTATCGATAGGAGTATCGGTAATATCTGAAAAAGTATATATCAGTACTTTTTGAACTGGGTATCGGTACCGATACGATACGAACTAACGGTATCCAACCCTACTCATGAGGATCCAAACTATCCTATACTCTGTTCATGGTTTTTGAAAAACAATGGTGAAAATCCACTTCAAGAATTGGTAGCAGACGCCAAAATTTGCAGGCTACAGTCAGTAATTGTGTAAAAAGTTAACTTTGAAAGCTTTACGTACAGATACAAGTGATAATAAATAAATGGTGTTTATTACTAGACTAATGCTTTTAAGTGAGTGTCAGATTCCGTTTAAAGTTTATACCTACAGCAAATTTTGTTTCTAATGAATCTTGACAAGAGGAGCTGTTTCAGGTATACTTAATGACTTGACATGAATACATACAAATGGTAATTTGATTTTCAAAAGGCTTAGTTTGTTAACTCTTTGCATGCTTATAGCAAATTTGTAATTACCTTTGCAAATATATTACATGCAGTTACACTACTGTTAACCCATTCAACACTAAGTTTTCTAATAGACTATTGCAATAATCAAACTGGTCAAGCTTACTGCCAATACTAGGGGATTTTTTTAAAGAAAAGTCTAACATGACAAACAGTGCAAACCCTGATGAGAGGGTTCCTCTAGTTTACTTATGGTATAGTATAGATCTGATTCTATAGTTTCTGCCAGAGCCAAAACATTATGTGTACATATACGATAAAAACAATAGCTACTCAGCAGGGAAAGGGTTAAAGAAATAATATGAAAATGCACAATCTGTAGGGTTGTAAACAATTTTTTTCCCTTATGATTTGCATAGTATCTGGTACTTCATCAGGATCCACACTGTTTTCGACCAAGATTGTTTTACTCTCTATTCATTTGTACACAGACAATTTTTCTTCCCCTGAACAATACTGCTGAATCAGCACAACACTTCGTAACAGTTACATGTTACGGTAATAATAATAATAAGCACCTGTTCTTTCATAATACCCAACACTATATAGAGGAGTTGTTGCACTCGTTTCATATTTTTGTACCAACCTCTTACTGTATTAATCGTTTCAGTGCAGGGAACCAGCCACTAACATTGTTTGCAAATAGTGTAGACCCAGATGAGAGGGCTCCAAGAGGAGCCCTCTCATCAGGGTCTGCACTGTTTGTCATGTTAGACTTTTCTTTAAAAAAAATCCCCAAGAATTGGCAGTAAGCTTGACCAGTTTGAATATTGAAATAGTCCATTAGAAAATTTAGTGTTGAAAGGGTTAACGGTAGGGTAATATTGTTATCCGAAACAGTAAAAAACTCATAAAGCAACCACTCGAAATAAATCTAGTTATTGGTGTTTAACCCTTTCCCAGTTTCACATTAATGTAAGAAATAATGACACCGTAAATATTTATTAGCTGCATTTTTATAATCGTACATGAGCACAGGATTTGTAATACTTTGGCAGAAGCTGTAGAATCAGATCTATATAATTCCATAAGCAAACAGATTAGACCCTGATCAGATGGCTCCTATAGGAGCCATCTGATCTGGGTCTACTCTGTTTTCAAATGCTTTAAAAATGTGTTTATATGAAGGAAAGGGTTAACCCTTTACCTGACAGAGACCCCTTTTAACCCTTTACTCCATGAATATTTCTGAAATAATTATTGTATGAATGAATATAAATTACCTTAACCCTTTACTCCATAAATACGCCTTTCGACACCTTTGCAAACACAGTAGACCCAGATAAGACTGCTCTTATAGAAGCCATCTGATCAGGGTCTGCCCTGTTTGCTTTTGATATAATATAGATAATAGATATGATTCTACAGTTTCTGCCATTACCAAAATTTCATGTGTCCATACGATATTATAAGAAATTAATTAATATTCATGACATCATTATTTCCTACATGAATATTCATAGAAGAAAGGGTTAATATTGATTACAGCATAACAACAAGAAACATTTGGATCTTGGCAGAAACTGTAGATCTACATGTATATTATTCCATAAGCAAACAGAGCAGACCCAGATCAGATGGCCCCTATAGCATAGGAAGGTGCATTAATGGAGTAAAGGGTTAACACCTTTGCAAACAGAGTAGACCCAGATCAGATAGATCCTGTAGGAGCTGTCTGACCAGGGTCTACTCTGTGTGCTTATGGATCCGATTTTACAGTTTTCGCAATGATCAAAAGTTCATATGGTCATTGGACATTATCAAATGTCCTTTCCTCCATAAATGCGCTTTTCTATGCCTCTGTAATAGTCATTTCTTGAAACCATTGTGATAAATAGAGCATTTGCTCCATAGGAGCAAATGCTGTATTTATCACAATGGTTTCAATACAACACAATTCTAACACTTTCCTTTTCTCTAGTAAATGCTCCTTTTCGGTAGATTTATTCAAAGAGGTTGGATCTAAAAATAGCCTATGAGGGAATGGGTTAAAGAATATTTTGAGTCATGATCATAGATTTAATACGTGACTTCTGTTTATCTTTTTCAGTTTCGTTCATTTGGATGCTGGTCAGTACTGGACAGATAGGGCTGCAGAGTTGTCAGGAATTTCACATAGAGACGTTTTCCAAAATAACATGGATAAAATTTATAAAGGACTTTTGAGAAATGCGATAGAAAATCGACACAAATGAATTTTGTAATATAATTTAATTTTATGATTTTTGATATCTTTTTGACAGGGTTTTGAGTTGCTAGTAATGTTACTAGTTGGTATTAATGTGTAAAACTGTTTATGATTATTTATTGACCAGTTAGTGTAGAATTATCTTTTTAAATAGTTTTTATTATATACATTACACTGTGCCACATGTATGATATAATACCATTTATAATTCCGCATCCAGCTAACACAATTATTTGAAGATTTTTAAAAAAAAAAAAAAAAAAATATGAATAAAATAAACATTATATGTCTATGAAATTATGTAACCTGTTTGATTATTTTTTTTGAGTATGTTGTATTGAAAATTATAGCAGAGCCTGTCTTAAGTGACCATCGAAAAGATGTCTGAGTATGGGTCTGTAAGGCAGGTGGTAAGCAACCACCCACTACTTAAGGTTCCTGTGTGCAGTCAGTATAAGGTCATTTAAGACGGGCTGTACTGTAAATTGAAGGTGTTATTGAAATCAAAGTGGTCTTAACCTGTTAATACTTTATGATAATGTACAAGGCAGCATTTAGTACGGAAGTACAGTAAAACCTCTTTATAACGGCCACTAAATTACATCAAATATTTTGTGTTAAAGGCAGGTGGATGCTAAAAGCATGGTGAAAGTAAAACGGAACGCTCCTATATGAGCGTTCTGTTTCACTTTCACCTTGCTTTAAGCAACCACCTGCCCAAAATACCAACTAATTAACATAATTTAGTGGTCATTATAGAGAGGTTTTACTGTAATATCAAAGCCGCAGTGCAAGGAATGTTTTGCCTGTAACAGCAAATCCCATCATTACACTATCAAAATGTTTCATCTAATATATCTTCATTTTGAATATACAAACTATACTAGAATTTAAGTAAATATTGACACAAGCAAATATCATTTTTGGGTCAAAATGTACAAGTATGTGAGAAGGAAAGTAGCATTTGATTTTTACCCCATTGTTTTTTTAAACAAATATGACTCAAAGCTGTCGAAGAACAGTTTAAGAATTCTAACAGTTTCATATACAGTAGAATTTGCCTGTAGCAACCATATAATGGATAAGCTAGGTTGTTGCTTAATGCAGAAAGCTCTGAGAGGAGCTTTCTGCATTACTTTCATCCTGCATTAAACTATCATTTATCTTAAACCATTCCTTCATAAACCTTTTCACGCCTTTGTAAGCAAAGTAGATCCAGATCAGATGGCTCCTGTAGAAGCCATCTGATCAGGCTCTGTTCTGTTTGCTTATGGAATTATATTTAGATCTGATGTTACAGTTTTTCACTGAGCCAAAATTTCCCTTTGAAAATTTTACGCTTTAAATGAATATTCATTAAGTCATCAATTCATGCATAAATGTTTATTAGAGAAATGGTTACTAACCCCAGAATTTGACTTATTTTGGGTGGTTGCTATAGACACGTTTTACTGTATCATATTTACCCTTAATATTAAGTCACCTATCCTTCCTTTTCACCAGTATGCAAGGCTGGATATGTTTACTCAGCACTTCAAATACTTTTAATTAAACTAACAAAAAAGCAAACAGTGTAGATCCTGATCAGGAGCAGTTTGATCTGGGTCTACACTATTTGCCATAATTTGTCAAGCCAAATATTAAGGGTAATTAGGGTATGTGTTTTAACAAGTTTATCACTTTTAGATATTTTGTATTTATGTACTCCCCATGTAAAAGCTCGCTTGCAATGTCTGTGATATGAGTAGGAATTTTTAGACATGAAGTACTTGGAAATTGATAGTTTAGTCCCTTTGTGTAATTGTTTTATAATAGTCCCAGTTTATCCTAACTAGTATTAATTTTGTATGTTTGCTTTCGGTGTGTCAATGTGATGAATTCAATTTATAAGACAGCTGGGTTGTTTCATCTGTAAAAGCTGTTCTTTTACTCTTTATACACATTGGACCAGTGTGTGATGATTTTTGCAAACAATTTTGGGATCCAAATGAGATGCTGAATCCAAGTAGCAGGGCATCAGGATCCTAACTATTTAAGACATTGTTTTTGAAATGATTAAAACTTACTTAGGGGATATATTTTCCTTGTGTTATGTAACTGATGCTCTGCATGTTTAGAAGCAATAACTACATGTACAGTATAACATAATGACCCATTCAGCAGTACTAAATATCAAATTTAAATCTTTACCTAACAGTTGAAACAAGCAATTAGATTTTTTTCTTTGTTCCGTTTTAAAAAGATTAAATGTATCTATGGTTCATGTTATTGAGAACAATGTTCATTTCTGCATGGGTTGCAGTGAAACTGATACAGTAAAACCTCTCTATAATGATCACTAAATTACATCAAGTATTTTGTGTTAAAGCAGGTGAATGCTGAAAGCAAGGTAAATGTAAAACAGAACGCTCCTATAGGAGCGTTCTGTTTTACTTTCACCTTGCTTTAAGCAAACACCTGCCCAAAATACCAACTAATTAATACAATTTAGTGGCCGTTATAGAGAGGTTTTACTGTAGTGTTATGGTTTTGGGGATGGATAAAGTCTTGTTCATTGTACATATTGTTTTACTTTTCTAAGGTGTTGACTGGGTTTTGAATTAAAGCACAATAAAAACGAAAAGAGACAGAACATGCTTTAAAGATTTTCAGAAAAAAAATGTTTGATATTCGGACTGTATATTTGAGCAGAATTGGAAAAACAACAACAACAAAACTTTTGTTATTGTAGCTGACAAAAAGAATTGCAGATGACAATTGCAATAGTTAATGATTACTACATGTATTAAATTTACATGAGTACCAGTACATAAAAAAACATATACTGTTAGCATCATACTTTCGTAGAGGTAACCGCACACTTTTTTCGAAATTCATCTGGAGACTAGAGATTTTTTTTTTTTTTTGTATTTAAACTATATAGTTATTTTACACTCACCAATAGATAGTATATTTTTCAACTTCCGTCCTTTTTCTATGCCAGTATTTAATTAGTAAGAATACTGTATTGTATGTTGGGCATGCACAGCTAGATATAGCAGAACCTATTTATGGTGACTGCTTAACCCCTTTCCCTGATGAATATTCATGCAAAATATAATGACATCATGAATATTTATTAGCTTTTTCTTTTTTTAACCCTTTACTCCATAAATACGCATTTGCAAACAGAGTAGACCCAGATCAGACGGCTCCTAGAGGAGCCGTCTGATCAGGGTCTGTTCTGTTTGCTTATGAAATAATAGATCTGACTATAGTTTCAACCAATTCCAAAACTTTATACGTACATATATATACCAATATAAAAAATCAGTTAATAAATATTCAATATATCATTATTTCTTTACCTAGTACTGAACAGGGAATGTGTTAAGACTTGTTTTGCATGGTCATTGTAAAGAGGCTCTACTGTATCTAGGAAAAGACTGCACTTTGTTGCCAGAGAGGCATCACTTCTAGGTAGTTTAGCATTAGGGTAAGGTACAGAAAAAATTCTCTATAACGGCCACTAAATTGTGTTCATTAGTTTGTATTTACGACAGGTGGCTGCTTAAAGCAAGGTGAAAGTAAAACAGAACGCTTCTGTTTTACATTCACCTTGCTTTAAGCAGCCACCTGCATTTAACACAAAATACTTGATGTAATTTGGTGGCCGTTATAGAGAGATTTTACTGTAGGTCTATTTGTGTTACACTTTTTACAACTTTTGTCCATAATTTCACTACTCTCAGTAGTGTTATAGTCTGCATACAAATGATAAGTGTTTTTTTTCACTGATTGCAACAGTAATAAATAAGCAGCAAGGATAGAATTCACAGAATGTGCCTATCTCAGAAATCCATATCATGTCATGTTGTGTAACAAAATATATGTTGCTAATGCAGTGTGCTATAAAACATTCCACCATTCATATTGTATTATGACTTTTGGATATAAGACAAAAACAATATTATGTGTTTTTGTATGGCCCTTTCCCTCATAGAAATACTCAGGTATTTTGCAAACAGAGAAGACTCAGACCAGACAACTCTAGAATGAGCTGTCTGATCAGGGTCTGCTCTGTTTGCTTATGGAATTTTATTAAGCTGATTTTACAGTACCCACCATGGTTGAAAAAAGTCCCATTTACATGTTGGGTTTGATTGATTCTGGCCATGAATATTAATGAGGTGATAACATCTTGAGTAAAGTTTAAACTGTAAACAGGGAAAGGGTTAATAATTGAAGGAAAGTCACATTGCAACTCTTAAAAACTGAAAATGCATTTCACTCCATTAGAATTGCAGACTTAACCTTGTAACAGTAGTCATTGGTAACAAGTGCCTATTTCATTTGAATAGAAAGTACATTGCATTTTAGAGAAAAGGCAAATGTGTGTTTTATGGTAAATCATCTATTGAAAGAAATCATGCCAATGAGCAAATTGCCTCCATTTATTTTGATTTTGGTTGAAGTAGGCTTGAGTCTGTTGAAGTGGTATTTGACGTTTCGCCGAAAGTATAACCAGTTTGATTGTTGCCAATATATAGTTGTTTTATCATCTATAGTATAAACTCAATACATATATTAGAAATAAAATATGTGAGGAAATATTGTTTGTTCGTTTTCCATTCAGAAATGATGTATGTGTGTGTGTTGGGGGGGGGGGTAACCTTGACTGTCTGCTCCTACGTCTTTTGCCCTGCATTAACAAACCATCTGCTTTTAAGACTCCTATGTGCAATAAGTGAATGACCACTTAAGACAGGTTTTATTGTATAGTGAAAATAATCAGCTCCTCATACGACATAGTATAGTCATACTGATGAAAAGATGATTACATGTATACCCTTTGTTAGGTATGTTTTACATGGTCAACTTCTACTTATCAAATTTATACTACATGCATACTTACATGCTTTACTGTAGTACCTGCTAATAGCGATCATAATTATAATGGATAAACAGAACTACAGATAAAGGCGCTTACCCAGGTACTAAAATCGTCTTTTCTCCACCAAACCCTATACTGTGACCACTCTATAGAATCGTCTCGAAGAGACAGCTCTAAAGAGTGATCATAGTATGGGGTTTGGTTGAGAAACAAAGGAGGTACTATTGAAAATATTAAATTTGCGTATCTTAGCTGGACCTCTGAATAATCATGAAATTCGATAAGTGCAGGTGATTACTTAATTAGGTCGAAAGTTAAATCTTACGTAAAACTAGAACCGCATGCACTTGCTAACATTCACATCAACATTATCTGATTGTAAACATTGAAAATGTTAAACAGTTTACTTCCGTGTTTATATGTCTTTCACTGTAAAATAAAAAAAAAGTTTGATACTTCTGCATTTAAGTTTGTGAGAGACGTTTAATTATTTTGTCCTAACCTTTATCCCACTAACCGCGAGCTTACTCACATTTGCAAACATCTTGGATCCAGATGAGACGCCGAGTATATCGGCGTCTCATCTGGATCCAAGATGATTGACACTCGGTCAGTAGTCTCTCAAAAGCTTGATCAAACCGGAAGTAGTCAAAATTGCATCATGTCCAAATTTTAACCGACTAGGACTACAGTTGAACTTCGATATCTCGAACTTCAAGGTAACCACACAAATTAGTTCGAGATAACAGAGGTTCGAGTCACCCGAATTATAATCTGACCAATGTCTTGGGTTCACAGCTTAATGCAGGTCTACAGTAATGCTGAAAGCTCCTGTAGGAGCTGCCACATTACTGTAGACCTGCATTAAGCTGTCACATTTATTTCTAGATATGTGTAGTGATACATTTTAGAACAATTCTGTATTGTAAATTTTTTGTTCGAGTTATCACGAAGATCGAGTTATCCGAGTTTGAGATATCGAAGTTCAACTGTATATATATTTTCCACAGCGGGTAAGTAGAACATAATAGTCATTTGACTTACACGTTTTACACAAATCATCAAGTGCTCTGTGAGGTGTTCTCACAATGTTTCTGTAAACTCTCGGTTGTTTGTTTTCAATGACGTATACAGAACAATCCTTGCATGAACAGATTTTAGATAAGATAACTTAAAATCTAAACAAACACTCAAGAATACTTGAAATCTACGTGCAAGAAAGTAAATAGATAAAAATCAAACCAGAGAGTCTGGGTGCATTTTGCATTTTACCTAAGGCTTAGCACATTCCTTCATACAAATGCTCTTTCATGCCATTGCAAACAAAGTAGACCTAGATCAGACGGCTCCAATAGGAGCCGTCTGATCAGGGTCTGTTCTATTTGCTCGTGAAATTATAATAGAACTGACTCTACAGTTTCAACCAATACGAAAAGGTCATAATTATATTCTATTACAAAAAGAGCTAATACATACTCTTGATATCCTTATTTCTAACATAAATATTCACGAGGGAAAGGGTTAAAAAGGCGTTTGACTGTTGGCACGTCAGGTACATGTAACTTATGTCTGCGAGCACTGTCGTCTGCTGCAGAGAATGTTTCTTCAGAATTGCAGTTAGAGCATTAGACAGCTTGGATTTTGATTTGACATCAAGTTACTCGGCGTCTCATCTGGATCTAAAGTGTTTGCATAAGTCACAGATTCGCCACCAGCGCGTTAATTTGGTTTAGATATTGAATCACGTCAATAAGTAAAAAAGGTAAAAAAAATAACCGTTTCATTTGAAACTACTGTAGATGTTTCATATTTTATAATAAAATTGAGATTCTGATAAACTAGAACACATTGCTAGTTTAAAATAAAGACAGCAGAGGAATCTTTAGAACCAATTTTCCAATAACAACTGTAAATATAAATGAAGACATGCATGATTATTATCGGTAGATGCAGGCGTCATGAAAAATTATTTGTTTCAGGCAGTTTGCTTGCACGAGAGTTTCCCCAAATAAACTGAGCACTACCTTTGAGCCGAGGAATACCGCATTGCAAGTGTTGAATAACTGATAAGAAATTAGAAATCTGAAACGTGGGAACGTTAGTACAGAGTACTAGAAGAACCAGCACTATAGTTTGCACCAATTGCATAGCGAGTTAGTAACACTTTCCTTCATATAAACGCCTTTTCAAGCATTTAGGAGCCGTCTGATCAGAGTCTGCTCTGCTTGCTTATGGAAGTTTATGGAACTGTATAATCCCTCTTCCATGCTCGATTTTATTGATTCTTTCCATGCATATTAACCCTTTCCTTGTTCTATGTTTATTTCAAATTTCAATACCTACTGATTATTCATGGACAAAATAGTTATAAAGACATATGGAAGATGGAACATTGTAGACATTTTAGAAAGCAAAGAAACATCTTTATAATTCTATTAGCAAACAGAGCAGACCCTGATCAGTCTGATCCGGGTCTACTCTGTTTGCAAATGCGTGAAAACACGTTTATATGAGGGAAAGGCTTATTGAAGTGATAAACTCTTGAATGCATGTTAAATTGGGAAAGGGTTAACCCTTTACTCCATAGATACACCTTTTAATAATTTCAGTGCTGTATTTTCAATTCGACTGTTCCAAAATTCAGAAAGGTCAAGCTTACCGTCAATATTCAGGGAGTTTGTTTTAAAGAAAATTGTAACGTGACAAACAGTACAGACTCTGAAAAGAGGGATCCTCTATAAATACTCTCATCTGGATCTACCTTTTTGCAAAGGACATTAGTGACTCGTTTGGTGCAATGAAATGTTTAACGTCTTTTTTATACAGAGTAGACCCAGATCAGATCAGGGTCTATTCTGTTTGCTTATGGAACTATGCTCAATAAATTTTCTAATTGGTCATCTTTTAATCTCAAATATTTTCAAACTTATTAATTTATTTAACGGCATACAAGTTGACACACGCATAACCTTTCGATATGTGTGATTTGTTTCAATAGACACCACGCAAATGAACCACTAGAGTGTCAATGCGGCTCTTCCCTGATTTGCACGTGCAACGCACGCATGGACAACCTCGCCGAGACAGGTGTGTTTACACTTTTAAAGCCGAACTCGTGCCTATACCGAAAATCAAGAAAACGGCGAGAATGACCAGCGAAGAAAGGGGAAAAGCCATTGGAAGGTTGAACACCGGAACTTCCCTTCAGTACGTAAGTCAATTTGATAACTGAAAACAGGAAGGCACGTAAGTCAAATTGATAACTGAAAACCGGAAGTTGGAACCTTTTAACGTTTTAATTGTTACCATTTCATCATTTCGCGATATTCTCGAATGTCTATGTTGTTTTCCAGGTCGCTAGAACCTTCAACCGCCGACTTTTTACCATACAGACCCTTTGACGCAAATTTAATGCCGCCGGGAGTGTAGCTGATCGGTCTTGTCGTCCAAAATAAAGGGTGACAACCGCTAGGCAAGACCGTTATATGATTTTAACGCACGTTCAGAGCAGATTTCTACCCGCAGCAGCGACTGCAAGACAACTTCAAGGACGTTATGACCGTCCCTTGACGTCTCAGAATGTGCGTAACCGCTTTACGTGAGGTCGGTTTACGGTCCGGAAAGCCAATGAAAGAAGTTATTCTTACCCCGAGACACCGAGCAGCCCGTTTAGCACGGGCTCGACGTTATTCCCGTTTCACAAGGACATATTGGGCTAATGTGCTTTTTGTGAACAATACGAGGGTAACCCTAATTGTGAAGCTGCAGAAGCTTACTGTATTACATTCGTCACACGTGACCCTTTACTCCATGAATATTTATGATGACATGTTGAATATACATGTATGTATTAATTAGATTCAGTTTTATAATGGCAAATAGACACAGCACTGTTTGGCCATAGCAGCAACTGTAGAATCATATCATATCTATATTATTTCATAAGCAAACAGAGCAGACTCCTATAGGAGCCGTCTGATCTGGGTCTTCTCTGTTTGCAAAGCCGTAGAAATGTGTATTCATCGAATAAAGGATAAATCAACCACTCGCTTTTAAAGATAAATAAAGTTGTTAGAGCGATTTTTCTGTACATGCATTTTCACTAGATTACTGTTTTACTAAATTACTTTCACAAATAAGTAAATATTAAAGTATAGATTCATTTCTATAATCAATGATAGTTACAATATGTAAGCCAGTAAAAAGACCTTTTAGATTATTTACTTGCCCACGTTTTACGTGAATATTCGTAACTAATTTAGAAAAAATGGTACCTACTATCTTCATTTAAATAAAAAAGTTAACTCATACAAACGCTTTTTCATCTCTTTGTAAACAGAGTAGGCCTAGATCAGATGACTTCTGCTATCACTGTTTCTAATGCACGAACTGATTGATTTCTACACATGTACAATACAATGACTAGATCAACAAATACTACTACAGCTACTAGGAAGTTACATTTTTATGCCCCCAACGGCGGGCATATAGTAATCGCATTGTCCGTCCGTCCGTCCGTCTGTCCTTCCATCCGTCTGTCCCAAATTTCGTGTCCCTTCTATAGCTTTTTTTTTTATCTGTGAATGGATCTCAAAATAACCTGGCACAAATGTTCACCACACAAAGACGATGTTTCGTGTTCAACTCCCTGGTCCATTGGTCAAAGGTCAAGGTCATCATTCAGGGTCAAAGGTCGGGCGGGCATATAGTAATCGCATTGTCCGCCCATCCGTCCGTTCCAAATTTCGTGTCCCTTCTATAACTTTTTTTTTATCTGTGAATGGATTTCAAATTAACCTGGCACAAATGTTCACCACCCAAAGACGATGTGTTGCTTTAACTCCCTGGTCCATGGGTCAAAGGTCAAGGTCATCCTCCAGGGTCAAAGGTCGGGGGCATAGTGTTTCACAAACACATCTTGTTTAAATAATGCATCAATATTGCCAATGTTGGTGCAAACACACAAAACAAACAAAACAAACGAACAAAACAGACAAACAACACATATCATTTTTTGTTGTGTTAGAATGGTCCGATTGTACAACCCATTGTGAAACATTACAAATTGCGCACGTTGATTTTTTTTAAAACCGCGCATTTGTTTTTCAAAATGCGTTATTGCAGAGCAAGTGTCAGGCAGACACTCATCACCGGCATTAAGTCCGCCATAACTCAGTATAATAGCCTTTCTCTGTCGTTAACGAGGAAACGGAATACTGACAGACAAGCACATTTCATTAACCACCATCCTGCCATAAAAAACATGTCTTGCTCAAATTTCGATCTGTTACAATTTTAACATACTTCCGATTCGCTCAAGATTTTGAGAAACTATTGACCGACTGTCAAAAATGTGGGTCATGATGAGAAGCCGAGTGACTCGGCATTTAATGTGGATCCAAGCTGTTTGCAAATTCGACTAATGTCACGGCTGGTAGAAACGTATAACGCTTAACCTTAGAAGTACAATCAAATAGGATGTGTTTATTGAAATTGGTTTCTGCTTAGAAGTTATACCCCCGTTTCCAAATTGTTGTTGGCAAACTGTTTAACCCTTTCCCTGTTTAACCCTTTCGGTGCCAACTTTCTAATTGTCGTCTGCAATCCAATTTTGTTAAATCATATGGCAAAATCAGGAAATGAGATAACTAAATGCAAATTTCAAAGGAATAAACCACAGATATAGAAATAGAGATTGAGACAAAAAGTGAAGTCCCTGATCAGATGCCGCCTTGAAAAGGCGGCGTCTGATCTGGGACTGCACTATTTGTCGTGGTGCATTTATGCGACATTGGCGGTGAAAGGGTTAAGTTTCATATAAGAAATAATGGTATCATGAATATTTGATTTTTTTATAACGGTATATGTACAAAAGGAGTTTCTGGTATTGGTAGAAACTGGACAGGCAGATCTAATATATAATCTCTTAAGCAAATAAAGTAGACCCTGCTCAGCCGGCTCCTATAGGAACCGTCTGGTCTGGGTCTACTCTATTTGCAAAGGCGTAGAAAGGCGTATCTTTGGAGGAAAATGTTAAAAATCAATGTTATATTTTACCAAAAACTGTCACATTTCATGTGCCAAGCCAATAGTTCAGCTCTCTAGATCGAATGACTTAACAACGGATCTTGAAACAGCTTGTTTGAATCTGCGAGTGAATTAGGAAGTGACAGGTTTATCTGCCAGATTTCAGGATGCCATGTTGCACCTCAGTGGTTTGACAGGTATCTGTAAATATTGACGGGCTAATGGGGTCTGTCTGCCCGCAAAAATATCTCATTATTGTTCGTTCTGGAAGATTTCCATCAAAATAAACCAGAAGCCTAATCAAAGCGCTGATAGTCTTGAAAGAAATGTGTCTTATTTCAGTGTCAAACGGAGATTAAACATTTACTTCATATATACGCTTTTTAAGTTTTTACAGTAAACCACCTCTAAACTGGACGTTAAAACTCGTATCTTTCAGACAAGTAACATTCCTAGACTCTTTTTAGACTCAAACTCTTTGAATAAATCTACCGAAAAGGAGCATTAACTAGAGAAAAGGAGACTTTTAGAATTGTGTAGTTTTGAAACCATTGTGATAAATAGAGCATTTGCTCCTATTGAGCAAATGCTCTATTTATCACAATGGTTTCAAAATGTGACTTTTACAGAGGCGCGAAAATGCGTCATTAGGAGGGAATGTGTTAATGCAGGATGATGAAAGTCATGTAGAGAGTTCATAAAGCAGCTACCTGGCCAAATATACATCAATTGTTTTATAATAAAATTCCTCTTTAGAAGGGGTTTAATGTGGAGTAGACCCAACTCAGACAGCTCCTGTAGGATATTTCTGATCAGGGTCAGCCCTGTTTTCTTACTGGATAATATAGATCTGAATGTTACAGTTTCTGCTATGTCCAAAAGCACGTGTTCATTTGCCATCATAACAATTCAGCTAAATGATATCCGTGATGATCTTCACTCGTACATGAATATTCATGGAGTAAAGGGTTGCGAACGTGAAACTACATTTCGAGGGTTTGGCGCAAAACTATTGTAACTCCTTTACAAAGTGAAGGAGTTACAATAGTTTTGCACCAAACCCTCGATTTGCCCTACGTGCAGTTCAATTCCGTATGAAATGTTTTCAGTGAGCAAATTATATTTGTTTTAAGACACAATCAATCATACTATGTGGTACAGTATTGCAGAGGTCCAGATAATGTACGTAAATTTAAACATTTTCAACAATAACTCATTTATTTCTCAACTAAAGAGTGTTCACAGTATAGGGTTAGGTGGAGAAATGCCGATTTTAGTATTTGGGTACGCACCTTTCTCTGTAGCTCTGGCACTGTATAGCTTGTATACTACATGTATAAGAATATTTGTCTATACAGTTTTGTCAAGTTATTTGTTGTGAGCTGCCATGTGCAAAACAGTGCAGACCTAGATCAGAGGGCTTCATATGACTCCCCGAGAAACCATTTGATCAGCATCTGAACTGTTGTAGTTTTTTTTTCAATTAAAATCCTCTTGTAAATTAAACCTTTCCCAAGCCCCCTTCATTAAACAATGATGGGCCATTTCATTGCGAAACATTCGGCATTCAAAGGATTAACCCTTCCCCTGTTCTATATTTATTCCAAATTTCAGTAACATGTACAATATACATTGTACATGTAATTATAATGAAATATCGGAGGTGGATTATTCTAGACATTTTTGAAACTAAAGAAACAGATCTATCAAGCTGCACTAGTAAACCAAGCAGATCCTGATCAGACGGCTCCTATAGGAGCCGTCTGATCAGGATCTACTCTGTTTGCAAAACCGTTTATATGAGGGAAAGGGTTAAGATAAAGTAAAGTTGGGCAATACGCTTCCAACTCTGATCTGCTGCTGACTGGCATTCAACTGCTAATCCTTTTGATTAATAAATATTATATTTTATCGTCTTGTTATTAAAAGATGCCTTAAAGAATTATTTTCATTACTTAGATCTATTTACACCAAATGTTCTTTTAATAGAAATACAATATAACCTGTATAATTATAAGGGACATAAAAAGGTTCAACTATGAGTCTGTGAGACAGGCGGTAGCTTAATGCAGGTCAACAGTAATGTATA
This sequence comes from Azorinus chamasolen, assembly GCA_963576725.1. Taxonomy (NCBI): domain Eukaryota; kingdom Metazoa; phylum Mollusca; class Bivalvia; order Cardiida; family Solecurtidae; genus Azorinus; species Azorinus chamasolen. Next base: position 75,724,457 of record OY755243.1, read on the forward strand.
GGAGCTTTCTACATTACTTTTGTCCTGCATTAAACAACTACCTGCTTTTTAAGACTCCTATGTTTAATAAATGCGTGACCGCTTAAGACAAGTTCTACTGTAAATAGTTCGGTATGGTTCTTTTAAAGATTCCTATGTTGAGTCAATAAATGGTCGCTTAACCCTTTCGGCGCCAAACATTCTAATTGTCGTCTGCAATCCAATTTTTGTTAAATCATTCGGAACAATAAGGAAATGAGATGAATAAATGCAAATTTCAAAGGAATAAAGCACAGATATAGAAATAGAGATTGAAACAAAAATTGAAGTACCTGATCAGACGCCGCCTTGAAAAGGCGGCGACTGGTCTTGGACTGCACTATTTATCGCGGTGCATTTTTGCGACATTGGCGGTGAAAGGGTTATTGGAATGATGAAGAGAAATGTGATTAACGAATATATCTATGCATCATACAATCAGTATTCCTGATGGTGGAAACCAATGTATATGTTAAATTGGGTGTTATGAGGTCGAGCAATAGATCTAAACGTGATAATTTCCATCGGGACTCAGCCATAGAACTGCGCCAATAAAATCGTATTTAAGCCACAAAAAGCTTGCACAAACGTCAACTCTTTCACCACCGAAGTCGACTGAAAGAGACTCGCGGTTGTTTTGTTTTTTTTGCAACGGGCGAATATGTGGTTATCTATTCAAACAGTTTGGATTCAGGTGATACGCCGAGTAACTCGGTGTCTCATCTGGAGCCAAACAGCTTTGACGCACACTTTACGTTTTAGAGAAGAAATTGAAGGAAAGTCTATCCAGGAGACATTGTTTAGCGACAAAAAAACCCATAGGCTACACCGTGTAAATTGATGACTTATTTTGTGTATGACGTTAACGCCAGGCTGGATTTGTTATCATACAAATCATTTCAAATAACTAAATCTAATGACTAGACTGGTATACAATAGACACTAAATAATTTCAAACACTACTAGATCTACTTCTTAACCCGTTCCCTCATATTGACGACTCTGTAGAAGTCACTTTGTGAAACCATTGTGATAAATAGAGCATTTGCTCCTATCGGAGCAAATGCTCTATTTATCACAATGGTTTCAAACTACAAAATATTAAACTTTTCCTTTTCTCTAGTTAATGCTCCTTTTCGGTAGATTTATTTAAAGAGGTTGTATCTAAAAATAGCCTATGAGGCAATGGGTTAAAAATAGCGCCAAACATAAATCTACAACTCAGGTAGAAACTGGACCGGGAAGCAGGAGGGTTTGATAAACCTTGAATCTGGTAAAAACTGGATGCAAAACAATGTTTATGTGTAGGAGTATGTGATTCACAGGGTTTGAGCATGAGAAAGCGTCGCTGAGTAGCATTTTTATGCTTGCTGTGTACTTTTTCTTTGTTCAGTTGTGCGTGGTATCGTTAATTCCTATATTGTTTTGTATCTAATGAACGCATGTCTGCTGTCGCTTAAGCAAACAGAGCAGACCCTGATCAGACGGCTCCTGCAGGAGCCGTCTGGTCTGGGTCTACTCTGTTTGCAAATACGTTGAAAGGGGCATTTATGATGTAAAATAAAGGGTTATGGACTGATACAGCAATATAATTATACTACATTCACTTACATGGTTTTGTCAATTCCCTGTTGTTTTCTATCTAAAGAACACGTGTCTGCTGTCTGCCTCTCTGCCTTTCAGTATTAGACGTTTTTATCGGCAAAACTTGCCGTCATCTTCAGTTTCGAAAGTGCATGCTTCAACAATGTCTTTTAGAATACTTAACCCTTCGCTTGCTATTCACGTCAATATACCTACCTGTAAATAGTGAAGACCCAGATGAGACAGCTCCTGCAGGAGCTGTCTCATCAGGGTCTGCACAATTTACAAGTTGATTGTGCAACCAGTGCACTCCACAGCAGTGATTGCACAGCGAAATACTTGTACACAGCGAAGATATATGTAATTATACAACAGGGCGTGGGTAAAGAAGGAGAAATGTATTTTAAAATTCAGCAAGAGAAGGGTTAAATATGAAATAGAATACTTAAATATTAACTATTTTGGATCATCATAAACTGTACACTAGAACATGTCTTAAGCGACCATCAAAACGTGGTCTAAATATGGTTCTGTAAGGCAGGTGGTAGCTCAATGCAGGTCAAAAGTAATGCAGAAAGCTCCTGTAGGAGCTTTCTGCATTGCTTTTGCCCTGCATTTAGCAACCACCTGCCTTTTAAGACACATATGTTCAATAAATGAATGGCCACTTAAGACAGGTTCTACTGTATTGCCTATAGTGTTTGGTTGAACCCTTTACACCATGAATATTTATATAAGAAAAAATGAATGTATGAATTATAATTAGCTGAACTCATATAATGACATCGTTAACAAAGTGATTCTTTAACATGATAGAAACTGTAGAATCTAATCTATATCGATCTATAAGGAAACAGAGCAGACCTTGATCAAACGGCTCCTACAGGAACCGTCTGGTCTGGGTCTACTCTGTTTGCAAATGCGTCAAAAGGGTACATTTATGAAGTAAAGTGTTGTGGAATGATACAACAATATACAGGCAATTCACTTACATGGTTTCTGTTTAAGAGCTATACAGATAAAGGTGCGTACCCAAATACTAAAATCGTCATTTCTCCACCAAACCCTATACTGTGACCACTCTTTAGAATCGTCTTCGAGACGATTCTAAAGAGTGGGCACAGTATAGGGTTTGATGGAGAAATAAAGGAGTTATTCTTGAAAAATGTTTAAATTTACGCGTCTTATCTGGAGATCTGTCACAGTTTAAGTATTGGTGGTCATGAAAACATTCCTCACATAATCATTTGTACACTGGTCACGTTTCCATGAGTAGAATTCTACACGTGCATGCTGGAATGTGATCTTGCTCTACAATACAGGAAGCAATCAAGAGTCGACAGGTCACATTTGCTGGTCAATATTTCCTGCTCTTAGGCTTGTATCATGCTGAATGAAATCTAGATTTAAGTTTTTCCTTGTTCTTCCTCATATACATGCATTTGCAAACAAAGTAGACCCAGATCAGACGGCTCCTACATGTATAGGAGCCGTCTGATCAGGGTCTGCTCTGTTTACCTTTGATAGAATAAATATATGATTCTGTAATTTTTGTCAAGGCAAATAATTTCCTTGAAAAGTTTATATTATAAATATACATAATAAATATTCATGATATCATTATTTCTTACATGAATACTGAACAGGGAAAGGCTAACAGCGGTTTTATTTCCGGCCTAATTGGTCATATCTGCGACAGTCATATCATCATAGTGACCTAGAGAACGTTATTACTGTCGTCGATCAGGAGTGCATGCACACATTGACGTCATGGCCACTGGCACTTGATCGAAAAAGACTATAGTTGTGTAATATAATAGTTATATCATAGTGTATTAATGTACTAGTTGCTATAAATAAACTATAGTCTTTTTTCGATCAAGTGCCAGTGATCATGGCCAGTCTCTTACATTTGAATATTCATATATAGAAATTAATCGGATTACAACAAAGTTTCATGACTTGACGTTGAAAGTTTATCTGAAGGTTTTTTGAAAATGTTGGTATATTGTAAATACGCTTGTATTTTCACACCCAATTCAATTTCAAAGAGAATAATTTAGATACTTTTAGGCAGGTGGCTGCTTAATGCAGAGCGAAAGCCACGTAGAAACGTCCTTTCTGCATAACTTTCACCCTGCATTAAGCTGCCATCTGTCTACAAGACTGATATTTATACTAAATTAAACGCCCCGTTTAGAGGGTTTTTTACTGTATATGCTTTCGTAATAAAGCTATGTTTTCTAACTGTTGTGCTAATACTGTAGCAAAAGGAGAACTTTAAAAGAAGAAATAGGACAGTTCTACTCCCCGGAGTAGCTCTTTTCTGTATACTGTAATAGGGCTATAAGCAAAATAACAATATAGAGCTATAGGAGACGAAATAAAGGCTTTAAGGTATCATTGAGACGCTCATTGCGCCTACTTACCATTTCCCTTATTTAAGCGCATTTTCGCGCATCTGCAAATAGAGTAGACCCAAATCAGACGGCTCCTATAGGAGCCGCCTGATCAGAGTCTGCTCTGTTTGCTTATGATTTAATATAGATCTGATTCTACAGCTTCTACCTGAGCCAAAATGTCCTGTGTTCATATATATGCCATTATAAAACATATTCTTATTAATATTCATGACGTCATTATTTCTTATATGAATATGCAACAGGGAAAGGTTTAAGCATAAAGCGTCTACTAAAGCACAAATCTTCTTTGATGGTTAACTTTTATCCTGCAAAAAGCACTATCTGGCCCCGAGGTTATAAAATGTTTTGCTTGTGTCTGAGAATGATCTCAGACTCACACTCAGACGTTTTATAACCTTCGGATCCTGGCTTGCTTTGCAATCAGAGTATATCCAAATGAAATGCCGAGTAACTCGGCGCCTAATTGAGATCCAAATTGCTCGACACTTCATCGGCAGTTTCTCCAATGTTTGAACGAATCGAGAGAAAGTAAAACAAATGTAGCAGACCATGTACTCCTTTCCCTAAAGAATATTGATACAATAATTCGCGACTTCATTAATATTCATTAGTTAACTGATTTTTTATATTGGTTACTGAACAAAGCAATTTTGTATCGTAGCTGAAACTGCAGACTCAGGTATAAGGTTTGTCATAAGTAAACTGAGCAGACCCTGATCAAACAGGGTCCTACAGAGCCGTCTTATCTGGGTCTACACTGTTTACAATGACAAAGAAACGTGTTTATTTGAGAGCAAGCGTTAAAATGATATTTCGCAGCATGATAAAGGGTTAAAACAGGTGGCAAGCATTGCAGACGCCCACGTGCCAATTTTTTAAAGAAAGGTTCCGGGAAGAAGTGAGACAGACATATTCATATCCGTCTGCCATATTTTAAAAGTACATTGTACTAGTCATCAATGTCATCTTTTAACCCTTTCCTCCATAAATACGCATTTCTACGCCTCTGTAAAAGTCACTTTTTGAAACCATTGTGACAAATAGAGCATTTGCTGCATAGGAACAAATGCTCAATTTATCACAATGGTTTCAAAACTACACAATTCTAACATTTTTTTTTCTATAGTAAATGCTCCTTTTCGGTAGATTTATTCAAAGAGGTTTGGTCTAAAAATAGACTATGAAGGAATGGGTTAACCCATTGAAAGCTGGATACGCATTCATTAACGTGTGCAAACAGTTGTAGACCCAGATCAGAGGGCTCCTATAGGAACCCTCTGACCAGGGTCTGCACTGTTTATCATTCAGTATCCTCTAGCAAGTTTACGCATTTCATACTGAGCGAACTCTATTGTTAACCCTTTACTCCATAAATACGCTTTTCTGTGCTTTTGCAAACAGAGTAGACCCAGATCAGACGGCCCCTGGAGGAGCCGTCTGATCAGGGTCTGCGCTATTTGCTTATGAAATAATATATAGATATGATTCTTCAGTTTCTACTATGACCTAATATTCCGGTTTCCATGTGCAATTATAACAATTAAAAATGTAATTAGCACTCATGATGTCATTATTGTTTCATGGTGTAAAGGGTTAAATAATGAGGAGCCTTTTCACTCAGAAAAATTCAGGGTTGAAAGGTTTGATTCACTCTCACTTTCAAGTGCGACACTTATGGTCCGCTTAAGCGTTGGCGAACTTTAGAATATTGAACGTTTCTACGAACACAAAGTGTAGGGAAAAAAAGTGTTCATCTTGTGACGATTGCAATTGCCCTTTTCAGTGTATGGACTTTCACTATATATTTCAAAATACAATATAAAGCAAATGCACCAAGGGTTTTGGTACTTACAAAAGTCCAACTTGATTAATGTTTTTTGGTTTGCACTACAATGCGCCAAGCTTTAGGAATGGTATGGTATGGCTGTAGTGAATGGTCTTGTTAAAATAGAGAGAGAAAGAGAGAGAGAGAGAGAGTGAGGAGAGAGCGAGAGAGAGAGAGGGGAGAAAGATAGACAGACAGACATACAGGCAGAGAGAGAGAGAGACAGAAAGACAGAGAGAGCCACATACAGAGAGAGACATACAGAGAGAGGGAGAGAAAGAGAGTGAGACAGACAGACAGGCAGGCAGGCAGACATACAGACAGACAGACAGAGACAGAGACAGAGACACATACAGACGGACAGACAGACAGACGGACGACAGACATGCATACAGACATGCATACAGACAGACAGACAGAAAGAAAGACAGACAGGGGCAGAGAGAGATACAGAGACAGAGACAGTCAGCTACAGAGAGGAGATAGAAAGATAAAGACAAAGGCCGGGGAAGAATACAAACTGGGTCTACAAGAGCAGGTGGTTGCTTAATGCAGGACGAAGGTAGTCCAGGAAGCTCCTAAATTAGCTTTTAACATAGCCTTCGTCCTGTATTTAGCTAGCACCTACATTAACCCCCCAGAAGTAAACTTATTTCTAGCTGTTTTCTGTAGACAGACTTTACTGTATAGAGTGTTTTTCAATGGTAATTTAATCAGTGTCTTATCAGACAATTTGATTGTTCACACCTGAAGCAAAACGGTTAGTTTACATCTGTGCTGAGCAGTGATGCACTTAGTCTAGTGAAGGACATTCACAGTCACGTTAACGACGTGCTTACACCTGCATTATCTCATTTGTTTCCTTGTTCTTTACTTATTCCAAATTTCAACACCTACTGAATATTCATGAAATATGGAAGGCGGAACATTGTAGCCATTTTAAAAAGTAAAGAAACAGATCTTTCGAATTCCACTGGCAAACAGAGCAGACCCTGATCAGACGGCTCCTATAGGGGCCCTCTGATATGGGTCTGCTCTGTTTGCAAATGCATGGAAACACGTTTATATGAGGGAAAGGGTTAACCCTTTCCCCAATGTCGGCGACTTTCGGCACCTTGGCAAATAGAGTGCAATCTGAGCTGGGTCTGCTCTGTATACAGATGCGTATGGGAGAATATAAATATGATATCTGAAGCTTCTGTAACAGCCAAAATATTCTATTGAGATAAGTAATTATTAAAATAAAAACAGTAGAACGTCGACATGGTCAATGGTGTATAGTATACAATGGGGTATAGTATACAATGGGGTATAGTATACAATGGTGTATAGTATACCAATGGTGTATAGTATACAATGAAACTGAAAGCTACGTTACGTACGTATGATGTAACGGTCAACATTTGAAATATTATAACATTATTGTAACAATAATTGAAACATTTTGATCTGGATCTATATTGTAGGATTATGTCCTTTGGGATGTATCAGTGGAGAAGTCACTTTTTCAACTGAATGTAAAAGTCACCTGTTGAAACCATTGTGATAAATAGAGCATTTGCTCCTAGAGAAAAATTCTCTTTCTCTAGTTAATGCTCCTTTTCGGTAGACCTATTCAAAGAGGTTTGGTCTAAAAATAGCCTATGAGGGAAAGGGTTAATTTACTCATGATAATGCAGAGTGGTTTTCCAATTCAGATGACTTTTTTGTCAGACATATCATATTAGAAATGGAAAAAAGTAATTGATTTTTAACCCTTTCCCTGTTCTATATTTATTTCAAATTCCAATACCTACTGAATATTCATGGACAAAATAGTTATAATGAAATATGGAAGGTTGAACATTGTAGCCATTTTAGAAAGTAAAGATACATATCTTTCAAATTCTATTAGCAAGCAGAGCAGACCCAGATCAGACGGCTCCTATGTGAAAATACGTTTATATGAAGGAAAGGGTTATACAGAGGCAATGTTGTTTTCGAACACAGTAGGTCGTTTGTGGTGAATAAAAAATGATTACATGTATATATTAATGTACAGTTGAACTCCGATAACTCGATCTTCAAGGGACCATGCCAATTAGTTCGAGATAACAGCAGTTCGAGTCATCCGATTTCTAATCTAAACAATTTATCAAAGCCACAGCTTAATACAGGTCTAAAGTAATGCTGAAAGCTCCTGTAGGAGCTTTCAGCATTACTTTAGACATGGATTAAGTTGTCACACGTGTTTCTAGATATCTGTAGCGATATATTTCAGAGCAATTATGTATTGCAAGTTTTGAAAGGACTGAACGTTTTGTTCGAGTTACATCGAAGTTCGACTTATCCGAGTTCAACTGTACATGTATTTTGTATAAATTGATTTAGGAATATATCAGAAAATATATATGCTTACTTTAGATGAAACTTTTATGATAACTCTTTCAAATAAATTACATATACAGTTAACTCTCTCCAAACCGGACGTACTTTAGTATAAATATCGGTCTTGGAGACATGAGGCAGCAGCTTTATGTTGGGTGAAAGTCATGCAGAAAGCTCCTCTAGGAGTTTTTGCATGACGTTTACCCTGCACTAAGCACTCTCTTACACGGTTATATTACATATACCTCTGTAGTTGGCTCAGAAAGTAGTCCGAAATGAAACTAACTCCCGTACAAAACAGAAAGTAACTTGTTTTGTGCGTTTCGTTGACAGTACAACGGAAGAAAAGCAAAAGGCTGGGATTTCCCAAATATTTTGTGTGCCCTTTGGGGTTATAGCAGAATTTCAGTGCCCTTATAAGAAGTTCGGGATCTACAGTTTGTAGGATCTGTTTTCGAAATATTGAGCAGACATCATTGCATTTTGTTTGTTTACATTTGTGCAATAATCGAAGCGTAAAGAGCCATGAAAATAGGTCATCAAATATTCTCTGAAATTAAACTGTATTACCAGTTTTATGATAAAATAAAATCTATTTATTCTTGATTCAGGCTATATTGATATAAACTATCGACCCAGATAGGCCTAGGCCTAACCATAAAACACAAACGATTGGTTTTGCCAAGATTCTTGTCATTGAGCCCATCGCAGAGGTGTATGTCAGACTTTGCTGTGCACGAATATGCTCAATTCGCACGTGCTCAACGAGGGGTATTAGAATTGAGCGCTTTAAAATCGGTTAGGTTTTAGGCATTGCTTCATAAAGCAGACGTCAGTGCAAATATGGCTAAAGAGGAGCAGCGGGACTATGTCAAAATACGATCTCTGCTTAAATTGCTCGGCACAAGATAGCAAAGACGATTTAGACAAAGTTTACGGAAATGGTGCTCTTTCATATCATACCATTGCTAGATGGTCAGCTCTATTTAAAGATGGCAGCCAATCTATTGAAGATGACCCTCGGTCATGGGCGTCCATTGACGACGTTTCGTGAAAATGACGTCATTACCGTTATAGTCTAGTTGTCCTGTTATTTCACCTCAAACAAATTGCAACAGATATTATTTTGTTAATTAATGTTAGTATAGTGTTTAATTAAAAACATATAAAAAATCTAAAACAATATACTAAGGGGAAATTACCAAAAAAAATATTTTAAATGTAGCATTTATCACTAGAATATTTTGGTAAGTTCAGCCCACCATAGTATGATAGAAGCCTCTAGCTGGTCCTGAATCGAGCGTCTACATGTTATTAACTTCTTCTGCTGTATTGGAATTTATCATGGAAATGGAATAGCTAAAAGGATATAGAGGTAAGCAATTTATTTTTTCTCATTTGATCTGTTTTTCTAGTGTGTTGAGCACATTATGTTGCCATAACAGCATGATGTAAACAACAACAATAACGCTCTGTGCATGCTTTAATGAACAACGTCATGAGTTTCCGTGGATGCAGAAAAATATAAGTAAGAGTTGTTTTTACACTACAATCACATGGAAATATTATTTAGAGACTCTGTATATATTCCTTCTGAAAATGACCTGTTTCAAAGTAAAAAAGATTTTTTTTTTGTCTGCTCATTTTTGTTAACTATGGAAGGCCAATGAAGCCACACTTTACCATTTATACTGTGCAGGCAGCAAACTTTATATCACGCATATCACTTAAACCACATGGAATAGAGTCACTAAACTTCAAAAACATGCTGATCAGCATTATTTGTGGTGCACTTAATATTTGTAAGTGCTGTCACCTGATAAATGAGTTATTACCGCTGATTACGTAAATAGTATACATAATTTGTGTCACGCGCTTAAAACCTCTTGGGCTAGATTCGCCAACATTCAAAGGAATGTTGATCAGGTAAACGTCCTCTGTAGCTGACATTTTATGAGTTATTTCCCTTTATCATGTAAAAATATTCATTATTTGTGTCGCGCATATCTCTAAAACCGTCTGTGCTAGGGTCACCAAACTTTACAGGAATGTTGATCAGCATGAGCTGCTTTGCACATTGTGTTTCTGTTTCTGAATTATCTCCCCTAATTACTTGTGAGTTTATACCAGATGGCTTAAAATGCACAGACACTAGAGGAGGGCTGAACCAGTGATAGTGTTGGTCTGTGTCAAAATAAGTCATCTATTGTTCTGTAGATATCAATTTTCCGTCATTATCTTTCTCTTACTCATTTCAGATGAATGGTACCTTTGAACTTTGCCTAAAGTGGAGAGATGGAGCAAAGAAAAATCTCTGATGAAAGCCCCAGGTGCATATCGGAAACAAAGCAGTTTTGGTGCCAATACAGAGAAGGTAAATTAAATACATGTAAAGTTAATAAGAACCAAGTTATTCATTCAATGCATTTTACAGAATTAAACTAGATCTATATCTGCATTTCTTAAGAAAAAATTAAATAATTAAACAAGATATGTATCTGCATTTCTTAAGAAAAAAATTACAAAAATTACACACAGAATCACACAAAGTTGCATTAAGTAATGTCATTTTGAAAGTAATAAAATTTAATACATTACATTGAGGGGATGGTTTCAAACAATTATGGAAATAAAGTTTTCTTAAATACATATGTAAATCAGAAATACACACCTTACAATCAGCATACATTCGTGCAAGCTCACACTTTGCCGAAAGTGGGCTAAAACTTTAGACAGTGTTCACAACAGTTAAGATTTGCGACTTAATTCATAAATCTCAACATCGTTGTTATATAAATACACTTAGACACACAACTGATCGAACTAAGTTTCGTTAGATTTGGATTCTGCTAGGAAAATAGATGTGGTCCACAAAATAATTGCCCACAATTGATTAGGTTTTGAATGTTTTCCTGTTATATATTTTCAGATGGATGAAACAACCCAGAGTTGCATTATCTGTAGAGGAAGCCTTGGAGGAGATGTTTTGAAAGCAAAGCTGGGGAATAAAGGCAGTGACGGAATCAACAAGGCCAGTGATGCGAGGAGAGGGGGGGGGGATACCTTTCAGCGAATCCCGGGCAGTTTGTCCATGTAGAATGTCAGAGGAATCCTAACAACATTAAGTATGACAATTTAAGCACAACATCAGAGCTTCTACCGTCGCCAAGAATACTAAACTTGGAACACTTGTTCACCACCACAAGCTTCATCTGTAGGCAAGAGTACATAACTCTGACCAGCACAGTGTCCCTAAACCAGACTATAAAAATGCATTTTCCGACTTGATCAAACACCCGAAAAGTGTGTGCAGATCCAAGCAGAATACTTCGAGGGACTGAAATAGACAGTTCCGACCAGGTAAGAGTTGTATTAGTAGCCCGAACCCATTATCAGTACTTTCCGAATGGCCCTCTACTACTGATTCTATCAAGCTTTTGGGAAAATATTGACTAAATGTCTTGGCACAAGCTTTTAACTGTTTACTCTGTAAATACACCTTTCTACGCCTTTGCAAACAGAGTAGACCCAGATCAGACGGCTCCTCTAGGAGCCGTCTGATCAGGGTCTGCTCTGTTTGCTTATGATATAATACAGATACGATTCTGCAGTTTCTGCAATTCTTAAAAGATCATGTGCCCGTGTGCTATTGTAACAATTAATCTAATTGACATTCATGGTGTCATTATTTCTTACAATAATATTCATGGAGTAAAGGGTTAAGAAACTATTGACCAAGTGTCACACAGCTTGGATCCTGATCAGACGCCGAGTGACCCGGAATCTCGTGGTGTGGATCCAAGCTGTTTGTAAACGCAACAATGGTCGCAGATACCGAAATACGAGTTAACCCTTTACTCCATAAATACGCCTTTATATACCTTTCGCAAACAGAGTAGACCCAGATCAGACGGCTCCTGTAGGAACCGCCTGGTCAGGGACTGTCCTGTTTGCTTATAATATAACATAGACATAGAAGTTTCTTTCAAGGCCAGCTATTCCTGTGTCAATGTACTATTATAAAAAAAAAGATCTAATTAGTATTCATGACGTCATTTTATCTTACATCACTATTCATAGAGTAAAGGGTTAAAAAAGAAAAGTCAATATTATTTTACCTCATTCCCTGTTTTGCATGCAGTTTGTACCAACGAAGCATAGACCCGTGACGTTGATGGGTACGATGTTGTATATATTATGATTTCCATTAGGGAAGTAGGTAGTTATAGATGAACGACATTCTTTCCCAGTTATTTGGCAGTCACCCACTGTTATATTCACCTACTTGTTATATTCAAAAACTCAATTTATTTCACATAGTTTTCACCTACAGTCAAATTATTCTTCAATTGTATTACCAGACACATGCAATTTCTATTAATTTCATGCTTTGGTGAGATTGCGCCTGTCTGGGTAAGTAAAATACAAAAACACACAAGCGAACCCAGCAAAATAATGTCTGCAACTTTCTGACGGGCCTCGTTATTTATCTACAGAAAATGTACTGTACCCTTTGTACGTTAAGTAGATGTCGTCTGCAAAATGTCTCGTCTACTGCAATTCTCAAATTCAGTGTTACTTCATTTCTTTGAATAATGTAGTCAGCATGTCAACAATTTGGATCCTGATGAGACGCCGAGTTACTCGGCGTCTCATCTGGATCCCAAAATGCTTGCATATAATTATGTAAACACGCGTACGCCTTACGAGTTAAGCAGTGCAGACAACAGACGGCGCTTTTTCTTTGAATGTGACGACTTTGCGAAATATGAAATAAATATTTACGTTAAATGAATCAGGTCATCATATTTGTATCATGCCAGAAATAATATTTTTCGTAGGTATTTGGGAGACATTTCTTATTGCCACACTTTTCTGTCGGTGCGTCTGTCGGTCTGTATATTTGCCAGTTACAAACCATGCCCGCTCTAAATTTCAAACAGCATATGCCCAAGGTCAATGTCACAATTCTGTGTCATATATGTATGTCATAAATTTTGGATCCGCTCCATAATTCCAATCACGGGGAGAATTTGGTCAATTTCAGCCAAATGTTCATGTAACCAAGATAATGTGCAGAACTTTTATTCCGGTTATATTCCGGTATCCTACCGTCTACCCTAAAGTCAGTCAAAATTGAAGGCCATAGATTAAAGATGAAAAGTCGTGTCCAGAACATATCATCTAAACTACATTACCTAGGAATGCCAACATTGGTTTGTAAGCGACAAGTGGAAGTAGTAAGGACAGATCCGATTTTGAACTGATAATACATGTTCACAGCAGTGTAAGAATTTATTTGCCATTTCTATGACAACTTCATTTGAGACATCAATTTGAAACGTTGTGTATGTTTATTGTATGGCTTTAGCATTTTTCAAGCCATATGTATGCTATTATATTTTATGGAGCAAACTATCTATGCTGCCAATAAAACTGCATATTTGAAAGGGTATGTATTGTTAGTCATAATGGGCGAGCGGTCATATAGTTGCCAGCCAAAGAATGTTCTGTCAACCGAACGTTAGAAATGTAAGACCTCTCAGGGGCTTAGCTAGCGTACGCACTTACGCACGTGCGTAACATCAACTGAAATGTGCAAACATTGTTATAGCCAAAATGGAACAAACACCCAACGCTAAAAGGAGTGGGGTGGGGTTAGACGTTGATAAACGTTGTGCCATGTAAGCTTTAATCCATTCCCTGATATTGACGCATTTTGACGTCTCTGTAAAAGTCACCTTTTGAAACCATTGTGATAAATAGGGCATTTGCTCCTATAGGAGTTTCAAAACTACACAGTTTCCAATTTTCTCAGGGGAGCATGCCAACGGATCCCTGTAGCCACGGTGCGTACACTACATTTGGTTTCAGCTACTCACAGCCTTGTCATTTTTAAATGAAAGAGATTTTTATACCCCCCTTTTGATAAAAATGAGGGTATATTGCTTTGCACATGTCGGTCGGTCTGTCGGTCGGTCTGTCGGTCGGTTGATCGATGGTTTCCGAATGATAACTAATAAACGACTTAGCATAGAATCTTCAAACTTGCTGTGGTGGTTGGTCATGGCAACTAGATGACCCCTATTGTTTTTAGGTCACTAGGTCAAAGGTCAAGGTCACACTGACCTTAACTGGTGAAATGGTTTCCGATCAATAACTGCTCAAGGGTTTGGCTTGGGATCTTCACACTTGCTGTGGTGGTTGGTCATGCCCACTAGATGACCCCTATTGTTTTTAGGTCTGAGGTCAAAGGTCAAGGTCACCATGACCTTAACTGGTTAAATGGTTTCCGATCAATAACTGCTCAAGGGTTTGGCTTAGAATCACCCAACTTGCTACATGGTAGTTGGTCATTGCCACTGAATGACCCCTATTGTTTTTGAGGACACTAGGTCAAAGGTCAAGGTCACCATGACCTTAACTGGTAAAATGTTTTTTGATCAGTAACTGCTCAAGGGTTTGACTTAGGATCTTCAAACTTGCTGTGGTGGTTGGTCATGACAACTAGATGACCCTGTTGTTTTTGATGTCACTAGGTCAAAGGTCAAGGTCACATGCCCTTAGCTGGTGAAATGGTTTCCGATCAATAACTGCTCAAGGGTTTGGCTTAGGATCTTCAAACTTGCTGTGGTGGTTGGTCATGACCACTTAATGTCCCCTATTGTTTTTGAGGTCACTAGGTCAAAGGTCAAGATCACCATGACCTTAACTGGTGAAATGGTTTCCAATCAATAACTGCTCAAGGGTTTGGCTTAGGATCTTCAAACTTGCTGTGGTGGTTGTTCATGACCACTAGATGACCCCTATTGTTTTTTGAGGTCACTAGGTCAAAAGTCAAGGTCACCATGACCCTAACTGGTGAAATGGTTTCCAATCAATAACTGCTCAAGGGTTTGGCTTAGGATCTTCAAACTTGCTGTGGTGGTTGGTCATGACAACTAGATGACCCCTGTTGTTTTTAGGTCACTATGTCAAAGGTCAAGGTCACCATGACCTTAATTGATGAAATGGTGTCCGATTAATATATGATCAGTGGTTTGGCTTAGGATCTTCAAAGTTGTTGTGTTGATTAGGCATGACCACTAGATGGTACAACCCTTATAGTTGTTGAGGTCATTAGGTCAATGGTCAAGGTCACTATGACCTTAACTTGTGAAATGTTTTCAGATCAATAAATGATCAGTGGTTTGGCTTAGGATCTTCAAAGTTGTTGTGTTGATTAGTCATGACCACTAGATGACCTCTATAGTTGAGGTCACTAGATCAAAGGTCAGGGGGTCTGGGGGTATACATGTTTTACAAACATCTCTTGGTGTTTTTTTTAGAATTTAATTGCTACCGTAGAAACTCTCCAATATGAAAACTTAAAAGTCTGCAATAATAATTTAAAGTAAGCGACAGCTAAATACAAGATGAAGACGTAATATAGAAAGCTCCTGTGGGAGCTTTCTGTAAATATTTCGAACTGCATCAAGCTACCGTCTGCCTTGAAAACTCAGAATTAGAACTTCTTTTGAGTGGTCGGTATAGAAAGGCTTATTGTATATGAATATTTAATACGTAAATATATTAAAGTAGAAGCGTGGTCATTGGCTTCTGAAACTAGATACCCCTCTGGCGGTAGTACTTCGCAAACAGAGGTTTTATATATGTAATTATTTTCATTCATAGTTTCATTCATACATGTAGTTACACCTTCAAAGAGGTAATGCCCGACAGGTTAAATCACCGGTAGTATTTTAACCCTTTATTTCATGAATAAATGAAATAAATATCAATTATATGAATTTCTATACTGGCATGTACGTAGACACAGGGTATTTAGAACAAGGCAGATATTGTACAATCAAATCTATATTATACCATAAGCAAACGGAGCAGACCCATATCAGAAATACCCTATGGGGGCCGTCTGATCTGGATCTAATCTGTTGAAAAGGCGTTAACAGGCATTGACCCTTTCCCAGTTATATATTTAGTCCAAACTGCAGTACCAACTGAATATTCATTAACAAAAACGTTATAATGGAATGTGAAAGGTGGAACATTGTAGCATTTTAGAAAATAACCCCCCCCCCCCCCCCAGATATTTCGAATTCTACTAGCAAACAGAACAGACCCTGTTCAGACGGCTCCTATATATAGGAGCCGTGTGATCTGGGTCTGCTCTGTTTGCAAATGGTTGAAAACACATTTATATGAAGAAAGAAAGGGTTAAAAGGCGAATTTATGGTTTATTTGGTTGACAGGTGTGTTACATTTCACAAGGCTCTACAAATTACAAAGTGTATTCAAAAAAAGATATGTCAATTATCTATGTGATATAAAAAGTTCGATACATTTCCACTTATTATAGAGATAGTACACCATCTCAATAGAAGTCGGCGAATGAATAAATATGTGTGCTTTTGAAGTAGGTGGCTGTTTAATGAATAACGAAAGTAATGCCCAAATCTCCTTTAGGGAGCTTTCGGCTAAACTTCAGTCCTGCATTAAGCTACCAGCTGTCTAAGCCCTTTTCTGCCAATGTCGAATATTTGATTACCTATGCAAACAGTATGGCTCCAAATGAGACGCCTGGTAACTCAGGTATTACTATTGTGCTAGTTTTTCCCCTATCATCGCAATTTTAACCCATTTGCTCCCAGTGGATTCTTCCATGATTATATATTGGATTAGTCCATTTCTATCTAAGGGGTGCCTGGTCAAAATTTTCAATTTTGTTTTGTTTTATATTGAAATTCCTATCAGCAAACAGTGTAGACTCTGATCAGACGCCGCGTTATGCGGCGTCTGATCAGAGTCTATACTGTTTGCCTACGTCCCATATATGGGATTGTGGGAGCAAATGGCTTAACACGATCACAATAATTTCGAAATACAAAAATGTACAGTTGAATTTCGATATATCGAACTTTAAGGGGGCCATACAAATTACTTCGAGATAACAGCTGTACAGGTCATCCGATTTCTAATCTGAACAAGTTCACAGCTTCATACATGTCTAAAATAATGATGAAAGCTCCTGCATGATCTTTCAGCATTACTTTCGACCTGTATTAAGCTGGCATATGTGTTTCTAGATATGCGTAGTGATACATTTTAGAACAGTTCTGTATTGTAAATTTTGGACGGACTGGACTTTTATTTCGAGTTATCCCGGAGTTCGAGTTATCCGAGTTCGAGATATCGAGAAATTGAAATCTAGTTGTTTTCCTAAAAAGGGACACATGCAAACAATATATATCAAGCCCAGTCGGTTTTTGAAGGGTCTTGGTCTGCACTGTTTGCTTCAAGAATAATTAGTTTCAAATGCCACACCTGAGCAAAATTCTTGCAGAAATGCCACTCAAAACTGAAACTTGTATTGATTCATAATACATGTGTGGGTAAGAGTGCACAGACAAAATGTATGCTTGAATTCTGGATGCAACTGATCTACTGTCTGTTTACAATAAACACCCTCTAAACCGGAATTTAAAATTATTTTTTTTAGATCTGTTTAGACAGGCGGCTGCTTAACCATCTCCATGTTCTTTGTTTATTACAAATTTCAATACCTACTGAATATTCATGGTCAAAACAGTTATAATGACATATGGAAGGTGGAACATTGTAGCCATTTTAGAAAGTAAAAGAACATATTTTTTTAAATTCCATTAGCAAACAGAGCAGACCCAGATCAGACGGCTCCTATTGGAGCCGTCTGATCTGGGTCAACTCTGTTTGCAAATGCATGAAAATATATGAAGGGAATGGTTAATGCAGTGTGAAAACCATGCAGAAAGCTCTTTTGGGAGATATCTGCATAACTTTCAAACTGCATTAAGCTGCCACATGTTTGAAAGTTTGGCAATGATATTAATTCTAATGTCCGGTTTATTGGGGGTTTACTGTATAACAATTTGGACAAAATCACGTGGATCTCCAATATGAAAACTTAAAAGTCTGCAATAATAATTTAAAGTAAGCGACAGCTAAATACAAGATGAAGACGTAATATAGAAAGCTCCTGTGGGAGCTTTCTGTAAATATTTCGAACTGCATCAAGCTACCGTCTGCCTTGAAAACTCAGAATTAGAACTTCTTTTGAGTGGTCGGTATAGAAAGGCTTATTGTATATGAATATTTAATACGTAAATATATTAAAGTAGAAGCGTGGTCATTGGCTTCTGAAACTAGATACCCCTCTGGCGGTAGTACTTCGCAAACAGAGGTTTTATATATGTAATTATTTTCATTCATAGTTTCATTCATACATGTAGTTACACCTTCAAAGAGGTAATGCCCGACAGGTTAAATCACCGGTAGTATTTTAACCCTTTATTTCATGAATAAATGAAATAAATATCAATTATATGAATTTCTAACTGGCATGTACGTAGACACAGGGTATTTAGAACAATGCAGATATTGTACAATCAAATCTATATTATACCATAAGCAAACGGAGCAGACCCATATCAGAAATACCCTATGGGGGTCGTCTGATCTGGATCTAATCTGTTGAAAAGGCGTTAACAGGCATTGACCCTTTCCCAGTTATATATTTAGTCCAAACTGCAGTACCAACTGAATATTCATGAACAAAAACGTTATAATGGAATGTGAAAGGTGGAACATTGTAGCATTTTAGAAAATACCCCCCCCCCCCCCAGATGTTTCGAATTCTACTAGCAAACAGAACAGACCCTGTTCAGACGGCTCCTATATATAGGAGCCGTGTGATCTGGGTCTGCTCTGTTTGCAAATGGTTGAAAACACATTTATATGAAGAAAGAAAGGGTTAAAAGGCGAATTTATGGTTTATTTGGTTGACAGGTGTGTTACATTTCACAAGGCTCTACAAATTACAAAGTGTATTCAAAAAAAGATATGTCAATTATCTATGTGATATAAAAAGTTCGATACATTTCCACTTATTATAGAGATAGTACAACATCTCAATAGAAGTCGGCAAATGAATAAATATGTGTGCTTTTGAAGTAGGTGGCTGTTTAATGAACAACGAAAGTAATGCCCAAATCTCCTTTAGGGAGCTTTCGGCTAAACTTCAGTCCTGCATTAAGCTACCAGCTGTCTAAGCCCTTTTCTGCCAATGTCGAATATTTGATTACCTATGCAAACAATATGGCTCCAAATGAGACGCCTGGTAACTCAGGTATTACTATTGTGCTAGTTTTTCCCCTATCATCGCAATTTTAACCCATTTGCTCCCAGTGGATTCTTCCATGATTATATATTGGATTAGTCCATTTCTATCTAAGGGGTGCCTGGTCAAAATTTTCAATTTTGTTTTGTTTTATATTGAAATTCCTATCAGCAAACAGTGTAGACTCTGATCAGACGCCGCGTTATGCGGCGTCTGATCAGAGTCTATACTGTTTGCCTACGTCCCATATATGGGATTGTGGGAGCAAATGGCTTAACACGATCACAATAATTTCGAAATACAAAAATGTACAGTTGAATTTCGATATATCGAACTTTAAGGGGGCCATACAAATTACTTCGAGATAACAGCTGTACAGGTCATCCGATTTCTAATCTGAACAAGTTCACAGCTTCATACATGTCTAAAATAATGATGAAAGCTCCTGCATGATCTTTCAGCATTACTTTCGACCTGTATTAAGCTGGCATATGTGTTTCTAGATATGCGTAGTGATACATTTTAGAACAGTTCTGTATTGTAAATTTTGGACGGACTGGACTTTTATTTCGAGTTATCCCGGAGTTCGAGTTATCCGAGTTCGAGATATCGAGAAATTGAAATCTAGTTGTTTTCCTAAAAAGGGACACATGCAAACAATATATATCAAGCCCAGTCGGTTTTTGAAGGGTCTTGGTCTGCACTGTTTGCTTCAAGAATAATTAGTTTCAAATGCCACACCTGAGCAAAATTCTTGCAGAAATGCCACTCAAAACTGAAACTTGTATTGATTCATAATACATGTGTGGGTAAGAGTGCACAGACAAAATGTATGCTTGAATTCTGGATGCAACTGATCTACTGTCTGTTTACAATAAACACCCTCTAAACCGGAATTTAAAATTATTTTTTTTAGATCTGTTTAGACAGGCGGCTGCTTAACCATCTCCATGTTCTTTGTTTATTACAAATTTCAATACCTACTGAATATTCATGGTCAAAACAGTTATAATGACATATGGAAGGTGGAACATTGTAGCCATTTTAGAAAGTAAAAGAACATATTTTTTTTAAATTCCATTAGCAAACAGAGCAGACCCAGATCAGACGGCTCCTATTGGAGCCGTCTGATCTGGGTCAACTCTGTTTGCAAATGCATGAAAATATATGAAGGGAATGGTTAATGCAGTGTGAAAACCATGCAGAAAGCTCTTTTGGGAGATATCTGCATAACTTTCAAACTGCATTAAGCTGCCACATGTTTGAAAGTTTGGCAATGATATTAATTTTAATGTCCGGTTTAGTGGGGGTTTACTGTATAACAATTTGGACAAAATCACGTGGATGCAGCATGGTTTATTTTAACGAGGATTGTTTGTGCTTCATCACCATTTGACAGTATCCCACTGTGTGACCGGTCGTAACGACCGCCTTTCCCAAACAGTTACGACACATCAGATAAAGTAAATGATAATGTTCGACTTTGCCAAAAGGGTAATTTGTCTAGAAAGAATCAATATAGGTAACTGTTGTAAACTGAAAAGAAGTGTGTCTTTGTGAGAGGTTGTTGAGTACAATGAATTGTATTTGATCACTTTTAAATTATTTATGGGCGGTCCCTCGTTTACCTTACATCAATTCCATGCACCTTTGTATTAGTGCAAGGGAATGATACAGTGTGTGTGTGTGTGTGTGTGTGTGTGTGTGTGTGAGAGAGAGAGAGAGAGAGAGGGAGAGAGAGAGACACACACACACACGCGCGCGCGCAGACAGACACAGACAGATACAGACAGAGACAGACAGGGACAGACAGACAGACAGAGAGAGATAGACATAGAGAAAGAGACACAGAGAGACATACAGAGAGACAGATATACAGAGATAGAGGCAGATAGACAGAGACAGACAGACAGACAGACATACAGACAGAGGGAAAAGAGAGAGAAAAAGGAGAAGAGAGAGACAGAAACAGACAGAGACAGACAGAGAGACAGACATACAGAGACAGACAGACATACAAGCAGACAGAGAGTTAGAGAGCGAGTACAAATGTATGTAGAACTGCATATATACCGAAAGACATACATTATCTAACACCTCTGTAGCAACACCGGTAGTTTCTTTACGCCATGAATAACCATGTAAAAATGACTATAAATAAGATGAAGTTTGTAAATGGCATATAGACAAGGACTATTTTACTATAGTTATCTGATTGTCTATTTCCATATAGTCATTTCCATTAAGCCTTTCCTTAATGAACTTATGAATGAAGATATCACTTTATGAATATTCATTAACGCAAACTTTTCGAGGGAATGTTTGTCTTATACAAATACTGCAGGATCAGATCTAATTAATTCCATAAGCAAACAGAGCAGACCCTGATCAAATAGCTCCTACAGAAGCTGTCTGATCTCGTCCACTCTGTTTACAAAGGCGTAAAAGCGTTTTTATGAGGGAAATGGCTAAATCTAATGTTTAACTGATGTTGTTCTCGTTATCCCACTCTGTTCCCTCTATTTAACACACGCTAATTGAATATCAATTTCAATTAATCAAATGCGAAATATGTTATGTAGTCTATAGATATATTTTTTCGATAAAGACTTTTTTCATCATTAAAATATCTTTAACGTAGGAAATGGTCAGTGCCCTCTGGGGCACTCAACTAATAATTGGCTATTAACAAAAGCTTTCCACTTTTTTGAAATTTGAGCCAAAGTAACAGGTATTTTTGCAATATACCTACACATTATCGCCAATAAAATGCGTGGTTATGGTTGTTGATGGCTAGATCTGGCGTAATTATCTCAGGCCTTATTTTGACGTTCTGACAGGTGGCAACTGTTGAAGGTGGGTCCGAAAAACTAAAAATGTAATTACAGACGATAACGATAAACTATTAGAAAAAACTCGATTGTTAGCTTAGCAGTTTAAGAGAACACTTTTTAGCAAAGCTGTATTTTGCATTAAACCTTTACTCCGTAAATACGCCTTTCTACGCTTTTGCAAACAGAGTAGACACAGCTCAGACGGCTCCTATTAACCCTTCGCTTGCTGAATTTCAAAATACATTTGTCATTCTTTACCCATGCCCTGTTGTATAATTACATATATCTTCACTGTGTACAAGTATTTCGCTGTGCAGTGACTGCTGTGGAGTGCACTGATTGCACAATCAACTTGTAAATAGTGCAGACCCTGATGAGACAGCTCCAGCAGGAGCTGTCTCATCTGGGTCTTCACTATTTACAGGTAGGTATATTGACGTGAATAGCAAGCGAAGGGTTACAAATTAATCTAATCTAATATTTATGACGTTATCATTGTTTACATGAATATCCAGAGTAAAGGGTAACCATGTAGACCGCTAAAGAACACGCTATCTGCTCAAACTTTCAGATGCTACAGTTTTTGTGTCACCTGCCGAGAGGCAGTGTGTCACTTAGGGGTCACTTTTCCGACGTCTGTCTGTACGTCTGTTCATCTGTCTGTCTGTCACTTTCTTTTTTTGGCTGTCATTCTAAACTTGTCATTATAGAGCTTTCAAATTTCACCCGTGTCTTCCTCTCATTGAGGACCATTGATGTAACTAAGGTCCATCACTCTGCATGCAATACTTTTTGAGTTATTCCCCATTGTTCTGATTTTGTCACACTTTCTTTTTTGGCTGTCATTTCTAAACTAATCATTATAGGGTTTTCAAGCTGCACATGTGTCTTCCTCTCATTGAGGACCATTGATGTAACTAAGGTCCGTCACTCTGTATGCAATACTTTTTGAGTTATTCCCCTTTGTTATGTTTTTCTCACTCCAGTATATTAACAGTTTTTGTGTCAGTTGCGAGCAGGTGACATATGTGTTCTCTGAACACCCTTGTTTATTGATTCCATTTAAAAGCTCATATTAATAGATTCGTTATTTTTATTTAAAGATTCACGAGATAAATGGTTAACCCTTTCCTTCATACACACGCGTTTTCAAGCATTTGCAAACAAAGTAGACCAAGATCAGACGGCTGATATAGGAGCCCTCTGATCAGGGTCTGCTCTGTTTGCTTATAAAAGGATTATACATGCCCTGTGTACGTTTGCCATCATAAAAATTCAGCTAATAAATATTTATGATATCAGTATTTCTTACATGAATATGAAATAGAGAAAAGGTTAAGCAGACATGAGATGTATAACAGTATGTAATACATCGTCATATGACCCTATAACAAGCAATAAAACACCCGCTGTTGAGGTTTTTGTGCAGAAGGTAAATTGCAAGGTGAACTATACCAAGGTTTATGGGCTTTTTGTCATATTACTGTAAAGTCTCTTTAATACAACCACTTAAAAGAAGTCTAATTCTGAATTTGTAAAACAGTTCGTAGCTTACTACAGGACAAAGGTTATGAACAAGGCTCCATGAACAAGGCTCCTGTCACAGCAGAACCCCAGATAAGATGCGTAAATGAAAAGACTTCAAGTATAACTTCTTTATTTCTCCACCAAACCCTATGTTGTGGCCACTCTTTAGAATCGTCTCTTCGAGACGATTCTAAAGAGTGGTCACAATATAGGGTTTGGTGGAGAAATGTTGATTTTAGTATTTGAGTACGCACCATTATCTGCAGCTCTGATATGGCAGCTTTCTGTATTACCCGTTGCCCTGCATTTTAAGCAAAAATCTGCTTTTACAGAAATTACTTATGTGGTCACATTACTGTATTGTTTTTGTATTATTAATTTTTACTGTATTTTTTTTTCGGTCGTCTGCAAAAGAACGGTGTTCAAAACCGATATTTTGAAACCCTATTTGCTCCTATTGCACAAGTGCTCTATTTATCAAAATGGGTTCAAAATCACTTTTATAGAGGCGTCAAAGGGCGGAATAGAGGAGTGAATGGGATAATAATTCAAATATTCTCTTTATCATAATAATGAGTGGGTTTCAGTGCCTCCTAGATTTTACACAAATGGCACACCGAGCTACCTAGCGTCTCATCTGGGTCTAAACTGTCTGTGAATGTCATAGTCAAGCAGCCGTTACAGTAAATATCAAGCTAATGCGACCACTCAAAAAGAAGTTTAATTCTTGACTTTTAAACAGGTAGTATGCAGGACAAAATTAATGCAAGATAAGTGCAGGACAAAAATGATGCTTAATGCAGGGTGAAAGTAATACAGAAAGCTCCCATAGGAGTTTGTTGTATTACTTTTACCCTGCATTGAGTAACCACTTGCTTTCACATACTCCTATGATAATAAAGTATGTGGTTGCATTGGCGAGATTTTATTCCATTATGCTCAAGGTTGAAGATAACACTGGCATTTGCTGGTGAAATTTTCGCCAGCTTACTTAATTTATGGACAATTTACTCTCATTTTGTAAGGAAATTACAGTTCTGGTTGAAAGGATTTGGATTCTGTTAAGAATTTACATTGTCCAGAGCACGTATGAAAATTACACTGCTCACAAAATTGAAAGGATTATCTGATACTTTCCCACAGATTGACATGCAGTGTCCCTCATCATTTGACATTCGGTCATATCTGGGAAAGAAAGAAGTCACAAAGCTTCGTCACAAATACATATGCATTGCCATTACTGTACAACCTGTCTAAAGGGAACATTAAAAAATGTCAGATGATAGCTTAACCCATTTGCTCCCAGTGGATTCTTCCATGCTTATATATTGGATTAGTCTATTTTTATCTAAGGGATGTCTGGTCTAAATTTTCATTTTCGTTTTGTTTTATATTGAATTGCCTATATATCAGCAAACAGTGTAGACTCTGATCAGACGCCGCATTGTGCGGCGTCTGATCAGAATATACACTGTTTGCCTACGTCCCATATATGGGATCGTGGGAGCAAATGGGTTAATGCAGGTCAAAGCTAATGTATGAAGCTCACACTGGAGTTTTCTTCATTACTTTTGTCCTGTATTAAGCTACTACCTGGTTTTAAGACATGTATGTTCAATAAATGAATGTTCCATTATGACAGGTTCAACTGAAGAAGCGCATAAACACACCTATATATAAAACATGTATCGTGAAAGCACATTTAATGTGTCCATATGCCTTGCTTTGATTACAGGGATTTCAATTTTGAGGTGAAAACTGAAATTTTACTGTTTTATAATATTTCTATCTACGGAGTCAAATGGAACCATTAAATGCGCAACTTGTTCTCGTATCGTGAGCTGAATGCAGAGCTACAGATAAAGATGCGTAACAAAATACTAAAATCGTTATTTCTCCACCAAACCCTATACGGTGACAACTCTTTAGAATAATCTCTTCGAGACGTTTCTAAAGAGTGGTATAGTGGTCACAGTATAGGGTTCGGTGGAGAAATAAAGGAAAATGTTTAAATTTAAACATTGTATCTGAAGCTCTGCTGAATGTATTGAATGTAAAGACTAGACGAGGCAGATCGTTATGTATTATAAGTAATGCACGTAACCATACAGAGTCATATCAAGTGATCATATAACCATTTCCCTGTTTAATATTCATGTAAGGAATACTAACATTATGAATATTTATTAGATAAGTTTTAATGATGGCATATGTACACAGGATGTTTTGGCTCATGCAGAGGCTGTAGAATCGAATCTATAATATACTACATGTATGTGCAATAAGAGCAGACCCTGATCAGACGGCTCCTATAGGGGCCGTCTCATCTGAGTCTACTCTGTTTGCAAATGCCTGAAAATGTATTTGTATGAAAGGAAAGGTTAACTTTTGTTAGCAGTGTATTTACGAATCATCTCATTGCTGACGAACCAGTCTGACTCTTTCGCTGCTACAGGTGAATATGCAGTTAGGTTTGCAAATATTTGGATCCAGATTAAACGCAGATGACATAGCTCCATATACGGTGGGTAAATTAAAATATGGATAACTTCTTTATTTCTCCAACAAACCCTTATGTTATGTTTCGAAGAGACGATTTTAAAGAATGGTCACAACATAGGGTTTGGTGGAGAAATGTCGATTTTAGTATTTGAGTACGCACCGTTATCTAGCTCTGGGTGAAATGCTGCGTATTAGAATGGTCCACAGTGAAGAGCTATATATATAGTATTCATCTCTCTATCACAGTCATATTAGTACCAATGTCTTTAAAACACGTGATAGCTCAATGCAGGGCAAAACGCATACAACAAGTCCCAAAAGGAGCCTGTTGCAGCACCTTCATCTCGCATTTAGCCTTCACCTGTCTGAACTAGCCACACCACTTTTCATTAAAAGTTCATTTTCGAGAGGTTTGACTGTATATGTGTAGACAGGTGGGCTTAATCCTTTACATCAATGAAATCCATTTTTACGCCTACTTTGCAATCAGAGTAGACTCAGATAAGAATGTAGGCTTCGTCTGATAAGAACCTACCCTATTTGCCAATGGAATAATACACATATAATTCTACAGCTTCTCTCTTGATAAAATATTATCTTGTTCATTGTCCCATTACAAAAATAATTTAATTAATATTCATATAGTCATTACTTCTTAATAAATATTCATCAGGTAATGGGCTAAAGCATTAAGAGTTCATCATAATTCATGAACCACGTTGGGTAAATTGATATTTGGTCATCTGCGCACAATGTAGACACGGAGCAAGCGAAGCGATTCCAATGTAACACGTTAACTATTCTCCGTCTGTCCATGATCTGGGTCCATGCTTATAAAACTTTTAGCTGAGTCTGAGTTCGTTCTCAAGTTTTTGATTGGTCAGATTTGAGCCTTTGGCTCAAATCTGACCAATCAAAAGCTTGAGAACGAAACTCAGACTCAACTAAAAGCTTTATAAGCATGGACCCTGAGCTTAACGCAGGAGCTTCTGCACCACGTTAATTATTTATTTATTAAGTTGTTGCTTTAAAGAGGGTTCTATTGGAGCCATTTCTGGCAAGAACCTACTTTTACTGATGCATAAACAACCAGTAAACCCATTCCCTCATAGGCTATTTTTAGATCCAACCACTTTGAATAAATCTACCGAAAAGGAACGTTAGCTAGAGAAAATGACAATTTTAGAATTGTGTAGATTGAAATCATTTTAATAAATAGAGCATTTGCTCCTATAGGAGCAAATGCTCTATTTATCACAATGGTTTCAATAGGCGATTTTACAGAGGCGTTGAAAAGCGTATTTATGGAGGAAAGGGTTAATATAGGGAAAACTCAGTTTAAGCTTTATCCTGTTATTCTCGATTTGAATGGCATTTGCGAACAGTTTGAAACCAACTCCAGGATCCAACCTGTTTGACACTCGGTCAATAGTTTCTCAAAAGCTTCAGTTTGTAGACTGCCTCCATTCTTTTGTGACTGGTATAGTACCCCGAGCAATGTAGCTGTTTATAGTCGGAATATCCCTTCCAACACCGGGTACATTTCGTCTGCTTAATTATCTTAATATTCACCTTGTATTATTATTAAAAAATATGCCTTCTCCCTTTTTGTGTGTGTGTGGGGGGGGGGGGGGTGCTGGGGGTGGGGGTGGGGGGTGCTGGGGGTGGGGGTTGGGGGGGGGGGGGGTAAAGATGTACAGGAAGCAACCGTTGTACGTTTGTCTTCTTGTAAAATGGGCCCAAAGGTGCATTGTCTTTCGACTTGGCTTATAATAAATGTTTTGTCCTTCTGTTGAATGTTAGTGTGTGCTGTTGATGTAAACATATCGTTTGTTATGCAGACTATGTCCCTGTAGCTATGGAAAGTTTGATCAACTTGTCTAGATGAGATGATTACATATATACTCCACATACTTATACTCTATTCTACGCCTTATAGGAGCCGTCTAATCAGGGTCTGTTGTTTGTTTATGATATAACATAGATCTGATTCTACAGTTTCCACCGCCCGAGTGACTCATAGGTAGAGTGCCCGCCTACGGTACGGTAGGTCGTGGGTTCGATCCCCGGACGCCACAGACCAAAAGTCGTTAAACGTTGGTACTAGTAGCTCCCTTGTCTACGCTCGACATTAAAGGGGTAGTTCTAGGACTTGCCGGCCTGGTGTCAGGATAATGTAACTGATGGGGTGCCCTTGCCATGTACCTGCGGCAGGGATATTCCAGTGAGGCAGCACTATAACTTTTCTCATGTGGGTGCCGTCTGCAAATAACTGAAATATTGTTGAATTATAATTCACCTCTATCAGATTAGTATTCGTTGTATAGAGATGCTACCATTCATTCATTCGTTATTGGCTGGTGATAATTCTGTCGCCGCCCGAAACGTATCTTTGACGACCATTGAAAACAGATGAGACGCCAAGTAACTCGGTGTGACGTGTCTCATCAGAATCCAATCTGTTTGACACTCTGATATGTTTTTTGGGGAAAAAAACCTTTCCCTGTTCTATGTTTATTTCATTGTGCAACACCTACTGAATATTCATTGACAAAACAATCACATGTATATTGAAATCTTGAAGGTGGAACATTGTACATAGCCATTTTAGAAAATAAAGAAAGAGATATATCAAAGTCCATTAGCAAAGAGAGCAGATCCTGATCAGACGGCTCCCGTAGGAGCCGTCTGATCTGGGTCCACTCTGTTTGAAGATGCGTGGAAACACGTTTATATGAAGGAAATGGCTAAAGAAACTCCACCTAGAAATCTGAAATTAAAGGAAAATCTGAGATGAAATTTATTTGGCGGCGAGAGGGTTAAGTGAAAAAAGGGCATTCTGTACTACGGTAACCTTACAAAAATAAGATTTAAATATTCAAACAAAGTCTACTTTAATGGCTGTTCCTAATAAAAGTGTCAGCGAGGGTACAGATAATGTAGACAAGGAGGTTTGAAATATAAAAGGAACATGGTTTACTCTTTGTATGTAGCTCTTTTCTCAACAAGGTTTATGGTGAGACAATATATCACATAATCTACATGTATGCACGTATGTTTGTCTCCGCCAGTCTGTCTGTCCGCGACGTGCCTGTCAGCCTGAGTATTTGTGTGTCTGTCCGCGTGTCTGTCGGTATGTGTATTTGTCTGCATGTCTATCAGTCTGTCCGCTCGTCCGTCCGTCTCTGTGTGTGTCTGTCTGTGCATTTGTCTGTGTGCCTGCCTGCCTGTCTGTCTGTCCGTCCGTAGGTCTGTCTGTCTGAATCGTTTGCCATGGCTGAAACTGTAGAATCATAGTTTTAATAACCCATGCCGAGAAGGAGTGTGTTATGACTTCATGAAAAATAGTTTTAATTATTTATGACTGTCCTGTCCTGTCCAGTATAATTATATCAATGGGTTTTATGAATGCATTCAAGAAGGCAAATCGAGAAAACAAATTGGCCATTCAGTCTTACACAAACATTTATAAATGAACAATGCGTCCTCAGTCTGGTGTTATCAAAACGTCATAATTCGTTCAACTACCTGTAAACTACAGTAAAATCTCGCTTTAGCCACAACTAAATAATGACAGGGACATTAAATAAAGTCAAATTCCAGGCATTTACCTATAGAGACGCGTTTTGACACCTTTGCAAACAGAGTAGACCCAGATCAGACGGCTCCTATAGGAGCCGTCTGACCAGGGTCTGCTCTGATTGCGCATTGATAAGATTCCACTGTTTTTGTCATTGTCAGAACAGTACGGTACATACAGCTAATACATATTCATGATATCAATATGTCTTGCATGAATATTCAGTGGGGAAAGGGTTAAAGGTAAGCGGTGGTTTAACCCATTCCCTTGTAGACTATTTTAGACTCAACCTCTTTGAATAAATCTACCGAAAAGGAGCATTTAGTAGCGAAAATGATTTTTTTTCTCAGAATTATGTAGTTTTTAAACCATTGTGATAAATAGAGCATTTGCTCCATGGTAGCAAATGCTCTATTTATCACTATGGCTTCAAAAATAAACTTTACAGAGGTGTCAAAATGCGTCTGTTGGAGAGAAAGGTTTAAGAGAGAAAATAAATATAGAAAACTCCCCAAAATACTTTTCTGCATTATAGCAACCACCTGCTTTTATAGATGCCAATGTTTATTTAGTAAATGATCGGCTTATATAGGCTTGACTGTATTATTGTCCTGCGTTATTGTTTTTCAATGACCGGTGTCCTGTCAATCACTCTGTTGCTTGGACAGTTTGACGAGATCCGCTAATGAGATAGCTTTCAAAAGTAGGTGTCTATGAATTACGTTAACATGTCAATTTAGCTACAAGAAAAATCGTATCAACTGACAAATTTTGACACTTCAACGAAACCGACTAGGCACGAAAACTATCGTTATACTCGATTAGCTTGCTTAAGCATTTCGTTTGTTCGGCGGATCAATCAGAGGGGGTCGTGGTGACACTGCCATCTGATTAATCCCTGTCTAAACTAAGCGTGACCTGACCCGTATTTGCAAACAGCTTGGAGCCAGATGAGACGCCGAGTAACTCGGCGTCTCATCAGGATCCAAGCTGTTTGACACTCGATCAAGGGTTCCTCAAACGTTTGTACGAATTAGATGTAAGTGAAACATACAGCAGAGCTGAGTTTTGAGAGACATAATTTTGTCAAAACGATAAGGCTTAAAGGTATTATTGATCCACCCGTCGTAAATTACGCTGCTCTCGAATTTTTATCACTTCGGATAAAGTCATTGTATGAGATTGTGGATCTTCAGTACTGGTTTTACCTGTATAAATACGGAGATTTATTTTCAATATTTATTCACTGCAGTCTACCATTTTGTCTCTTTAATCTGCCCACGAATTTCGCTGGGCTCCTTGCATTCATTTGACCGGGTTTGACCCTGTCTCGCGCCCGTGCGCATTTCAAATGTGAACTATTTACAAGCTGAGCCTAGCATTATTGAGAACACCCCCGTCTCTCGAATCCGTTTCAGTCGTCTGTCATTATGAATTGAAAGTGACTTTAAACTCAGCCCTCTTACTATAGACAGTGTGCATTCATATCTCAGTTACGCACGTTGGATATTATGATACATAAAATCGGGGGACGAAATTTAATAGAAATATAATAACAGACGCCCGGTGTAAATATCAGATTTGTACGAGGCTTGCTTGATACAAAGACTGCCGTCAGTTAGTATTTTATTCACTTGTGTCGACGATAGTTAAGTGCTTTGCGAGCTTACGCTCTAGGACGGGAGTTGGGGGCGAAATGCGCTGCAAATGTGTGTGTATACTGAGCTAAACGACCGTCAAACATTATGCACGCGCTCTCAAACGCAATCAGGAGAGTACGGAATGTGAGTGATAAAATATGATAAGAGGGTTTTCAGCAGGCTGATATAAGCATTTGGAGTTTGTACAGAAAAAACGTAGGAGTGAGTACGCGATGTTCTTATAAGCAGGAAGTGATTGGAAAGGAGTTTGTACTTAAGTGGCAATAGGACAAGTTCTTTTGTCTCAAGTAATTGTTTTGTGATATTTATATGAGAGGGGTATAATTAATTATCATTCTTATATAGTGAAGGAAAGGGATACATAACGTTAGACCAGCGGGGATCTTTCACTATAGACTTTGTTTAAGACTTAAAATATTTTTTCATTTTATTGAAAATAAAAACAGGAATTACAGATCTGTTTGTGCTAGTGGATTAGGGTCAAGAAAATGGGTTCCTTGGATTTACGAGTGACCCTGTTGCTGTTGGGACTGTGTGGTTGGGTTGCAGCCCAACGAGCCCAATGCCCATCGAGGTGCCAGTGCTATGGTACCACCGTCAGGTGTATGTTTCTGGAGATGGAACATATCCCAAGGGTGCCAGCCTCTACAACAATACTGTAAGTGCATTATCACAATCTGACAAAACTGGGGAGATAAACCCTTTACTCCATGAAATAATGCCATCATGAATAATTAATAGATTAATTGTTATAATAGAATATGTACACATAATGTTTTGGTATTGGCAGAAACTGAAGGGTCATATAATTTATATTATAAGTTTATAGGCAAACAGAGCAGACCCTAATCAAACGGCTCCTGTAGGATACGTCTGATCTGGGTCTACACTGTTTTAAAAGTCGTAGAAAAGAGTATTAATGGAGTAATGGGTTAAGAGACGCACTGATCTGTCTAAATGTTTTATTTATCAACCAAACCTTATAATGTTGGTTGTAATTACCGGTAGAATCGTATCATAGATGCGATTCTACTGAGTGCCAATAAAATAGGGTTTTGGGGAGAAATATAGAAAATAGTAAAGAGAGAGGAAGAGAGAGAAAGAGAGACGGTGTGACAAGTAGTCAAAGAAAGAAACAGAAAAAGGGCTACTGCATTTGGATAGTCAAATGCAGATAGATACTGGGATACATTCGATGTACATTCGTGACAGCCACACTGTAAAACTATAATGCTTGTCCAAATTTGATTTTGGTGCAATTTTAATTCCTTCCGATTTGCTCAAGCCATAGGTAATTACTGACCGAATGTCTAACAGATTGGATCCAGATAAGACGCCAAGATACTGTAAACCCCCATCTAGACAGGAATTCTAGAAAAGAAGAATTTAGGTGACTGCTTAATGCAGAGTGAAAGGCATGCAGAAAGCTCCTACAGAGGAGCTTTCTGCATGAATTTCACCCTGCATTAAGCTGCCAAATATATCCAAGGCCGATATTTATACTAAATTATCGTCCGGTTTAGAGGGGTTTACTGTATATGTCCGACTTCTCATCAGGGTCTATATATTTGCAAATATTAGTTCAAGTCGAAGATGGTGGGGAAAAAGGTTAACCCTTTCCCTGTTCTATATATAGTCCAAATTTCAATACCTACTGCATATTCATTGACAAAATAGTTACAATGAAATATGTAAGGTGGAACATTGTAGCCATTTCAGAAGGTAAAGAAACAGATTTTTCAAAATTCTATTAGCAATCAGAGCAGACCCTAACTGACGGCTCCTATAGGAGCCGTCTGAACTAGGTCTACTTTCTTTGCAGATGCGTGAAAATGTGTTTATACGAAGGAAAGGGTTAGACAGACGCGATCGTCATTATTATAAAAATGCTCATTCTGGCAATTGCCTGATTGTGTACTCTGGGGCTGGCGGTAAATTAACTTATATTGGCCATTGTTTTGTCTTGGCGTAATCTTTGGCAGGCAGATAGGCCTATGAGATACGGATTCCTCTGACTGATAAACAAAACAGCAATGCGTGAATCAGCATTCCTCTAACGGGTAGAAGTTCTCGGTGACATTGTGTCCACATGTGAGAAAGATTTCTCATTTCTCTTAATTCTCCACATTTTTTTTAGAAATCTAAAAAAATTAGCTAGTCGATGTGCTAATTCATTCGTTTTATTTGTGAGGTTGGGTGTTCTCTTAGCCTCCGTATTCATTTGATTTTGCATATACAGTGAAACCCCGCTAATGCGACCACTTAATAAACAGCCACTGATGTCGTTTAAAGCAGGTGGTTGCTTAATGCAGGACGAAAGTTATGCAGAAAGCTCCTATAGGAGCTTTCTGCATAACTTTCGTCCTGCATTAAGCTACCACCTGCCTCTGCCACCCAGAATTATGCCCCTTTTTGGTGGTCGTATTAGCGGGGTTTTACTGTACTATGTTCTTTATGAAAGAGGTACAGTGAACACTCGTTATAATGACATTCGATAACACACAATATTTATTATAATATTATTATACTAACACGAAGTTTGGAAACATATACAGTTAAATTTTAGTATAGAAGAGCTGGGCTGAGGAATAATATATTTGTGTACAGTAGAACCTATCTTAAGCGGCCATAAAAAGAGGTCTGTATTATGGGTCTGCAAGGCAGGTGGTAGCATGTCAACAGTAATGTAGAACATTCCTATATAAGCTTTTTGTATTACCCTTTGCCTTGTATTAAGAAACCACCTGCTTTTTAAGACTCCTATGTTCATGTTCAATAAATGAATGACCGCTTAGGACAAGTTCTGCTATATATTACTAAGTACACTTGAACCCTCTTAATGAATAAACATGTATGTCTTTATAAGCAGGTGGTTGCTTAATGCAGGACAAAAGTAATGCAGAAAGCTCCTAGAGGAGGTTTCTGCATTACTTTTGTCCTGCATTAAGCTACCAACTGCATCTAGCACCCATAATTATACCTTTTTTAGGAGGTCGCATTAGCGGGGTTTTACTGTATTGCTCTTAGCTACAATTCTCTGGGTTTCTCTCATGTTTGGAGCTAGCTCAAGATGTTATGATAATTTTTATCTGATTTTTTGTTTGGCCTTTGCCTCATAGACATGCCTATTTCATACCGCTGCAAACAGAGCAGACCAATATCAGACAGCTCCTGTAGTAGTCGACAGGTCAGGGTCTGCTCTGTTTGCGTATGGAATAATATGCTGACGCCGTTGCAAACGGAGCAGACCAAGATTAAACGACCCCTTATTTTTATACCAATATAAAATATCAGCTAATTAATATTCATACAGTCATTATTATTTATATGAATATTCATTAAGTGAAAGGGTTAACAAATGTAGCAGACGACAATTTTTATCAGACAAGTCGACAGTTTTTTTTTAAGTATGTCCATCACATCATCAGATTGTGCTTCAGTCAAGTGTGACTCGTTCAATGTCAAGTGCTGATACAAGTGCTGTACGTTAGAAGACACTGGACTTATTAAACTGGACCTGAAGTTTTCACATTCCATTCTCGGTGATCGCCAAGAGATTTTCACAATCCTTTACCCTTTCTCTGTTCTATATTTATTCCAAATTCCAATACCTACTGAATATTCATAGGGAAAATGACCCAGATCAGATGTCTCATATTAGAGCCATCTGATCAGGATCTACTCTGTTCGCTTGGGGAATAATAAATATATGATTTTACGGTTTCTGTCATAACCAAAAATGTCCCCTGTTTAAATGGCATTATTAAAATTCAATTAATAATTATATAAGATGTACATGTAATGTCTTACATGCATAGTTATGTCGGAACATAAGCAGACAGTGTAGACCAATCCTAGAGGGTTTCTGTCGGATGGTCGTTTTAGAGAGCTCCTGCTGTACGATTTACAAAATACAAGTGACACTCATTTATCAGATTATCTCTTCTCTAGACTCTTATATAAACGCTATTTTACGCCTCTATAAACATAGTAGATATGCAGACAGTGTATGAACCCCCTGACCAGTGTCTGCTTTGGGTGTTTATTAATCCTTTCCTTCAGATAAACGTGTTTTCAAGCATCGGCAAACAGAGCAGACCCAGATCAGACGGCTCCTATAGGAGCCGTCTAATCAGGGTCTGCTCTGTTTGCTAGTGGAATTTGATAAATCTGTTTCTTTAGTTTCTGAAATGGCTACATTGTCCCACCTTCCATATTTCATTATGACTATTTTGTCCATGAATATTCAGTAGGTATTGGAATTTGTAATAAATACAGAACAGGGAAAGGGTTAAAATGTACAGATCTGATTATCCTGTTTTCATATACATGTACCAATAAATATTCATGATGTCAGTATGTCTTACAAAAGTAACATGAGTATTCATGATGTAAAAGGTTAACTTAATTTTGACGACATTTCGAGACATAATTATAATGAACACTGGG
Source organism: Azorinus chamasolen (assembly GCA_963576725.1). NCBI lineage: Eukaryota > Metazoa > Mollusca > Bivalvia > Cardiida > Solecurtidae > Azorinus > Azorinus chamasolen. Next base: position 75,760,382 of record OY755243.1, read on the forward strand.
TATTTTGGTTAAGAAGAAGTTGAAAGAAATAACAGTGCATAGATAACAGCTTAGTCACCCCGGTATATCGTCAGCTGTACATTTATCTTTTCATCTCCTCAAGCTGTCGTCTGCTGTACACTTACATTGTCGTCTGCTGTACGCTTATATTTTGTCTGCTAAAGGTGTCGGTGAATGAATGAATGAATGAATGAATACATTTTCGTCTGCTAAAGCTATTTTTTGCTGCACACTTATACTTTCGTCTGATAGAGCTTTCATCTACGACATGTACATTTACAATTTCGTCTGCTAAATTTGTCGTCTGCTGAACAGTTACTTTCTCGTCTGCTAAATACGTCATTTGCTGCAGCCTTATCATCTGATATATTTAGAATTCCGCAAAAAATATTTTGAAAATAAACGAAAATGTCAGAGTCGTATAGAAGTTATCCTGATCCAAGGCTACCTGTGTGCAAATCGTTAGAATATGTGCTCAGTTGGTTGACCTTTAGAGCGCTAAAAGCGAATCAGTATTGATCCAGATCAGATCCTAATTGTTTTACTCTCTGATAATTTGTTTTTGAAAAAAAGAAATGAGAAAAACTGAATCAGAAGACAGTTTCTGTCAATTCAAATTGTCTAACCATGCAAAGGGTTACATTCCCCTTTTCAACTCTGAATTATCAGAATGGAATAACCCATCAGCGTTTAACTATAGAGTCCATTCAGCAGAAAAGGTTTAAATGTGCTAGAGTATTTTGAATGACAGACAGTGCAGACCCTGATCACAGGGCTCCTCTAGGAGCCCTGTGATCTGGGTCTTCACTGTTTGCAAATGACAGCAAATGCGTCTGCGAAAGGGTTAAGTAAACTAGGTAGTTCTACCTCATTTATTTCTCCTCGCTGTACTAACAAACTGATGTGCAAAAAGAAACACGAAACACAAAGAAAGTCATCCATAGCCAAAAGCCAATGGCCTCTTATGGGAAAAAATAGTTGATGATATACATAGTCTTCTTGAATATACTTTTCGGGACCTTTGGTTTCACAAGTAGCGGTATCAAACTGGATTTTTTAACTCTTCTCATGTTAGCTTACGTATCTTCCTTTGCAAACAGTATAGACCCATGTGAGACAGCTGCTATAGGAGCATTAGTAGGGGATTTGAATATTTAGAATTTTTTCAAAAGAACGTTGTAGCATGACAAACAGTGCAGACCCTGATGAGAGGGCTCCTCTAGGAGCCCTCTCATCTGGGTCTACACTGTTTGCAAAGGACATTAATGACCCGTGTCCCGCACTGTAAGGGTTAAAATGTTTTGAAATTTGACAACGATAAAGCTTGTTCTTTATTATTTACTGGGCAATTAGGTTAAAACCATTTACAGATGCCAGACTGTGTTTAATTACTCAACATGTTACAAGTGCAATTTTGATGTCTTTTAAGTATATTTATGTGCCTTTCAAGCCTCTTTTCCCAGAAAAATTAATTGCACGAACTATAGAAATAGCGTAAATTTAGTTTAACCCTTTACGCCATACATACGCCTTTGTACGCCTATGCAAACATAGCTGACCTAGATTAGATGGCTCCTTTAGGAACCACCTGATTAGGGTCTACTCTATTTGCTAATGAAATAGTATATATCTGAGTCTACAGTTTCTGCCATGATCAACTATTCCTGCCATTATATGACGCCATAAAAATTCAGTCAATAAATATGTATGATGTCATTATTCCTCACATGAATTTCTTGAGGTAAATGGTTTTGTACATTGAGACGACATTGTTCCTGGGCACAGATGAGCAGAATGGAAATTAACCCTTATCTTGTTATTCGTGACGTCACTCGTATGGTACGAATAACTTTGCCCCATCGGGATCCAAACTGTTTTTAACTCGGTCAATAGTATACAGTAAAACCCTCTAAACCCTTTCCCTGTTCTATGTTTATTACATATTTCAATACCTATTCATAGACAAAATAATATAATGAAATATGGAAGGTGGAACATTGTAGCCATTTTAGAAAGTAAAGAAACCGACCTATCCAATTCCATGAGCAAACAGAGCAGACCCTGATCAGACGGCTCCTCTAGGAGCCGTCTGATCTGGGTCTACTCTGTTTGCAAATGCGTGAAAACGTGTTTATATGAGGGAAAGGGTTAACCGGTCAATGCAGCTTAAATATCGGTCTTGGAGACAGGTGGAAGCTTAATGTATAGGAGCTGTCTGCATGACTTTCACCCTGCATTAAGCAGTCACCTGCCTAAACGTACCTATATTATTGTCTATTAGAATTCCAATTTAGAGGGGGTTTACTGTACCCCCAGCAAGTCAGACAATGAATCTCGAATATTTGAATAGACTACAATGTTCATTGCCAGGATAAGAATGAATAGACCATTCAATCTGCAGCTGTTAACTCCAGACGAGTCGAGTTAGACAAGCCTTTCTTTACAGGAAATATCTTCTTCGTGTCTTTGAACGTTTTCTAAGAGTAGGAAATTAGTTCTAGATGCAATAGGCATTAGGCTGGTCTATGGTGTACAGTATACCGTATAGTATACTTATCGACACCGTGACATAGAAAGTCATAAAATGCCAATTTATCTTTACAGTTCTTTAACCATTTTGGCATTAACCACTTTCCTGTTGAATATTCATATAAGAAATAACGAATATCATGAATATTTATTAGCTGAAGTTTTATCACGGCATTTGTACAATGGATGTTTTGATATTGATAGAAACTGTAGAGTCATGTGTATTATAACAGTATTATAGCTTCGTATTGCAAACAGAGTAGACCCTGATGAGACGTCTGGGTCTACTCTGTTTGCAAAGGCGTAGAAAAGGCGTATTTATGGATGAAAGGAATAACCGTTATCACCGTTATCAGGGCTAATCATCCTGGCAAAAGAATCCGATCAAATCGCGTCTGACATTAACTGGCTTGTTCCGAACAGTTCTATCCCATTTATTGTATCTTCGCTTTTATCAGTCCTATCAATACATATTAGCCGCTGTGTCCGATATGTCAGGTAATTTTGATTCGACAATTCCGGTCTTTACGGGAATCATCAAAGGTCGCCGTCGTAATTTGGATTAGCCGAAATGGGATGATAATAATAATAATCTGTTGAAATAAGATAAAACGTATCTTGGGGAATTTGCAAGGGTAGCAAACGTAGCCCATTCACAGCTTAGAATATAGGAGATGAATCGACCAATGGAGTGAAGCAACGACAGTTTGCATTCAGTTCTCGAATAGGTTTTCAACTGCGAACCCTCTCAGGGGAAAGGGGTTGTATTGCATTGAAAATCGCAGAGAGAGGGAGAGAGAGAGAGAGAGAGAGAGAGAGAGAGAGAGAGAGAGAGAGAGAGGGGTGGTGGTGGTAAAAGGCACATTATTCCAGATAGTTAAGTGCTTATGGCTCCATTAAAATCCTACAAAAGTGTGTAAGTCTCTTTGAAATAATTCAAATTAGAAGTCGCAACTAATGTTTGTAGTAGAAATGAAAACAAAAGTGTTGTGAAATTTTAGGTCGCTCCAGTTACATGTCTTATTTTATCTTATCTTACATGTGTCTTGCTGTCATTATCCTTTAGCCTGCTATAAAAACGATGTCTGCCAGTGGCCAGGATAAGATGCGTAAATTTAAATATTTTCACGAATAACTCCTTTATTAATTTTCTCCACCAAACCCTATGTTGTGCCCACTCTTTAGACCCGTCTCTTCCAGAATGGGCACAGCATACTTATGATTTGGTGAAGCAATGGCGATTTTAGTCTTTGAGCACGCACGTTTATCTGTTGTTCTGAGTTTATTGGAATTGACTGTAAACAGCGCACAGTATTTGAACTTAAACGTTAAACAGGAGGAATTCTTTGCCTAAACGCTGACCTTGAGTGTCTGAGAGGCCTCTCAATGGTTCTAAGTACTGCACTCCAAAAGTGCCTTTGAACCGTTGAATTGTATGAGTATATCATAAATACGGATTGGTCCAAAGATAAGTCACCTTGCCCTCTCTGGCACGTGTCAGATAATGTATTGCTTGTAGCATTAAAGCCATGGTTCGCAAGCAATTATGATGTACACTCGAAAGTCTACTCTACTCAGAACATATTGAATTCAATTGTCCGGTGCCGAAAGTTTTACCCATTCCCTCATATTGACGCTTTTGACGCCTCTGTAAAAGCCGCCTTTTGAAACCATTGTGATAAATAGAGCATTTGCTCCATATAAGAGCAAATGCTCTATTTATCACATTGGTTTAAAAACTACACAATTCTAAAACTATCCTTTTCTCTAATAAATGCTCCTTTTCGGTACATTTATTCAAAGAGCTTGGATTTAAAAATAGCCTATGAGGGAATGGATTAATGGGACGTCTCTATCGTCTGATCATATCTCTTCACCTCAAACCTCCTTCTCCAACCTTTACCTCTTTATCGTCATTGTCATCCCGTCATTATCACCGTCATCATCATCATCATCATCATCATCATCATCACATCATCATCATCATCATCATCATCATCAACATCTCTCCTGTAGCACCTGCCTGATCAGGTTCTGTACTGTTTGTTTAGGGAATTCTGAGGTTTCTGTCACAGTCAAATATTTCATTGTTAATATGTACTTATAAAACAACCAGTTCATGAATATTCACACAGTATTAATTAAATTATTCATGTGGAAGGGGAACATAATTAAAAATATTAAAAAGTGCTGAGCAACTTACGTCGTCTGCATATTAATTTCTTCAAAACACACGATCAGTGTTTCCAACAGTCTGGATCCTGATGAGACGCCGAGTTACTCGACGTCTCATCTGAATCCAAACTATTGGTAAGGTACCCACGACGAACTAACCCTTCTCTACCTAACCACGAATTTAGTCGCTTTTTTCAAACAGCAAGGATCCAGATGAGACACCGAGTCGTTCGACACTTAATCAAAAGTTTCTCAGAAGCTTGTGTCATAACGCTTGATCTATACTTTCTTAAAAACCCCATGGAATCAGAATTAGTCCAAATTGAACATATCCAGATTATAGCAAACATTTTTCACAGCGGAGAAGACGCCTTCCTTAATATAAACGTGTTTTCACGCATTTGCAAACAGAGTAGACCCAGATCAGACGGCTTAGGAGCCGTCTGATCAGGGTCTGTTCTATTTGCTAATTGGAATTTGAAAGGCACGTTTCTTTACTTTCTAAAATGGCTACAATGTTCCACCTTCCATATTTCATTAACACAATTTCGTCCATGAATATTCAGTAGGTATTGAAATTTGGAAATAAACATAGGAGAACTGGGAAAGGTTTTTAAAAATGCGAGGGGCGTGATTCTCTGATGTACGACGTCTCATATATTTCCAATACTCCGTGGGACACCTGGGTCGTATATCACCCAGTCAAAGTTGAGTTATAGCAAATGTCACAGTCTTGCCCACGGCCCATCTACATGTACATGTATACTCTCCTTCGTCAAAGACCCATAACGATAAGTGTCATACAGTAATGAAACATTCATATAGAAAAAAGGAGAAAACTTAACACTTTCTCATGCTGAAATCTCAGATTTGATGAACTTTTCTTTGATTTCCGATTTGATAAAACTTTTGAGAAATTATTGACCGTCGGCGAGTGTCAAATAGCTCGGATTTGATGACCGCTTAACCCATTCCCTCATTGGCTATTTTTAGACCCAGCCTCTTTGAATGAATCTACCGAAAAGGAGCATTTATTAGAAAAAGGGATTTTTTAATAATTATGTAGTTTTGAAACCAATGTGATAAACAGATCATTCGCTCCTATGGAGCAAATGCTCTATTTATCACAATGGTATCAGATAGTGACTTTTACAGAGGCGTCAAAAGACATTAATGTGAGGGGATGAGTTAATGCAGTAGAAAAGTAATGCAGATAAATACATAAAGGATATTCTGCATTACTTTTGTCCTGTATAAACCTATTCCCATTTAACCCTTTCACCGCCGATGTAGCATAAATGCACCACGACAAATAGTGCAGTCCCAGACCAGACGCCGCCTTTTCAAGGCGGCGTCTGATCAGGGACTTCACTTTTTGTCTTATTCTGTAGTTCTATATTTGTGCTTTATTCCTTTGAAACTTGCATTTATTTATCTCATTTCCTTATTGTACCGAATGATTTAACAAAAAATGGATTGCAGACGACAATTAGAAATTTTGCGCCGAAAGGGTTAAACATTATTCAGGAGTCTGTGAATACTCATCGGCAGAACTTTATAATGAATTATGGACAGGAGCTTCTTTTTTGGCCAAAGAACGAACTGTAGAAACATTAATTTATCCTTCAAATATCATGAATAAACATGGAGCTGTCTGATCAGGGTCTACTTTGTTTGCAAGGGCGTCAAAGAGGGGTCTGTAAATGGGAATTGGGTTAAGCGTTCGCTTATCTCAGAGACCTATAATAAGACTTGTTTTGAGTAGTTGTTTAACCCTTTACTCAATAAATACACCTTTCTACATCTTTGTAAACAGAGTAGACCCAGATCAGACGGTCCCTATAGGAGCCGTCTGATCAGGGTCTGCTCTATTTGCTTATGACATAATATAGATATGATTCTACAGTTTCTGCCTTGGTCAAAATTTCGTGTTAATGTGATATTATAAAAATACTCTTATTAATATTCACGATGGCATTACTTCTTACATGAATATTCCTGGAGGAAAGGGTTAAGAGAGATTTTATTGTACAGTCTTATGTGTTTTCAGCGTCTTCATTGCGTAATTGAGCATTTGATCATTGTTGCGTGGCATTACAATCGTGGACAAAAATCAACATAAACTGGTACGGACATACCTTAAACCTTCGAACACCTGAAAATGGTTTATAAACAGTTTAGATCCAGTCTCAACGTAGAGATAATAGACGTCATTTCAGGATCCAAATTATTTGATATTCAGAGGTACTATTGTCATTCTCAATCTGTAAATTTAAGTCGTCAGGTAAAATTGGGTTGCCAATATCACTGAAGGTGAATATCGAACATTTACATGTGTACGAGTATGTGATCATATTTCAGTGCATTCTCCACGCGCAATGGACCCTGGTTAGGGTTGCATTTCATTATGTTATTTTTACCCTTTTATTTTTTGTCGACAAAGTATTCGTTCACTTCATTATTATTATTATCGAATTCCACAAATTATCTAAACACGCATATACAGTAAAAACCTCTCTACAACAAGCAGATATTTTAAAGATAATGATTTCTCGTTTTTGTTGTTGTTGTTGTTTTGTTTTTTTAAAACTTTATTGCTTTGCTTACAACGCTGAATTTTTAAATGGACTATTCCAAATTCAAACAGGTCAAGATTATGGTCAATATTTAGGGATTTTTCTAAAGACAGGTGTAACATGACAAACAGTGCAGACCCTGACGAGATGGCTCCTGTAGGAGCTCTTTCATCTTGGTCTACACTGTTTGCAAATGATATTAGTGACTCGTGTCCCACACTGTAATAGTGCTGATTGAAACAAAGTAGTAGGCTAGTACGTAGAATCCAGATTAGTTGCCGGGTTACCCAGCATCTTTGTTTGAAAGCGTGAATATTGTGTTTTGGAGAGCAACTTAAGAAAAAAATATTTCAACACTGAAGCAGACGACAATTGTTACAGACGACGGCCTGGGCTCGCCAGACGATAAAAGGTGACCCATAATCTGGGTGATGTCGCTTATATCGTGAAAAGACATTACCCAAATATGCGTTACAGATTAAGTATCGATTTAACCCTTTCACCGCCAAATAATTTTCGTCTGCTAAAATTATCGTTTGCTTATTGTTTCAGACTGTAGTCATCTTCAATTTCTATTTTTGAAAAGCATAGATAGAGTTTCGAACAGTTTAAATCCTGATGAGACGCCGAATTACTGTTTGTTTTAAAACTGATGATGATTTCATCTGTGGTTGCAAACGTGTTATACAGTCACTTAGATAGAATCAAACTGGATTAGTTGAAAATAAACATTTACTTTCTCGTCTGCTTTGGAAAATTCTATTAGCACGACTGTGTCACTTATGTTGGATATACATTATATGGAAAATATTTAGGAAACACAATCTACTTATCATGTACTACCAAAACACTTGGTTTCTTGTAATATTAACTCTTTGCACGCTAAGTAATTTTTCGTCTGCAACGATTGTCGTCTGCTTCAATTCTTAAAATAAACGTTCTCTCATTTTTTTTTGCAAAAATATGGTCAAGATGACAAACAGTTTGGATCCTGATGAGACGCGGCATTATGCGGCGTCTCATCTGGATCCAAACTGTTTGCATAGGTAATCACAGTTTCGCCACTAGCGTGCAAAGAGTCTACAATACACATAGAGCATTGATTCAAAACACAATATTGTCTAGATTTATAAAAACAGATCAACATATAACTTAATCCGTTTGGTGAATTTATTGAGATTAGTATCGTTGGCAAAAATGGCCCAAATGCGGTGGCTGCAATGTGGTATAAAATTGAATGACTGTTGGGAAACAATCTGTTTATTGTTATGCTCCGTATTTCTAAAGCTCTTAACTCTAGCCATGTTCTATGTTTATTCCAAATTTAAATACCTACTGAATATTTATGGACATAAAATATAAATTATAATGTAATGTGGAAGGTGGAACATTGTAGCCATTTTAGAAAGTAAAGAAACGAATATTTCAAATTCTACTAGCAAACAGAGCAGGCCCTGATCAGACGGCTCCTATAGGAGCCGTCTGATCTGGGTCTACTCTGTTTGCAAATGTTTGAAAACACGTTTATAAGTATGAAGGAAATGGTTAACTTTTACCCGAGGAATAGTCATATAGCACATGTTGGCATCATGAATATTTATTAGCTGAGATGTTATCACTGTAGGTGAACACAGGATGCTTTGGGCATGGCATAAACTGTAGAAACATATCTATATAATTCCTTAACCCATTCCCTCGTAGGCTATTTTTAGATCCAACTACTTTGAATAAATCTACCGAAAAGGAGCATTACCTAGAGAAAAGGAAATTTTTAGAATTTTGTAGTTTGAAACCATTGTAATAAATAGAGCATTTGCTCCTATAGGAGCAAATGCTCTACTTATCACAATGGTTTTACATAGGCGTAGAAATGCGTATTTATGGAGGACAGGGTTAAAAACACAGAGCAGGTCCTGATCAGATGGTTCCTATGAAATCTGGGTCTACTTTGTTTGCGAATGTGTTATAAATCGTGTATATCAGGTAAATAAATAAAATAAGAAAATATCAAATCTACACATCAGGGTTGAATTCGAAACCGTTAACAACAGTTTTGATCCAAATAATGTTCGTCGATTAACCAGGTATCTCATCAGACACGGTTAAGGCCCAGATGGGAGGGCTCCTAGAGGAACCCTTTCATCTGGGTCTGCGCTTTTGGAATAGCCTGACATAATAGTCCATTTGAAATTTCATCGTTGAAAGGGTTATTTCGATAAATATGATAAATGTGAACAGTGGGTAATGATATACTTACACACCTGGTTGCAAGCACTTTTATGTGGCTGTGGTTTAACCAGTTCAATGCCGATTCTCCACATAGACTATTCTAAAATTAAAAAAGTCCAGCTTATTGCGAACAACCTTTGTATTTTCTTATAAGAATAGTGTAATATGACAAACAGTGTAGACCCAGATGAGAGGGCTCCTCCAGGAGCCCTCTCATCTGGGTCTACACTGTTTGCAAAGGACATTAGTGACGTGTGTCCCGCACTGAAAGGGTTAAAATTGCATACATAAGCAAAATTTGCCCCCATGCTGAGCGAAGACAAGGAGATTCAATAGCGCTTTGTATGTTGTTGATAAAGTCTTGATAAACTTTGCAACCAGTTTTTATCCAGACCTTACACTGAGGCATTCAGTGTCTTATTTGAATCCACACCAACTTATACTCCGGTTGGCTATAGGACGGAACTTTATAAAGAATAATCGTAGCAGACGAGAACTGAAAACTAAAGCAGATGAGAATAAATTTTGCTTTAGAGAACATGTCATAAACCGTTATCATTTTGATGATTTGTCATCCTTTTACGACATTTTCATCTGCCTGGCCCACAGGTACGCATATTAACAATTTCCCTGTTGAATATTCATGTAAGAAATATTTATAAGTTGAATTTTGATAATTTGAACTTTTCAAAGAAATTATTTGCTTTGACAGAAACTAGAGAATCAGATCCATATCATGCCAAAAGCAAACAGAGCAGACCCTGATCAGACGACTATAGGAGGAGTCTCTGATGTGGGTCTACTCTTGTTTGCAGATGCGTGAAAACACGTTTACATGGGGAAAGTGTTTAACTGATGCTGTTATATTTACCTGTGGAAACTCATGCTGGACTCTGCAAAACCCAAAAATAATCTGCAATACAAAACACTGTAAAGTGAAAAAAAAATGTATAAATCTGGATCATACAGGCAAGTGGTAACTTAATGCCGGACGAAAGTAATGCAGAAAACTCCATAGGAACTCAGAATTTGATCGAATCGGAAGTAGCCAAAATTGCGCTATATCCATCTTTGAGTGGACCTATCGTTAGGCAAGGGTTTAACAATACAGAATCAGTTTTTGACACGGGTACCTGTGGATCAAGGCTAGTAATAAAGCAGGTGCAGATATGAAAGCACAACATTATACGCGTGATTGCATGTCAATAATCTATATGTACTTTGCTCTAAAACCTACTACTGAACCTCTGAATAGCGACTACTTAATCAGGGTCATAGATAAAAGTGTGTATTCAAATACTAAATTCGTCATTTCTCCACCAAACCCTATGTTGTGACCATTCTTAAGAATCGTCTCTTAGAGACGATTCTAAAAAGTGATCACAACATAGGGTTTGGTGGAGAAAATAAAGGAGTTATTCTTGAAAATGTTTTTTGTGCATCTTATCTAGGCATCTGCTTAATGATGACGCATTGCTGTTTTAATACAGATGACTTTCACTACAAAATGTGCTCCCACATGATAGCCTTAATGCACTACTTCTTCCTGTATTTAGCTACCACCTGTCGTATATCTCCTGAATCAGATTTCTTTTTAACCCATTTTATTACCATATTATCTTAATTTAGAATGGAACAAATTAATATTTCATGTTGCTCAAGTCATGAGAAGGGGTGAGTGCGCACAGCAAACAAAATATTGACTGGTATAAATACAAGTAATTAATGTGACAGGTACACATTGAGGTTTTATTTATTTACATAGCATGTTTGATACAGACGATATTATGTATTGAGGTTTTATTTATTTACATAGCATGTTTGATACAGACGATATTATGTATTGCGGTTTTACAAAAAGTAAGTTTTCAACAACAAGTTTTAGCACACAGGCAAATTCGTGATCAACTCAACACGCACTTTAGATCGCAGTCAGGAACTGAATAATTGTCTCAACATGCAGGATTCGAGCTTTTTCTTCTTTCAGTCAGATAATTATTATAGCATTTTTGTTGTTGAAAAATGCCCATATTTTTGCAGACGGTTTTTTTTCTACGCTCGCTTATAATTATGACAAAAAAGTAAATCGCATTAAAAACTATAATGATATAATCATTTATCATATTGAAGGCAGGGGAGAAATCGTTGTCAAATAATTATTAGCATAATATAATGCCTGCATTACAGTAGAACCCCCGTCAAGATTTTCTCTAAGGAACATTTATTCAACGATGGATTACTTCATAAATATTCATTAACTTATCTTTTATAGAGTAAAAATTCAAGGGAAGGTTTAGCTCCGACAAAAAAACTGTAGAATCAGATCTATATCATTTCATAAACAAACAGAGCAGACCCTGATCAGACGGTTCCTACAGGAGCCGTCTGGTCTGGGTCTTCTCTCTGTTTAAAAAGGCGTTAAAAGGTGTTTATATGGGGGGGAAAGGTTAAACAACTACTTAAATGAGTAATCATAGGATTTTTAAAGAGAAGATTGTTGCTTAATGCAGTTCAAAAGTAATGCAGACAGTTCATATGTATTATAAAGTGTGTAACTTTTAATGATCGCTGTAGAAAGTTTGTTTTCTGTACAGTAGGACCTTCTTAAATGACCATTAAAAGAGGTCTAATTAAGGGTTTGTTAGGCAGGTGGTAGCTTAATGCAGGTCAAAGTAATGCAGAAAGCTCCTGTAGGAGCTTTCTGCATTACTTTTGACTTGCATTAAGCAACCGCCTGCTATTTAATATTCCTGTGTCCAATCAATATAAGGTCGCTAAGACAGGTTCTACTGTAAAGTGCATTATTAAAATATCTAATAGACACTGTCATTCAATTTTTGTTCTATTTTTAACTTACAACTTTTTAATATCGCCAATAGTTCACCAGACTGAATGGCTCGTTTTGGTCTATTATTGACTAGAGTACACTTTGTACATCGAATTATCAAGCACAGTATAAAAATATATAGTTCACCAGACCGAAAGGCTCGTTTTGGTTTATTTTCGACTAGAGTACATTTGTACATCGAATTTTCAAACACAGTAAAGCTTCTGTATAGCAACCACATACGGGGTCAACACTAGCATCACTACCATTTTTCCAGCCTGCTCAAACTCTGATTTACCGTAAAATCTCGATTATTCGAACACTAACATCTCGTTTATTCGAACACTAAAAAACGTGTCATTATCGATCTTTAAGACATGTGGCAGCTTAATGCATGGTGAAAATTGTGCAGAAAGCTCCTCTATGAGCTTCCTGCATGACTTTCACCAAGCGTTAAGCAGCCACCTGCCTAAAAGGATCTAAATTCTTCTGTACTAAAATTTCCAATAATTGAGATTTTACTGTACTGTATTTTAGTACATAATGTACAGTAAAAGCTGTCTTAAGCGACCTTCAAAAATAGGTATAATTATGGGTTTGTAGGATAGATGGTAGCTTAATGCAGGTTAAAACTGATGCAGAAAGCTCCTATAAGAGCTTTCTGCATTACTTTTGCCCTGCATTAAGTAATCATCTGCTGTTTTAAGATTTCTGGGTTCAATCAATTCAAAGTCGCTTAAGATATGTTCTACTGTATTTAGATAGTGACTGAGTTGCAAACAGCTTGGATCGATGAGATGCCGACTTATTTGGAGTTTCATCTGGATCTAAGCTGTTTGCAAATGTTACCAAGTCATGTTTGGCAGGATTAGGGTTAATATGTAATGCCAGTTTTCTGCACAACTTTCATCCTGCCTTAAGCTACCATCTGTATGCCTCAAAGACCCAGGGTTCAACATCTTTTTACTAGTCGTTGTAGACAGGTTTTGCTGTACCATCTAATAGGCACAGAAATGTATACGTCGAAATGTGTCCCCTTTCTCTGCTTTTTGTACAGTAGAACTTGTCTTAAACGACCATTAATAAAAATGTCTTATTTTGGGTATGTAAGACAGGTGGTAGCTTAATGCAGGTCAAAAGTAATGCAGAACGCTTCTATAGGAGCTTTCTGCATTACTTTTGTCCTGTGTTAAGCAGCCATCTGCTTTTTAAGACAATGACCACTTAAGACAGGTTCTACTGCACAACTTATTTCCAGACTATAAAACACAACACCACGCATGCAGACTTGCAAGCAGGTGTAGAACTGGTGTACAGAAACTAAATTAAGTGAAACAATAGAAGTACAGACAGTCACATACTTCAAACGCAGCCAGGTTTTTAATTTTATGTATGCTATTTGGTGTATAATATTTTATATCATATCAGTAAGTTTTGTTTTGCATTGTAAGTGCTCTCATTTATTCATCCTGTTTTGCATTTAAAGTGGTCTCATTCATTCGTTCATTTTTACAAGCAAATTCATGGAGGAAAAGAACTTATCCTGATGTAAAAGTGGTATGTCTGCTTAACCCTTTCCCTCATAGGCTATTTTTAGATCCAACCACTTCGAATAAATCTACCGAAAAGGAGCATTATCCAGAGAAAGGGAAACTTTTAGAATTTTGTAGTTTGAAATCATTGTGATAAATAGAGCATTTGCTCCTATAGGAGCAAATGCTCTATTTATCACAGTGGTTTCAATAGGAGAGTTTTACGTAGGCGTAGAAAGGCGTATTTATGGAGGAAAGGGTTAAACAACACTCTTAAGTATTTTTTACATTCAATTCGATCAAACTTTTGAGCAAAGTATTAAAATTTGTTGATCAATTTGGACCCTTATATGGCTTGGAGGAACTCGGCGTCTCACCTTGGCCCAAATTGTTTGAAAGTCTGCAAATCTGATTGAGCTTAGTTAAATAGTGCTATATTGGATAGATTGTCAGCTGTCACCGATCATAATTTACCCCCAAAAGATTACTCTAGACACAATATACAAACATAAACTAATAAAAAAATCCTTTCTTCTGACAGTTACTAATTTCCCAGATTAATATCTAGTATCGTGTTTTATGTGCCACCGTGGCTTAACTTTTGTGGGAGAACTATAGCTATTGAATATTAGTACCTAATGAGATTCCTAAAGCCTATTTTGCATCAACCATGTCAGATGGCACGAATATATTAACTTAATTCTTTACTCCATAAATACGCATGTCTATATCTTTGCAAACAGAGTAGACCCAGATCAGACGGCTCCTATAGGAGCCGTCTGATCAGGGTCTGTTCTGTTTGCGTATGAAATAATAAAGATCTGATTCTTTAGTTTCTACCAATGCCAAAAACTCATGTGTACATATACTAATGTAAAACTTCAGCTAACAAATATTCATGATGTCATTATTTCTTTACCGAATACTGAACAGAGAAAGGGTTAAGTATAACTGTGGTTAGCGACTTCTATGAACCACAGGTGCCCCGCTCAAACTATAATCTTTAACACTAGATTTATTGTAAATGCTATCAAAAATATCTATATATGTCATATCATAAAAGAACAAAAAAATCAGCAACTTACCGGATTTGATTTATTATGAATGTTTATTACGTGCATAGATAGTTTTGAAATGTTTCATATTTAGGGTCATAGTATGCGCGGGGCACCTGTGCTATGGACCTACTTGACCCAGCCACTACATTATAAAAGCGACATAAATGTATTAAACGTATCATAAATCACTCATTCTCTGTATTTCAATGAGATACCACACACAACATAGCTACTTCTTGTGCTGCATTTTGAAACATGATTTAACACATTCCCTCCTAGGCTATTTTTAGACCAAACCTCTTTAAATAAATCTACTGAAAAGGAGCATTTATTAGAAAAATGGGAAATTTTTCAGAATTGTATAGTTTTGAAACCAATGTGATAAATAGAGCATTTGCTTCTATGGAGCAAATGCTCTTTTAACCCTTTCCTCCATATATACGCCTTTCTACGCCTCTGTTAAAGTCACTTCTTGAAACCATTGTGATAAATAGAGCATTTGCTCCTATAGGAGCAAATGCTCTATTTATCACAATGGTTTCAGAACTACATAATTTTGAAATTTTCCTTTTCTTTCAACAATGTCATTTGTAGAGGCGTCAAAAGGCGCCAATGGGCGTCTTTTAGGAGGGAATGGGTTAATTCTGACAAAGTCAAGCTTTTGATTGGTCAGATTTGAGCCAAAGGCTCAAATCTGACCAATCAAAAACTTGAGAACGAACTCAGACTCAACTAAAAAGTTTTATAAGCATGGAACAGGAATATTTTCGGTGTTTTTAATCCAATTGGTAGCCTAATGCAGGCAGAAGTTATACAGAAAGCTCCTCCAGAGACCTCTCTAGGCACCTCGGCCAGGTAAAGGGGGGCAAACCGGTCCAGTACATTTCTGTCCAAGGGAGTCTTTTCTACAATATGCTGCTTTGTTTTAGGTGATTTTATCTAGGTGCAAAACCTTTGCATACCCATTGTTTAGTCTGATTCTGATTGCTCACGTTCTTGGTGATGTCACCTATATACCTTTTGAAAACAACCCCCTATAATTTTGGCTGTAAACACATCTGCTATCTTGATTAGCATTTCCACAGCTTAGCCACAAAATATCTGCTTTCAGGAAACCGCAGCCTCCTTATGACTCTAAATGCGGCCTCATGTGCATTTGCAAACAGCTTGGATCCAGATGAGGCGCCGGGTAATCCGGTAATTCTGTCGGTAGTTCTGAAAAGTTTCAGTGAATTGGAAAAGAGTAAAGCAGATCAACGATTGAGCAGGCATAATTTTGATAGCATATTAAGGGTTAAAAAACCACACAAAGAACATATAAATAGAAACCGACTCATCTGCTTCCGCTAGCAACAGGCGAAATATAGTCTGGAATGATTAATTATCTCATATACCCGTTCTCTGATTTGTTAATTAACTCTTTCTCTCTCTCTCTTTCATACCGACACATGTTCATGCCTTTTGTTAACAGAGTAGACTCATATCAGATGGTTCATGCAGGAGAGTAATAAGTACATATACTACTAAGAAACAATGCATTTACTGAATATATATAGTTCCATATATACGGTTCATGATAAAACATGAATAGTTTTTTTGTAAAACTGCTTGAACTATGAAAAGTATGGTTTATGATAAGACTTTAGGAGGATATTTGTTTGCAATTTATATTATCAAAACTTCTTCCACGGATATGCTTACAAACCGTTTCCTGGCAGAGACGCTTTTTCACGCAATTGCAAACAGATTAGACCCCAATCAGACTGCTTATGAAAGAGTCGTCTGATCAGGGTCTGTTCTGTTTACCTTAGAAATAACAAAGATCAGATTCTACGTACAGCTTCTGCCATGGTGAAAATAATAAACAACAGATTCTACGTACAGCTTCTACCATGGTGAAAATCCCTTGTTCGTGATATCAGTGTAATTATTATTCATAGATTCATTTATATTTTACATGAATATTCATGGGGGGGGGGGGGTGGTTTCAACGCTTTACTCCATGAATACGCCTGTCCACGCCTTTGCAAACAGAGCAGACCCAGATCAGACGGCTCCTATAGGAGCCGTCCGATCAGGGTCAGATCTAATTGCTTATGAAATAATATTGATATGATTCTACAGTTTCTTCCATGACCAGAAATTACCTGTGTACATGTTCCTTTAATTAACCTAATTAATATTAATGAAGTCTCACATGAACATTTACGGAGTAAGGGTTATTACGTGGTAAGTTTCGGATAACTGCCATGTGAGTCAGTAAGAAGCTGGAAACAAAGAGAGCAGGGGTGTGGGATATAGGAAATGCACGCATCTGTCGTAGTTTTTCCCCACATTTCTTTGTCAAGACAATATGCGCAGTTCCTGTTACGTAATATAACATAAGAGTACATGCACGCAGGAACTATATTTTTCCTGCATGTACGTAAATAAACAGACTAGTCAGTAGACAGATAGATGATTTAATAGTTAGAAGGCTAGATAGATAACTAGATAGCTTATAGCAATGATGATGATGTTGTTGATGATGATAATAATAACAATAATAATAATAGTGATAATAATAATAATAAATAATAATAATAAATAATAATAATAATGTATGAGTTATAGTGCGTATTGAATGCTTCCTCTGGTTTTTTTTAACTCTGCTCTTTGAAACTCGAGGGGACAATGCATAACAATGAAGACCCTGACCAGAAAACATTTGGCTGGCGCAGTGCTGTACTGTTTCGAATCCGAAATATGTCAGTCTGAAAATGCGGTCTAAGAAAACCAGTAGGGATCCGGCAAAAAACACGTTCAAACCAAACAGACAACATAGTAGAACAAGTTGGCACATACGGTCACTTAAAGGATATTGAAGTATACAATGTTGAAGCTATTTTGACATATATACATGGTTGTAGAATGTAGATACGGATGCATATTTAGGATTGTTTTAGTTTCTCCACCAAATCCTATCTTGCTGCTACTCTACGAGGAGATTCTAATGAGTAGTAGCAAGATAGGATTTGGCTGAGAAATAAGATATTTGGATATATCAGTAGGCATTATAGCTCTATATAGATATGAACATTCAATAAAGAACGACAAAGGCGAGTCAATTATGTGCCTAGGGATGTTGTCTGCTTTTGACCTTTTCAGTATCTAGTATCGTGCTATTTTCAGTATCTAATATTATGCTATTTTCAGTATCTAGTATTATGCTTTTTTCAGTATCTAATATCATGCTATTTTCAGTATCTAGTATTATACTGTTTTCAGTATCTAGCATTATGCTATTTTCAGTATCTAGTATTATGCTATTATCAGTATCTAGGGTTGTGTTATTTTCAGTATTTAGTGTTACGCTATTTTCAGTACCTTTTATTATGGTTTTTTCAGTATCCAGTATTGTGCTATTTTCAGTATCTGGTTTTATGCTATTTTCAGTGTCTAGTGTTATGATAGTTTCAGTATCTAGTGTTCAGTATCTAGTATTATGTTATTTTTGTGCTATATTCAGTATCTAGTGTTATGCTATTTTCAGTATCTAGTGTTATGCTATTTTCAGTTTCTAGTATTATGTTATTTTTGTGCTATATTCAGTATCTAGTGTTATGCTGTTTTAAGTATCTAGTGTTATGCTATTTTCATCATCTAATGCTTTTTTCAGTATCTAGTGTTATGCTATTTTCAGTATCTAGTGTTATGCTATTTTCAGTATCTAGTAGTATGCTATTTTAGGTAAAGTGTTAGTCAAGGTATTAAAATTCCTTGATCCTGAAAACACACAAAAACTACTCGTATCAACTTGTTCAATAACGGTTGCCTAGGAGATGGTAAATTACTTGCAGATTACTAAATATTAAATCTTGAAAGCCTCAGTAAGATCTTGACAGAAGAAATAAATAATTTTCTGATTTATATGCCATAATGATTAAAGTGTATCATATTTAGTGGGGTGTAGATTGCGTTTATATTCGGTTTTATTACAAGTTAAGAGACTTTTAAGTTTATTGTTGATCCTCAAGCTGCAAAGTGCGGCAAAAAAGTCCTGTATTAAATATGTGCCAATGGATGCAGCCATAAGAAATCAAATATATTATGTAATCTTTCTTGTAAAAATATGTAATTCCGTGTGATAACCCCGCTATAAATCTTGTCCTGGAATTTGTATAAAAAATAATTTAGTTCCTAAGCATACATCCCAGATAAGATATGTATATTAAAACATTCCCAAGAACAGGGCCCATGCTTATAAAACTTTTATTTGAGTCTGAGTTCGTTCTCAAGTTTTTGATTGGTCAGATTTGAGCCTTTGGCTCAAATCTATCTGACCAATCAAATGATTGAGAACGAAAAAATCTGACCCAGATTGCATGGACCCAGGTCCTTTTTTTTCACCACCTAACCCATGGTGTGGCTACTCATTAGAATAGAATAGAATATTTTATTTTGACATAAACTGAAACAGTTTCTAGTCATACAAAATACATGTATACATAATAACTAAATAAGTACCAAGTGACTACTTATTGCTAATAAACATGCATACCTGAAATAAATAAATGAATGAATAATTATAAGGTGTTGGACTTGTTAATATGAGTATTTCATAATCTGTTGTTACTACTTATAGAATTACAAAACATAAATGCTTCAAAACTCAAATTTAAATATTTTTTATAACAGAAGGCTGTGTGACACTCATCAATTCAGTAACTTTAAAATACTCGGACGTCTATAGTAATACGAACATATAGGGATTTTTACGTATTTCTCTATATACTGGACATACACGTACACATGTGGACATCCTCAGTGCTACTATTTGGCGTCTACTGCCAAATAGACAATAGTGCTTAGGATGACGACACACTGTAGTTGACGAAACTGTCAGTAAGGTAAAAAAAACCCAAACATTTTAGTGTTGTGCTTTATAGAAACTCATATACATGTACAGTAAAACCTCTCTTAACCGGCAGTTAAATTTAGTATGAATATCGGTCTTGGAGACAGGTGGCAGCTTAATGCAGGGTGAAAGTCATACAGAAAGCTCCTAGAGGAGCTTTCTGTATGACTTTCACCCTGCATTAAGCAGCCACCTGCCTAAAAGTATCTAAATTATTATCTACTAGAATTCCGGTTAAGAGAGGTTATACTGTACAATGGAATTACCAAACCCAATGGACACTTTCAAGTGTATATAGTTATACTGTGGTAACTGTCAATGTATCCCCTTGGCTCTCACCTTAGCATACGTTCGTGCAAAAAGAGTTGTAAATGCTGTTTTCTATATGTTCAAATATACGATCTACTATTTAGATGATGTATCATAAAGCTTAGATGGATATATTTGCCTTTTTTATATCGTAAACCAAAACTGCACCACAGGTGTTCGGTTTTATGATTTATATTTCTGTACAAAAATCAACCCTTACGGTGTAGGAACAAGGTACCTACAACATTTTCAAACAGTATAGACCCAGATCAAAAGTCTCCTGAGGGAACCCTTTGATCAGGGTCTGCACTGTTTGGCATAAAATCATTTTCTTGAAATTTTGATACAAATTTTGTTTAATTAATATTCAGAAAGGGAGGAGCCAGTTTTAATTATTCAGTGGTTTAAGGGTTAATATAGTCAGTAATCGCTGATAATGGTACAGTCAACTTAAAATATCGTTAGGTCTGTGTCAATAGCCGGGTTATGGGGTATCAAACAAATTATTTTTATTGAGAAAAGTGTCAGTGATTTATAACATATTTAATATATATAGTGTTATCTTCGGCTGATTTAACGGATGACTCAGTATTCGGGTTAGTCAGAAGGAAATCAAAGGAAAAACTGTACGTGCCGTGTAAAAAGCGAACGGATCAGAACGACACATCCTTGACTCTGAAATGAATAGGGGATTATATATACACGGGCGTTTACGATATATTTGGATTTTATTTAAATGGATTTCAGCTATGATAAAAATAAGAGCTTATAGAGGCTATTAAATGAGTTTGAAAATCAAATTTAAAATATCCGATGTATATGAGGAACGCCAAACATCGACATACTTCGGCATATTCCGCAATGTATCCGATGCACAGTGTTGCTGAGGGAAATTTGCCGAAGTACATTTAGACAATATTGTGCATCAGATTTATTACGGAGTAGATCTATACCGAAATCTAGATATATCAATGTTCTAAGGGAGCCATCTGATCAGGATCTGCTCTGTTTGCTTATGATATAAAATCATACAAAATTTCCCCTGTTAATGTGCTATTATAATAAATTAATCGAATTAACATTCATGACGTCATTATTTCTTACATGAATATTCATGGCGGAAAGGGTTGAATTGATATCCATACGTTATCGACATGTCTGTAACTGATATTCAGCTACAGCGTCCCTCTTTGTGTTATAAATCATAATATTTTTACGACTTCTTCAGGTGCAATAACAATAAGTCTGATACCACTCTATCACATACTTAAAAGTTCCAGTTCCAGACAGACAGAACCTCCTTTCCGTCTCTAGGTCTCTGTTACAATGATGAATTGGCTTTGTTCCCTTCTTTCCATCCCAAAACTACAGCGAAATTGTCTTCTGTCACATTTGTGTCTTCTTCACCTATTTCGCTTACTACTTTGCGGATCTATTGACTTTGTGCCAAACAACTTTGATCCTGATCGAACTCTAGCTAGCTATGTGTCTGATCAGGATCCAGTCCAATTTGTTTCTTTGTTTTGTCGTGCTTAGAATGGCAAAAGGATGGAGGAACAGATTTTAAAATACCTTGCCAATATAAAATGCATCTGATATATATTAACCTTTACCAGCCTGTCAGATTATGTGCCAGACTTTCGATAAACTCATAGCCACACATCTTCATTTGTAAATCCTGAACGTGAGGAAAATGCAATAAAGAGTTCTATTGAAGAGTCTACACCTAGATTAGATACTGATCAAGTATGTCTTGCTTGATTTTGATAAAAAATGTTATCTCTTTGAACTGCTTTTTGATATTTCTAGAACACAGTCACGGAACACACGAGTACACAGTTTTCATGCTTATATTATTTCAGTACAGTAAAATACCTCTAAACCGGAATTCTAGTAGAGAAGAACGTATATACATTTAGACAGATGGCTGCTTAATGCAGGGTAAACTTCATGCAGAAAGCTCCTCTAGGAGCTCTGAGTGAAGTCCCGGATAACGGGATAAGGCTTGACACCTTCCTTCATATAAACGCCTTTTCGCGCATCAGCAAACAGTGTAGACCAGATCAGACAGCTCCTATAGGATCCGTCTGATCAGGGTCTGCTCTTTTTGCTAATGGAATTTGATAGATCTGTTTCTTTAGTTTCTAAAATGGCTACAATGTGTCACCTTCCATATTTCAGTATACCTATTTTGTCCATTAATATTCAGTAGGTATTGACATTTGGAATAATCATAGAACAAGGAAGGGTTAAAATGCGTTTTCGCTAATGACTGGTTAATCACTGTTTCTGGTTTATGTGTCTGCAAAAGTAGGTTCTCGCTGGAAATGGCTACAGTTCAGCTTCTCTATAGTGTACCCACTTAATAAAATAAACAACGGTGTCTTCAAAACAGTTGCTTGTAGAAAGAAAAGGGTGCTACAGAAGCTCCCACGCACGCTTTCAGTTTTAACGGTCGTCTTGCATTAACCCATTTGCTCCCACGATCCCATATATGGGACGCAGGCAAACAGTGTAGACTCTGATCAGACGCTGCATAATGCGGCGTCTGATCAAAGTCTACACTGTTTGCTGATAGGAATTTCAATATAAAACAAAACAAAATTGAAAATTTAGACCAGACATCCCTTCGATAAAAGATAGACTAATCCAATATATAAACATGGAAGAATCCACTGGGAGCAAATGGGTTAAGTTACCGATGCCAGTCAAAGAATAAGGCTAATTTTGCATGGTTGTTCTAGTGAAAGGTTTACTACAGTTCAACAGGTGAGGCAATGCAACAATATCGTATGAAATAATACTCTTTTGTGTAAACACTCAGACTCTCTATTACAGAATAACCTGTCTAAAGTGACCACTTAACGAATAAACATGGATGTTGCTTAATGCAGGACGAGAGTAATGCAGAAAGCTCCCGTGGGAGCTTTCTGAATAAGTTTCGTCCTGCATTAAGCTATCACATGCATTGATAGCTAGAATTATACATCTTTTTGGAGGCCGCTTTAGAGAGTTTTATGCTGTAATTTGTTCGAATTACATGATGTCAGCGAAGATAAAAACATTTACAATAAGGAAATTGAATGTGACTTATGGAGAACTGTTAGCCAATATAGACATTGACTGATCATTAAACACTCATCATTAGCGTTGTATTGGAAACAGAATGTTTCGGAATTTGTTTTTTGTTTGACACGTGGGCTTCTGGTCCAAACACATGGTGCGTATCACTTTATACTCAATGGATATTCATCCAAGAAATAATTACATCATAAAGATTCATAGCTGTTTTTTGGTTGTTGTTTGTTTTTTTAAAAAAAATAGTATCAGCGCAGGTCTTTCATATAGGCGGGTGATTAATGCAGGCTGACAGTCTTGCGGAAAGCTCCAGGAGCTTTCTGTAGGGTTTTCACCTCATATTTAGCCACTGTTTGTCTAAAAAGGCATTCATTGTTCTTTATCAAAATTTCGATTTTGAGGGGTTTTACTGTATTATGATTTTATATTTGTGTCGATTTTCTTAAACCGTCTTACTCATCTGCTCACATAATCATTTTAGGTTAAACTTTCTAGAGGTCTATTTGACGAACATTGGTATGGAAATGTTGTGGTTACCTTTTAATGAATTGCTACTTAAAGAGACTTGGGTCAAAAGGTATCGAGCCCGATTTAAATTTACACAATTTTGAGATTACGCTCGCAAGTTGCCAACTTCAACATTGCGGGTGTGATATGCTGGAATAAAGAAGGTATGCTTATGAATTAATTAGCTGCATGCCAACATCGAATAATAGCTCTGTCGCTGCTATTATCGAACCCGTGTTGACAGTTGCATACAACCTGGATCCGCATGAGACGCCGGGTAACTCGACGTCTCATCTGGATCCAAACTATTTCACACCCTGATAGTGACTTTGCAAGAAATTAATGAAATCTTCACTTTTAAACCTAAGCCGTCGATATTGATTATATTACGAAGAGTTTAAACTTTGCACTGAGATTGGTTCCAATGTGAGAGGTCGCGTTACTTGACGTATCTAAGATACAAAGTTGTTTTGACACAATGCTGGTGCTTTATGCTTTATGCTTTATGCTTTATGAAGAGAATGCGACGGAAGTTGATATTGTGAATTAAAGCAAGCTACATCTTATTTGCTAATGACAATTATAACAGAGCAAGAGATAAATATGTATACTCAAATACTAAAATCATAATTTCTCCACCAAACCGTATGTTGTGACCACTCTTTAAAATCGTCTCGAAGAAATAAAAGATATATCCTTGAAAATGTTTTAATTTACGCATCTTATCTGGACCTCTGCGGTCATACTTTTCTCGTGCAAACAGTTTGTATCCAGATAAGACGCTGAGTAATTTGACGTTCAACCAGCATCAAACTGTTTCATATTTTGATTGCGATTTTTGAAACTGGAATTATGAATTTGTTTTTTTAAAATGAGGATTCAAGCCGCCGACTAAATGTGCAGACGATAATACTTATAATAGAAAAAAGTTAATGGGGAAAATACCCATTCACTCAACAATCAATGGCACATTCGATCAATGCACTTTTATTCAATAATCTGCACATTGTTGCAAACGAAGTAATAAAACTCCACTCTGTGCTATTATCTATGATTTAAGTCTTTACTGAACCTTTACACGTTGGGCAATCGCTGTCTGCTGATATTGTTGTCTGTTTGTTGTTGTGTTTGTGTGGTTCATCTAAATATGGGTCCTCTTTTGCTACGTATATGCGAGTTATATGCCAAATAGTTCTTATCCTAATCATCCATACAGACAATGATCTTTATTTGGATCCAGACAGGCCGCATACGACGTCATCAAATCGTAGACGGCATTACAAATGTTAATGACTGCAATAAAAGTGACCCGGATTTGAAACATATGACCTCGGCATTTATCGGCGGTTTTGTGACATTATAAATTTAAAATTGACGGTAACTACTGTTGCATAAGTTAACCATTTTTACCTCATGAATAATAATACAAGAATTCACAACTTACGAATACAGTAAAATATCGGTTATTCGAACACTAAAATAATATCATTATCGATATTTAAGACAGTTTGCAGCTTAATACATGGTGAAAGTCATGGAGAAAACATGACTTTCACCACGCATTAAACAGCCACCTGCCTAAAAGGGTCTAAATTCTTCTATACTAGAATTTCGAATAATCGAGATTTTAACTGAATTAAGAAAAAGAAACTCCTCTGTACATTTGCCATTATTAAAATGACAAATGAACAGAGGAGTTTCTTTTTCTATTCCAGAAACTGTAGAATCAGATCTTTATAATATCCGTAAGCAAACAGAGTGGGCCTGATCGGACAGTTCCTGCAGGACCTCTCCGATCTGGGTCTACTCTGTTTGCAAAAGCATAAAAAAGACGTCTATATCAGATGAAGGGTTAGACAGTAGACAATTGTTGGTAATAGTGGGTAATTTTATATCTGCAAGCATTCGTTGCCGGAGAAAACGTGTACAGCACCATTAGACGGCAATGCACCACTAATGTCTGTATTCATTGGTGCAGTATTTTTATAACGAAGTATGTATTATAGAATACCTGTAATATAATTCTAGGGATGTACATACGATGCGTACTAATCTGTTAAAACATCTGATTTCTCAGCCAAACCCTATCTTGCTGCCACTCATTAGAATCGCCAAACCATATCTTGCAACAACTCACTAGAATTCTAATGAGTTGCTGCAAGATAGGGTTTGGCGGACTAATTTAACAAAGCTTGTACGACAGACCCCCAGCAAAGCTATTGAAAAAGTGTCCTGATAACGGTTGTAAGTGGACACTTTTGTACGCACGTGATTCTTGTGGTTAAAACCTATCTACCTAGGATTTGAATTGGGTGAACCAAGGGGAAAACATTTTGTACTCATTTGTGAAATATTCATTTTTATTCATTTTTAATCAAAATTAAAAGTCTACAACGTACTGTCGTACAAGTAAGATATATGTACTCGTCTTACTACGCCTCGGACACGTCTTCGGTCATGCGAACAAACTGTCCTGATAACGGTTGTAAGAAGACACTTTGGTAGTAAGACTCGTACTGTATCTATTACTTATAATATTATTACAACAAGAAACGTTTTGATGGAATATAATATAATATATATAATAATATAATATAATATATAATATACAGCATATAATATTAACAGAACAAGATAGCGTTTGGCGGAATAATGCAACATATATTTTAATTGCATTTTCTAAATATCCTTCTTATCTACAGCTTTGAAATCATCTTTATCTGTCAATCTAATACATTGATTTTGTGGTACAGCTGTTACATATTGTGTAATGTATGGTTTGTGGTTTTCAGTAGCAATACATCTAACCAATATTTTCGAAACAAAACCTCTCTAAACCGGACGTTAAATTTAGTATAAATATCGGTCTTAGAGACAGGTGGCAGCTCAACTCAATAGAATACATCTTATGCGACTACTCAACCCGTTGCCTAATTAATATTCATGCCAGAAATCATGAATGTATGAATATTAATTAGCTCAAGGTTCTAAAGGCAATATGAGCAAAGGTGTTTTTAACGCTTTACTCCATGAATATTTATGTAAAATATTATGACATCATGAATGCTAGTTTATTTTTTAAAAAATGGCTTGCTACCAAAAGGAATTTGTGGCAACGGCAGAAACTGTGAAATCATATTTGTATTATTTCATAAACAAATAGAGCAGACCATGTTTACTCTGGATCTACTCTGCTTGCAAAGGCATAGAAATGCGTAATTATGGAGTAAAGGTAAAAATGGCAGAAACTGTAAAATGAGATACAGTAAAACCTCTCCATAACGGCCGCTAAATTACATCAAATATTTTGTGTTAAATACAGGTGACTGCTTAAAGCATTGTGAAGGTAAAACAGAACGCTCCTATAGGAGCGTTCTGTTTTACTTTCACCTTGCTTTAAGCAGCCACCTGCCCTAATACCAACGAATTAACACAATTTACTGGCTGTTATAGAGAGGGTTTGCTGTATATACTAATTCATAAGCAAATAGAGCATACCCTGGTCAGACAATTTGCAATGAAGTTAAAAGGTGTCTCTATCAGGTACAGGGTTAATGAAAAGGTGATGGTGCCTTTAACTAATTCCCTCCTAGACTATTTTAGACCCCTCCCCTCTGAAAAAATCTACAGAAAAGGAGTATAAAGTATAGAAAAGGAGAATTTTTAGAATTGTGTAGTTTTTAACCCATTGTGATAAATAGACAGCATTCGTTGCCGGAGAAAACGTGTACAACACCATTAGACGGCATGTCTAATGTCTGTATTCATTGGTGCAGTATTTTTAACTATTTATCACAATGGTTTCAAAATGTGACTTTGACAGAGGCGCCAAAATGCGTCACTAGGAGAGAATGTGTTAATATAATGTGATTGCTTAATGAAGGGCGAACGTACTACCGAAAACTCCTGTGCTGTGTGAGATTTCTACATTAAGCTTCTAACTGGCAGAACTAGGTCGTTTTATAACATTTCGTAGGTTCATCGCTAAAGTAATATAGCATTTAAAGGTCATTAAGAAACATTAGTCGGCTCCTACGTGCAAAGTAGATTTTTCCATAAACGGTATGATGATATAAATTTGATATCAATTTAATAGCTGTTTGTATATATAAAGGATGCTATGGTAGTGTTAAAGAGCAAACGGCCATGGCGTAACAAACTTGCTCTTGTATGCTGTTTCGTTGATATATTCATATCTAATGTTAAAAAAGAACAATACGCCATTTGTTTTACAAAAACGATCTGCAAACATCTGAGTAGACTATAAGTTGAACTTCGATATCTCGAACTCGGATAACTCGAACTTCGGGATAACTCGAACAAAACGTTCAGTCCTTCCAAAACTTACAATACAGAATTGCTCTAGTAATGTATCTCTTACAGATATCTAGAAACACATGTGACAGCTTAATACAGGTCAAAAGTAATGCCGAAAGCTCCTATAGGAGCTTTCAGCATTACTTTAGACCTGTATTAAGCTGTGACCCTTAGAATTGTTCAGATTAGAAATCGGATGACTCGAACTTCTGTTATCTCGAACTAATTTGTATGGTCCCTTAAAGTTCGAGTTATCGAAGTTCAACTATATTTGAATAAGTATTGCTGTATTATTGATCTTTAGCCAGCTGAGTAATTTCTGCAAAATAAACAAAAATCCTGAGTACAGACACTAATAAAGACATTCAGCTATAATGTCAATGTTTCAACGTAATCATTTCATTTTTTACATGAATTCTCAACAGTGAACGAGTTAAAACGGACATAATATTATACATAACAGATCTAATCGAAACAGTGATTTAAACGTGGATTAAACATTCAAATCACGTTCTTACGAACGTTCATTCAAGTTTATTATACAAAACAACACCCCAAAAAACCAAACAATTTTTTGTTTTATGTTGCATTGTCTGTAGTACTTCCAGCGGGGAAGCCCTTTCCTTATCACAGGCATATACATAAATTAGGTTATTAAAGACATTCTTGACAGCTGTGCCTGTGTTTATTGCCAACTTCGCCACGGATCCCGCAAGGCCAAAGATTGTGAAACTTAACAATTAACGAGATATTCCAAAACATTCCTTGTAGAGCTGTACAGGAAACAGAGGCAGCCAAGATGATAATCTTAGTGGAGTATAAATTACATTTAGTCCTTAAATAATCAAACTTTTTAAGTCTATTTGGAAAGCCGAGTACATGGCAACATAGTTGCTGCACAAGAGGTTATTCCTTAGCATTTCCAATCCTGAATTTTCAGAGTGTAATTGTCCATCATTGTTTATTGGTAGAGTCCATACTTATGAAATGGTAAAATCTGCGAGAGCATTTGAAATGGCGAACACTGCAGACCCTGATCAGAGGGCTCCTCTAGGAGCCTCCTGATCTGGGTTTACACTGCTTGCGAATGACAGTGCACTCGTTTTCCGCATTTGAAGGGTTAAACCCTTACTGACCCAAAACATTTGGCGATTCATGAATGCAGTTTCTGGCCAGAGTCATTGATATTTGGATACCCCCATCTTCATTGGAAATACCTGATGGATACGCTTTATGACGCCATGCAAATAGAGTAGATCCAGGTCAGAGGTTACTGAAGGAGCTGTCTGGTCAGGGTTAGCGGAAATACCTTTATTTTATTCTAACTTATATTAATAAAATCGTCGAAGTTTATTATTGTAATTGGCACATTCTGTTGCTGGCCATAGATTACACCGGCAGTAAACCTATCACATAGAAGCCATTTTGTAACACGAAACTCTAAATTATTCTAGTCCAACTGTTTGACATAAATCTTAATTTGATGGGCTTAATGGTGCTTTTATTGGGCATTCTGGCACGCTGGTTGACGAGGTAGAAGAGACTATGTCTATGAGTGACGTGGCCCTTTTAAAGTAAGAGACAGTTTGGGGTAACCCGACCCCATTTTTAGTCATAAATACTGTGAAAGTATGGCCTGGTTGAGTGATACAATTGTGACCCAAAGCAGGCCAAGATGGACACAGACAACGGCAAACAGCATGAGATCAGTGGCATGTCACCTAAAATCAATTTTAGTTCTCATTGTACTTTTATAAAATTATCATCAATGTGTTGTCGCACCTGTGTAAGTCGACCACTTAAGGAATACAATGGGTGTCTTTTACCAATTACTCCATAAATATTCATGAAAGAAGTACATACTAGCCGATACTTTTTTATAATGACCTTTGAAATCAGGATTTGTTTGGTCAAGATCGAAACTGTAGAATCAGGTGTGTATTACTAAATAAGCAAATATATCTCCTAAGGAACCGTCTGATATGCGTCTGTTCTGTTTGCAAAAGCATTGAAAGGCGTATCTATGGCATAAATGGTTATGAGCAGATGGCTGTATAATGTAGAACTATTGGAGTTTTCTATAATGATGTTCGTCATGCATACAGCTACCATCAACCGTAAAGATACAGCATTGACGTCCTTTTGGTGGTCGTCAACTTGTAGAGGGGTTCCAATTTACTCTGGTACTGTTTTATCATTCTGCATGTTAATAACTGCTGTCACTACTGTCTATAGGACAAAGCAGTGTTAACATTTGCAAACTGCTTTGATCCAGATGAGATGCAGAGATCCAAACTGGTTGACACACTGCTCGTGAGATTGGGAAAGTAATGGAGACCACCATTGTTTTCAGAATAAAAGAGGAGGTCCATTTTACAAAAGCTTATTGAAATTAAAAACAAATGTAGTTACAATACGTTTGCGCTTAGACGTAGATTTTCACTAAGCAGAGGTCCAGATGAGATGCATAAATTAAACATTTTCAAGAATAGCTCCTTTAATTCTCCACCAAACCGTACACTGTGACCACTCTTTAGAATCGTCTCTTCGAGACGATTCTAAAGAGTGGTCACAGTGTACGGTTTGGTGGAGAAATGACGAGTTTAGTATTTGAGTACGCACCTTTGTCTGTAGCTTTGATTAAGCATTACTTTTTCAACTTAACGATCAAAATCTCAAAAAGCCACCATCGCCGTTGGGTTCCGATTGAATAGTATATACCCGATAATTCATCAGTTTCGTCTAAACCCATTCAGTGCTGATGGCGAATTGGCGATAACTTTTGCAAGCAGTTTGGATCCAGATAAGACGCCGAGTAAATCGGTGTCCCATCAGGAACCAATATGTTGGACACTCTGGTATAGTTTTTGTAAAGAAAGTAAGGAAATGATGTCTTTTAGGAACACAAAAAGGCAGTGATATTGGTACTTCAAATATTCACAGGGCTGAAACTACGGTTTAAACCTTACTGTTTAAACCTTACACGAGTGACTGGTGTCATTTGCAAACAGTGTCGACCCAGATGAGAGGGCTCCTAGAGGAACACTCTCATCAGGGTCTGCACTGTTTGTCATGTTACACATTTCTTTAGAAAAAACCCAAATAGTCACCACAAGCTTCACCTGTTTGAATTTTGGAATTGTCCATTTGAAAATTCAGAGTTGTAAGGGTTTAACATTATGTTCACTTTCCCTTGCTCACCTGTTGTGTTATTATAACCGTTAAAGTGCAATAAAATGACAAAATCGATCACAATGATATATTGTTAACGTAGTTTATATGATGGTTATTATCTGATATTATGCTTGCTATTTTTTACGCTAGGTCGACTCTTACGGGCTGATAGATTTATACCTAATTTAACGACTTCGACGTGATAGGACAAGGCTATGGTCCATATATTTGTTAAATAATGTTTTTGAAAAGAAATGGTTTTCTGTTATTTGCACTTTTGAATAGGAGAATCCAATATTAAATGGTTGGAGTCATGTTAGAGATGAAGAGACTGATTAAACTATAATATAACAAACAAAATAACGCAATGCATTATAGTTTGTTGCTCGTATCAAGGCATATTTCCTATATAAAACTCCATTTTGTAAATTATTTGACTGATATTACTAGTTAAAATTACATATTAACAAAGTATTTTATGTAATTTAAAAACTAGCATGGTACCTATAGAAGAAGTTGGTTGCTATGGCATCAATTTACCAAATGTGTGACATATTGAGCATAATTATTGTTTTCTTATGTATGCCAACAATATTTTTTGCTCAAATCATTTCAACAATTTACTGACAGATTAAATTCAACATATCTGTGATTTTCAGTATTGTGAGAAATCGTTGCTATGGCAATTTTTAGAATTATCGTAACACGGAAAAATAAAAGTATTTTGATTAAAAATGTATTTCGATTAACAAAGTGTTTTGACTGAAAAGTAATTTGTAAACAATTGTGGTGAAACGTTATTTATTATTATTGCTGTCAGAAGTTGATACATAAAATAGTTAGTACATGTGTATTTATAATACTGTGTAAGTATATAATTGCCATGACAACAGTATTTGTCGATCCATTAAATTGTTGATACACATTATTAGTTATTTAAAGACTAAATTTGATGTAGGACTGAGTTTTTGCCATTTGTGACTCCGTGAATTTTGTCCTTTATTGAAACGAACACTATTTTGTAGAAGATTCCGAAATGCACAGAATCTCACATTGGTACATAATTATACACATGTACTAAGTAATATATTAATTATGCCTGAAGTGCACTGTGATTGCCCTAGAGATCAGCTGTTATCTATTGATCCATTTCCTTATTGAATATTTATGTAAAAATAATGACATCGGCATTATAGATTACAATAACTTTTATAATATCATACGAACACAGGATACTTTAGCCATAATAGAATCTGTAAACTCAAATTTGTATTACTAGTATTTCATAAGAAAACAAACGGAACAGACCCTGATCAGACGGTTCCTACGGGAGCCGTTTGATCTGGGTCTACTCTGTTTCCAAAGGCGTGAAATATCGCTAATATGAAGGAAAGGGTTAACTGTGCACTGACCTTTGTTGTCGAAGTGCACCAGTCAATTGCTTCACTTAGAACATATACTGGGGCATATATTGTACCTGAAGTGCGTTGTAAATGCGTTTGCCCCAGAGATCACCTGTTATCTACGTATTTATACAATGTATGACGGAAAGGGGGTAATGCGCTTTTTATTTGTTCTGAAGTTTCCGACTAGAAAACGGATATAAGACGAATGATGATGAATTGATATTCGACATTTTTTGTCAGACTTATGTGTATTGTATTTGTCAGGTTATGCTCTTGACGTAGGCGTGCACTGTAATTCCAGTTTGAAGCATGTTTCTTTGTCTCTGTTCACGTAATAACTTCTGGAACTGTGCTTAACCCATTTTTTTTACTTAGAAAGGGTCATTGCCATACTATGTAGACCCAGATCAGAGGGTTCCTTCAGGGGCCTTCTGATCATAGTATGCACTGTTTTCTTCTGTATATTGGATAACTCGAACTCCTGGATAACTCGAAGTAAAAGTTTGGTCTTTCCCAAATTTATAATACAGACTTTTTCTAAAATATATCTCTACGAACATCTAGAAACACATGTGACAGCTTAATGCGGGTCGAAAGTAATGCTGAAAGCTCCTACAGTATATTTCTGCATTACTTTAGATATGCATTAAGTTGTGAACTTCAGAAATTGTTCAGATTAGAAAACGGATGATTCGAACAACCTTTATCTCGAAATAATTTGTATGGTTCCTTGAAGTTCGAGATATTGGAGTTCAACCGTATTTCGATTCATGACATATTTCCCACAAAACGAATGCCAACAAGTAGATACAAAACAAAAGTATGTGTGTGAATGTGTTTGAACCTCACGCACTCGTGTCCCAAGATTCACATCTGTAATTACAGTATCATGTTTTAACCTTTTCTCTGTTCTGTATTCTTGTGAGAAATAATCACAAAATGAATATTTATAAGCTTAAGTTTTATAATATAAAACTTTTCACGGAATTTTTGCATTGACAAAAATTATAGAATCAGATCTATATCATGTCAAAAGCAAACAGAGCAGACCCTGATCAGACGGCTCTTATAGGAGCCATCTGATATGGGTGTATTCTGTTTGCGAATGCGTACAACACGTTTGGTTCGGGGTATTCAATGCAGCTGGTAGCTTTTAAACAGAACACGCTTAATGCAGAAAGCTCCAATCTGTATTACATTTGCCATGTAGCAGCCATCTGCGTTCTAAAACTACAAACATAGCGCTAGAAGCAAAATGCTAGGATTAGATATTTGCCAAGTGCCAGTTTTTTGTTCGTTCTGAGATATGCGGACGCATGTCTAGAAGACAGAATTCCACTCAATTACTCAGTGTGACAAATAGTCTTGTAACCATGCAAGCGATGCCAACGTTAACTAGACATTGCTTCAATCGTATCAGATCAGTTAGAATTCCCTTGGCACCACTCGCAGATTTCTCTTTTTGCATTTGCGTGCGGTCGGCATGCGTTTGTCAAATATTCTAATTAACGTGTGGTTCGCTGAAAGAGCACACAAAAAGAGCGAAAACTGCACACTCTGTTATCGCATTTTTTCTGACTTCCTCTGTGATATTGAATGTACTTTGTGATAGTGAGTACATACAAACCCACTCTTTGTCATTAAGATGAGTTTGATTCAATTTTATACAGGGTACATTGTTTACATTTATCGTTTACTCCATAAATACGTATTTCAGCGCCTTCGCAAACTGAGTAGACCCAGATCAGACGGCTCCCACAGGATCAGAGGTTTCTCTGTTTGCTACTGGCATAACATAGATCTGATTCTACAGTTTTCGTAAGGGTCAAGAAATTTCATCATACATAACTATTAAAATAGGTTAATTAATATTCATCATGTCATTATTTCTTACATAAATATTCATGGAGTGAAGCGTTAAACAACGCAATAAGGCAACATAATTTCTGCATAGGATATTATGGTTATACTCTGTTCGTATCCAATAAGTATTTATTGCATAATGCACGTTCCAGTTCCTGACATATATCAACCTTATCGATAATGACAAGCGTTTTAACTTCTTATATGTTTTTAAACATTTGTGCCATTCAACAGGACAAATATGAACAGTGTAGACCCATATCAGAGGTTTCCTCCATGAGCCCTCTGGTCCGGGTATGCATTGTTTGCTCAACAAATTATTTCTCAAAGGCCAAGTCGGCAAAAGAATTATTGTAGAAAGAAAATCTCAAAATGAAAATAAGTTTAATCTAAAATATATATGTTCTATTTACTAAGCTGGGATAAACGCATTGGTAGGCTTTGTTGTTGAGTACATTCTCTCAGATTTCCACTGCTTTGACCTGCGGATAACAGGTCAACCTGAACTGACATAGAAGTTCCCTTATAATGTATCATGGTCTTAATGTTTTCTGTTCCTTTGATGGTACATTCCGACCATTCTTGCATGTGTTCTCTGCTTCGTTCCTCAGTTAACCTTTTCCCTCATATAAACGTGTTTCCACGCATTTACAAACAGAGTGGACCCAGATCAGACGGCTCATAGAGGAGCCGTCTGATCAGGGTCTACTCTGTTTGCTAATATATATTGATAGATATGTTTCTTTACTTTCTAAAATGTCTACATTGTTCCACCTTCCATATTTCTTTATAACTATTTTGTTAATGAATATTAAGTATAGGTACCGAAAATTGGCCTAAATACAGAACAGGGAAAGGGTTAACACAGAGTCTCGGTCGATGCTAATAGAATCAGCAATGGACCATTTGAAGGTGTTCAGTATGTCAGCTCTTTTCATACGGTGCTGCAATATGGAAGTCTATGGTATCCAGTATCGTTCCAAAATATGAAAATGCTCTGGCATGCCTTTGCAAACAAAGCAGACCCAGATCAGACGGCTCCTATAGGAGCCGTCTGCTCAGGGTCTGCTCTGTTTGCATAAGAAATATTCTGCCATGGTAAAGTATTCTCTTGTTCATAATGCCATTATAAAATAATTTCAGCTGATTAATATTCATACAATCATTATTTCTTACTATATATCCATCAGGGAACGGGTTAAATGAAATCATATGTAACGATATTCTCTCTCTTTTGTGATTTAACACATTCCCCCCTAGTGGCGCATTTTGACGCCTCTGTATAGGTCACATTTTGAAACCATTGTGATAAATAGAGCATTTGCTCCAATGGAGCAAATGCTCTATTTATCTCAATGGTTTCAAAACTACACAATTTTAAAATTATCCTTTTATTTAATGTTAATGCAAGTTTTATCATCTTGTTCTACTTATATTGTTCTATTGCATCATATTAATGTCCATTGTCAGCTAACAGTAGCGACCATACTATTCATAGATACACAATGTCATCTTCCTCTTTTTTAAAATATAAAAAAAATAAAAATGAAACACGCATTTCATTTAGCGATCTCTATGAAAGTAAAACAAGTTTAAGCCGTCTTGTGATCGTCATTCTAAGTATTTTCTTTTAGTACCTCGGGTCACTTTTCTATGTAGAATATTGACCCGGGGAACACATTTCTACAGAGGGTCACATTTTGGACTATTCTTCATTATATCGGGGTGTGAATCGCTAAGTAAAGGAGTGAGTGAGAGGTCAAAATATATTATATTGCTTAAGTTGTCTATAGACAATGAAAATCTTCTTTGGACAGCTTTAGGTAGTCTCAGAGAGTTGCTCTTTCAAGGCTGCAAAAGCTGGTACATGAATGCCTTAACCCTTTCGGCGCCAAATTTCTAATTGTCGTCTGCAGTCCAAGTTTGTTAAGTCATTCGGTAAAATAAGGAAATGAGATAAATAAATGCAAATTTCAATGGAATAAAGCACAGATATAAGAAATAAAGTTTGATACAAAAAGTGAAGCCCTTGATCAGACGCCGCCTTGAAGAGATCTGGGACTGCACTATTTGTCATGGTGCATTTATGCGACATTGGCGGCGAAAGGGTTAAATAAACGCTCTTAATAGTCATATTAAGATTGATTTTCGCGTGCATGGCTCACAATTAAATATGAAAAATAATGTTTTGCAGTAATCTTAATTCATGGTCATCCGGCGTGAAATTAAGAGACATTAAAATGCCTGACAAATAATTCGAGTCTTGACATTATAGATAGGCAATAGCTTTCAGGTGTCACATTAGCATACTCTGAACATTCCAAAGTCAAACAGAATCCGGACAAAAATTCAATCGATCGCAAATTAATCAAAAAGTTATTTCTTAATCCCTTAGTGATATGCTGACACACGCTTGCTTTATGTCCTGACAGATTCCCTGCCACCCAGAAAATATGCGTATCTCGGGGAAAACAATCGTAACACCCTCATAACCTATGGTGGAATATTTATGCCACCACTTAACTACTTAGCGTTCGCTAATTGTTTTACATTAATAAACAAAGTGAAAACTAAGTGGATAAGTGTTGGCAGAAATATGCCACCATAAAAGTCAATTACAATATTGTCATCTGTTGTTTTTCAATGTAGTATGTTTTCATATCGTTTCATAAATACGACCATAATTATTATCACAGGCAGTGTTAGGTCGTTAGGTTGTGTTCCAAACTGCTTGATAACCTTTAACCCGATGTTTAACGCGCCTTTGCAAACATCTTGGATCCAGATGGGACTCCGAGTAACTCGCATCTCATCAGGATCCAAGCTGTTTGACACTCGGCCAATACTGTCTCAAACGCTTGATGGAATCGGAAGTAGTCACTATTGCACCAAGTACAAATATGAGCAAACATTTGTTTCCACAGAGAAGGCAATATCTAATATGATCACGAATTTAACCCTTCTCTTGCTGAATTTTAAAATATATTTCTCCTTCTTTACACATGCCCTGTGGTATAATTACAGATATCGTCACTGTCTACAATTATTTCTCTGTGTAATCAATGCTGTGGAGTGCACTGGTTGCACAATCAACTTGTAAATAGTGCAGACCCTGATGAGACAGCTCCTGCAGGAGCTGTCTCATCTGGGTCTTCACTATTTGCAAATGGGTATATTGACGTGAATAGTAAGGGAAGGGTTAATCCTCTCTATAGCAGTCATTTACCGAGTGTCAAACAGCTTGGATCCTGATGAGACACCGAGTAACTCGGCATCTCATCCGAATCCAATATACTTCTATGAGACTTTTGAGTGGCGCAGAGCAAGCGAAGGGTTTACCTGTTTTCCGAAGTTGGATGACACCTGTCACGAAAGTGCTGATCTTGTTTAAAGGTGGCCTATGGCGACTAAGACGGCGAGAGAGTTCATAATCACGCACAGATATACATACTTACCAATATTGTTAACTAGACATATTTAACCCTTCACTTCATATAAACACATTTTCACACATTTTCAAAAAGAGTAGACCCAGATCAGACGGCTCCTATAGGAGCCATCTGATAAGGGTCTGCTCTGTTTGCTCATGGAATTCTATAGATGTGATATTAAAGTTTCTGCTAAGGTAAGAAAATATCCTGTGTTCATATACCCTTATAAAAGTTAAGGTAATAAATATTCATGATGTCATTATTTCTTACATGAATATTGAACTGGTAAAGTG
Source organism: Azorinus chamasolen (assembly GCA_963576725.1). Classification (NCBI taxonomy): domain Eukaryota; kingdom Metazoa; phylum Mollusca; class Bivalvia; order Cardiida; family Solecurtidae; genus Azorinus; species Azorinus chamasolen. The sequence continues at coordinate 75,798,583 of OY755243.1, forward strand.
TTAATGCTAGGCCTAACATCAATATGTACATGTATATTGTTTGGTCTCATATGTACGTCATTTCAGTAAATATGTTATTGGTAGAAATGCAACACATTTACTTTGAGTTGGGCTTTACGACACCACAACACTGAACAAGTTAATGGTGCCAGTACAGGAGAAAAGTTGCAGGATCCACGTCTCATTTACATCGAGATGAGATAGTGTAAAGTGAGATATGTATCAAGACACTTAACACCTGCTGGAGAATCAGAGATGCGGATACTTCAGTTTCCGTTTAAAACTCATATTAGTTGCGCCTCTTACGATTATGCAATGGTGAACAGTGATCCCAATTTATATGCATTCAGGCACGCCCCAGAACCACATGGGCGCAATACATTAGTACGGAAAGGCAACGGTATGCAAAATGCTATCTTGATAAACAGATATTGATTCACCCTACTTACCATAGCTATCCATTCAGCCATTTGCAAAGCTGAATACAGCGAACCTGTCTTTATCAGCCATAAAAAGTGTCTAAGCATGGGTCTGTAAGGCAGATGGTAGCTTAATGCAGGTCAAAAGCTTTCTGCATTTCTTTTGCCTTGTAATTAAGCAACCATCTGCTTTTTGAGATTTATATGTTCAATAAATGAATGACCGCTTAGGACAGGTTTTACTGTAATTCAAGTATGCACCAGATTGATAATTTTGCCTTTAATCTGTTGAATTATTAAAACCAGATCCTCCTACCTCTCTGAATATTTATTAAACGAAAAGTTTTTATCAAATTTTATCACTGAAGAAAATGTTTCTTAGCCCTTTCCCTCATATTGACGACTTTTGAGGACTCTGTAAAAGTCACTTTGTGAAACCATTGTGATAAATAGAGCATTTGCTCCTATAGGAGCAAATGCTCTATTTATTACAATGGTTTCAAACTACAAAATTCTAAACTTTTCCTTTTCTCTAGTTAATACTCCTTTTCGATATATTTGTTCAAAGTGGTTGGATCTAAAAATAGCCTATGAGGTAATGGGTTAAGGCAAACTATGCAGACTCTGGTCAGAGGACTCCTCTAGGACTCCTCTTAACCGGGTTATATACACTGTTTGAAAGTGTCGGTACATTCGACCATTCGTTTTCCTCATTGAAAGGGTTAATCCAGTCAATCTAATAATCTGTTTCATGCAGTTAAATGTGACATGTTTATGGCTGACCTTCAAGTTGAAATAGACAGATGCACATTTATTAAACATTGCAAGGCATTCCAACCTTTTTGTATTGGATTCTCGTATTCAAGAGTGCATCCCGACTTCAGATACGCACACCTTGTCTGGCATTGATAAGCACAGCCCTGACGGCAATAAATACGCATCAACATTGTCAGCTAAGACAATATTTTTGGTTGTAAATCGTTGTAGTCAGACCGTTTTGATTAACACAAATATCTTAAGTAAGGAGGAAAGTCGATGCAGTAATATTTGTGAACATGTTGGAATACTTTAAAGTTCATTAAATACAGCAAACTATGCGAGCATTAAACAGAAGTCTTGTTTGTGGAGTCATTGGGACATGTGACAACTTAATGCAGGACAAAAGTAATGCAAAAAGCTCCCATAGGAGCTTTTATGCATTAATTTTGTCTTGCATTAGCAAGTTCCACTTGATTTTAAGATTCATATATTAAACCAATAAACGCTTAGACAAGTTCTACTGTAAATTAACCCTTCGCTTGCTATTCACGTCAATATACCTACCTGTAAATAGTTAAGACCCAGATGAGACAGCTCCTGCAGGAGCTGTCTCATCAGGGTCTGCACCATTTACAAGTTGATTGTGCAACCAGTGCACTCCATAGCAGTGATTGTACAGCGAAATACTTGTAAACAGTGAAGATATATGTAATTATACAACAGGGCATGGGTAAAGAAGGAGAATGTATTTTAAAATTTAGCAAGAGAAGGGTTAAATAAAATAACGTTCAATAAGTGATCATTGAAAGAGCGTATCCCTTTGCAACCACACGAAAATCTGTAATAACATTTGCAAACAGTTTGGATCAGTCTGAGACACTGAATAACTAGGCATTTCATCAGAATCCAAACTGTTTGACACTCTGCCTATGTTTGGAAATAACATGAATGAAAACTCCACATTGAAGCCTGCAGTGGATAGTCTCAATATGTGAATTAGGTTTTGCATCTAAAGTAGTAAAACAGTATCTTGAATGTGAATATCATTGACTCGAATTGTTTGCTCGATTGGGGAAGTTTAGAACCGTTGCGGGTGACACATTATAAACACTAAACAGTGGGACAAAGTAATATGTTTAAGCAAAGTAAGAAGTGCGCTGTGGGTTAAGATATTTTAACTTTTAAGATATTTCACAATTTGCTCTGTGATTCGTTCATGTAAGAAATAGTGACATCATGAATAGTAGTTACATGTAGATGATTTTTTACAATGCCATGCAGTATTAATCCTTTCCCTGGTGAATATTCATGTAGGAAATAATGACGTCATGAATATTAATAAGATTATTTTTTATAAAGGCATATGAACACAGGACATTTTGGCTCAGGCAGAAGCTGTAGAATCAGATTTATATTACATCATAAGCAAACAGAGCAGATCCTGATCAGACGGCTCCTATAGGAGCCGTCTGATCTGGGTCTACTCTGTTTGCAGATGCGTCAAAATGCGCTTACATAAAGGAAAGGTTTAAACACGGGAAAGTTTGGTCATGGCAGAAATTGTAGAATCAGATATATATATGTAGTTCTATAAGCAAACAGAGCAGGCCCTGATCAGACGTCCTCTACAGGAGCCGTCTGATCTAGGTCAACTCTGTTTGCAAAGGCTTTAAAAGACATATATGGAGCAAAAGGGTTAAACAAACTCTGAATGTAACGTGTCAAACTATCTAAACTTATATTGCTGACGAGTTTGATACACTGCTTGTCATTAGCGGGCGTGATAAAGATAAAACAGAAACAAATTTCTTTGATCTTGGCCACCTTGTTCAGTGTTTGCCTCTCCACTGTACTGGGCTTGTGTAAATATTTGGGCTCTTTTGGCATCTCTAGGTAAACATTGAAGAACGAAGTTCACCTCTCCGATAACCTTTAACCTTTAGGGGATGGAAAAAGTGTCGTCTGTGGTGACCTGGGAAACTCTATAGTAGAAATTGTCTTAATCCATTCCCTCTTATTGACGACGTTTGACGACTCTGTAAAAGTCACTTTGTGAAACCATTGTGATAAATAGAGCATTTGCTCCTATGGGAGCAAATGGTCTATTTATCACAATGGTTTTAAACTATAAAATTCTAAATTTTTCCTTTTCTCTAGTTAATGCTCATTTTTGGTAGATTTATTCAAAGAGGTTGTATCCAAATATAGCCTATGACGTAATGGGTTAAGCGGTCATCAAAAAGGGGCTTATTATGGGCCTGTAAGGCAGATTATAGTTTAATGCAGGTCAAAAGTAATGCTAGAAGCTTTCTGCATTACTTTTTCCCTGTATTAGGCAACCATCTACTTTTTTTAGATTCCTATAGTCAATAAATGAATGACCGCTTAGGAGAGGTTCTACAAGGGGGTTGGATCCCTGTCAGGACCGTAAAATGTTTGACTCTGCTTTGAGAATGCCGAGAAAAAAATGTTGCTTGCATAAATCGTCGCCCACCTCAGTTACTCGACGGCTGATCTGGATTCAAGCTGTCCATTGCGAGTCATGTCGCATATTGCGCTATAAGTAATAGAAGAGAAACACACATGAACTGGAGCAGACGACAATTTCCTAACGTGCTGTAGATTACTCATTCGTCTGTCGAAGATAAAAAATAACCCTGCCCATGCATGTATACACCGTTTACTAAGAGATTCAATTATGTTTGTTAAGCATAACTACAGTAGAGCTCCTCTTAAGCGACTACAAAGTATCCCATTACGTCATAGGCTATTTTCAGATCCCACCTCTTTGAATAAATCTACCAAAAAGGAGCATTAACTAGAGAAAAGGAAAATGTTAGAATTTTGTAGTTTGAAACAATTGGGATAAATAGAGCATTTGCTCCTATTATCTATAAATAGAGCAAATGCTCTATTTATCACAATTGTTTCAACAGGTGAATTTTGCAGAGGCGTCAAAAGGCGTCAATATGAGGGAATGGGTTAAATAAACATACGTGTCTTCAAAGCAGATGGCTACTTAATGCAGGACGAAAGTTAAGCAGAAAACTCCTATATGAGCTTTCTGCATTACTTTCGCCTTGCATTAAGCCACCATATGCGTCTGCGACCGACTCTTTTATTAAGCATCTTTTTGGGGGTCGCATTAGAGGGGTTTTACTGTATTCCTAATCAAAGATTAAACTTTTTCAAATGTCTAGATTATTCTGTAAGAGATAACCAGCCCGTTCGTCTCATTTATGGAATGTAAACATATTTTTGAGTTATTATATACGAGTCGAGTTGCCTGTACAGCGTGAACTCTGCAACAGCTGCCATGACATGGTTCAGCATATTATGTAATAGCAAAATCACTATTGGCACCACGTTCGATAGATAGACAGATATATATATATATATAGATAGATAGATAGATAGATAGATAGATAGATTTATAGATTTATAGATAGATTTATTTCAATATTGTGCAACTTATAAGCTTTTGATCGGTTCCATCCTTATATATGGATGTGATATTTGGACATCTTTGCAAACAGTTTGGATCCAGATGATACCCGGTGTCTCATCAGGATCCAATATGTATACTATTAGGATTATGTTTACGAAATAGAAATAAAGGGGGGATAAATATGAAAAATGAAGCTGACGACATCTTTTGCAGACTACAATACTTGGCAGTGACAGGGTTAACCCTTTCGCTGTCCTATCATTATTCCAATTTTTAATACCTACTGAATATTCATGGATAAAATAGTTATCATGAATCTGGAAGGTGGAACATTGTAGCTATTTTAGAAAGTAAAGAGACATATCTATCAAATTCCACTAGCAAACAGAGCAGACCCTGATCAGACGGCTCCTATAGGAGCCGTCTGATCTGGGTCTACTCTGTTTGCAAATGCGTGAAAACACGTTTATATGAGGGAAAGGGTTAATAAATGTCTGCTGATACCCATATAAGAAATAATAATAATAATATTAATTACATGTAATATCAATTTCTATAAATATTTATTTCATAATGGTATATGGACACAGAAATGTTTAGCCTTTGTAGGAACTACTGAATCAGACCTATATATAAGCAAACAGAGCAGACCCTGATCAGAAAGCTCTTATGTAGGAGCTGTCTAATCTGGGTCTACTCTGTTTGCAAATGGGCAATACTGCGTATGAATCAAGAAAATACTTGCGCAGGAGATGCTTGTAAAATATGAACGGGTGAATGCCAATTTCTCAGCTGCCATTGAGAGGTAAACGAAGAGACCTACATTTTTAACTCTTTCCCCGCTGTGAAAAAGTAATGTCTTCTCAATTTTAGATATGACGCAATCGTGACTACGTCCGATTCGATCAAGCTTTTGAGAAACTACTGACCAAGTGTCAAACAGCTTGGATCCTGATGAGACGCCGAGTTACTCTGCGTCTCATCTGGATCCAAGCTGTTTGCAAATGCGAGTCAGGGCGCGGATAGTGAGGTACGGGTTAAGTGTCATATAATTGGCAGGTATTCGTAAGGTAACATCCCGAGGACACCCAGGGTGGCTTGTTCTATTAATGCTACCTTAACGACGCCAAATATATTTCGTCTGCTAAGAATATCGTCTGTTTCGGGTTTCAAAGTCGAAATTTCTTCGATTTTTAATTAAAATGTCAAATTGTTTGGATTCTGATTAGAATCCAATTTACTCGGCGTTTCATCTAGATCCAAATTGTCCGCAAAGGTTATTTATTGATAATTCACCGATGGCGACAAAAGTGCTAATCATTGCAGAACGTTATTTTCAAGTCAACGATTTTGCGGGGTTTTGAATTGGCAAAAACGTTCGTGCAGTTAGTACATATCTGTAACATTTTTATGGCACGACCAGACACTCAATGTTTGGGGTTTTGTGCCGTAACTAAGAATGGAATGATAATTACATCTTTGTATGATTACATCAGAAGTTTTACAGGGTTTTACAGGGTTATAATTTCGTTTTTTATATGCACGTTACAGTGAAAGCAATAATGTTTTTGCTAAACTGAAAAACGACTCCGTCATTACTGTACCTTTTTCACACATTCTCTTTGCATGCTGGCAGCGAATACAGTAAATTCTCTCTTAACCGATGTTTTCAAATGCAGTGAAAGTTTTCAAATTTAAGTGTCAGTCTTTAAGTTTAACTCTTTGCACGCTAGCGGCGAAACTGTGATTACTTATGCAAACAGTTTGGATCCAGATGAGACGCCGCATAATGCGGCGTCTCATCAGGATCCAAACTGTTTGTCACTTTGACCATATTTTTGCAAAGAAATGAGAGAAATATTATTTTTAGAATTGAAGCAGACGACAATTGTTACAGACGAAAAATTACTTAGCGTGCAAAGAGTTAAACAATGTCGTCTGTTATAGGTTTACAAGTGAACTTTCGTTGGAGCACATAATTGGAATATCAAACACCCGGATGAGACACTGTCTATAGTGACGTGAACGTTAACTGTTTCGCTGCCAGTGTCGCATCTGTAATTACCTAAGCAAACAGTTTGGATCCAGATGAGACGCCGAGAAACTCTCATCTGGATCCAAACTGTTTGCAAAAGGTAATGACAGAATCGGCCGTTGTAACACGCCAGGCGTGTTGCTTTCCGGCGACGACAGCGGTGAATACGTTAATGATCAGAAATAAAGTAATAATACATCCGATATATTACTTCACTAACATTTCTGTTGAATACAATAAGTCAATACTGACCATTCTCTAACCATGGCGACAGTTCGTCACCTGGTCAACAAGCAACTTTGGGCCACGTTCATTGTTTGCTTTATCTTGTTCATTTTAAATCTTTGGCGCCAAGTAGTTTTCGTCTGCAAACATTGTCGTCTGTTCTTCCTTCAATTTATTCTCTAAGACGCAAGTGGTGTGTCAAACTGGATCCTGATAAGACGCCGGGTTACTCCATGTTTCATCTGGATCCAATATGGTTGTAAAGGTTATCACATACATGTATTCGCAGACTCGCCCGATGCAAAGCTCTGTTAGTCGCTTTCCGGCGACTTCGTCGGTGAAAGGGTTAAGCAATCGATGAGTGTTCAGTCATAACCTCTTGGGCATAATGCCACTTCGAGCGCCAAGCGTTCCACTTTCACAAGTCTGTCGTCACATCAAGTTTTACATTTCTTTTACATTCACAATAACCAATGTCCGCCGCCACTTAACGTTCGCGAATATGTTCGTGTTAATATGCCATATACTATGTACAGTATTAACTCTTTCGGCGCCAATGTCGCCTTTTGGCACCATTGAAAACAGTGCAGTCCCAGGTCAGATACCGCCTTTTCAAGGCGGCATCTGATATGGGACTTCACTGTTTTCTGTATTATTTTAGCCCAAGCATACAGGTTTTTAAAAACAAATGTTTTACTAATATAGGCCTACCTTTATTATTTTGTTTGGAAGTATATTTAATATGAAATTATTATTGCAGACGACACTTTTAAATTTGGCGCCAAAAGAGCTAACTTGAACTAACTAGCTTTCACGAACAGGTTCGTATTAGTAATTCAGAAATCTAGCTAATACGTCAACATTCAAATACTTTCATGAAAACCAGTTACCTTAACTCGAATTGAGTCGCGACAGTGCCTTAAACGGCCGCCAGTTAACTGGTAATTTATTTTTAACTGGAATGAGTTGACGAGTCGGTTATCTAAAAATAGACGGCGTATTTGCATTAAGTTTCAAAAGCGTTCGAGAACAGTTCGCGTACATGTTTGCGAATCATTTTAATAAAGTATCGGGTCCAATTGTGGCAGTATTAGGCACTAGCATGTCATTTTTCATGATTATAATTATAATATATTAAGATAACTTTAATGAAAATAGTATGTGAAATATTAACAAGTATAATTATGTTCGCGAACGTTGTGTGGTTATTTGGTGGCATACACATGCCACCATAGCACAGTTCAAGGAGAATTATAATTCAGTAAAACACTGCCGATTTTTAAGACAGGTTACTGCTTAATGCAGGATGAAAGTCATACAGAAAGCTCCTTTGGGAGCTTTCTGCATGCCTTTCATCCTGCATTAAACAGCCCTTGCCTAAACATGTTTACATTTTTTATGTATCAAAATTTCAAATTATTGAGGTTTTACTGTACATGAAAACATACTTTTTGTTGAACAGGGCTTAAGACCGTAAAAATGACACTTGTTTAAGAAGAGCAAAAAACTAATACAACATGGTTGCATGCATTCAAATGTATCTGACCGAGAGACTTGTCGACTTCAGTCCTGGGTGTTCCCGTGGCTTGGCGCTCCTGTAATTGCAACGTGCAACGAGACGTGCTAATTAACGTGTTGCCTGCTATTAAAATGAAATCTGCTTAAAAACTCCGATTCTGTTAGCATTTTCACTGACTTCTGATTCGTTGAAGCTTTTGAGAAACAACTGATCGAGTGTCAAACAGCATGGATCCCAATGAGATGCCGAGCGTCTCGGCGTATACTCTGGTTCAGATGTGTTTCTAAATGACAGGTCGCGCAAAGGGTTAATCCTTTGACTCCATGAATATTCTTGTTAGAAATTATGACATCATAATGATCCATTACGTTATGTTTTTAAAGGGTCATATTAACACATGGGTTTTGTTTTGCCAAAGCAGAAACTGTAGATACAACGCTATATTATTCCATAAGTAAACAGAGAGACCCTGATCCGTCTGATCTGAGTCTACTCTGTTTGCAAATGCGTAGAAAGGCGTATTTATGAAGGAAAGGTTTAAGATAACAGTACAAACTTGAGTCGTATGACTGTTTGTTTAGGTGTGGACCTTTGGTGAAAATGTGACCTGTATTTGACTCTCAAAGAACTTTTTGCACTGTCAATATGAAAACAAAAAATCGATTGCCAATAATTATATCCCTTATGAAGGAGAAACATTTATAAAATAAGAGAAGATAAACATGAAATCTTTACATAGGATCAAATAACAGGAACATGTTTTACCCTGGTAAAATCATGCGGAACTAAGGAAACAATTTTTGATTGCCTTTGCAAATTGTTTGGATCCAGATGAACACCCGAGTAACTCGATGTCTCGTCAGGACCCAAACTGTCTCATCAGGATCCAAACTGTTTGATCTTTTGGAAAGAAATGGGAGAAATGGGAGAAATGTACTTTAAGAACTGCAGCAGATGACCATATTTGCAGATTAGTGTTATTTAGTTTCGAAAAGGTTAATATTGTTTTTTTTTTGTAATGATAAGAGCGGCGCCATCAAAAGTGTGGTGTGTATGGACTTCACCCTCGTCTTGCATAAAAAATTATAGTTTAGCATTACTTGCCAATGATAATTTCATTTGCTATATTTGATCTACATGTAGAACGATTCGCCAAATTAACCCAATCCCTCATATGGATGCCTTTTGACGCCTCTGTAAAAGTCTTTTTGAAACATTGTGATAAATAGAGCATTTGCTCCTTTGGAGCAAATGCTCTATTTATCACAATGGTTTCAAAACTGTACATTTCTAAAAAGTTTCCTTTTCTTTAGTATTTATCCTTTTCGGTAGATTTATTCAATGGGATTGGATATAAAAATAGCTTATGAGGGAATGGGTTAATATTAACTGTGGAATGGTCAAAACGAATACAGTTAACCCTCTCAAAGAGAAACATTCCTGTTATTCTCGATCAGACCTGCATTTTCAAACAACCTTGACCCCAATGAGACGCCGAGTAACCTGGCGCCTCATCAGGATCCAAGTTGTCTGACCTTCGGTCAATAGTTTTACTTACAAAAACTTGATCGAATCGGAAGTAATCAACATTTTACAATAATATTGCCTTGTGTGTATAAAGATATAACAATATTATTGAATGTCAGAAATAAAACGAGCCAATTGTCATGAGAAAAAGTATCATATACATAGCTTGTTGGTTTCTCATACAGTGATTTGACGTCTAATCAGGAAGAACTCTGACTTCAATTTATCAGCATTTAACCCATTACCTCACATGCTATTTTAGACTCAGCTTCTTTGAATAAATCTTCCGAAAAGGAGCATTTACAAGCAAAATGGTATTTTTAGAACTGTGAAATTTTAAAACCATTGTGATAAACAGAGCATTTGCTCCTATGGAGCAAATGGTCTATTTATTACAATGGTTTCAAAAAGTGACTTTTACAGAGGCATCAAAAGGCGTCTTTATCAGGGAATGGGAAAATATCGGGCAATGGGTTAAATCTGTTTTAAACTACCACTTACTGATTAAACACAGGAGTACTAAAACATTGTAGTTTGTCAAATACATGACTAAAATAAAAAAACATTTTTTATTTTTATATATTTTTCCTCCTGCATTAAAGCATCTGGTTAAAGCCCAAGACTTCTCTTTAATGGTCGCTTAATACAGGTCTTACTGTAGAGTTATCTACACCCTGACGCGGCAGCTGTTCAGGGTCAACCTTGCTTGCGCATTATGGAATATAAAGTTCATATTGAGCGGTGCAAATGTTTCACGACGACATTTACTCGTTCGAGGCCAAACAATTTTCGTCTGAAAATAATTTTCAGAGTGGACTTTCCTTCACTTGTTTTCAAGTGGGTTGTCAAAAAGCTGGGTCCTGATTAGATCAAAACCGTTCACATAGGTAATCAAAAATGCGGCATTGGCAGCGAAAGAATTAGATAAATTGAAACACCCTGAAGAAGACAACACTCTTAGCAGACGGAATTTACTTGGCGGCGAAAAGGTAAAGAGCACGCAAAAATGTTGCCATGGACTTTAATCGCAATGCTCTTTAAATTTGTTGATTCATACCAAACACGCCTACGTTATATTTCAAATAAAAACATTGCGATGAACTCTTTCGCCTCCATATAGACGGATCTCTGGATAACATTCTACTTTGCAAACAGTCTGGATCTAGATAACTCGGCATCTCATCAGGATCTAAACTGTTTAACATCCTGGCCATGGCATTGAAAAGAAATTTAAGAAAATGTCAGTTTTTAAAACCTGAAGCAAGGAAAAATTCAGCCGACGAAATTAATTTGGCGGCAAATTGAATTTAAATGAGAATTTTATCATATGATCTTTATATGATTACCCAAGATGTTTATCTGTAGCTTGTTCAAGCCTAAATGCTACTATTTATAATGCTGTTAAAGTTTCGTTTGCTCAAAATCTGATCTGCAAGTTTTCCTCTTTTTTTTAATTTGTTCAAGCTCTGGAAAGGCAATTGACCGGGTGTCATACAGCTTGGATCATGATGAGACACTGCGTTACTCTGCGTTTCATCTGGATCCAAGCTGTTTGCATTGCTGGAGATGTCGCCTTCAGCACGCCAACAGTTAAGCGCAGTTTCCGGCATTACATCACCTTATCTCAATTTCCAAAATTGCCGGCATATGTCTTCATTTAGTTTCTTGAATGTTTCAAATTATTGAGAGCACGAACAAGCGCAAAGGGTGTCAACTCATTATTACGTCAAACTGTTGTTTTGCTTGTATATGCAAAAACAAACACCCATTCAATTCAATTCAAATTACTTATTTTCTGGAAACAGGAGGCATGCCCAGTTCTTACGCATATACAATATACAGAAAATATGCACATGTCAACCTCTCTACAATGATCTGTTAAATTATGTCTAATAAAGTAGAACCTGTCTTACAGATCCATAAATATACCTCTTTATGATGACCGCTTAAGACAGGTTCCACTATTATTTTTCTTGTCGAAGACTGTAGCTTACTGCAAGACGAAAGTAATACAGAAAGCTCCATTAAGAGCCGATTCTAGACCTGCAGTAAGCAATGTATCTGTTTTCATAGAGCTCTGTGTTTATTTATTAAGTGGTTTCTTTATAGAGTTTTTAAAGTATAATACAACAAACGTATTTACAGACCTAAAATAAATGCTGGTAATACATATTCGTTATATGCATGTTTATTATACCGAATAGAAAAGAAACATTTAAACGAAAGTTTCCAAACACACCGATTTTCAATCCATGGACATTTTGGTAGATATTCTGTTTGTTATGCATTAGGAATGCAATGCTAGGTGTCAATGTTAAATAATAATGTTAGCAGAATAGGCATTAGAAGAATTGCTTAAATTACAACTATCACAGTCTACATGTATATGCTAGATTTACTAGAATTTGTGTTAGGGTGTAGTAAAATTCGTTATAAAATATGCAAACAGTATAGATCTAGATGAGGCGCCGAGTTATTCGGCGTCTCAACAGGATCCAAACTGTTTGGTGCTAAAATTGTGTTTCTAAAGAAAAATGTGCGAATTGTTCACTTTGAGAGTTGTGGCAGGCGGCCAGCGGCAAATTTGCAGACGACAAGTACTAAGAATGCAAAGAGATACAACATTATGGAATGAGCACTACGTCACTGAGAATCGGTGGGTTTCGTTAAAAAACAATTTGCACGTGTTTGCTATTACATAGTTAGAAGAAAGGCCTTTGCAGTATTTGATACATTAATACTTAGTCCTTTTAACATGGCATACTTTTGGCACGCTTGTGATAAACCTGTCAGCTTTGAAGTGAAGAAAATCATAATACTGGATCTATTCCTGATGTTCATCTCATATGTAAACGCAAATTGAAAGACGAGCTTTTCTGCAAATGTGTTTATTACAGTAAAAAACATGTTTTAAGCTACCACTTGCTGATTTAACATTGAAGTTTGGAAAAATCAAGCGTTCGCTTAATCCATTCCCTCATACCGACGCCTTTGTAAAAGTCACCTTTTGAAACCCTTTTGATAAATAGAGCATTTGCTCCATAGGAGCAAATGCTCTACACGGATTTCAAAACTACACAATCTTAAAAATCACCTTTTTGCTAGTGAATGCTCCTTTTCGGTATATTTATTCTAAGAGGTTGGGTCTAAAAAAATAGTCCATGAAGGAATAAGCTAATGCCGGACAAAGGTAATGGGGGAAATCTTCTTTGGGAAATTTCTATGTTATCTGTATTAATCTGTAACCTGCCTTAAAGAACCAGAATAAAAAAACGCTAGCTTAACTCTTTCCCATATAAGCATTTATGAATGAATTGATCTCTTCATGAATATTCATTAACTTAATATTTATCAGGAAACATTTTCAAGATAATTGTTGGCTAAGACAAACACGATAGGATCATATCTATATCATTTCATAGAGCCACAGAGTATACCCTGATCAGACGTCTCCTGTAGGAGCCGTCTGATCAGGGTATGTTCTGTTTCTTTTATGTCTGAGATGCATCTACTCTGTCTCTGTGCAAGGGCATGATAGAGTGTTTATATATGAGGGAAAAGTGTAAAGAGTGGTTTGCTGTATTGTCAAACCTGGTGAATACGTGACAAATGCAGGAACAGATTTGCTTTTGTCTGATGTTTTCTACGAGCCTAAGTATAGCAATCCCCCTCTAAACCGGACGTTAAATTTAGTATAGATATCGGTCTTGAAGACTGGTGCCAGCTTAATGCAGGGTGAAAGTCACGCAGAAAGCTCCTCTAGGAGATTTCTGCGTGACTTTCACCCTGCATTAAGCAGCCACCAGTCTAAAAAGTATCTAAATTATTCTCTACTAGAATTCCGGTTTATAGAGATATTATTGTATTGTCGGACTCCTTCGCTTCCAGTGACGAATCGATGACTACCTATACAAGCTGTTTGGATCCAGATGAAACACCGGGTAATGTGGCATCTCACGAGGATCCAAACGTTTCATACTGTATTTTGTATTGCAAAAGAGATTGATAGAAATAGAAGCTTGAAGTAGACGATACATATGTAGATGACGTTACGCTGCAAAGCAATAGTTAAATAATGGATTGAAGAGAAGGGACGAAATACTGTACGCCATTTAACAGGCGTCATTACTCAACATTACTTAACTCTCTTACAGCGCGGAATGGTTTACATAAGACCTTTGTAAACAGTGTAGACCCAGATCAAGGAGCTCATGAGAGAGCCCTTTGATCAGGGTCTACACTGTTTGTCGTGACATCATATTCTTCAGTGATACTTTTGATTTTTTAATTTAATTAATATGCACAAAGGTAGGAATTTGTTTAATAATTCAGCAGAACAAGGTTCACATTCCTTTGTAATCGATAAATCTAGTTAAACTTAAAAAATTTAAAACGTAAGCTAAGTGCTGTTATTTACAAATTTATAATAGAACACTGGGTGCATTTTGCCAATGAACCTGGACTAGACGTACTTAAACTCTTAACTCTCTGGCTGCCAGTGTCGCATCTTTGAAGTACCTATGCAAACAGTTTTGATCCAGACGGGATGCCGAGTTACTCGCCGTCTCACCAGGATCTAAATTGTTTGTCACTGTAATGTTTCTAAAGAAATGGGAAGAAAATTAAACAAACGAAACGTATAGCAGACGATAAAATATTTGCAGACGATAATATTTGGCAGCGAAAAAGAAAAGTTAAATTGCTTAAAAAATAATGTCTACCCAAAATCTGATTTGGAGCGATTTTTTGTGTATCCTATTGGTTAATTAACCCTTTCCTCCATAGGCTATTTTTAGACCCAACCTCTTTGAGTGAATCTACCCAAAAGGAGCATTTACTAGAGAAAAGTAAAATTTTAGAATTGTGTAATATTGAAACCATTGTGATAAAAAGAGCATTTGCTCCTAAAGGAGCAAATGCTCTATTTATCACAATGGTTTCAAGAAGTGGTTATTACAGAGGCGTAGAAAGGCGTGTTTATGGAGGAAAGGGTTAAGAAGCTTTAGAAAAACCGTTGACCGAGTGTCAAACAACGTTGATCCAGATGAGATGCCGAGTTACTCGGCGTCTCATTTTGGATCGAAACTGTTTGCAGGTGTGAGTATGGTTGCCCTTAGAACGGGTAAAATGATTAATTTTGTTAAAACATATTCTATTTGGATAAGAGTATATTTTACTTTAGAACTGTCTTAAGCGGTCGCCAAAAAGATGTATAAATAGGAGTCTGTAAAGCAGGTGGTAGCTTAATGTAGCTCTTATGGGAGCTTTCTGTATTTCTTTTGCCCTGCATTAAGCATTCACCTGCGTTTTCAGACTCCTATGTTCAATAACTGAACGACAACATAGTGCAGGTTCTTCTGGTATAGTAAACCCCTTCTAATGCGACCACTTGATAAATAAACATAGGTGTCTTTATAAGCAGGTGGTTGCTTAATGCAGGGCAAAAGTAATGCAGGAAGCTCCTCTAGGAGCTTTCTGCATTACTTTTGTCCTACATTAAGCTACCACCTGCATCTAGCACCCAAAAAATTTACCTCTTTTAGGTGGTCGCATTAGCGGTGTTTTACTGTATATGGTAATTGGTAATTACATAGTGTCACTATCAGATTCGAACAAAGCTATTGAGTTCTTCTCCATAATGGATAATAGCTATTTGACCAAACACAACTTTTTACATGTATCCTTGCAACAACTTATTTGTTATTATTTGGTAACCAAATTGGACTTACCTGGATATTAAAATAATATTAAAAACAATATAGTTTTATTTGTCAACTTTAATATAGTTTGATTAATTTCTCAGGCAAACTTTGTGGATCATTAAGAAGGACCGAATTATATGTCTTTTTAAAACAACCAAAAAAAACAAAAAACTTCACATATTGCAGGGTTGGCACGCGTCAGGGAAAAGTCAAGGTAATCTAAACATTTTCAAGGTCAGGGAATTGTCAGGGAATTTTGAGAACTGTCAGGGAAATTTGAAAATATAGGCAAATGTCAGGGAATTGTCAGGGAATTTTGAAAACATGAGAATGAATGTTATAGATTTTAAAAAATCCATAACATATTAAATAAATTATGACAGAAAGACCAAAATTTCGCGATGAAATGTGTCAGGGAAATTTGAAATTATGTCAGGGAAATTTTCAGGGAATTTTGTTTCCTCTGGTTTGTGGCAACCCTGTATTGTGACTAAACTCCAGATAATTGCCAGAAGGTGAGGTGAAAGACTCAAAACAGATGTTCGATTTGATCTTAAGGTCGGAGGCCAGAAGTTTGAAATTTGAAACTTAAGATTAAAATCTACATGCAAATGTCACTGTTAACATTCTTATCGCCTTCTGCAAGGTTATGGACACAAACAAAGGCCTTGCTGTCAACAATCCTAGAATTTATCAAATAGAACGGTTAACCCATAGCAATGCAAGTAATTTGTTTTCGTTTGATTTCTCAAAAACTTGTCGCCAGCCTCTATTTTCTGCGTTCATTTTTCATTTAAAAATTCCCTCCGGAGTGTACTAACAGTATGTACAGTATCTGATAACCCGAAACCGCCTACAGTCAAACCAATGTATTTAACCATTTCCCTTATATAAACGAATTTTAACACCTTTGCATACATAGTAGACCCAGTTCAGACGGCTCCTATTGGAGCCGTCTGATCAGGTTCTGCTCTGTTTGCTAATAGAATACTACACGTCTTGATTCGACAGTTTCTGCCATAACCAAACTTTCTTGCGTTCATATGCCATTATCAAAGACCATATAAACTAATAGATAAAATTATGTCTTGCATATATATTCATAGATGAAAGTGTTAAGAGTTTTTTAAGAATACGCTGTAGAGTGGTTCAGTTTGATTGAATACTTTAATTCATGCTGTTCTATGTTCACTTTTGGATAATTTTATTGTTTCAAATGATTCAAGTTAATTGATGTATGTTTTAAGATACTCGTATACTTGTAACTGAAATTCTGTTAACTTTTTCGCTGCCAATGTCGCATCTGTCACTACCTATGCAAACAGTTTGGATCCAGATGAGATGCCGAGTAACTCGGTGACTTGGGGTCCATATCAGTCTGGTCTGGGTCTACTCTGTTTCCAAAAGCCCTTAAATGCGCCTTCAATGAATGAATTGTTACATAAACTTGGTCTTCATTGGAAAAAATATCTTTTTTTGTGTCGTGTTCTAAAAACATTTGTTTTCTGTTATTCAGCTATGCGCCATAAAGCATTCCCGTCCCAGGTATCTGAGGAGAGAATTTAAAGTGTGCCTTTGAATGCCATTATCTTTGGTATTAGTTACAATTAGTATTCTAAAGATATGCTAATGCCTCATAACACAGAAAGGATTTATAAAATTTGCTAAACATTCTTTGCACGTTTTTTTTTTATTTATTGTTTCTATTTTTGGTATAGTCATGTCTATTATGACAAGTACAAGATCTACTGCCAGATCGAACAAGAACGATTTGATCTATATCAATGTCACGTTTGTTTTTACGACAGAAATATAATTAACTCATTCCCTCCTAGACTAAATTTAGAACCAGCTTCCTTGAACAAATCTACCGAAAAGGAGCATTAACTATAGAAAAGGAGAATTTTAGAATCGTGTACTGATAGGACCAAATGCTTTATTCATCACGGAGGCATCAAAAGGCGTCAATGGTAGGGAATGGATTAACCCTTTATCTAATGAATATTCGTGTAAGAAATAACGATATCAGGAATATAAATTCTTAGACTTTTAACAGCATTATTAACAAGGGATTTTTTTTACTGTTTTAAGAAACTGTAGAATCTATATTATTCCATAGGCAAACAGAGCAGTCCCTGGGTCTACTTTGCAATAGGCGTGAAAAGCGTTTATATGGGGAAATCAATGTTTAATTTGGGATACATACATTTTAGATAATTAAATTTTGTATTTAATATTTTTGCCGTAATAAAAGTTATGCATTGAATCATTCGAACTATAAAAATTCCTTCTGCATGAGAACGATTGATAGCTGATACATAAAGATATTTTTCGAACGCTTGCTTATGGCTATCAGATAATGGTATATTATACAATAAACCCTCTTTAAACCAGACGTTCAAAATTAGTATAAATATCGGTCTTGGAGACAGGTGGCAGCTTAATGCAGGGTGAAAGTCATGCAGAAAGCTCCTCTAGGAGCTTTCTGCATGACTTTCACCCTACATTAAGCAGACGCCTGCCTAAACGTATCTAAATTCTTCTCAACTAGAATTCCTGTTTAGAGAGGTTTTACTGTACTATATTCTCCAGTTATTTCAAATGAAATATTATCTTTAAGTGTAGCCGTTAACTGAAGAATATCAACAGCCTATTTGAATACACTGGCTACTGGAGTTGCACCAAAATGATTTGAATAGCCTACACTAGCTACTGGAGTTGCATACAATTTGAGCAGAGTAAGGGTTGAAAAATATCATTTTGTATGAAACTTATCTCCCTGTAGCTCTAATAGTATGTTACGAATACAGTAGAACCCCTCTAAACCATAAATCTAGTAGAGAAGAGTTAATGTACTTTAGGCAGGTGGCTGCTTAAAGCAGGATGAAAGCTATGCCGAAATCTCCTAGAGGAGCTTTCTGCTCGACTTTCACCCTGCATTAACCTGACCGATATTTATAATAAATTTAACGTCCGGTTTACATGGGTTTTACTGTACAATAGAAACTGCCAACATTGACTACAGTAAAACCTCTCTATAACGCCCACTGAATTACATCAAGTGTTTTGTGTTAAAGGCAGGTGGCTGCTTAAAGCAAGGTGAAAGTAAAACAGCACGCTCCTATAGGAGCGTTCTGTTCTACTTTCACCTTGCTTTAAGCGGCCACCTGCTTTAAATATCAAATAATTAACACAATTAAGTGGCCGTTATCGAGAGGTTTTACTGTATATAATAGATAATGAGGTCGATAGCAGGTGGTTGCTTAACGAAGGACGAAAGTCATGCAGAAAGGGGGACTTTAAAACACAGATTGAGACTTATTTTGCATGGCTTCTGTAGACTGATTTTACTGTATCTTTCCAAACGTTGGAGTTTGAGAAGTATTAATTAACCCATTACCTCATAGGCTATTTTTAGATACAACCTCTTTGAATAAATCTACCTACAAGGAGTATTAACTAGAGAAAAGGAAATATTTTAGAATTTTGTAGTTTGAAACAATTGTGATAAATAAAGCATTTGCTCCTATAGGAGCAAACGCTCTATTTATCGCAATTGTTTCACAAAGTGGCTTTTACAGAGGTGTCAAAAGTCGTTAATATGAGGGAATGGGTTAAGCAATACATTTTGATGAGTAAAATGAATTGCTATGACTGCACTTCCGATTTTAATATTAAATCTATTTTTGCTAAGTCAATGGTTTACTCATATAAAGTATTCGATACTCGAATCTAAATGATGTTCAAGCCATACTCTTAAGTAATCTTGATCTTGATATGTAAATGTGTAACATTTATTGTTCAAGGTAAGACACGCCGGAGAGAACTTTAAACAATTTCAATGCTGGTATAGTCCATTACTGTTTAAAGTGTAGATTTCATTCAGTAGGAAAGGGTAATTTTTTTAGAGGATTTTGGATGACAAACAGGGAAGATCCTGATTATAGAGGGTTCCTGTATGTTCACTCTGATCTGGGTCTACACTGTTTTCAAATAACGCAATGAAAGGTTGTGTTTTTTTTAAATCCATTTTTTATCGCAGCGTAAGCATTTGCATAAACTGCAATGTACCATGCGTCCTGTATCGAACACGCACATTAAACACTGGGTAAAGCGACCACTGACTAACTAAACTAATTAACCCTTTGCTCAATGAACGTATATGTAAGAAATAATGACGTCATGAATTATTTAATTGAATGAACTATCATAATAATACCACATGGACAAAGGCAGTTTTGGCAATGGCAGAAAGCGTAGAATCATATCTATATTATACCATTAGCAAACAGGGCATACTCTGATCAGAAAGCTCATATAGGAGCCGTCTGATCGAGATCTTCTCTGTTTGCATCGGCGTAGAAAAGCGTTTTTATGAAGTAAATGGTTAAAAAACCAAGTGATTTCTTAATGCTTGGCAAGAGAGCTTCTTGAGGGAGTTTTTGCATTACCTTTGTCCTGCAATTAGGTACCACTGGCCTTACATACAGAGAATAAGATGTCTTTCTATTTATCCCTTTTAACCCTTTCGGCGCCAAATTTCTAATTGTCGTCTGCAAATCATTTGGTAGAATATGGAAATGAGATAAATAAATGCAATTTCAAATGAATAAAGCACAGATAAAGAAATAGAGTTTGAAACAAAAAGTGAAGTCCCTGATCAGACGCCGCATTGAAATTATAAAGGCGGCTTCTGATCTGGGACTGCACTATTTGTCGTGGTGCATTTTTGCGACATTGGCGGTGAAAGGGTTAAGAAGCTTTACTGTATTCAGTTTCCTGTATCGAGTATATGTTTATTGTATATAAATATATATGATAGTCAACGGATAAGATAGAATCTTCGACAGTAAATAAAATGATTTACCTGTCCTGTTTCATGAGAAAAGTACTAAAACCATTTAATAGTATAGTGTAGCATGTTTAGTTTTCAAAGAATTGCCAATAATTGGAAAGAAAAATATGGGGTGGGGATGCTGTGATTACAACCTCAATCTAGCCGTAACTGAACCGTCGAATTGCAATGTCAAGAAGGTGGGCGTATTCCACAATACTGATGGAAAGAGCCTTTTTTTAATGATAATGCGATAATAATGAGCTAAAGACAGAAAAAAGTGCCTGTATGTTGCAAAAGTAGTTCATATTGCTAAAAGCGCATTAACTGAGTTTTTCTCGGAATGTTTTATACATACGGCAAAACCTCCCTAAAGAGACTTTATATGAGGTCTAATTATGTGTCTTAAAGGCAGATATTAGCTTAATGCAGCACGAAAGTTGTGTAGAAAGCTTCTGCGGAACCCTTGCTGCATTACTCGTGTCCTGAGTTAAGCAACTGTGTGCTTTTAAAGGCATTGAGGCACATTGATATAGTGATCGCTTCAGCGGGTTCTACTGTATATCTATCTGAATTCGAGTGCCATCTTTAACGAGCCAATCTACGCTAGTATCTTGCAAACAGAGATGACCCAAATCAAACGGCGGTCGTAGAGCCGTCTGATCAGGGTTTGCCCTGTTGCTTATGGAATTATATAAATCATCGTGACGTTTGTTCATATACTTTTATAAAGCTTAACCTTTTTAATATTCATAGATCAGTATTTCTTACATGAATATTTATGGAGTGAAGGGTTAGCGTGTCGATTTCATCTACAGTAAAATGATACTACTAAAATCCCTTTAAACCGGAATTCTAGTAGAAAAGAATTTGGATACTTTTACCCACGTGGCTGCTTAATGCAGGGTGAAAGTCACGCAGAAAGCTCCTAGAGGAGCTTTCTGCATGACTTTCATCCTGCATTAAGTTGTCACCTGTCTCCAAGACCGATATTTATACTAAATTGAACATCTGTTTTAAAGGAGTTTTACTGCACACTCTGTCATAACATTGCTGATATATAGAACTTGGTTTCCGGGTAGACATGGCATAGGCGTATAAAACTAACAATGTTTGACATTGCGTGCTGCGATGAAGTAGCGATAAGACGATAAGATATCATGTATTATGAAGCAGGGCTGAAAATAAAAAAAATAAAAATGTTTTATGAATCTTCAGTTACGCCTCATAGGTTGTTTTTAAACTCATCCTGTTTGAATAAATCAACTGAAAAGGAGCATTACCTAGAGAAAAGAACATATCATAAACTGTGTACTTAAGTACTTAATGAATAACCGTATGTCTAAGTATTAATTTTATACTTAAGTGTGGACAGAATGATCGTAAATTAGGGTTCTCTTCTAGTTCATTTTAACGCTTTACTCCATATAAACGCCTTTTCACGTCCTTTACGCATTTGCAAACAGTGAAGACCCAGATCTGACGAGTCCCGTAGGAACTGACTGATCAAGGTCTGCTCTGTTTGCTTATGAAACAATATAGATGTGATTCTACAATGTCTTCTTTAGCTAACATTTTCTTTGTTTGTATGTATTATTGAAAAATAAACTAATTAATATTCATGGTGCCATTATTACTTACATTAATATTCAGGGAGTACATGCAGGGTTAACGCGGTCACGAGCGTGTCAGGCATTTTTATCCTATTTTAATCCTAATTTTGGATCCCAATGAGACTTCAGGTTACCCAGTGTCCCATTAGGATACAGCTACATATTTTTCAGAGATTATCACAAATTCGTCTTCCTCGCTCTGAAAGTTAAAACTGCTAAACATCAAGTTCACGCACTAACCAGATGTTTCGGATCACGACAAATTAATAAAACATAATCATTCATCAAGCGAATGTGAAGTGTGTAAAATGTTAGGAAAAATTGGCTCAAAATATGCAATCATTCAATATGCTGAAAATTGGGTGCACTTGGTGTCTTGCAATCTGTACATATAAATGTCTTCATGGACAACATGTAAACAATATAGAATCAGTATACTGAAGTCCAGATAAGATGCGTAAGTTAAAACATTTTCAACAATAGGTTCTTTATTTGTCCACAAACCATATGTTGTGACCACTTTGTAGCTCTAATCGTCTCGCAGAAGTTTGGTGGACAAAAGAAAAAACACAATAGTTCGAACACTAAAACAGTAACAGTATCGGTCTTTAAGACAGGTGGCAGCTTAATGCAGGATGAACGTCATGCAGAAAGCTCGATTAGAAGCTTTCTGCATGACTTTCACTCTGCATTAAGCAGGTCCCTGTATTTGAACACATGACGGAATGTATACAGAAAGCTCCAACGGGCAGATAACTCCCATAGTTGCTTTCTCCATTTCTTTCTTCGTGCATTAAACAGCCATCTACTGTAAAGTACTTCCATAAGCATTTATTAAGTACATGTAGTAGCATTAGAGGGAGTTAATTATACAGTAAGCCCCTCTAAACCGGACGTCCAATGTAGTATAAATATCGGTATTTGAGACAGGTGGCAGGTTAATACAGGGCGAAAGTCATGCAGAAAGCTCCTCTAGGAGCTTTCTGCATGAATTTCACCCTGCATTAAGCAGCCACCTGCCTAAACATATCTAAATTCTTCTCTACTAGAATTCCTGTTTAGAGGGGATTTACTGTATCATATTTGTTTGTTCAAGAAATTATTTTGGGCGAGGTTACCAGAATTATACAGAAATTATTGGGTTAAACCTTAATGTGCAAGAACCGAGTATACATGTATAAGACCTTAGCAAACAATGTAGATCAAAGGGCTACTGGGGATACATTTGGTTAGAGTCTGCATTGTTTTCTTCAGTGATAAATTTTGATAACCGTTTTTGTTTAAGGTATTTTAGAAATGGGGTAGTGAATTTTGATTGTTCAGCAAAGTAAGGGTTTGACTCAGGCTTTCATTTTTTTTCAGCTTGATTCAGAACATTAGAATGCAATTACTATAGAAGACAGGCTCTGTCTTAACCCTTCTAATCCTGAATTTTAAAATACATTTCTCATTCTTTACCCATGTCCTGTTGTATAATTACATATATGTTCACTGTGTACACGTATTTCGCTGTGCAATCACTGATGTGGAGTGCACTGGTTGCACAATCAACTTGTAAATAGTACAGACCCTGATGAGACAGCTCCTGCAGGAGCTGTCTCATCTGAGTCTTCACTATTTACAGGTAGGTATATTGACGTGAATAGCAAGCGAAGGGTTAAGATATTTAGAAATGGAGGAGTCAATTTTGATTGTTCAGCAAAGTAAGGGTTTGACTCAGGCTTTCATTTTTTCAGCTTGATTCAGAACATTAGAATGCAATTACTATAGAAGACAGGCTCTGTCTTAATTACCTTTAAATCCCAGCCAGATTGCGTCAGCAGTGAGGAAAGTGCTACCACTTTCTGTTGCGACTTTTACCTGTGAATGCTACATCGTTTCGTTGATGACTAGTAGAGTCAGAACCTTCTTTGACATAGTTTACGATTATTAGATGTTTTTTTTGTCTGCAGTCGAAAATAACCATTTTGTATTTTGGCTCTGATCCAGTTTGTTACAGTGCACGGTCTTCCTGTTGATTTGCTGGTCTAGTTTTTGTAAATGGATCATTTTAGAATTGTTCTTTGTTTTCGCTTTTACGTTTATAATTACTGGACTACTTTTTATAAATGGACCATTTTAGAATTGTCTTTGTTTTCGCTTTTGCGTTTTTAACCATTTCCTCAAAGTAAACGCATTTTCACGCATTTGCAAACAGAGCAATGATTTCACTGAGAAATATAGAAACTTATGTAGCTAGATTTACTTTTATCTAAAACTCGAGCAACATGGACAATTCTATGATGGTGTAATCTACACCACTAGTGTTTCCTTAACTCTTTATTCCATGAATTATTCATGTAAGAAATTATGACATCATGAATATTAACTAGCTTAATTGTTATAAAAGCACATGGGACACAATGCTTTTTCGGCTTGGCAAAAGTCGTAGAATCATAATTATATTATATCATAAGCAAACAGAGCAGACCCTGATCAGACGGCTCCTACAACAGTCGTCTGGCCTGGGTCTTCTCTGTTTGCAAAGGCGTAGAAAGGCGTATTCATGGAGAAGAAAAATGTTAAAAGAAATAAAACCCTCAGTTACGATTCCTCTCGAAGATGACCCCTTTCCCTGTTCTATGTTTATTACGAATTTCAATACCTACTGATTATTCATTGACACAATAGTTAAAATGGAATATGGAAGGTGGAACATTGTTGCCATTTTAGAAAGTAAAGACACAGATCTTTGAAATTCTATTTGCAAACAGAGTAGACCCTGATCAGACGGCTCCTCTATGAGCCGTCTGATCTGGGTCTACTCTGTTTGAAAATGCGTGAAAACATGTTTATATGAGGGAAAGGGTTAATATAGGATTAATATGGAGTAAGGTACCATCGGGGCTTTCTGTGCAACTTTACTTTCGTTCTGCATTAAACAGCCGGCTGCTTTGAAAGATACGCATGGTTGTTCATTTCGTCGTCACTTAACCCATTCGCTCCTAGACTATTTTTAGACCCAACCTTTTTGAATAAATCTACCGAAAAGGAACATTTACTAGAGAAAATGAACATTTTAGAATTGTGTATTTTTGAAACCATTGTGATAAATAGAGCATTTGCTCCATAGGAGCAAATGCTCTTTTTATCACAATGGTTTCAAAAAGTGACTTTTACAGAGACGTCAAAATGCATGTGTCAGTAGGAGGTAATGAGTTAGCAGAGGTTTAAAAGTACATAGTTATGCCAATACTTTGTGGCATACAATGGTGTTGGATTTCAGTCGCATCCTTGAAGAACTCCATGGGGGAAAGAAATATTGGTTTCCCGGCCCAAAGTTCACGGTCACTCGTAGAGGTCAGCTCCGTGGGTGTATGGCATTGTTTCGTTTTTGTGTCACTTGCCGAGAGGCAGTGTGTCATTTAGGGATCACTTTTCCGTCTGTCTGTCCGTCCGTCCGTCCGTCCGTCCGTCTGTCTGTCGGTTTGTCTGTCTGTCTGTCTGTCTGTCTGTCTGTCTGTCTGTCTGTCTGTCTGTCTGTCTGTCTGTCTGTCTGTCTGTCTGTCTGTCTGTCTGTCTGTCCGTCCGTCCGTCCGTCCGTCCGTCCGTCCGTCCGTCCGTCCGTCCGTCCGCCCGCCCGTCCGTCCGTCCGTCCGTCCGTCTGTCTGTCTGTCCGTCACACTTTCTTTTTTTGGCTGTCATTTCTAAACTAATCATTATAGAGCTTTCAAATTTCACACATGGAACAACCATGATGAGAGGAATTGTCATGCACAAGGGCTACAACTCTAGCATCAATATTGTTTTAGTTATTCCCCTTTTTCATATTAACAATAAGTTTTTGTGTCAGCTGCGAGCAAGAGACACATGTGTTCCTCCGAACACTCTTGTTTAATATAATATATTTATATAACTAGTGAAGGTGTATGTAGTATATAACTTATAGTTGAAACATAACCCTTTCGCACCTTTGCAAATTGAGCAGACACAGACCAGTCAGTTCCAATAGGAGCCATCAGATCCGGATCTGCTGTTTTCTTATGAAAAAATATATAACTGATAAAATTATCAATGTTAACAATGGCCCAAATGCCATATGTTCAAATGCCACTATAAAATTAAGCTAATATATAATTATGGCGTGATTATTTCGTACATGAATAGTCCATATGTAAATGGTTAAGTTTACCCTACCCCTATTCTATGTTTATTTCAAATTTCAATACCTACTGAATATTCATGAACAGAATAGTTATTACAAAATATAGAAGATGGAAATTGTAGCCATTTTAGAATGACAAGAAACAGACCTTGCAAATTCCATTAGCAAACAGAGCAGACCCTGATCAGACGGCTCCTATAGGAGCCGTCTGATGTGGGTCTACTCTGTTTGCAAATGCGTGAAAATGCGTTCATATGAAGGAAAGGGTTAAGGTCACAAGGGTCTATCATTTGTACTCCCTGGAGGATTTGCACAGAAGATACGAGCGTACATTATAAAGGGGTCACAACTGGAGCTAATCCTGACACGGTGCATGTTAACACTTATCGTGCTGGAGAAAAAAATAAGTCTGCCAAAACTCTGATTTGTTGCATTTTTTACTTTACTTCCGATTAGAACAAGCGTTTGAGAAACTTGTGACCCAGTGTCAAAGAGCTTGGATACTGATGAGACGCCGAGTTACTCGGCGTCTCATATGGATCCAAGCTGTTTGCATGTGCGAGCCAGGTCGTGCTTGGCATGACGAGGGTTATCTGCAGTGTCATGCTGAATATAAAATTCAAAGTGAATTATCGACACACTTCTCACGTAGGCCACATCAAGACTTAACCTGTTTAAAAAATATGTCCGCTGAAATTCTTATCAAAAATACAATATATACTTATTTCCGATTCATCTAAACCTGCTAGGAACTATAGTGACCGCGTGTCACGCCAGCTCGGACTCTAATGAGACGCAGAGTTATACGGAGTTGATCTGGATCGAAGATCTTTGCAAATGCGAGTCAAGTCGTATTTACACTTGATTAATGATTAAAATTACTCGTGTACGCGAGGGTAAATTATTGAGACTACTTTTATCCAAATGTAAGCTTAACCCCTCTCAGTGTCATCATTGTCGTCTGCTGGATGCATTTTCGTTTGTTTCAAGATTTAGAGTAGGTGTTTTTTGTCAATTTCTTTATAAAAAAATAAACAGAGTTCAAAGCAGTTTGGATCCTGATGAGACGCCGAGTTACTCGGCGTCTCATCTGGATCCAAGTTGTTTGCGTTTGGTATCACAGACCCGTCTTCATGGCACTGAGGTGTTTAACGGTAGCAAGACATTCTTTTTACTCCTACGCAAGTGTCAACATGCAGTGTATGTTTTGTCGCTAAACAAAACAAACAAGTCAACATATGTGGTTTAGCCCTTAATACGGGGGGACCGAGTATATAAGCTCATGCAAACATTGTAGACCAAGATCAAAGGGCTCCCGAGGGAGCCCTTTGATCAGGGTCTGCAATGTTTGTCATACACATTGTTTTCGTCAGTGATTAAATTTGATAAAACGTTTTGTTTAATTAATATTTAGAAAAGAGGGGGGTCAGTTTTAATTTTTAATAATATTATAGATTACTTAATGTATGCATGTATATGCTCACGATACGCCTTTACAGTCCATTTGTTTCCAAGGGTGTCAATAAACAGCCACGAAGTGGTCATTATAGAGAGGTGCTACCATAATCTTAGATTTTGTTTTTAAATACAGTGAATCCCTCTAAAACGACTATTTCATAAAAGGCCATGCATGTTTCGAGATTTATAGTTTTTGCTGTTGGTGCTGCTGTTGCTGTTGTTGTTTGAAACAGAATTTCCCCATAGTTACAGCACACCGTATCACCTAACACATGGTGTCATACTATTATCAGTACTATAATCAAGTAAACCAAGCTGTTTAAGTGAATTCGTTGATTGAACATGACATATAAAAGTTTCCGATTTGGTACATGTCTATCCCCGTTACCGATAGTTATATTTTAACAATACCCATTAGAGTATACAGAAAGGTGCAGTAATGAAAACACACTGGTTAACAAATTATTAAATCACATTTAAGTATCTTCATGAGTTGTGGTAAAACCTGTCTTAACCCTTTCCTCTATAAATACGCATTTCTACACCTCTGTAAAATCACCTATTGAAACCATAATAGGAGCAAATGCTCTATTTATCACAATGGTTTCTAAAATATGTCATTTTCTCTAGTTAATGCTCCTTTTGGGTACATTAAGAGGTTGGATCTAAAAATAGCCTGTGAGGTAATGGGTTAGGCGACCTTTAAAAAGAAGTCCAATTATGTTTCTTTAATGTATATGGTAGTTTAATGGAGGGTAAAAGGAATGCATAAGGCTTTTCCAAGGAGCTGTCGGCATTACATTCATCCTTCTAGACGTAGCCATCGGCTTTAAAAATACATATATGACAATAAATTAATATATCCACCGACTACACACATCTGTAGTTTAGCTTCTGTGTCGGCTCTTTCCGTGTTATTTCGTGAGAATATAACCGAGATGTCCCGACTGTTCCTTTGTAACAGATACAGTAAAACCTCTTTATAACGGCCACTAAATTACATCAAGTATTTTGTGTTAAAGGCAGGTGGCTGCTTAAAGCAAGGTGAAAGTAAAACAGAACGCTCCTATAGGAGCGTTCTGTTTTACTTTCACCTTGCTTTAAGCAGCCACCTGCCATAAATATCAACCAATTAACACAATTTAGTGGTCGTTATAGAGAGGTTTTACTGTTTCATGATATTGACTGAAGAATGCATATGATAATTGATAAAGCATATTTACCAGCAGTGCCTTTCTCATTACCATGACTGGATATTAAAAACTACGTGCTGGTGTTTTATATATCTGTAGATAAGTAACCTTTGGAGTGCGGAACACGCATGCACTGGTATTTGCAAACAGTGTAGAACCAGATCAGAGGACTCCTAGATGAGCCATCTGATCGGGATCTACACTGTTTGTCAGTTTAACCCATTCGCTCCCACGATCCCATATATGGGACGTAGGCAAACAGTGTAGACTGATCAGACGCCGCATAATGCGGCGTCTGATCAGAGTCTACACTGTTTGCTGATAGGAATTTCAATATAAAACAAAACGAAATATAATGTTTAGACCAAACACCCCTTAGATAAAAAAAAATCGACTAATCCAATATATAAGCATGGAAGAATCCACTGGGAGCAAATGGGTTAAGCCGTTCATACTGAGTGGACTCTATAGTAAACACCAAGGTCAGTCCATTCTGAAAAGGCTACCTAATTTGTGTCTGATGTCAAATAACAGAAACAAAATAGTGTAGACCCAGACCAAAGGGCTTCTGAGGGAGACCTCTAATCAGGACATGTACCGCTCTGCTGTACACACTATTTTGCAGTGCTTACATCGGCAAAATAATTCTGTAAGATACACTATCAAAATGAAAACTACGTCCCAAAATAAGATCAGTATCCATGCTTATAAAACTCTTTAGTTGAGTCTGAGTTCGTTCTCAAGTTTTTGATTGGCTTTGGCTCAAATCTGACCAATCAAAAGCTTGAGAACAAACTCAGACTCAACTAAAAAGCTTTATAAGCATGGGCACTGGACGGGGTATCCTTTGATAAATACGCCAATAAATGGGTCAAGTGCATCGTGACTAGCATTTTAAACAGTTTGATGAGAAAATGAATCTGTGACTGGTCAGACTCTATGTTTTTATAACCAAATCAATAATTTCATTGTAATTGGAATTAAGCAAATTTACAATATATCGGAATTGAATCAGACATGATTGCTTACAGGAGGATTAAGGATAGCAAAGCTTATTCATGCAACAGGGAAATGCATTAATAAACAATTGCGTATATGCTTGCTCATCAATCATGCAAAAACATGGTACATGTACGTACATGCAACGCCAGCCTTGAATCTAGATTCTCAATGGATTACATCAGCGACTTCAATAGCATCTACAGATTTATATCTAAACATGATACATTTGTATATAGGGGCCTAGGTAAAGTAAAACCTTGTTTAAGCGACCAATTGGTGATTGCGTAAGTCAGTGATGCTCTGTGTCCCATGTAAAGGATATAGGCAAACAGTGTAGACCTAGATCAGAGCTCAAGAAGGAGCTTTCTGTACAGGGTATGCACTGTCTGCACTATTTGCTGAACCCATCGATGTCAATGGCTTATACTCGTACCAGCAAATATTATGTTTGTTGTTTCCCCTCATCATAAAACATTGATGGGTTACAAAGTAAGATCTGGACAAGTCTCCCTAAACCCTTTCCCTTTTTTATGTTTACTCCAAATTCCAATACCTACACAATATTCATGGACAAAATAGTTAATGAAATATGGAAGGTGGAACATTGTAGCCATTTTAGAAAGTAAAGAATCTGATCTATCGAATCCCATTAGCAAACAGAGCAGACCCTGATCAGACGGCTCCTGTGCAGGAGCCGTCTGATCTGGGTCTACTCTGTTTGCAAATGCGTGAAAAACGTTTATATGAGGGAAAGAGTTAATGATGATATCCGTTAGAGTCATCAGCAAAACATTTTGCTATGATTTATGAGATGGCTATCAGTGCAAGAGTGCTTTGAATAGATTCGTCATTGTTGTTCTCGCAATGCACAGCTGTTATTACTATCAATGTATAATAATATGCGATATCCCGTGAATTACATATTTGTTAAGATGAAGAGATTGTCTGAGATTGTCATTCAGATCAATGACATATACCGTAAAACCCCTCTAAACCTAACTTTAGTAAAAAGAAGAATTTAGATCTCTTTAAAGCAGGGTGTAAGTCATGCAGAAAGCTCCTTTTGGGAGCTTTCTGCAAGACTTTCATTCTGCATTAAGCTGCCATCTGTCTTGCAGACAGATGTTGATTTTAGTTTGAACGTCCCAAGTCCGAGTCTGAGATAACTCTCAAGTATCTGATTGGTCAGATTCTGAGCAAGCTCAGAATCTGACCAATCAGATGCTTGAGAATTATCTCAGACTAAAGCATAAAGTTTTATAACCTCGGAGCCAATTGAGAGGGGGTTTCACTATTTTGTACGTTTCTTATATTCTCTGTTTCATCATTTAAACATGTGTTGTCTATACATGTACTTCTTAATTTTGCTAACATCTTGGATCAAGTGAAAACGCCGAGTGTCGAAAAACCTCGTTTATTCGAACTCTCAAATACATGTAATTATAAGTATCGTTGTTTTATTATTACAAGCAGCCGCTTAATGCAGGATGAAAGTCGCACATAAAGCTCCTCTGAGAGCTTTCTGCACGACTTTCATTCTGCATTAAGCAAACACCTGCTTCAAAAGATCTCAGATATTCATATTATTAACAATTCTAATTATCGATAGTTTATTGTAAACTCGAGGTCTCGTCCAGGCTGTCTGACATTTGGACAACTATCTCTCAACTGTTTGAACGAATCATAGGTTAGTTAATATTACAGATCACAGTTTATGGTACAGGCCCTTTAAGCCATGAATATATATGTAAGAAATAATGACGTCATGAAATTAATTGGCTGATTTTTTTAAATGATGTGAAAACATGAATAGTTGGCCATGGCAAAAACTAGATTCGGATCTGTAATATTCCATTAACTCTTTTGGCGCCAAATTTAAGAGTGTCGTCAGCAATAATAATTTCATATTAAATATAATTCTAAACTAAATAATAAATATATATTAGTAAAACATTTGCTTTTAAAACCTGTATGCTTGGGCTAATAATACAGAAAACAGTGAAGTCCCAGGTCAAATGCCGCTTTGAAAAGGCGGCATCTGACCTGAGACTGCACTGTTTTCAATGGTGCCAACAGGCGACATTGGCGCCGAAAGAATGTAATTCTATTATGACATATGTACACTGGAATATTTGGCCATGAGAAGCACTGTAGAATCAGATAGTCCATACGCAAACATAGCAGACCCTGATCAGACGACTCCCATAGGAACCGTCTGATCTAGTTCTATCCTGTTTGTATTAAGTGTAAAAGGCGTATATATGGAGTGCAGAGATAAGAATGAGAATTCAGCGCGCCCTATCGTAGGTCGTCATCAGTGACGTGCATCAGACAAAACTGTTTGCACATTTTTTCTAAAGTATTAAACGGTTCCCCATATGGTGATCATGTATTCAAAATCATGCTGTAAGCATAAACAGATCTTGTTTCAGTCGTTATGTCTTTAGATACAGTGAAGTCTACCTATATCGATTGCATAATGAATCAATGTTGAGATCGATAAGAGCAAACGGTTGCTTAATGCAGGACGAAAGTAATGCAGAAAGCTCCTAGAGGAGCTTTCTGCATTACTTTCGTCCTGCATTAAGCTACCGCCTGTCTTAAAAACCAGGAATTAGACCTTAATGTAATGCTCGCTGTAGACAGGTTGTTCTGAATTTTTTAACTAACATGCAGCTGCTTCTCTGTTGATGATTTTAGATTATATGTTTACTATTATCACATGCATCGCTACATTGTTCTGATTTTATCAATCGTTTTTCTTTCATTTTTTTCGTGCATTCAGTGAGCGTGTCAAACTGTTTTAGGTTCACTGTGTGTAACAAAGCAATTTATTCCTCTTGGTCCTTACAGTTAGTTTACATACCCGAGAGCTTGGTGCATAAGATGTTACTTCAGTGTGCGGGGCGAGTTCGTGGCGACACTTGCAAACAGTCTGAACCCGGGTGAGACGTCGCATCAAGATTTAAACTACAGTTGATCTCCAATATCTCGAACTCGGATAACTTGAACATCGGGGGTGGGGGTACTCGAACTAAAAGTTCGTTCCTTCCAAATTTAATAATACAGAATTGTTCCAAAATGCATCACTACGCATATTTAGAAAATCATGTTCAAGGTTAATGCAGGTCGAA
This sequence comes from Azorinus chamasolen, assembly GCA_963576725.1. NCBI lineage: Eukaryota > Metazoa > Mollusca > Bivalvia > Cardiida > Solecurtidae > Azorinus > Azorinus chamasolen. The sequence continues at coordinate 75,831,595 of OY755243.1, forward strand.
GGTAATGCTGAAAACTCCTAAAGCTCCTTTCTGCATTACTTTAGATCTGCATTAAGCTGTGAACTTTAGAAATTGCTCAGATTAGAAATCGGATGACTCGTAAGTCCGGTTATGAATCCATGAAAAACCTTTGCAGACAGTGTTGATGTAGATGAAACACCGAGTAAATCATGTCTCATCGGACTCCAAACAAATCTAATATTTTCTTTTTCTTTTTCAAACAATAGAGAAGAATTGGAAGCAACAGACAGTATTTGCAGATGTCAATAATAAAATAAATATTCACGTAAGAAATAATCTATGTATGAATATCAATTAGCTTAAATTCTTATAATGGCATAAGAACAACAAAAAACGGCAATGTTAAGCACTGTTGAATCATGTCTATATAATTCCATAAGCAGACAGAGTAGACCCTGATCAGACGGCTCCTACAGGAACCGTCTGATCCGAGTCTACTCTGTTTTCAAATACATTAAAAGGCGAAGCTATGACCCTTTATTCCATGAATATTTATGTAATAACTAATATATCTATGAATATTGATATTTATTATAGCATAAGAACCAGAAAAAGTTTCAAACCTGGTAAAATGTAGAATTTGATCTATATTAATCCAGAAGCAAACAGAACAGACTCAGATGAAGATGATCAGACGGCTCCTATAGGAGCCGTCTGATCAGGGTCTACTCTGTTTGTAAATGATTAGAAATGCGTATTAATGGAGTAAAGGGTTAAAGCGGTTGTACTGTAGAAAAATAATTCACAGACGTTTATTTGGAGAATTTCAAAAATAAATCATAAACAGTTGGGTAGCTGTTGGCAAGGACCAGCGTACAATTAGCTATAATATGGTTTAAATATGAATTTTATTCATGTCGATTCAAATAATTTGTTTTATCTTTCAGAGACCTGCGATTTAATGTGATAAAAGACATTCCACGTGGAGCTTTCAGGGCGATGCCACTGTTAGATACATTGTAAGTATATCACTATAATTGGGTGATTTCATTTTCGATAAGGTAGAAAGTTTGGCTGAACTTCAGAAAATGTTGGAGTTCTTGCTTTCCCTATAATTTGAACATGATTACATGATTCCTGATAGCTGTGATGACAAGTGCTGTTGTAAATCGCTGGATTTAACCTTTTTTCCTCGTAGATACACCTGTTGGTGCCTTTGCAAACAGGGTAGACCCAGATAAAAATGTTCCTGCAGTTTGAGTTGACTTTGTTTTCAGAAGGATAAACGTTTACACTTTTATGTGCTCTTGACCAATTAACCCTTTCACCGCCGCAGTCGCATAAATGCACCACGACACATAGTGCAGTCTCAGATCAGACGCCGCCTTTTCAAGGCGGCGTCTGATCAGATACTTCACTATTTGTCTCAATCTCTATTATTATGTGCTTTATTCCTTTGAAATTTGCAATTATTTATCTCATTTCCTTATTTTACTGAATTATTTAACAAACTTGGATTGCAGTCGACAATTAGAAATTTGGCACCGAAAGGGTTTAATATTAGGCCTACGAGCCAATCTATTTTTCATTTGCAAGGGCGTTTTCTCAAGAATGTGTCTTGTCCCCCGTGACTTATGGTAAATACTTTGTTAAGCAAACAGTGTAGCTCCTGATTTAATGGCTATTTCAGGAGACCTCTACTCTTGGTTTGCAGTATTTGCACGTATCATGACGTGATTGGAATTAATAAATGCAAAACCTCTGTAATCTATATATATTCTAAATGTTTTGGTAGAAGGAAGAATATGGAACGTTCAGGTGGCAGGTGGCTGCTTAATGCAGCATGAGACCATGCAGAAAGCTCCCAAGTACAATATTACACCCTTCATTAAGTTGTCAGTTTCCTAAAAAACAATAATGATGTCTGTTTTAGTATTCAGATTAGCAAGATTTGATTGTACCTAAATCTCATTTGTATAATACATTAGTCTACTGATCGTTAACCAATTGAGTACTACAAAAAAACTTCTATTAAACCGTTTTCAAGAGGAAAGGCATAATTTAAAAATCATTTACGCAACATTTTCCAGATGTGCCCATGATAAAGGGGATACTTTCTGTATTACTTTTGTCCTACATTAAGCCACTACCTGCTTTTTAAGACTCATATGTTCAATTAATGAATGGTCGATTAAGACGAGTTATACTGTATATGAAAATGTATTATTACCCATAGTCCATTACCTCATAGGCTATTTTTAGATACAACCTCTTTAAATAAATCTACCGAAAAGGAGCATTAACTATAGAAAAGGAAAATTTTAGAATTTTGTAGTTTGAAACCATTGTGATAAATAGAGCATTTGCTCCTATAGGAGCAAATGCTCTATTTATCACAATGGTTTCATAGTGACTTTTACAGAGTCGTCAAAAGTCGTCAATATGAGGGAAAGGGTTAATGAACCATGAAAGAAAGTAACTCCGTTGCTTTTCAATCTGTGCAGACTGGGCATTGGATTAGTATCTACCAAGTTGTTCAGGCGGGTTAGTGAAATGTCTCAGATCTAAGGCTTAGTGTAACTTACTTATCTTAACCCATTCCCTCATATTGACGACTTTCTGTAAAAGTCACTTTGTGAAACCATTGTGATAAATAGAGCATTTGTTTCTATAGAAGCAAATGCTCTATTTATCACAATGGTTTCAAAATACAAAAATCTAAAATTTTCCTTTTCTCTAGTTAATGCTCCTTTTTGGTAGATTTATTCAAAGAGGTTGTATCTAAAAATAGCCTATGAGGGAATGGGTTAACCCCGTACTCCAGTTACAAAGTAGATTTGTTTTCTTTTGTTCTGTCCTAAGTCAGTTAAAGTGCTAAACAGTTTGGATACTGACATCACACAAGTAATAGAACTATTTCTGAAAAAAACCCACCTCAAAATGAGAATTGGTCTTGTTCATAATATATATTTAGGCAAGTGCACGTAAAAGGATACTTTTATGGATTATATAACTATACACATAGCTATGTTTATTCTCTGAAAATTCCATAGCTCTCATTTAGACATCATTGTTGGCATGCATGCCCTCCCTCCCTTTTAGCGTAATGTGTGATAAATGTGTTTTAAAAGAATCACAAATGATATAATAGGAATGGGCGAATTACTGTCTGATTTATTTCAAATTTTGACTTCATCGTTTTTATAATGCAGTAGATCTTGTCTGCAGCGACCGTATAATATGAATAAATAATGAAGATCGGGAAGAACAGGTGGTTACTTAACACAGGTCTGCAATGTTTGTCATTCAAAACCATCTAACAAGATTCACCCTTTCATACTGAGTGGACTCTATAGTTAAACACCGATGGACAGTTTCACTATTAAAACTCAGCGTTGATGGGGTTCAGATAAGAGTTGCTGTATTACCGCACTGTGATTACCATGTATTCTCTTTAATTGAATGGAGTTAGCAGATGTCCAGATAAGAAGCGTTAAACATTTTCAAGTATAGCTCTTTTATTTCTCCACCAAACCCTATACTGTTACAACTCTTTAGAATCGTCTCGAGGAGACGATTCTAAAGAGTGGTAACAGTATAGGGTTTGGATGAGAAATGGAGATTTTAGTATCTGAGTACGCACCTTTATCTGTAGCTCTTAGTTAGGCTAATGTTTTTACAACCACTCTGTTTGTTTTCAGATTATTAAATAATAACATTATAGAAGTGCTTGAAGATGGCGCCTTCGAGGGACTCCTTGACTTAAGATATTTGTAAGTATACTGTTTTGAATATAATCTATATTGTTTTGTGATATCAATATAAATTATGGTATAGTCCTTGACATGACACAGTTTCCCGAACCCTTTGCTCCATGAATATTCAATACAGACCACGCCCATTTTGATATTTGATTAACTAATTTTATAAATCAAGTGATGCATAACAAAATAGTACATATCAGCAGGGCTCTAGAAATCCCAACCGCTCCAGCGGATAAACGGACTTTAGCTACCCGGACATTTGCCCACCAATTTCTCGATGTGCGGACATTCGCCCCCAGTTAGTATGTTTTAAATGTCGGACATTTGCCACCTTTTAGTCATTTGCGAAAACTAATGACATTTCAAGTTTGCATGCGTGGCAGCTTATAAGGCTTTGAAAGAGAAGCAAGAAAACTAGTTTCTATTTAAAATCTTACATGATTAGTTATTATCATTTAGCTAATGATGCATACTTATTTCTCATCAGATAAACGAAAGCCACTAGCCTACTAAAAACATTGTTTTTCTGTTCACTGCAGCATATTTTTGGCAATAATTGTTGATCTACCCGAGGAGCTCTTTAATGTGGAGTCTCAAAAATAGGTCAATCTTTACCTTGAATCAAGCGGACATATTGTTGACTTTTTAGTATAATATATGTTTCGGTTTGTGTCATAAGAGATGAATGTCAATATGACCATATGGTTGAGTGGCTAGCTGAGAAGAGACCAAGTGGAACTGGACCCTGATTGCCCTTGGGCCTCTAGCCTCTAATCTCTTGACACGTTAATGATGGGGTCAAATGAAAACAGTTACTTTCAGCTGATCATTTTGATTAGAAACGCTGTCTGCTTAGGATTTTCGGACCGATTTATTCTGCAGATTCTGAAATACAAACCGGTCTCAAAATGCAAAAATCGGTCCAGACCGGCGATTTTCCGGATTTCTAGAGCCCTGCACATCAGACATAAGAGTTTCTATAAGCAAACCGAGCAGAACTAGATCAGACGGATCTGTGTCTATCCTGCTTTCAAATGGAACGCGCCAAAAGACGTCTGTATGGAGTAAAGGTTTAACACTTTCGCTGCCAAATTGTGTCGTCTGCAGGCTTTGTCGTCTGTTATATTTTTCCTTTTTATACCCCCCTTTTGAAAAAATGGGGGTATATTGCTTTGCACATGTAGGTCGGTAGGTCGGTCGGTAGATCGATGGTTTCCGAACGATAACTAATAAACGACTTGGCCTAGAATCTTCAAACTTGCTGTGGTGGTTGGTCATGACAAGTAGATGGCCCCTATTGTTTTTGAGGTCACTTGGTCAAAGGTCAAGGTCACCATGACCTTAGCTGGTTAAATGGTTTCCGATCAATAACTGCTCAATGGTTTGGCTTAGGATCTTCAAATTTGCTGTGGTGGTTGGACATGACCACTAGATGACTCCTATTGTTTTTGAGGTCACTAGGTCAAAGGTCGAGGTCACCATGACCTTAACTGGTTAAATGGTTTCGATCAATAACTGCTCAAGGGTTTGGCTTAGAATCTTCAAACTTGCTGCGGTAGTTGGTCATGACCACTGGATGACCCCTATTGTTTTTGAGGTCACTAGGTTAAAGGTCAAGGTCACTGTGACCTTAACTGGTAAAATGGTTTCTGATCAATAACTGCTCAAGGGTTTGGCTTAGGATCTTCAAATTTGCTTAGGTGGTTGGTCATGACAACTAGATGAGCCCTGTTGATTTTGAGGTCACTAGGTCAAAGGTCAAGGTCATCATGACCTTAACTTGTGAAATGTTTTCAGATCAATAAATGATCAGTGGTTTGGCTTAGGATCTTCAAAGTTGCTGTGGTGATTAGTCATGACCACTAGATGACCTCTATAGTTGAGGTCACTAGATCAAAGGTCAGGGGGTCTGGGGGTATATATGTTTTACAAACATCTCTTGTTCTTCTTTTCTTTTCATTTTTGTTTCGAAAACAGCCACACTAACAAACAGCTTGGATCCTGATGAGACGCCGAGTTACTCGGCGTCTCATCTGGATACAAACTGTTTGCATAGGTACTTACAGATGAGACATTGGCAGTAAAAGATTAAACAGAATCTTAAAACAGAATTTTAAACAAGTATGAGACTGGCTTACTATCCAGGATAATATAAAGTAATACCTCTCAATAACGGCCACTAAATTGTGTTAATTAGTTGGTATTTAGAGCAGGTGGCTGCTTAAAGCAAGGTGAAAGTAAAACAGAACGCTCCTATAGGAGCGTTCTGTTTTACTTTCATCTTGCTTTAAGCAGCCACCTGCCTTTAACACAAAACACTTGATGTAATTTAGTGGCCATTATAGAGATGTTTTACTGTACTGGTAGGGTAAATCGTCTTCTCATCAAGATTCAAAGCGTTTGACAATGTAAGAAAAGTAAATTTGAGGATGTTTTTCAGACAGCAACCACTAAACCATTTCTTTCTTATAAATGTGTTTTCATGCATTTGCAAACAGAGTAGACCCAGATCAGATGGCTCCTATAGGAGCTGTCTGATCATGGTCTGCTCTGCTTTCTAGTAGAATTTGAAAGATGTGCTTCTTTACTTTCTAAAATGGCTACAGCGTGTCACCTCCCAATTTTCATTATAACTATTTTGTTCCATGAATATTGAGTCGGTATTAAAATTTTGAATAAACATAGAACTGGGAAACTCCATAGATACGCTCTTTTAACGCATTTGTAAACAGAGTGCACCCAAATCAGACGGCCAATATAGAAGCCATCTGATTAGGGTCTGCTGTTTACTTCAATCATAATTACTTGTCGTATTCCGTCAGAGTTCGGAATATAAGTAGAAACAGCTGAGGTGTTCCGAGTGCTGTTTACTTATGAAATAATATAGATCTGTGTCTACAATTTAGCCATGGCCAAAAAGTCCCTTGTTCATAATGCCTTTATCAAGAATCTGCTAATCAATATTCATGATGCCATTATTACGTTCTTATATGAATATTCATGGCTGACAGGGTTAAACGCACAAATAGTTAAAGCAACTCGTCATGGTTTTGCATAATCATGATTGTTTGTCTGTATTTGATGGGAATGCACGTAAAGTTAAATGTGCTATGACAATGGCGAGACATACGTATACAAGCATATTTTATATATGTTTTGCCCAGGACTGAACAGAAAGTCTCGCTAAAATGACCACATAATTTATTAGCATATGAGCCTATAAAAGCAGGTTGGTGCTTAATGCAGGACAAAAGTAATGCAGAAAGCTCCTACAGGAGCTTTCTGCATTACTTTTGTCCTGCATTAAGCACTCAATTGTTTTAACTCTTTCTCTGCCAACTTTGTCGTCTGCAAATTTTGTCGTCTGCACACGTTGTCGTCTGCTACAAATTTTCATTTCAGTTTTACTCTTCTTCATTTCTATTTGAATGATTAGTCATAGTAACAAACAGTTTGGATCCTGACGAGAAATCGAGCTACTCGATGTCTGATCTGGATCCAAACTATTTGCATAGGTTATCAAAGATGTGACTTTGGCAGCAAACAAGTTAAAACCCCAGCCTTCTGTGGTTGTATCAGCTTTACTTTACTGTATAATGATAAATAATTTATGATTATATTAACCCGCTACCTACTGAGATTGACGTAATTGGCATTTGAAAAAAGCGTGAATCCCATATCGAGGGCTTGGTGCAAAACTATTCTAACTCCTTCACTTTGTGAAGGAGTTAGAATAGTTTTGCTCCAAGCCCTCGATATGAGACGATGAGTATGAGTAACACAGTGTCTCGTCTGGTGTCAAGCTGTTTGACACCCGATCAATAATGTATCAAAGGCTTGATAAAATAAATATTTATTTTTTTTCAAAATTTCAGCTGATCCGGGTTTAAACAGAATTGCTTTTTACACCTGAATAAGGGTTAACTATTACAGTGCGGGACCCGAGTCCCCAATGTCCTTTGCAAACAGTTTAGACGCAGATGAGAGAGCTCCAAAAGGAGCTCTCTCATCAGGGTCTGCACTGTTTGTCATGTTACACTTTTCTTTAGAAAACCCCCTTAATTATTCACCATATGCTTGACCTGTTTGAAATTTGGAATAGTCCATTTGAAAATTCAGCGTTGCAAGGGTTAAGTACATTCCAATTTATGCTTTTAAACATGATTTATGTATCTTGTTTATATGCTATAAAGTTTATGTGGGAGGTTATTCAGTGAAATAAACAAACATACTCATGGATGTGTCTATAATCGCTGTTTACATCAGCATCATTAACATTTAATTTTTAACCCTTTACCTCATGAATTCATGACTTCATGATTAGACATTAACCCTTTCACCGCCAATGTCGCAAAAATGCACCACGACAAATAGTGCAGTCCCAGATCAGACGCCTCCTTTTTAAGGCGGCGTCTGATCAAGGACTTCACATTTCATCTCAAACTCTATTTCAATATTTGAAATTTCCCTTTATTTATCTCATTTCCTTATTATATCGAATGATTTAACAAAATTGGTTTGCAGACGACAATTAGAAATTTGGCGCCGAAAGGGTTAACTGAATATTTATAATAGTCACTGAACAAAGAAGTTTTGATCATGATAGAAACTGTACAATCATGGGTCCATGCTTATAAAACATTTTAGTTGAGTCTGAGTTCGTTCTCAAGCTTGAGAATGAACTCAGACTCAACTAAAAAGCTTTATAAGCATGGACCCTTCTCTATTGTACGTCATAAACAAACTGTGCAGCCTCTGATCAGACTGCTCCTATAACGACATGATGAGAAAGTGTTTATATGAGGCATAGGGTTAATCAATGTTCATATTTGTGCATTTACAGTAAAACCTCTCTATGATGGCCACTAAATTACATCAAGTATGTTGTGTTAAAGGCAGATGGTTGCTTAAAGCAAGGTGAAAGTAAAACAGAACGCTCCTATAGGAGCGTTCTGTTTTACTTTCACCTTGCTTTAAGCAGCCACTTGCACTAAATACCAACTAATTAACACAATTAAATGATCGTTATAGAGAGGTTCTACTGTACAACTTTTACAATAACTGAAGGTTGAGTAATAATATTATGTTTGTTTCAGATATTTGTATAAAAATAAACTACGAGAGGTAAAGCCTAAAGTATTTAAACACCTACACAAGCTGGAACAATTGTAAGTATATATGCTGTGAATTTTAATGAAATATTCAGTAACACCCCCAACACGACCACCCAAGCAGAAGTCTTTTAAGTCTTAACTCATTCCCTCATAGGCTTTTTTTTTAGACCCAACCTCTTTGCATAAATCTACTGAAAAGGAGAATTTACCAGAAAAAGAGGACATTTTTAGAATTGTTTGGTTTTGAAAACAATGTGATAGAGCTTTAGCTGCTATGGGGCAAATGCTCTACTTATCACAATGTTTTCAAAAGGTGACTTTTACAGAGGCGTCAGAATGGGTCAATATGAGGGCATGGATTAATGCTGGGTGAAATATTTGCTGAAACGTGCCACAATAGCTCCCTGCATTACCCCCATACGGTATCCAGCAGTCACCTCGTAAATGACACCGACACCTATTCGGTGTTTAGTTGTTACAGAGAGGTTCTAATGTTCAGCAGATAGCCTTAGGTACAGTAAAAAACCCTCTACATCGGACGTTTAATTAAGTATAAATACACAATGTATCGGTCTTGGAGACAGGTGACAGCTCAGAAAGCTCCAGTAGGAGCTTTCTGCATCACTTTCACCTTGCATTAAGCAGCCACCTGCCTAAATGTATATGAATTCGTCCCAACCAGAATTCTGGTTTAGAGAGGTTTTACTGTAACCTAATCCTATACCTGATAGATACTCATTTTGAAACCTTTGCAGACAGAGCAGCTCCAGATCAGATATTCACACACATGCCATTTGGAGTTTTCTGCATTACTTTTGCCTTGCATTAAGTTAAAACCTGCTTTATAGGCATGGAAATAGACTTCTTTCATTCTATCAATGCAATTGTGTGTTCAGTATGTATACTTTATTTATGTGTCCATCTGTAAATGCTGTCCACAAAAGTGGGTCTTACACATGTAATGTAATAAAGTGTCTGAAGTTTCTTGATACAGATAATACGCTATGTTGTTATAACGATGTTATGAATGATATAATGAATAAGACTTCTTTATCGAGAGAACTCATCTTAAAACATCAATCTTTGATGAAGCCCTCTAAAATAAGGAAAGGGCTAAATATATGATATGTATATATATGTAGAGATTATAACGGATTCATCGCTCAGCTGTATTACTTGTTCAGAGGTCCAGATACTGATGCGTAAATTTAAACATTTTCAAGAGTAGCTTCTTTATTTCTCGACCAAACCCTATACTGTGACCACTGTTTAGAATCGTCTCGAGGAGACGATTCTATAGAGTGGCCACAGTATAGGATTTGGTGGAGAAATGACGATTATAGTATTTGATTACGCACTTTTATCTGTAGCTCTGTTTGTTCAGTCACTGAATTGAATACATGTATTAAACATTATCTTAGAGCAGAGTATTTTCTAAAACACATTTCTTTCTTTTTCCAGATTTTTACATGGGAATCAACTGCAGCATTTACCTGACGGCCTTTTCACATTTAATAAAAAGTTAAAAAGATTGTAAGTACACGTCACATGCTTATTAACCCTTTTCGCCATAGATACACATTCAAACGCCTGGCAAACAGAGAAGATCCAGGTCAGACGGTTCCTGTAGGAGCTGTCCGGTCAGGGTCTGCTCTGTTTACTTCTACAGTTTCTGCAATGACCAACTTTCCTGTGTCCATATGCCATTAATCTAATTAATAGTCATCATGTCATTAGCTGTACCTGTACCTGAATAGCTATAGAGCAAAGGGTTAATCACTATCCATGCTGTAAAAAGGTGTATGCCTGAACTATAAGTTGCATTTTCACCTTTCAAACTATTGATCTTGAACTTAACTCTCTCTCTCTCTCTCTCTCTTCTCTCTCTCTCTCTCTCTCTCTCTCTCTTTCTCTCTCTCTCTCTCTCTCTCTCTCTCTCTCTTTCTCTCTCTCTCTCTCACTCTCTCTCTCTATCTATGTCATTGTCTTTGTCTGTCTGTCTGTCTGTCTGTCTGTCTGTCTCTGTCTGTCTGTCTGTATGTCTCTATCTCTGTTTCTCTCTGTCAAATTAATAACTGTAGATTATACAGTTATAGCATCAAATAATGTAGACTCTGGTCAAGATTCTGTTTCAGGGGCATTCTGATCTGAGTCCGTACTATTTGTCTAAGTTTATCTGCCTGATCTATCAGTCTACTCTTTCACACTGATGTTTATTTTCAGACGCTTGGACTCCAATTCTCTGGTATGTGACTGCGACCTGGTATGGCTTGCTCGGATGTTGAAGGATAATTTGGCTCATACCCAAGCTGCTGCAACATGCGATATGCCAGGAAGTCTGAGGGGTCAGGCCCTAATGGACATCGATGAGGAGGATTTTGGATGCAGTCCCACTAATACACGAGGTAGGCATTCCTTCATGATTACATAGTAAAGAAGACCCCAGATCAACAGATAAACGTGCATACTCAAGTATTAAAATGTTGTGAACTTGTGACCACTCTTTAGAATCGTCTCGAAGAAAACATAGGGTTTGGTGGAGAAATAAAGAAGTTATTCTTGAAAATGTTTTAATTTACCATCTTATCTGGAGTTCTGGAAGACATTTAATCTTGATGGAATTTGTCCGCAGGGCATTTTGTCACGATAGCAATTATTTGTGGTATTCTCAAAATCATTTATGGCATTCTCATTTTCATGATGGCATTGGCTAAAAGTAATTCCATCATTATGGTAATGATAGCACTATCCACATGTTTGCCTTTCATAGTCGTATTTTCCGGAGGACTTTACTTCATGATGGCATTGTTCAGGGATCTTTCTTTCATAGATGCCAGATGACATTCCTGCGTGATGGCATTGTCCAAATTGATTGGACAAAATCAAATAGGTTTAATGTATTTCATAGTTGTTACTCATACTAGAGTTGGTTAGTATTGGGTTTGTTAGAATCTAACAACGTCTTGAACACCTAAAAATTCAGGTGTACAACAGAATCTCACTTTAGCGACCCCTTAACCCATTCCCTCATATTCACACCTTTTGACCCATTCCCTCATATTGACGCCTTTGATCCATTCCCTCATATTGACGCCTTTTGACAACTCTGTAAAAGTCACTTTTTGAAACAATTTTGATAAATAGAGCATTTTCTCCTGTGGAGCAAATGCTCTATTTGTCACAATGGTTTCAGAACTACACTGCTAAAATTTTCCTTTTCTCTAGTTATTGCTCCTTTTCGGTAGATTCATTCAAAGAGGTTGTGTCTAAAAGTAGCCTATGTGGGAATGGTTTAATAAAAGCACACGGACACAGGAAGATTTGGTCAAGGCAGAAGCTATATCATTATTATATTCAAAGCAAACAGAGCAAACCCTGATCATACGGCTCCCATTTGAAAAGACTTTAAAGGCGTATAAATTTATGGAGTAAAGGGTTTACGAATGAATAGTATGCCCTGTATAGCAGATGATTGCTTAATGAACAACAGCAATGCAGAAAGTTCATATGAGTTGTGATAGCATCTGAATGGCCTTTCATTTGCCTTAACCCTTCCCTCCTTATATACGTCTTTTAACTCATAAAGTTGCTAACATGGTAGATCCAGATTAGGTGGCTCTTACAGAAGCCGTCTGATCTGGATCTACTCTGTTTGTTTATGGAATGATATGTATCTAATTCTACAGCTTCTGCCAGGGCTAAACATTCCAGTTTTCATACACCATTCCAGTAAATATTCATGATGTCATTATTCTACATTAAAATTCATTAAGTAAAGACGCAGAGTTGGAGATGTTTAGAGTGACTGTTATAGAGAGGTTTTAACCCTTTCTTTCGCACATTTGCAAACAGAGAAGACACAGATCAGACGGCTCCTATAGGAGCCGTCTGATCAGGGACTGCTCTGTTTCTAATGGGATTTGTTAGTTATGTTTCTTTACTTTCTAAAATGGCTAACTATTCCACCTTCCATATTTGATTGACTATTTTTTCAGATAACTAGACAGGTCCACAATACATATTTCAGCCAGTGCAGTTAGAAAATTAGATATTATATATGGGTTACTCGTTTTTCATCCTTCTTGTCGACAGGCCGTGTAATAATGACTGTATTTTTCACATGAACTTCACTGAAGAAATAGTGTGCACCATTAAATTGTGATATATTAACTCTTTGGCTGCCAAATTTTGTCGTCTGCAAACTTTGTCGTCTGCTACATTTTTTTTTTTTTACTTTTCTTCACGTTTGTTTTAAAAAACACAGTCGCAGTAACAAACAGTTTGGATTCTGATGAGAAGCCGAGTTACTTGGCGTCTCATCTGGATCCAAACTGTTTGCATGGGTAATCACTGATGCGACATTGGCAGCGAAAGAGTTAAATAGTGATATATTTCCTTTCAAATGACTGTCAGCAGCTGAATACACAGGATATGGTGCATTTTAATTAAACCTTTCTCCGTTGTAATTTTTTTTTACATCTGCTCAAAAGTTGGATCTGGTGAAATTTCGACTATGTCCTTGATCAAGAATTTAAGAAACTATTGACTGAGTGTAACACACATTGGATCCTGATGAGACGCCGAATTGCACGGGATCTCATCTGGATCCAGGCTGTTTGCAAATGAGTGTAAAAGTCGCGGATAGCTAGAGACCACGATCACAATACCATGATAGATTACCTCGTGAGTAATTAACTGATATATAACCCTTTATGTGATAGACACCTTATAATGCATTTGCAAATAGAGTAGATCCAGATCAGACAGTTCCTGTAGGAGCTGTCTGATCAGGTTCCGCTCTATTTGTTAATTCAACAATATAAATATAATTCTACAGTTTTCTGCTATGACAAAACCTTTCTGAGTTTGTATGCCATTATAATTTTGCATCTAATTAATATTCATGATGTCATTATTTCGTACATAAATATTCATCGGGTAAAGGGTTAAATACCCATGATCTGGACTAAGAATTAGTGCACTGTTTTTTGTTGATCTTATTGATCCATATACAGTATTCTTAAATGTACTTCAGTTGAACTTCGATATCTCGAACTCGGATAACTCGAACTTCGAGGTAACTTGATGTCAAAGTTCAGTCCTTCCAAAAGTAACAATAGAGAATTGCTCTAAAATGTATCACTACGCATGTTTAGAAATACAGTCATGTGACAGCTTAATGTAAATCGAAAGTAATGCAGAAAGCTCCTACAGGAGCTTTCAGCATTACATTAGACCTACATTAAGCTGTGAACTTGAGAAATTGTCCAGATTAGAAATGGGATAACTCGAACTTCTGTTATCTCGAAGTAATTTATATGGCCTCTTGAAACTCGAGATATCGAAGTTCAACTGTAGTATTATTGAATATTCAAGCTAGAACAGCAACGTTTCAGTTTTTGATACTTGCAGTCTTTGTCTAAACTATAGGTCCTCATAAGACATCAAAATGCTTAATGTCTGTTAAACTAATTTGAAATCAAAGTCTCACTCATCTGTTCAAAAGGTGGATAGTAGATATATAGCAGTATGTTCCACAGACAGAACATTGATACACAAAGATGAGCAGCTGTTCCAAGGTGAAACATGCAGTTGAATGAACGGATGGGGTTCATTATATTTACAAAAAACAACCTAATTAACATCATTATTAACTAATATATTAACTGAAGTAGTTTCATTATCTGTCACTGGTAACACCGTGTGCATTAGCGAAGGGCCCATTCAATCCAAAAAACGAGGAAAATGCGCAATGCTCTCATATTGCAGTACAATAAACATTTATTTAAAGGCATGTGAATGCTTGATGCAAGGCAATCGCTCCTATGTCCTCCTATAGGAACCGTCTGTTTAAGAATAACTTCTTTATTTCTCCACCATATCCTATCTTGTGACCACTCTTTAGAATCATCTCGAAGAGATTCTAAAGAGTGGTCATAACATAGGCTTTGGTGGAGAAATGACGATTTTAGTATTTGAATATGCATTTTTATCTGTTTAGCTGTGTGCCTACTCTGTTTGCCTGGAGTAAAGGAGTTATATTGTGTGTTTGACGGTAGCTAGCTTAAAAATTGTAATTTTAATTTATAGCCTTTTGAGAGGTAGACTAAATTGTATGAGTCCTTAAGTTATTTGATCACGTTTTCTAACATAGATTTACGCTGACAGATACACAAATAGGATACACCTTCAAAGCATCCCCTTTTGACAGGCATTGAAACTGAATCTTTATTTTATGGTGTGAGATACATTTAAAACAGTTGACAAGTTTTCAGCTTTAAACTTTCGGCCTGCATTAAGCTATTGCCTGTCTTAACCCTTTCCCTCATATAAACGTGTTTTCACGCATTTGCAAACATAGTAGACCCAGATCATACGGCTCCTATAGGAGCCGTCTGATCAGGGTCTGCTCTGTTTGCTAATGAAATTTGATAGATCTGTTTCAATATGTTCTAAAATTGCTACAATGTTCCACCTTCCACATTTCATTATAACTGTTTTGTGAATGAATATTCAGTAGGTATTGGAAATTGAAATAAGTATAGAACAGGGAAAGGGTTAATCCTTTATCTCATGCATATTTATACAATCTTATTTCATGGCTTCATGAATATTAACTTTCCTTCATATAAACACTTTTTCAAGCATTTGCAAACAAAGTATACACACACCAGCCATCTGTTCTGAGTCTGCTCTGTTTGCTTACATCAGGACATTGGTCTGACTTTACAGTTTTTGTTAGAGCAGAAAAATCCCTTGAAAACTTTACAATATATAAAGCAGCTAACAAGTATTCATGATACCGTCATTGCTTACATAATACTTGAACTGGAAAAGGGTAAAATCGTGGATCGCCTGCCGAACTCTGCTTCGATTCTCCAAGTACATTTTCCCACCATTTCTTATCTCGAGCATCATACAGCTTTTTCATCCAAACTGTTTTCAAAGGTCATTATGATATTGCCCTAATAGTTTATTAACCCTTTCCCTCATGTAAATGTGTTTTCACACATCTGCAAACAGAGTAGACCCAGATCAGACGGCTCCTACAGGATCTGATTTGTTTGCAAATGGAATTTGATAGATCTGTTTCTATACTTTCTAAAATAGCTACACTGTTCCACCTTCCATATTTCATTATAACTACATGTACATTGTCCATGAATTTTCAGTAAGTATTGAAATTTGGAATACACATTGAACAGGGAAAGGGTTTAATGATAACAGTTTAACATCTTTGCAATGACCACTCCGGGAATGAACAATGTGTGTTTCTAAAGGGACATGGTTGATTAATACTCGTACTGTATAAAAGTAACACAGGGAGATCCTATTAGATTTCAGCAACTTTTGTCCTGCATTAAGATACAATCTGCTGTGATGACCAAACAGATTATCCTCTTTTGTGTGCTCGTCTTTCTGCAAAATCTTCAGAAACAGTCATAAACCATTTAAGGCAGGTGGTATCTTCATGGAGGCCAATGTAATTGCAGAAGAGCTTTCTACATTACAGTTGCAGTGATTTAACATTTTCCTCTTCCTCCATGGATACACCTTTTAATGGATTTGCAAACACAAGGGCCAGGTGCGTGACCATTTCATAATGAAATACTACTTATAATTATCTTCAAATACGTTTAGACATCATATTTTGACAGTAAAAAAAATAGTATATTACAAACAAAAGAAAATTTCATTTTTTACTCTCAAAGTATTATGCTATTATGCCTTAACGTATTTGAAGATATTTATAAGTATTATTTATAAGTGGATCCATCTGGAAAGGGCATCACAGTTTCCTTACGCTAAGGACCCAGCCCGTCGACTCAACTAAGATGTCAGATTCCGATAGTGAAAACTCTATATCTACACCGGTTGCCTCCTTGACAACAACCGTGTCATCAACCAATCAGCGTCCCTCAAAGAAACGGAAAACAGGGGACGACTCAAACGTACGGAGAATCGACCAAACGAACGTATCAAGATTCAAAGTACTGAAAAAACTCAACATACAATTAACCAGAACCGAGCATCACATCCAGTATTTAGATAGATGTATCTCCTCCAGCTCAGTTCCAAAATCTTTAAGAGTAAATCTTACTCCACAAGTACCAGTGATTAATTCAGCTCTACAAATCAAATGGGAAGAAGCCCAAATACAGTTTGGCTTACAACTCACAACCATCCTACTTGACTACTGGAAAACTAGACAAACACAACTAAATACGGAGATAACTGAAATAAATGAGCACCTCAAATCGCACACTTCTACAGACGAAATCGACCTAATATCCGACATCATCTCTAAAATAGTTATATCTGTAAAGAAAGAATTATCGACAAAGAAAACTACAAATAACAACGAATCTAGAGGCACAGGGGGCCCAACCCCCAATCATCAATAAATTACAAACCACATGATCCATCAGCCTTATACCACACATGCCTCGACGTTTTAGACCCAATAACCAACACAAGAAACAACTCTTACTCAGCAACTACAATAATTGGGTTACTAATCTATCTTCATATAAACCTGATTTACATGAAAGACTCGTCCTCTGCAGAGGTCTCTCATTCTGCCCAACACCCAGGAATTTCAATCAACTCGATTTAATACGCGACCTACTACTGTTTGATCGTAGACTGAGATTACTACACCATTTTAAGAACACAAATGAACCTGAATCTACACCAGACCCCTTTAGAACCAAATCTGGATGGACACCCCCCAGCGGAAAATCTACAGCCCTCGACACATTTTTAGCAGTAACCAGAAACCAGTCTCTCAAGAACATACTGCCGCCCTGTGAGAAATATAACATCTCAGAAGAAGAATACACAGCCCTCCAAAATCTATGTACAAACGACAACATTGTCATTAAACCAGCCGACAAAGGTGGCAAAATTGTAATCCTCAACAAAACAGACTACATCAAAGAGGGACTACGTCAATTATCAGACACGAACATCTATGAACTAACTCCTACTGACCTGACTTCCAGACACGTAAAGGAAATTACCAAATTTTTAACCTTCATCAGACAGAACAAACTACTCAACCGCAACCACATTGACTACCTCAACCCTAAAAATTGCCGTACACCTGTTTTTTACCTTCTGCCGAAAATCCACAAACTGAACAACCCTGGAAGACCTATAGTATCCGCTTGCGGAGGACCTACGGAGAAACTATCCGAATATGTTGACCATTTTATACAACCCCTCGCTCAAATGGTACCATCTTACATCAAAGACACAACCCACTTCCTCAGTAAACTAAAACAACTCGGAAAATTACCTAAGAACGCACTGCTACTTACAATTGATGTTTCCTCGTTATATACCAACATCCCCCATAGAGAAGGAATACTCAGTGTAAAAGAAGCTCTACAGTCTAGACAAGAAACTGAACCAAAAACTTGGGTCCTACTCAGATTTCTACACCTAATACTGACCAAGACCGCATTCACATTCAATGGGAAATTTTATACACAAAAATCCGGCACAACCATGGGCACCAAATGCGCACCCAGCTATGCTATCTTATTCATGGACAAAATAGAAAGGGAATTCTTGGCTAGTAGACAAATAGGACCACACATATGGTGGAGATTCATAGACGACATATTCGCTGTCTGGCTACACTCTCGAGAGGAATTGGATTCCTTCATTACAGCCTTAAACAGTTTCCACTCCTCTATCAAATTCACAGTGGAAATCAGCAACGAATCAGTCAACTTCCTTGACACCACCATCCACATAGACAAAAATAGCCAGCTCTATACCACTCTCTACTCCAAACCTACCGATGCACATATGTACCTACACTTTGAATCGTTCCACCCTCTACACCAAAAGAGAAGCATACCATACAGCCAGGCACTAAGAATCAGGAAAATATGCAGCAAAAACTCCGATTTCGAAAAAAGCACCATACAACTAAAACAAAACCTACATAAGAGAGGTTACCCGAACAGGGTAATCATTTCAGCTATCAGACAAGCCAGCAAATTGGACCGCGACACTCTCTTAGATGAAATCCCGAAAACCTCAAACAACCTACGAATCACCCCTGTCACCATCAACAACCACCCAAGGAACCCCCCTATACACAATATCATCGCAAACAACCGTTACCTCCTTGACGATAGCCCAGAAAGCCATATATTCAAAAGCATGAAAATTATCACAGTACTTAGAAAACCAAAAAACATGAGACAGATACTAGTAAGATCTGACTTACTGAAATACCGCGGACCTATTGGAAGCCACCCTTGCCACAAGAACTGTATAGCATGCAAATTCCTCACACCAAAAACCAACATAAAAAGCCACACCACGGGCCATATCCATGCCATCACTGGACAACATACATGCGAATCCGTGAGCATTATCTACATAATCAGCTGCAAGAAATGCGGTATCCAATATGTTGGACAAACCGGCAACTCCATGCGAGAACGCCTTTACGGTCATCTCAATGACATCAAAACAAAGAATGAATTCAAACCAGTCTCCCGCCATTTCACGGGAGACGCTCACGACGTCCACGATATGGACGTCACAATTTACCTAGCAACGGCACGGGACATAAACATTAGACTAAGAACTGAAGAAGCTATTATCCACCATCTCAAAACGAAATCGCCATTAGGACTAAATCTCACTCAATAAACATGGAATCAGGTAAATTATTTAGATCGAAGCCACCGGAAGGATCATTCTTACAAATCAGCAAACAACTCTATCAGTGCGTATTATGTAACTTGTTCATCAGAGGGACTATATTTCACTTTACCAGACATTTTAGGGCAAAACATAAGAATACCAGAAGAAAATATGTTTGCCAAATTTGTGACAAGCTATATAGCAGAAAGGATAATCTCACCAGGCACTGTTCTACCATTCACGACATTACAGCCACAATCTTCAGAAGAGTGGTGGTGAGACCACCCCCCATCGAACCAATTCAATCTTGGACACGACCGCTTGAATCCACAGTCATTCCCAAATTTCGGACAATCCCAGGACCTTCCACCGTTACATCTACTCCACATAGCAATCAGCCAAACTTGGACACTATTTTTTCAGAACTCACCACACTGCCGGACCTCATAGAACCTATCACGGACCCCGATGACCACACCCTCAACACCAACAACTTGATAGACAATCTACTCGACGATCGCTCCATTTCTGACAGTACCAGTACCGAAACGATTTGCCTAGACGAAAGCTCCACTAAACCAAACTTTGACATCTTCATTTATTCAGTATATGGACTTCTAAAGTAAATATTACCATAAAAATACTCACCATTTGAACTTTAATCATCTACATATACAAGACTTTCTATTTTTCTCACCTTTGACCATTTATAAAAACTGCCGTTTTGTATTATCAAACTGTATTCATTACCATCTCATCATACTTACATCTTTTATAGAGGTCTACGTCACACACGATTCCTAGAAACAGACACGTGACTTTTAGCCCCTCATTTTTCATACTTCATGTCACATATCACCTTTGAAAATCATCCCTGATGAAGCCTATTGTATAGGCGAAACGTTGGTTCGAAATAAAATCGTATCTACTACAGCCGTTGATCGTTCGTTCTACTAGACTCTCCTACTTCAAGTATTATTTATGAAATGGTCACACGCCTGGCACCTGTGACCCAGATCAGACGGTTCCTGTAGGAGCCGACTGATCAAGGTCTGCTCTGTTTGCCTATAGAATTTATCTGATTCTATAGTTTCCGCTAGATAATATTCATGATGTAATGATGCTTTGCATAAATATTCTTGAAGGAAAGAGTATAAACAAGTTTATACACAGTAGTGTTGTTGTAGAAAATGTCAATTATTGTATGTGATATTTCAGTTGGAGTCCCTGTTATTACCAACCAGCCGACTGATGTTGAGATTAGCTTCGGAAACACCGCTTACTTCCGATGTTCAGCACATGGTAGCCCCACCCCTGAAATCTTGTGGATGAAAAATAAGTATGTATATGCTATTTGAAAAGTGTTTTTATTCATATTGGTGATGCAGTAACAGTTTTTGACGCACATTGCATTGTTTTAGAAGTAAAGAGAGATGTTAACATAATAATGTCCAGTGTCCCTTAAAAGGGACATCGGCAAACAGTGTAGACCCAGATCAGAGGGCTCCTGAAAGAACCCTCTGATCAGGGTCAGTACTGCATGCTTGCTAAACAATGGCAATATCAATGATTTATTTTAGCAGACATTTTGTTTGCTTTGCTCCCTCTACATGACAAATGGATAGTTCCCAAATTAAGATCTGGACAGGATTTCCTTAAATAATACATGTATGTGGATGAATGGATCAACCCATTCCCTCCTAGTAGACTATTTTTAGACACAGCATCTTTGAATAAATCTGAAAAGGAGCATTTACTAGAAAAAGGAACGTTTTAGATATATAGGAGCAAATGCTCTATTTTATCACATGGTTTCAAAAAATGACATTTACAGAGGCGTCAATAGGCGTCATTAGGAGTGAATAGGTTAAAACCCTTTCACCGTCAATGTCACAAAAATGCACCACGACAAATAGTGCAGTCCCAGATCAGACGCCGCCTTTTCACGGCGGCGTCTGATCAGGGACTTCACTTTTTGTCTTAAACTCTATTTCTACATACATTGTATGTGCTTTATTCCTTTGAAATATGCATAAAATGTGAGATGTGTGTTGATTAATTACTCGTTTAATGCAGTAAGCAAATGATTCAAAAAGGTACTGTAGGATTTGCTTGTTTGTTTTGTGTTTACACTTTAACAGCATTTTAGTCTTATTTGCAACATCTAGATAATTACCCAGTAATACAAATTGCATTGTTCCGTGCACAGAAGAACACCCGGGTAGAACCACTGACCGCAAGCCGGCCAGAAGGCTTCCTCACATGAAAAGTCAATGCCCAGACCGGGATTCGAATGACAACGCTGAGCGGCTAAGTGATTGTCCTACAGCAGGGGCTTTTTTATAACAACACATGAATACGGGAATTTTTGGCGAGAGTAGAAACTGTAGTATCACATCTGTATCATTCATATGCAAACAAAGCAGACCCTCATCAGATGGTTCCTATAGGAGGCATCTGATCTGGGTGTACTCTGTTTGCAAAGGCGTAGAAATGTGTGTTTATGGAATAAAGCGTTAAGCTACCACCTGTCTTAAAACCAAGAATTACACTATAGAGAGGTGTTATTACACATTATTTTCTTTCCAGTCAGATCGTTGACACCACTAGAGGTCGCTATAGACTGTTGGACGATGGGTCTCTGATGATACCCAATGCCAGAAGCAGTGACAGCGGCACCTACGAGTGTATTGCCAGAAACGCCGCCGGGGAGGCCAGAACTAACGCCGCTCAGCTTAGAATGACTAACAGTTTTGAAGGTAATTAATCTTTTACTCCATTATTTTTGCATCTGGCGAAACTGTCGAATAAGATCTATATTATACCATAAACAAACAGTGCAGACCCTGATCAGACGGCTCCTGTAGGAGCTGTCTGATCTGGGTGTACTCTGCTTGCAAATGCATTTATATGATGGAAAGAGTTAACCTTTTCCTGCGGAAGCTTTCTACATTACTTTTGACCTGCATTAAGCTACCACCTACCTTGCAGACCCATAATTAGACTTATTTTGATGACATCTAAACCGGGTTCTGCTATATTCAAATGTTTTATCACACGCCTATAGCAGTTCATTCCATTATTTCACGCGTTATTATTAGAATTATCGCTGTCTATTTATAATAGATTACATTGTCACAGTGATTATTAGTTATACAGTTCTTTTCCAGGGTACATGACGATTTATTCCCGGCTGAGGAAAATCATGTTGCCTGAGCCGTTAGGCGAGGGTTACATGATTTTACCAGCCGAGAATAACTCGTCATTTTCCCTGGGAAAGATCTGTATAATGAATTTATTATACTGCAAAGTTTTACGGTTTGAATAATTTATAGAAATCCATTTTGGCATGTTGAATCACTAAACACGCTAATTCCCCTAAAAGTGCCCCAATACATCATTTCTACCCAATGGTATCCGAAGTGGTGTGTCTTTTGTTTCACAGGGCACCGTCACAATGAATTATGAACCTCGTTTTTCGGGATTCTCCTTTGTAGCTTCTGAGAACCGTTTCAACTAGGAGTTTTTCGCTTTGCAGTTATGTAGGCTATACATTAGACTACTTATTGGCAAAAAGCTTTACCTGATATACAGTTTGATGGAATGTCAACAGAGGCATAACTTGGGAAAGGGGTAAAATTTGTAAATAGGAAGTTCGACCCTTTGTCTATATATCTAGTGTTCATACTTTTTTTTTCTGTCAAGGTTCATAATTCATTGTGACGGTGCCCTGTGTTGTGTTTCATTGACGTTCATGTTATAATAGAGCCCAATGACTGGGCGATATAATAAATCATCTAAAAACTGTTTTATTGATCATTTCAAACAATAGTGTTTTTAATTCATTTCTGCATTTTTTGTTTAAATATCAATAGTTGTCTCTTATGAATTTTGCTACTGTTTAGCCGAGTCGAGAAGTCGGTCATTTGGTTTCTGACCATAAATATGTGGGGCTTGCCATGGGGTAATTTCAATGTACCCTGTCAGCTCCCAGAGTACATGGACTCATGTACACGGCTAGTTAACCAATCAGAAGTGAGGGTTTTACTTTGCAGTATAATAATTTTTTGTTGCCTTTGCAGTTGAGCCGACATTCTCTGCTCGCCCCGTTGATGTCCAAGCCGTTCTTGGTGACACTGTTGACCTTCCCTGCTCTGCACGTGGCCATCCGATACCTGAGATCACTTGGACACTGAATGGCCGAGCAGTCCGATTGAACTCTCGTGTGAGTATAGTCGGGGGCGGTCTGCACATTGTCAGTGTGCGGGATGAGGACAGGGGAGACTACCAGTGCCGAGCAGAGAACTCAGAAGGCACCATTACCGCCACTGGAAGACTGACTGTTCAAGGTAATGAACCAGTGCTGCTAAAGTATAATTTGTGTTAAGTGGCCATTAAAATGTATGATTCTTGATCTGTCAGGCAGGTCATTGTTTAATGCAGGTCGAAAGCATTGCAGAAGGCTCCAGTTTTTAGCTTACGGTGAGCTTTTGTGATCACTCGATGTCTGTCGGCGTGCATCGTCTGTCGTCCGTCATCAGTCATCAACAATTTGAACCTTTAAACATCTTCTCCTCTGAATATACAGCTTTCAGGTTCTCAGCTTTCATCTTGGCACATAGCATCATCTGTACGTCTTCTACAAAAGTTTTATAAATTATGTCCCTGGGGTCAAAATTGGCCCTGCCCCAGGGGTGCCTTGAAATTGTTGTATATAGAAACACGTAGTGATAATTTTTAAAGTCTTCACTGAAACTGGAAGGTTCTCAGCTTTCATATTTGACACATAGCATCAACTTCAGGTCTCCTACAAAAGTTTTACAAATTATGCATCTGGGGTCAAAATTAACCCTGCCCTGGGTTGGCCATTTTTTCTAAAGAAACACATAGTGAAAACTTCGCAAAATTTCTCCTCTGAAACTGGAAGGTTCTTAGCTTTCATATTTGGCACATAAAATCATGTTCAGGTCCTCTACAAAAGTTAGATATAAATTATTCTCCTATGGTCAAAATTGGCTCCAGCCCAGGGGTTGCCAGTTTTCTATAGAAACATATAGTGAAAACTTTGAAAATCTTCTCCCTTGAAACTGGAAGGTTTTCAGCTTTCATATTTGGCAAATAGCATCATGTTCAGGTCCTCTACAAAACTTATATAAATTATACCCTGGGGCAAAATGTGGCCCGTCCCAGGGGTGGCCAGTTTTCTATAGAAACATATAGTGAAAACTTTGAAAATCTTCTCCCTTGAAACTGGAAGGTTTTCAGCTTTCATATTTGGCACATATCATCATGTTCAGGTCCGCTACAAATGTTATATAAATTATGCCCCTGGGGTCAAATGTGGCCCCGTCCCAGGGCCGGTCAGTTTTCTATAGAAACATACATACATGTAGTATAGTGAAAACTTTGAAAATCTTCTCCTCTGGAACTGGAAGGTTCTCAGCTTTCATATTTGGCACAGAGGATCAACTTCAGGTCTTCTACAAAAGTTATACAGATTATGCCCCTAAGGTCAAAATAGACCATGCCTAGGGGCACAGGGGGCCATTTCGTGGGTCTACATAGTCTAAAGTCTAAAATACGCTGATTTTTCTTACTCGAACGAGATCGGGCAACAACGATTTGCCGCTAGACCCCCTGTAAAACGGCCATAATCGCGATGCCTCGGGATAAAACGATTGTGCAATCAATATATATGACAAAAAGCTATCGTTTACCTCTCAAACTATCTGCAGACACTGATGCAGATCCAAAATGCAGGCGAATTCTCGTGCAATTAGCAGATTTAAATCTCTGTCAGGCTACTACGAGTCACTTGACCCGCTTCCTTTACAATAACAACATCCGCGTGTCTGTTACCTTATTAGCGTATTTTGTTGGAATTTCACGTCGGCACTGGCTACGGCTTAGTCGGAATGTATCAAAAGTTATATTATTTGAAAAGTACAAGGTCCCAGCTTCACGTTCCTACCAAACATTAGTGGGTCTTTTATCTTGATAGCCCAAAACCGGGCGTTATTTCGAATCGGTCGTGAAATTTGCGAATGGGTAGATAGACCCCTTGTATATAATATAACACTAAATCGACCCAATCAATTTTTTTGACTTTTTAGACCATGTAGACCCACGAAATGGCCCCCTGTGCCTAGGGGTGCCTTGTTTTATATAGAAACATATTGTGAAATATTCTTCTCTGAAACCAGATGGTTCTCTGCTTTCATATTTGGCACATAGCATCATCTTGAAGTCCTCTACAAAATGTATATGAATTATGCCCCTCGGGTCAAACGAGGCCTTGCCCCAGGGGTTCCCAGTTTTCTATAGAAACATATATAGTGAAAACTTTGAAACTCTTCTTCTGATTGTCTGGTGAACGATATCAAGGCAATCATGGCCCTCTTGTTTGTATTACTTTTGCCCTGCATTAAGCTACTACCAGCTTAATAATACTTAATCAGTAAATGTTAGTGTTAAACAGGATTTTCAGTGGTTAGTATTTAATTAATTGATATTGTGATGGTTCGCCTTTTTATGTGCAAAGATGGTTTAAGACTACAGAAAAATATACCATGCTAATACCAATATCACAGCACAATACTTATAAAAATATCAAACTTCTATATATACAGCACAATACTAATAAAAATGTCAAACTTCTATATATATGTAAATTGTATGAAGAGGTTATGTCGTCGATACTACTTTCTTTTAATTCCTGTAGTCCATCTACAATTTAATTCATAGTGTCAATGCACAACTGCAGACTAATATTTTAAGAACCAAGTTTATTAAACACTGTGTGATGTTGTCTATTTTGTTATATTACTGTTTCTACTCATGTTGTGAGACAGGGTGATTGTGTCTCTATTATTATATTACAGTCGCTCCTCAGTTTATGAATCAATGGGTGATGACATATATCTTGTTATATTACGGTAGCTTCTCACTTTGTGAAACAGTGGATGATTACATCTGTCTTGTTGTATTAGAGCCGCTCATTTCTTTGTGAAACAGTAGATGATGACATCTGTCTTGTTATATTACAGTCGCTCATTTCTTTATGAAACAATAGATGATGACATCTGTCTTGTTATATTACAGTCGCTCATTTCTTTATGACGTAAAACCCAACTCACTCACTCACTCACTCACTCATTTCTTTATGAAACAATTGATGATGACATCTGTCTTGTTATATATCAGTTGATCATTTCTTTGTGAAACAATAGATGATAAGATGATGACAACTGTCTTGTTTTATTACAGTGGCTCATATTTTATTATTTATTGTCGTATTACATTTGTTCCCTTGTAAAACACTGGGCAAAGGTGTTCTTAATGTTATATTATTGTTGCTCCTTACTTTGTGAAACACTGAGCATCGACATCTGTATTGTTATATTACAGTTGCTCCACATTTTGTGCTGCGGCCAGTGGACACTGTGCTTCCAGCTGGCAGTACTGCGGTATTCCAGTGTGATGCCATGGGAGAACCAACGCCCCTCATCTCTTGGTACAAGGACAGTGAGTACTGTTAATACCATTACCTCATAGGCTATTTTTAGACCCAACCTCTTTGAATGAATCTACCCAAAAGGAGCATTTACTAGAGAAAAGGAAAATGTTAGAATAATGTAGTATTGAAACCGTTGTGATAAATAGAGCATTTGCTCTTATAGGAGCAAATGCTCTATTTATCACAATGGTTACAACAGGTGACTTTTGCATAGGTGTCAAAAGGTGTCAATATGAGGGAATCGGTTAATACCATGTAGATTAAGAAATTGAAACATTTACTTTAAATGTGATTTACAAATTATGTCCATTTATTTTTGGTTTTCAGTATTAAAATCGAAATGATTTCTATAAGTTTGTATGATCAGAATGATTTTGAAGGCGGCAGATCATAGAGTCATTTACAGACGTATGATTTGCGATAATGAATGAAATTGTAAGCACAGAAAACAGTTGGAAAACAATGATAATTGCATAGAAATAAGTACACTCGTTGCTGTTGAAGTAAAAAGCAGTTACTATGGCAACTTTCTGAAGAAACGTAGGATGTTCCTTATGAGTACATGGGCAAATAGATCTTTAGCACTTTAAACACTGTCACTGCCAATTGCAAATCTGATATTGCTTTTGCAAACAGTTTTGATCCATATAAGATGCCAAGTATCTTTTCTTCATCAGGTTTCCAAACTGTGTCATAATGCAATTAACCCTTCGCTTGCTGTTCATGTCAATATACCTACCTGTAAATAGAGAAGACCCAGATGAGACAGCTCCTCAGGGTCTGCACTATTTACAAATTGATTGTGCAACCAGTGCACTCCACAGCAGTGATTGCACAGCGAAATACTTGTACACAGTGAAGATATATGTAATTACATGTATACAACAGGGCATGGGTAAAGAAGGAGACATGTATTTTAAAATTCAGCAAGAGAAGGGTTAAGCTTTTGAAATAA
This sequence comes from Azorinus chamasolen, assembly GCA_963576725.1. NCBI lineage: Eukaryota > Metazoa > Mollusca > Bivalvia > Cardiida > Solecurtidae > Azorinus > Azorinus chamasolen. The sequence continues at coordinate 75,859,576 of OY755243.1, forward strand.
AAAGACAAATACAAAAATGAAAATAAAATCAAGCAAACAATAATACTTGAAGATGACAATACATGGCAGCGAAATAATTACATGTACAGAGCAGTAAATATAAGTTGTTTAATATATTAAACGTGTCATTTCTCCACCAAACCCTATGTCGTCATCACACTTTAGAATCGTTTCAAAGGGACAATGTTGTCAACACACTTAAGAATTGTCTCGAAGAAACAATGTTGTCATCACACTTTAAAATAGTCTCAAAGAGACAATTTTAAAGAACAATTTCAATATGTCTTTAGTATAGTAATAAAGGCGATATTCTTGAAAATGTTTAGATTAATCAGTCTTATTCAGGTCTTCGAATGGAATGTCTGTGTTTATCCTTTCAGTAGATGTTTATGCTCAATTATCATTTTAATGTTTTAGATAACCCCCTTCCAAACAATGGGCGTTTCCAGATCTTTGACTCTGGTAGGACCCTCCGTATCTCGCAGATCGAGGCTGAAGATGTGGACGTGTATGTATGTCGGGCAGAAAGCTCCGCGGGAAGAATGGAGGCGGAGGCCGACCTGGAAATTACCTCTCGATGTGAGTAAAACACTCCAGAATCACTGCAAGTATCAGTGTATAAACAAATAAAGCGTTTGACATAATGAGCATTATCGTGACTTGTGCCATAGATACGTAAGAGGAATATTTAGGAAATCTACTTTAACCCATGACCTCATAAGCTATTTTTAGATCCAACCTCTTTGAATAAATCTACAGAAAAGGAGCATTAACTAGAGAAAAGGAAAGTTTTAGATTTTTGTAGTTTTGAAACCATTGTGATAAATAGAGCATTTGCTCCTCAGGAGCAAATGCTCTATTTATCTCAATGGTTTAAAAAATTGACTTTTACAGAGGTGTAGAAAGGCATACTTATGGAGGAAAGGGTTAAATAAAGCAGGTATTTTTCAGCTAACCCTACATTGTGTATACTAAGAAATGTTGGATCTGGATAGGCTTCATGTTATAAAACATATTGCTTGATTTCATATAATCTGAGTTAATATTCAATCCCCTGATTTGTCAGATTTTTGATTAAACTCAAAATCTGGCCAATCAGATGCTTTAGAATGAACTCAGACTCAGAGACGGATGTTTAACTACTTCGGAGCCAGTGCTCCTCATATTCATGGTTCTTATAATACAGAAGTCCAGATAAGATGGGTAAATTTAAATATTTTCAATAGCTCATTTATTTCTCCACCAAACCCTAAACTGTGACCACTCTTTATAATCGCCTCAAAGAGATGACACAGTACAGGATTTGGTGGAGAAAGGACGATTTAAGTATTTGTGCAGGCACCGTTATCTGTAGCTTTGTATAATAGTACGATGTTGTCCACATTCACCCGTATCAGAGGGCTTCCAAATGTGCACTTGTGTCAGGATCTGCTCTGTTTGCTTCATGTATTATATTCCAAAGGTCATATCAGCCAAAAATCTCTTCAAATGAAGTTTAGATTAGTTCATTGTTGATAGTGCTTGATTTGAGACACTACACATAGAAACTTAGTCTTAGCCTATTGCCTTATAGGCTATATCTAGAACCAACCTCTTCGAATGAATCTACTGAAAAGGAGCCTTTACTAGAAAAAATGAAAATTTTAGAATTGTGTAGTTTTGAAACCATTGTGATAAATAGAGCATTTGCTCCATAGGATCTATTTATCACAATGGCTTCAAAAATGACTTTTGCCGGAATATGATGGATTATGGAATGGGTTTATTAAATGGGTTGAACTATATGTTTTAAAAAGTTTAAAGCGGAGCAATATTGGCCTCTTTTAGCCCCTGTAAATGCAAACAACAGACGCACGACAGAGCAAGCGTTTGCACAGGCTGGGACAGATGTCACTCTGGACTGCTCTGCGGACGGCCAGCCTTCACCACAGTTCAAATGGCAGAAAGATGGAACTACCCTTCCCAATAGCAGGAAATACCTTGTGGATGGAAGTCTCATCACCATTAGACATGTGATCAGCAGTGATGCTGGTTTATATGAATGCTTCGCCGAAAATACATTAGGATTTGCTAGACATTTTATCAGACTGACCGTCGAAGGTGATTGAATAATGTATAATAATCCTTTACCTTAATATTTAAATGCCTTTTCATGCCTTTACAAACAAAGTAGCCCCTGATCAGACAACTCCTATAGGAGCTGTCTGATCAGGATCTGCGTTGTCTGCTTACGGAATAATATATCTGAATCTACGGTTTCTGCCATGGCTACAGATCCCAGTGTTTATGTGCCATTATTTAACCCTTCGCTTGCTATTCACGTCAATATACCTATCTGTAAATAGTGAAGACCCAGATGAGACAGCTCCTGCAGGAGCTGTCTCATCAGGGTCTGCACTATTTACAAGTTGATTGTGCAACCAGTGCACTCCACAGCAGTGATTGCACAGTGAAATACTTGTACACAGTGAAGATATATGTAATTATACAACAGGCCATGGGTAAAGAAGGAGAAATGTATTTTAAAATTCAGCAAGCGAAGGGTTAAATAAATCTAATTGACATTCATGATGTCACTATTTCTTTGTTACTTTGTACAAGTTTTTGAGACTTTATTGACCAAGTGTTACACCTGGATCCAAGCTGATTGCAAGGTCACGTGTAGCAGGATAGCAGTAAAAATTAGTATATATTTCTTAATTCTTTGCCACTAAGTAATTTTTGTCTGCAACAATTGTCATCTGTTTGAATTCTTAATATGAAATATCTCACATTTCTTTGCAAAACTATGATCAAAGTGTCAAACAGTTTGGATACTGATAAGAACTTAAGAAGCAGCTTTATTATATACAGCGTCTCATCTGGATCCAAGCTTTGTTTGCAAAGACGTCAAAAGGCGCCCCCTGTTGGGGAAAAAATGAATTATTGTAACTTGATTGAATAAATTATCTGTGCATCATGCATATAACTGTAGGTGCAAGAATCATAGTTTATGTAATAATAAAGTTTCATATTTATAGCTGCATTTTCAAAATAATTTTACAGAGCTGCAGATTGTGGTGTGTACCCAAATATCAAAATCGTCATTTTTCACCAAACCCTATTACTGTGACCACTCTTTAGAATCGTCTCTTCGAGATGATTCTAAACATTTATCACAGTATAGGGTTTGGTGGAGAAATGAATAGGTTATTCTTGAAAATGTTTTAATTTTTGCATCTTATCTGGAGCTCTGTAATTTAATTGTCATGAAGTCTTCAAGACATTGTCCTCAATTTTTATCTTTGCATTTTGCAGAAGAAATTAGTCGACCTGGAGACAGTTTTGTCGATGTTGCATTTAATAGAGCTGCTAACGAGGTTGATGTCGCCATCAATGCCACCAGATCAGACTTGTTTGACTCTTCAAGGACGCACACCGTGGACGAATTACTTTCTCTATTCAGATATCCCTCCGCTGACTCATTAGAAATAGCACGTGCAGAGGAAGTATTTGAAAGAACTTTGGAAATAATACACCAGCATGTTTTGGAAGGACATAGTTATAATCTCTCAAATCATGGTATGTGGGCATGTTTCAATAGGTACAAATATATAGTATTGAATATTTTTCACATCTGATGATTGTGGTTACTATAGATTCAACACTTTTCCTCATAGTACTGCCTTTCCATGACTTTGCAAACAGAGTAGACCCAGATCAGACTGCTCCTATAGGCTCCTGATCAGGGTCAGCTTTTGTTTGCTTATGGAATTATATAGATCTGGGTCCATGCTTATAAAGTTTTTTCATTGAGTCTGAGCTCGTTCTCAAGCTTTTGATTGGTCAGATTTGAGCCAAAAACTTGAGAACGAACTCGGACTCAACGAAAAAGTTTTACTATAGGCATGGATACTGGTCCTATAGCTTTTGACTAAGCCAAAATTCATTTGATTTTTTTACATTATGGAAATTTAGTTAATGAATATTCATGAAATGATAAGTTCATGCATAAATGCTCATTATAGGGAAAGGGGTAATTAAACATTATTAAGAGTTTGATGATATCTGTCATGGAAAATGGGCATCCAAAATGGCTTGCGTATTTAATGTGCTTTCACAGCTGTGCATGTTAAAGTTTCATCTTAACCCTGTACTCATGAATATTCATGTAAGAAATAACATCATGAAAATTAATTACATTATTTTTATAATGATATATGAACACATGAATGTTTGGCCATGGCAGAAACTCCACAACCATATCTATATTTTATCAAAAGCAAACGGAGCAGACCCTGATCAGACGGTTCCTACAGGAGCCGTCTGATCTGGGTCTACTGTGTTTGCAAAGGTGTATCTATGGAGTAAAGGGGTAAACCATTAAAGCCTAATTTTCTTTGTGCATTTACACGATTATGTATAATGAATCAATCTAAGTTTCTTTTGAAGGTGTGTAACTGTTTCAGCAAGAATTTCTTTGCCACAATAATTTATGCAGCAAACAGTGAATACCCTAATCATAGAGTGCCTACTGGTGCCCTCTGCTTTAGGTCTGCATTGTATTTGTTCACCTCCCTTCAGAATTTTGTCCCTATTATGGTCACTTCAAGACTTGGCACAAATGGATTAACATTTTCCCTCATATAAACGCATATTCATTCCTTTGCAAACAGAGTAGACTCAGATCAGACAGCTCCTGTAGCAGTCGTCTGATCAGTGTCTACTCTGGTGTCTACTTTGGGCGCCTGTAGGAGCCGCTTGATCAGGGTCTGTTTGCTTTAATATGAAAATACAGCAGAATTGACTCTTCAGTTTCCACCAGTAACAAAACATCCTATGTATAGATGCCCTTATCCCTTTCCCTCATATAAACGCTTTTTCATGCATTTGCAAACTGAGAAGACCCAGATCAGACGGCTCCTATAGGAGCCGTCTGATCAGGGTCTGCTCTGTTTGCTTATGGTATAACATAGTAGATCTGAGTCTACAGTTTCTGTCTGAGCCAAATATCCTGTATCCATATGCCATTATAAAAAATGACCTAATTAATATTCATGATGTCATCATTTCTTACATGAATATGCAACAGAGAAAGGGCTATTAAAACTCAACTAATAATATATGATGTCATTATTTCTTGATGTCATTATTTCTTACATGAATATTCAACAGAGAAAGGATAAAATCACTTTTTATATGCGTCCATCAAAATGTTCAATCAAACGACATCTCTTTCAGACTTTTCATACCAGGAACTGGTTTCGCCTACCCACTTATCTCTTATTGCCAATATGTCTGGCTGCTTCCGACGAACCCTGCCACAAAAGTGTACTAACATGTGCTTCCACAAGAAGTACCGCATGTTCGATGGCTCTTGTAATAACCTGCAAAATCCAAGCTGGGGCTCTTCCAACTCTGCTCTGATGAGACTTCTTGAACCTCAGTACGAGAATGGATTTAACACACCTGTCGGTAAGTTTCTTAACCCTTTCCTCTACGCCTCTGTAAAAGTCATTTTACGAAACCATTGTGATAGATAGAGCATTTGCTCTATTTATCACAGTGGTTTCAAAACTACACAATTCTAACATTTCTCCTTTTCGGTAGATTTATTCAAAGAGGTTGGGTCTAAAAATATCCTATGGGGGAATTGGTTAACCCGTTTTAACTTGTATTTCTTAGTGATTGTTTTAACCTATTACATGTCGCTTTGAGAGGGTGACTCTACAAGAGTTCATTTGCCAATGTAACCTTTGGGAAATAATTTGTCAAGCAAATAGTGCAGACCCTGGTCACAGGGCTACTCCAGGAGTGCTCTGATCTAGGTCTGCATGGCTTGTCTATGCCTAAGAAGTATAAAGTGAAAGGACTTAGCTAAAATTTTAAAATATATTTACCTAGATTCCCTAGAAACTCTTAGTATCTAGCTCTAGGTTCCCTAGAAACTCTTCGTATCTAGCGCTAACCTTCTGCATTCATTTCAGGATGGAATACTGCCCGTCTGTACAATGGTGTTCACCTTCCAAGCCCTCGGCTTGTCTCGTCTGTACTTATGTCCACAGAAACTGTGTCCACTAACCATGAGGACACACACATGTTAATGCAGTGGGGTCAATTTATTGACCACGATATAGATCTCACACCTCAGTCCGTCAGCCAGCACATATTCAATGACGGTAGACGATGCAATGAAACTTGTGAAAACAGCTTTCCATGTTTCCCCATCCAGGTTCCCACCAGTGACCAAAGAGTCCGAGGTCAGTCTTGTCTAGGTTTGCACAGAAGTAGCGCTACATGCAACACGGGTACAACATCAATATTCTTCAAGACCTTCTCACCTAGACAGCAACTGAATGCACTGACCACATATATTGACGGTAGTCAAATTTATGGAAGTTCAAAGAATCTGGCTCAACGTCTCCGTGATTTATCACATGAACATGGCTTATTGCTAGTTGGTTCCCTTTCCCAAGAAGGGAAACGACTGCTTCCGTATGATTTCCATGGCATTATAGGAGCTGCTGATTGCCAGATTGAACCAAGTAAACGATACATTCCTTGTTTCCTGACGGGTGACAGTCGTGCAAATGAGCATCTTGGATTAACAGCAATGCATACTTTATTTATGCGGGAGCACAATCGTATTGCCGCAGAACTTTTAGATGTTAATCCACACTGGGACGGGGACATGCTTTACCATGAAACAAGAAAAATAGTTGGTGCCATAATGCAGCATATCACATACACTGCTTGGCTACCAAGAATTCTCGGCCCAAAAGGCATGGAAATGCTGGGTAGATATAAGGGCTACGACCCTTCTATTGATGCCAGTGTGTCTAATGAATTTGCAACGGCAGCTATGCGCTTTGGCCATTCTCTTGTTCAACCAATGCTGTTTAGACTAAATGATAGTTTTCAACCAATTCAGGAGGGTAACCTGCCACTTCACAAAGCATTCTTCTCTCCCTACAGAATAGTAGAGGAAGGAGGTATTGATCCGGTATTGAGGGGTCTGTTCGCTCAAGGAGCCAAAATGAGACTACCACATGAGATTATAAACTCAGAACTAACAGAGAAATTATTCTCTCTCGCAAATTCTATAGGTAAGCATATAATGTTATGGTTGCTTCCAAAGCCTTCGACGTTTGGTGTAAATTTTTAACTATATAATATTTGATACATACATTTACAACTTTTAATTGTATTTGATATGGATTTGTATGCACCAACTGAAAATAATTTTACATTCACAGATGATGTTAAATATACAGTTTATGCTGTAACTTTAAAAATAGTTCTTGACTTAAAATTGATTCTACAACTTCAAACATTTAATGCAACTAATGTTGTAATTTAATGACATTTAACACCCAGTGGATATTTGATATATAATTAATTTTATGGCTTCATAACATTTAAATTAATCATATTTTACTACAATATTTATAGTTATTAATGTAGATAGCAAGGAAGGATAAAAACGAAGTTTTATAGAATTTCTCTCCTAAATGCTAATGTATTCTATTTTTATCTTTTAAAGCTCACTTGATTCTTATAAATATATATATTCTGAGGTAATTAACCCTTTCCTCCATAAATATGCCTTTCTACGCCTCTGTAAACATCACCTGTTGAAACCATTGTGATAAATAGAGCATTTGCTCCTATAGGAGCAAATGCTCTATTTATCACAATGGTTTCAAACTACAAAATTCTAAAAAAAAATCCTTTTCTCTAGTTCCTTTGCTCCTTTTCGGTAGATTTATTCAAAGAGATCTAAAAATAGCCTATGAGGTAATGGGTTAATATAATCTCTTACATTTTACACATTTGAGATCATGATAGAGTCTTATAATAGTTTGCATGGCTCTAATTGGTTGATTAACATTCAATTTAAACATTACGTAAATTTTCTTTCTATATTGTCTCTGTTGCACACATAACACTTGTGCTATCAATTGAGTCCATTGCTTTATGTCCATATAGGTCAAGATCTTGCAGCTTTGAACATCCAGAGAGGACGTGACCATGGCTTACCATTTTATAATGAATACCGGAAGTTGGCAAATCTTACATATGCGGAGTCGTTTTATGACCTAAAAGAAGAAATAAAAGACAGACAAACCAGGGAAAACCTGGAGCTTCTGTATAGTCATGTTGGTAAGCAACAATATATTCTTTGGATGACTGACAACTGTTGTCTACAAGATTTTCAACAACCAGCATATTAGGTCAGTACTAGCACTGGCAGGCTAGTTCTGGGATAATGTGTCGACTAGGGCTAAACTCTCACCATGAACTCTAAAAAATTCAGAACTAGACTATGGTTCAGAATTTCATTTTCAGAATATTATTACTTCTCTCAGTCCTCCTCTTCATATAAACACCTTTTCATGCATTTGTACATAAAGTAAACCCAGTATCCATGCTTATAAATCTTTTTAGTTGAGTCTGAGTTCGTTCTCAAGTTTTTGATTGGTCATATTTGAGCCTTTGGCTCAAATCTGACCAATCAAAAGCTTGAGAACAAACTCAGACTCAACTAAAAAGCTTTATTAGCATGGACCCAGATCAAACAGCTCCTCTTGTAGAGTCTGTTCTGTTTTGCTAATAAGATTATAATAGTGCTTATTCTATAGTTTCTACCAGTACCAAAACATCCTGTTAATATACATTGTTTTAAACATTCAGCTAATAAATATTCATGACGCCATTATTTCTTGCATGAATATGGTTATGAGGACATACTATTCTATTATTACAGTTGAACTTTTATATCTCGAACTTCAAGGGACTATACAAATTACTTCGAGGTAACAGGCATTTGACTCATCCGATTTTAAATCTGATCAATTTATCTAGTTCTCAGCTTAATGCAGGTCCAAAGTAATGCTGAAAGCTCCTGTAGGACCTTTCAGCATTACTTTCAACCTGCATTAAGCTGCCACATGTGTTTCTAGATGTGTAGTGATACATTGTAGAACAATTCTGTATTGTAAATATTGGAAGGAACAAAGTTTAACTTCGAGTTATCCTGAAGTTCGAGTTATCCGAGTTCTAGATATCAAAGTTCAACTGTACTTACATATACTTTTTTTTACAGACAACATTGATCTGTTCGTCGGGGGTATGGCAGAAACCCCATTAGAAGGAGCCAAGGTCGGTCCAACATTTGCCCATATTTTGGCTGACCAGTTCAATCGTTTACGTAGTGGAGACAGGTAACTATAATAAAACCTCTCTACAACAACCAATCAAAAGCTGTCAGATTCAAACATGTGGTAGTATTATGCAGGATGGCAAATAGAAAATTTGCCTGGGAGCCAGAGGTCCAGATAAGATGCATAAATTTAAACATTTTCAAGAGTAGCTCTTTTATTTCTCAACCAAACCCTATACTGTGACCACTCTTTGGAATCGTCTCTGTGAGACGATTCTAAAGAGTGGTCATAGTATAGGGCTTGGTGGAGAAATGATCATTTTGGTATTTAGGTACACATCATTATCTTTGTAGGATCTTTCTGCATTTCGTTTGTTCTGCATTAAACAACTGCCTGCTCTTAAAGACTCTCATGTTTATTATTTAAGTGGCCATTATAGATATGATGCAAATTGTTTTATTATACTGCAAAGTAAAATCCTCACTTCTGATTGGTTAACTAGCCGTGTACATGAGTCCATGTACCCTGTGAGCTGACAGGGTACATAGAAATTCCCCATGGCAGGCCCCACATATTATGGTCAGAAACCAAAAGACCGACTTCTCGGCTCGGCTAAACAATAGCAAAATTCATAATAGACAACTATTAATACGTAAAGAAAACAATGCAGGAATGAATTAAAAACCATTATTGTTTCAAATGACCAATAAAACAGTTTTTAGAGGAGTTATCATATCGTCCAGTCATCTACTATAACACGAACGCCGATGAAATATAATACACACCACTTCGGATACCTTCGGGTAGAAATAAACGTATTGGGGCGCTTTTAGGGGAATTAGCGTGTTTAGTGATTCAACATGCCAAAATGGATTTATATAAAGTATCCGAATCGTAAAACTTTGCAGTATAATAAATTCGTTATACAGTTCTTTCCCAGGGTACATGACGATTTATTCCCGGCTGGTAAAATCATGTAACCCTCGCCTGGCGGCTCGGATAACATGATTTTCCTCAGCCGGGAATAAATCGTCATGTACCCTGGGAAAGAACTGTATAACTAATAATGTAAACATTGTGAATTCACGTTTTCATGACATTAAATGCAATTAAATGGCAGCAAACGTCATATAGCTGAATGGATGAACAGAATCTTTTAAACAACATGGGTGAACTTTTTGACGATCCTTGCAAACTAATTGTTTGATGTCGCATAAAGATCTAAGCTATTTTACACAATTGCACTGATTTTACAAAAAGGATGTAAATTGTACTTAAAGTTTTTAGAAACTAAAACATTACAATAAAATCCCTATAAACCAGAATTATAATAAAGAACAATTTAGGACTTTTTAGACAGGTGACTGCTTAAAGCAGGGTGAAAGTCATACAGAAAGCTCCCAAAGGATCTTTCTGTTTGATGTTCACCCTGCATTAAGCTGTCACATGTCTTAAAGAGCCACACGGATACTTATTTGTTACTGTTATTTGTTATCTGTTACTCGTCTGTTTCGAAGACATCACGAGCTATTGTCATAACCCCGGCATCCACGTCGTCCAAAATCTTAACATTGACCATAACTTCTTCAATTTTTCATTTACAACCTTCATTTTTGGTATGCATGTTCATCTTGACAATGACAACAGACGAGCGTTGCACCCGCTTGCGGTGCTGTTGTTATCATTAACCCTTTACTCCATAAATACACCTTTCTATGCCTTTGCAAACAGAGTAGACCTAGATTAGGGTCTGCTCAGTTTGCTTATGATATAATCTAGTTATGATTCTACAGTGCCTGCCATTGGCAAACATTCCTGCGTTTGTTGGTTTTTATAGCAAATCTAATTAATATTCATGAAAGACAGGGTTAAACACAACCTACTAGTGACACATTTTTGCACATCTATAAAAGTCACTTTATGAAACCATTTTGATAAATAGAGCATTTGCTCCTATAGGAGCAAATGCTGTATTTATCACAATGGTTTCAAACTACAAAATTCTAAATTTTTCCTTTCCTCTAGTATTGCTCCTTTTCGGTAGATACATTCAAAGATGTTGGGTCTGAAAATAGCCTATGAGGTATAATGGGTTATATTATAATGGACTATCCCACATTGCAAAGTCGACATACGTAGCGTGGAACACTTTTTTATTTTTTCCTTATCTCGCTAATTATTCCACTTCAGGTTCTGGTATGAGAACCCAATGGTGTTTACCCCAGACCAAGTTGTACAGATCAAGCAAGCTAGCCTCGCAGGTGTGATTTGTGACAGTAGTGACACTATAACACGTGTTCAAAGAGATGTGTTCTCAATGATTCGTGACAAAGATGACTATTTATCGTGCAATAACATTCCAACGATGGATCTCAAAATGTGGAGCGATTGTTGCATGGGTGAGTAGATAATTCTGTTGAAGATATATAATGTTAGTAATTGTTCGCATCAATTCATTACATTTTTCAGCGTCTTCTAAATATATCAAAATATTGGCACAGACTAAAAATATTGAAAACGAATTACTTAGTATTGAAAAGGTTAATAGCAGTTTTAATGGTTTTAATGTTTTCAGACTGCGGCAAGGCTGGCGATTTCCGCTCAATCACCAGTCACTACCGACGCCGACGGACACCTGGCTTCTCCACCCAGTCAGATCGCCCTGACCCCGGTACCCTGCAACAGTTCCAGCAATTCAGGAACCACGTATACAACAAGCAAGAAGTGGACCTTAAGATGTACCAAATGGAGAACAAGCTGGTGGACATGGGCAATGTAGTGCATGCCATGGAAGAAAACATGAAAAAGATGAAACGAAATGTAAGTCAGAACTCTTAATAAGAGGAGTTATTCCTAAATCTAGGTAACGTGATTGTGTTTTATACAGTTAACCCTTTCCTCAATATGCTATTTTTAGACCCAACCTCTTTGAATAAATCTACCGAAAAGGAGCATTTACTAGAGAAAAGGAAAAGTTTAGAAATGTGTAATTCTGAAACCATTGTGATAAATAGAGCATTTGCTCCTATAGGAGCAAGTGCTCAATTTATCACAATGGTTTCATAGAAAAGTGACTTTTACAGAGGCGTAGAAAGGCGTAATTATGGAGGAAACGGTTAAGTTTTTACTTAGTTTTAAGTTTCTACAATTCTGGAATAAGTTGGAAACCATGCAGACAAGTTGGTTGGAGTGTTCCTGAATTTTTAGCTTGAGAATTCAATTCTTTTGTTATAGTTGCTTTTGTCAAGGGCTTGTCATACTAATATTGCCCACTTAAAAGCTTCATCTGATAACAGTAAAACATATAAGACAAATATTGATTCAAAGTTCAAAATAATGGCCGTTATTGTGTTGAAACTACTCAAAATGTTGACTGATACATGCTATCTGTATGGTATCACCTTTTGGCATACAGAAATAAGGATAAACAGAAAAATATTAGCAATAGGAAAGAAGAAAACAGAGAAATAATAAAGACAGACAGAACACTTTTTCCATTGTTGTGCAAATTCCACATTAGCCTTGTTATATTTGTCACCAGATGCGGCGCATGATGTCACACTCCAAAGACATGATGTGCGTGGAAGATGATGGCACCAAGCGACAACATAGCGACAGATGGAATAAGGATGATTGTACATCATGCAGATGCAAAGTAAGACTCTTTTGAGTAAAGTAGCACCTCTCCATATAAACCTCTAAATAATTAATACGGGAGTCTTAACCCTTTACCGCATGAATATTTTTGTAAGATATAATGACATCATAAATATATATAAGATGAATTTTTTAAATTGGAATATTAAAACAAGTAAGTTTTGTCATGGCAGAAATTACAGAATCAGGTCTATATTGTTTCATAAACAAACAGAGCACACCCTGATCAGACCGTTCCATCTGATCTGGGTCTACTCTGTTTGCAATGGCGTTAAAAGGCATATTTATAGAGGAAAGGATTAAAAATAAGACAAAACTAGTGATAAGGTACCTAAGGAGAAAGTGACTTCCAATAACAGAATTATTGTATTATTGAACAGTTTGAGTTCTGAAGTGTCGTCTTACTGGATCTAATCTGATTGTAAAATATTATCACCTATGGAGGATAAACTTTAAGACAAGGTGTACAAAAACAGATAGATAGCTTTATGAACTTTCTATATTACTCTTTGTCTGAAATGAAAATGAAACTTGTTTGCAGACGACAAAGTTTTCAGATGACAAAAATTGGCATCGAAAGAGTTACCGGTAATAATGCTACAAGGCAAGATAAACACTACAAAAAGTGTCCATCAATAATTTTAATAGAGGTCCAGAGAAGAAAATTAAAACAATTTCAAGAATAACCTCCTTGAGACGATTCTGAAGAGTGGTCACAACATAGGGTTAGATGGAGAAATAACGATTTTTAGTATTTGAGTATGCACCTTTATCTGTTGTTCTGAATATGATATAAACTTACCTTGTTTATTATTGCAGATGGGCAAGGTAAAGTGTAAAACACAGACATGTTCAACACCGACTTGTGAGTTTCCAAAGAAGATGCCAGGAGTGTGCTGTATGATCTGTTGACGACCTGACAGTATTAGCTGAACATTGTACTGATAATGATAGGGACAACATTGATATTAGCAATCCTTGTGATATTAAAGTCCAAGAACACAATTGTCAAACTTAAAATATGAATATAACAACAAGTGGTGCTGTTGTAGGGTGGAAAGGGGTGTGATTCCAGTGCCACGGAAGACATGGTTTGGGATATGATACATTCAAATGTGAAATGTGGAATATTAATTGTTGATGAATGATTGAATGATTTATGGGTAACAAAAGACTTCCCTCTTCAAAGAGGCAGTTTTGACTGTGGTTTATTATCGTGGTTTTATATATATATGACATTTAAGAATGTATGGTTTATTGAAGAGCAGTTTTGAAAATAGTTTGAGCTTTAACCCTCTCCTCCATGAATATTGATGTATTTAAAGATATAATGACATCATGGATATTAATTTATATACATTAAATTGCTATAATAGCACATGGACATAGGAATGTTTGGCCATGGCAGAAACTGTAGAATCATATCTATATTATTATTATATCATAAGCAAACAGAGCAGACCCTGATCAGACGGCTCCTATAGGAGCCGACTGATCTGGGTCTACTCTGTTTGCAAATGCATAGAAAGGCGTATTTATGGAGTAAAGGGTTAATGATGTATAAACTGATTGTAAAAATACGTACACATGTAGTATATTCAATCTGTCGTAGGCAATTCATGGTTTTCATGCTGTCAGGGAATATTTTATTTATTTCTCCAAAGAAATCCATCCATGTAGGGTATTTTACGCATTGTCACTTCTGTCCATTGGATGTATCTACCATGAAAATCAGATAATTCTATGTCTGTGGTACAGTTCTACTTTTGTAAGGCTAGGTTAGTTAATTTGCTCTATTATTGTATATCTCATACGAGATATTCCACACAAAAAGTATCTGAACCCGGTACTCTATGAATATTCATGTAAGACATAATTGCATTAATTACATTAGTTGTTTGTAAAACGGCATGCATGAATCAGATCTATACAATTTTATAGGCAAACAGACTGGCCCTGATCAGAAGTCACCAACAGGAATCGTGTGGTCTGAGTTCTCTTCGTTTGCAAAGGCATTAACCCTTTCCCTGTTCTATCTTTATTTCTTATTTCAATACCTACTTAATATTCATAGACAATATAATTATAATGAATATGGAAGGAGGAACATTGTAGCCATTTTAGAAAGTATAGAAACAGCTCTATCAAGTTCCATTAGCAAACAGAGTAGACCCTGATCAGATGGCTCCTATAGAAGCCGTCTGATCTGGGTCTACTCTGTTTGCAAATTTCTGAAAACATGTTTCTATGAAGGAAAGGGTTAAAAGGTATAATTATGTAAATATTTGGACAGGAAATTTTTCGTAAATAATGTAGATCTTAATCGAATTACTCCTGGATGAGCAGCTTGCTTAAAATCTACACTATTTGCTTCACCGTCAGTTATCAGAGGGTGTCAGATTGACTTATTGAGCTTTCCAAACGGGTAGTGAAGAGATAATGAATTTCCTTATATTTAGAGTAAAAACATACATTTTGCACTTTGCAGATAGTGAAAACAAACATTATCTATAGTATTTGACAAAGCTCATTACAAAAAACTTGTTTTTGTTTGTTGATTTTGTTCACAGGCTGCGTGTGCACATTTCAGATACGGGGGTTTGATATTGTCTGCACTCTTTGCAATGTTCAAATGTGTGTATTCTGATATAACGGTTCCTATTTTTAATTCTTTCCTTCGTATAAATGCCTTTTCGTGCATTGGCAAACAGAGTAGATCCAGATCAGATGGCTCCTATAGGAGTCATCTGATCTGGGTCTACTCTGTTTGCTTATGGATCTGATTCTGATTCTACAGTTTCTGCCAAGGTAGACAATTCTTGTGTTCATGTTCCATTATAAACATTCAGCTAATAAATATTCATGATGTCATTATTCCTCGCATGAATGTTCTACAGGGAAAGGGTTAACCCTTTCCTCCATAAATACGCCTTTCTACGCCTCTGTAATAGTCACTTTGTGAAACCATTGTGATAAATAGAGCATTTGCTCCTATAGGAGCAAATGCTCTATTTATCACAATGGTTTCAATACTACATAATTCTAACATTTTTCTTATCTCTAGTAAATGCTCCTTTTGGGTAGATTCATTCAAAGAGTTTGGGTCTAAAAATAGCCTATGGAGGAAAGGGTTAATACTCAACTCTCCACTGCCATGTGCGAAGCTGTGATCAGTTTAGCCAATGGTTCTGGTCCATCTGAGTTACTTAACATCTTATCAAGATCCAAACTGTTTGATATCCTTATTATGTATTTGAAACAAAAACGGAAGAAAAGCCGATAATGAACGTGAATCAGATGACGATACAGTAGAATTGTCTTAAGTGACCATTCATTTATTGAACATAGTCAAACCCATCTAAACTGGAATTCTAATAGAGAAGAATTTAGATACCTTTAGGCAGGTAATTGTTTAATGCAGGGTGAAAGTCATGCAGAAAGCTCCTAAAGGAGCTTTCTGCATGACTGTCACTCTACATTAAGCTCCAAGACTGATATTTATACTAAATTGAATATCAGGTTTTACTATACAGGGGACTTAAAAAGCAGGTTTTTGCTTAATGGAGGGTACAAATAATGCAGAAAGCTCCAATAGGAGCATTACTTTTGATATGCATTAAGCTGTCGTCTGTCTTTAAAGCCCATATTATTTTAATGGTTGCTTTAAACAGGTTCTGCTATAGTGAATGAGTTAACCCTCCATAGGCTATTTTTAGACCCAACCTCTTTGAACGAATCTACCGAAAAGGAGCATTTACTGGAGAAAAGGAAAATGTTATAATTGCTTAGTATAGAAACCATAGTGATAAATAGAGCATTTGCTCCATAGGAGCAAATGCTCTATTTATCACAATGGTTTCAAGAAGTGACTTACAGAGGCGTAGAAGGGCGTATTTATGGAGGAAAGGATTAAGTAGGTACCATGGAAAATATTATAACTTTGTCATAGGATAAGATATAGACACATACATGCACATATATTGATGTCTACAAATATTTTTGTATAGCTGAATTGTGGTATATATAATATATATATAAATATACAGTATAATTTCTTTTTAATTTTGAATAAATTTCTTTGTTTTGAAAACTGAAAGTCATGAATAATTTGCTACACTTTATTCCATCCAGGGGATATATTAAATTGTTTTCAGGAAATATACATATAAAAAGATGAGATTTATGTGTACCATGGCCTTAAAAAAACTCTTTCTCTTTACTTTTATGCCATTTTATTGTTTTGTATAAGATATCAGATGTATGATATGAAAAGTACTGAACATTAAGCAGACATATTGTAATTTTGGCTTATTATGACATGCCTAAGTTTGCAGTGTTTAACCCATTACCTCATAGGCTATTTTTAGATACAACAACTTTGAATAAATCTAGAGGATAGGAAAAAATAGAATTTTGTAATTCGAAACCATTGTGATAAATAGAGCATTTGCTCCTATAGGAGCAAATGCTCTATTTTTCACAATGGTTTCACAAAGTGACTTCTACAGAGTCATCAAAAGTCGTCAATATGAGGGAATGGGTTAAATCGCATAGCCATGTATGCAACAATTGTAGGAATCAAAATAAAAATCTGCTATTTTGACACATAACTCAAGAGACATTAACCCTTTCCTGTTGTATATTCATGCAAGAAATAATGACGTCATGAATATTAATAAGATTATTTTTATAATGGCATAATTTTATGAACACAGGACATTTTGGCTTAAACAGAAGTTGTAGAATCAGATCTATATTACACCATAAGCAGATGTTCAGAGCAGACCGTGATCAGACTGCTCCTATAGAAGCCGTCTGATCTGGCGAAAATGCGCTTACACAAGGGAAAGGGTTACAGTATCATTCAGTCACGGGGTCAGATTTTACACATGATTACGGTAGTTGATATTTGCAGGTCAACTATTCTTTATAATAAAATAAATATTACATGCCAGTGTGTAAGATATTCATATTGCCAAGAAAGGAAACGTCATGCGTGGCAAGCCTGTATTATTGTAATTTTCCATAAAGTACTTGATACACAATTTGGCTTAAGTATACTTAAAACTTTTAAGTTGATGTTCCGTTTTCATATTATACATTGGGTACCTTAATTCGTTTCAAGACTATGTAAGTAATATGTACCTATGTTATTATCATCCTTATTTTAGAGCCACCTTAATTTAGATTTTTAGTTTTTTAAGTCCCATTGTACATCTATACAACAACATCATAATCTCTACATTAACCCTTTCCTCCATAAATACACCTTTGCAAACAAGAGTAGACCCAGATCAGACGGCTCCTATAAGAGCCGTCTGATCAGAGTCTGCTCTGTTTGCTTATGGCATAATATAGATCTGATTCTACAGTTTCTGCCATGGCCACAGTTTCGTGTATCCATGGGCTATTATAACAATTAATCTAATGAATATTCATGATGTCATTATTTCTTACATGAATATTCGTGGAGTAAATGGTTAATAACACAATACTTTGACAACCCAGATATACAGACATATTATAAGTTGCCAGTATTTTGTCATTCTAATGGAAGATATAATACAGTTTAATGCCTATAAATATCAGAAGAGCGACCAGCGCATACTTTGTAGGTACAGTAAATTGCCTCTTAACCGGACGTTCATATTAGTATAAATACCAGTCTTTGAGATAGGTGGCAGCTTAATGCAGGTTGAACCTAGAGGGGCTTTCTGCATGACTTTCACGCTGCATTAATTAAGCATTCAACTGCCTAAAAGTTTCTAAACCCTTCTCTACTAGAAATTCGGTTTAGAGTGGTTTTACTGCAACAGATGGAAACCATTTTTGTCCAAATGCTTGAAGCAAAATCGCTCAACGTTTTGGAATAATGTGTGACCAGGCCAACATTTGCAAACAGTTGGATTCAGATAAGATGCCTTGTAATGCGGCATCTCAGCATGATCAAAGCTGTTTGATTAAAAAGTTTCTCATGAATATTTATGTAAGAAATGATAACATCATACATGTTAATGAGATGAATATTTATATTAATATGAATACAAGAATTTTTAAAAAGGCGCCTGTATTATTTAATCCTTTACTTCATGAATATTCATGTAAGAAATAATGACATCACACATATTTAATTACCTGTATTTTTATAACAACATGAACAAAAGAATACTTCACCAAGGCAGAAAGTGTAGAATCATATCTATATCATGTCATAAGCAAACAGAGCAGACCATGATCACAGGGTTCCTATTGGAGCCGTCCGATCTTGGTCTACTCTGTTTGCAAAATGGTAGAAAAATTTATTATGGAGTAAAAGGTTAAAGTGTTAAATGAATAAAAAAAAATGCCCCAGATCTGAGCTTGAACAGATATTTTTTATCAAGATGAGACGCCATGTTACCCGCAGACTTAACTCTTTCGCTGCCGATGTCGCATTTGTGATTACCTATGCAAATAGTTTGGATCTAGATGAGATGCCGAGTAACTCAACATCTCATCAGGATCCAATCTGTTTGTTACTGTGACTGTTTGTTGAAACAAAAATGAAGAAATGTAAAAAATGAAAATTGCAGCAGACGACAAAGGTTGCAGACGACAAAATTTGGCAGCGATAGGGTTAATGTGACCCAAAATGTTTATCACCCTGACACGTTTGTTTGTAATAAACTGCAGAAAATTGTTCTTATAGAATTTAAGCAGAAGGCAGGTTTTTGTAGAAAAGTTATTTGGTGTTGAAAGTGTTAAGTGTACTGTTAGTGCCATTTTGACGCTGCTCGAAATCGTTAATGGGCAAAGAAAAAAATGTTACAGCGTTTATATAGAGAATTGTAGACACATTTGCTGTGCTTCAGGCTGTTAATGCCATGGTGTATAAAGTATTGAAGCTTCTATAGAAGGACAGAGCTATAGATAAAGGTGCATACTCAAATACTAAAATCGACATTTCTCCACCAAACCCTATGTTGTGACCACAGCCTGGGGTTTGGTGGAGAAATAAGGAACTATTCTTTATAAAGATTTTTAACTTAGGCATCTTATGTATTCCGAAGTCTACCGCAAATTTTGTTGTAAATAGCAAATGTACCTAAATGGAAATGAGAACCAATATAAATAATTATTTTAAGACATAAGAAATATTTAAAATGTTGGTAAACAAATACAGAATTACTTCAAAACTGTTAACTCTTTCCTCCATAAATATGCCTTTCTACACCTCTGTAAAAGTCACTTTATGAAACCATTGTGATAAATAGAGCATTTGCTCCTATAGGAGCAAATGCTCTATTTATCACAATGGTTTCAAAACTACACAATTCTAAACTTTTCTGTTTCTCTAGTAAATTCTCCTTTTTAGTAGATTGATTCATAGAGGTTGTGTCTAGAAATAGCCTGTGAAGGAAAGGGTTAAGACAATGAATGAGGCTGTTACACTTCCTTTCCATCTTGGCCAGTTTTAGTAAACTAATTATATTTCGGCCGATTTTAATCATTCACTCTAAGAATATTCATGTAAGAAATAATGATGTCATCAATATCAATAAGATGATTTTCTTTAATGACACATGACATAGGAGAATTTTGCGTGGACTAAAACTGTAGAATCAGGTCTGTATTATTTCCCTGTTCTATGTTTATTCCAAATTTTGATACAGTAGAACCCCTCTAATGCGACTACTTAATGATTAAACATGGGTGTCTTTATAAGCATGTGGTAGCTTAATGCAGGACAAAAGTAATGCAGAAAGCTCCTCTAGGAGCTTTCTGCATTACATTTGTCCTGCATTAAGCTACCACCTGCCCCTACTACCCAGAATTATACCTCTTTTAGGTGGTTGCATTAGCGGGGTTTTACTGTACCTAATGAATATTCATGGAGAAAATTCTTATAAGGAAATATGCACGGTGGAACATTGTACCCAATTTGGAAAGTAAAGAAACGGAGCTTTCATATTCCATTAGCAAACAGAGCAGACCCTGATCAGATGGCTCCTCTAGGAGCCGTCTGATCTGGGTCTACTCTGTTTGCAAAGGTGCCAAAAGGAGTAAAGGGTTAAAAGGAAATATGAGATAACGATTTTTAGCATAAGATCTGTTTTTAGTTGGGTTACAGAAATGCACAATTTTTTTTGTTGCTGCAGTAATGGCTAGAACATACACAACATGTTTTACAAGTTAAAACCTTTCCATGTTCTATGTTTATTCCAAATTTCAATACCTACTGAATATTCATGAACAAAGTAGTGATAATGAAATATGGAAGGTGGAACATTGAAGCCATTTTAGAAAGTACAGAAACAGATTTTTCAAATTCCATTAGCAAACAGAGCAGACCCTGATCTGATGCTCCTATAGGAGCTGTCAGATCTGAGTTTACTCTGTTTGCAAATACGTAAAAGCACGTTTATATGAGGGAAAGGGTTAGTACCCATCCCATCGGAAATGTCTAATCCGGGTCTGCTCAGTTTCCTTCAGAAATAATATAGATCTGATTCTACAGTTTCTCCCATGCCAAAAATACCCTAGTTTATAATGCCATTATAAACAAATACAGCTAATTAATATTCATTGTGTCACTATTGCCTACATGAATATTCATGGAGTAAAGGGTTACTGAACAAGAGTTAGACTACTTTTGATATGCCATTGAAGACAGGTTTAAAAACTGTACTAATACGAGTACCGTATTCTATCTAATAAATGTCCCCACTCTAATAATTAAATGTCACCTTTGCTTTGGGGATGGGGGCTAACTCAGTACAACAAAGAAAACCTTATATAATAACCATTAAGTAAAGAAATGTAGGATTGTTTTTCAAAAATACAAGTGGTAGCTTAATGCATACTGAAAGCAATTCAGAAAGATCCAATAGAAACTTTCTGTATTGCTTTCATTCTGCATTAAGCAACCACCTATGTACAAAATTCAAGAAACTCTTTTTAAAAATTTTAAAGCCCCCCTGGAGCATTTATTAGAGATAATGTGGTGTGTTTTCATTCATGTATGTCTTATACTATGCCAATAGATAGCTTTAAGATCTCGCCATCATCATTATGCATAGTAACTGTATGTTCATAAGCATATCCATTGTTTTGCTTGTATACGCAGAGCTACAGATAAATGTGCATACCAAAACACTAAAATCGTCATTCCTCCACCAAACCCTATACTGTGACCATTCTTTAGAATCGTCTCTTTGAGACGATTCTAAAGAATGGTCACAGTATAGGGTTTGGTGGAGATATAAAGGAGCTATTCTTGAAAATGTTTAAATTTACGCATCTTGTCTGGAGCTCTGTGTATATTGTTTTGCTTGTATATGTATTATATAAGGCGGCCAGTAGTTAGCTCAGATCTGATATATATGTTTATGTATATACGCCTCACTCATAAAATGAGATATAATTTTCTTTTTCTTCCCGTTAGTGGCAATCGCTGTGTAATATTTGTCGTATTACAAGTGCATTTTCTTTCTCTATCATTTTGTCTTTAATACAGTTGAACATCTCTAAATAGACCAGAAAATGATTAAACAGGGTGGTCTGTCACAGCAGGTGGTTGCTTAACCCATTCCCTCCTAGGTTATTTTTAGATCCAATCTCTTTGAATAAATCTACCGAAAAGGAGCATTAACTAGAGAAAAGGAAAATTTTTGAAGTTTGTAGTTCTGAAACCATTGAGATAAATAGAGCATTTGCTCCTTAGGATGTTCCACAATGGTTTCAAAAAGTGACTTTTACAGAGGCGTAGAAAGGCGTATTTGTGGAGGAAAGCGTTAATACATAACGTTCGTCCACACTAACTCTCTCGCTGCAAATGTTGCAGCAGTTTGGATCCAGATGAGACGTGAATAACTCGATGTCTCATCAGGATCCAAACTGTTTGTTACTGTAACAATGGTTTTTTAAACAAAAATGGAGAATTTTTTTTAAAAAAAAAGCAAGATTTGTAGCAGACGACAAAGTTTGCAGAAGACAAAATTTGGCAGTGAAAGGCTTACCCCTTGACCTGATGGAGATGCCTTTTACAAACTGTGCAGAGCCAGATCAGGTGACTCGTTTGAGAGCCATTTGAAGAAGGTCTGCCCTGTTTGCTTATGGAATAATAGAAATTTGTTTTTACAGTTTTTGCCACGGTATAAACATCTTGTGCTCATATGCCATGATAGAAGTTTAGCTAATTTATATTCATGATGTCATTATTTCTTGTATGAATATTCATAATGTCAATGGTTAATCGTAATTGGACTAATCTTGAGTGGTTGCTATAGAAAGGTTTTACTGTACATGTAAATGGCCATGATACAACTTCAGGTGCCTGTTCATCACATTTGATGTACAGTAGAACCTGTCCTAAGCGGCCATTTTTTGTTGAACATAGAAGCCTTAAAAAGCAGGTGGATGCTTAATGCAGGGAAAAGTTATACAGAAGACTCCTATAGGAGCTTTCTGCATTACTTTTAACCTACATTAAGCTCTCACATGCTTTACAGACCAATATTCAAACCGCTATTGACTGCTTAAGGCAAGTTCTACTGTAATTGGTACCCCAACATCTGAAATTCATTACTACTATCAGAGCTACAGATAAAGATGCGTACCCCAAAAACTTAACTCATCATTTCTCCACCAAACCCTATACTGCGACCACTCTTTAGAATCGTCTTGAAGAGACAATTCTAAAGAGTGGTCACAGTATAGGGTTTGGTGGAGAATTAAAGGAGCTATTCTTGAACATGTTTTAATTACGCATCTTATCTGGATCTCTAAATTATTGATGGCATGGTTACAAACTTGAAGTGTGAACTTTACATTAACCCTATACTACATATAGACACATTTGCAAACAGAGTGGACCCAGATCAGACAGCTCCTATAGGAGCTGTCTAATCAGGGTCTACTCTGTTTGCTTATGGAATTATGCCATATGTGTCAGATATGGTGGAGCCTGGTCATACTTATTTCTCTATATAACATTGCTGAATAAAATAACCTCTAAAAATGGGTGGAGTCTGTGCTACTGTTTAACCTTTGACTTGATAAATATTCATTTATTTAATAATGAAAATATGAATATTTATTAGCTTAATTTCTATAATGTAAACTTTTGAAGAGAATTTGTTGCTTTGACACAAACTATAGAATCAGATCTATATCGTGTCAAAAGCAAACAGAGCAGACCCATGATAGGAGCCATTTGATCTGGATCTACTCTGTATGCAAATGCATGAAAGGGTGTTTATATGTGGGGAAGGGTTAACCCTTTACTTGATAAATATTCATGTAAGAAATATTCTGAAATAATGACACTATGAATATTAATGAGCTGAGTTTGTATTATAATCATAGCATTATGAACAAGGAAATATTTGATCAAGGCAGAAACTGTAGCTCTTCATATACATGTATATATATTATTTCATTAGCAAACAGAGTAGATCCCTGATTAGAAGTGTCCTACAGGAGTTGTCTGATCAGGGTCTACTCTGTAAAAGTTTTGAATAGTGTATCCATGGAGTAAAGTGTTAACCCATTCCCTCACATTGACGCCTTTTGAAGCCTCTGCAAAAGTCACCTGTTGAAACCATTGTGATACATAGAGCATTTGCTCCTATAGGAGCAAATGCTCTATGTATCACAATGGTTTCAAACTAAACAATTATAAAAAAATTCCTTTTCTCTAGTAAATGCTCCTATTCGGTAGATTTATTCAATACATAATAATAAGACATAAGATTTATTCAATACATAATAATCAAGATATAATAATACTGTCTTAATTGGATAGTACAGTCTATAACAGAGCTTTAATTGGTTTGTATACTGTGTTGTGAGCAGACAATGTTTCTCCATGAATATTCATTTAAGAAATAATGACATCGTGAATATCATTTAGATTAACTGTTAGTATAGCACATTGACATGGACATTTTACACAATGGCAGAAACTGTAGAATCATATCTAAATAATATCATAAGCAAACAGAGGAGACCCTGATCAGACAGCTCCTACAGGCCTTCTCTGTTTGCAAAGGAGTAGAAAGGCGTATTTATGGTAATTTAGTAAATTTACCTGTTTAGAATGGACGTGATTTCATACACATGCGACTTGTCTTGTGTTTGACATGACTTTCTTATGTACCTTGTCGAATAAATTTAAGGTTGCAATACTAGTACTTTGGTGTCTGTTTTTATCTATTGCCAAACTCATCTGTAGCTAATACCTCAAGTATGGGAAAATATGAGAATGTTTTAGCCCTTTCCCAGTTCTATGTTTATTTCAAGTTTCAATACCTACTGAATATTCATAATAGTTTTCTAATGAAATATGGAAGGTAGAACATTGTAGCCAATTTAGAAAGTAAAGAAATATATCTTGCAAATTCCTTTAGCAAACAGACTAGACCCTGGTCAGACGGATCCTATAGGAGCCGTCTGATCTGGGTCTACTCTGTTTGCAGATGCGTTTAAACATGCTCATATGGGGGAAAGGGTTAACTATTTACAAATTGAATATTGCTGTCATAAATAATGACTATGAATGTTTGTACATGTAATAGCGTCATGAACAAGGAAATATTTGTCATGACAGAAGCTGTAGCAAAACATCTATGCCATTACCGCCATTTCATAAGCAAAGAGAGCAGACCCTGGTCAGAAGGCTCCAACAGAAGTCATCTGGTCTGTGTATACCATACAGTAAAACCTCTCTAAAACGGCCACTAAATTACATCAAATATTTTGTGTTAAAGGCAGGTGGCTCCTATTGGAGCGTTCTGTTTTACTTTTACCTTGCTTTAAGCAGTCACCTGCCCTAAATACCAACTAAATAACACAATCCAGTGGCCGTTATAGAGAGGTTTTACTGTATTTGCAAATGTGCCAAGGGAAAAGGTTATCTCTTTCACTGCTTACTTAAAACAGACGACGTTGTTATAAATATTATCCGACAAAATATATTTGGCACCAAAGGGGCATATTTACGTCACGTTGCCATATATATACCGGTCTGATCGGCTTATCGGCAGTACCTTTGATCTCGGAGTGGACAATATTGACATGTGGAAATACGTAAGCAGAGGGTGCCTTAAATCAATCAGCATTATATCAAAGGGACACCGATAATGATACGCGTATTATTTTTTAATAAAAAGTTGTGTTTTTTTTTCAGTTTTATGTGCTTTTACAGTTTTTAAATTCTCTGACATAACACTTTATTTTCTCAATATTTCTGTAACTCTTTTTTGGGGTATCTGAATATAAATATTTATTCTATGTTAATAAATTCGACTCTCAAATCACTAACCACCGCCGCAACAATATTGTTTTCCCCATTAAATTCGACAAGTAGCGAAACGTACAGCGAAATGGCCAGGGTAGCGAAATGACTGCCCGGTGGGTAGCGAAATGACTGTAGCGAAAAGGTCAGGGTAGCGAAACGTCCGACAGCCTTCAAGACAATTCTAAAGAGTGGTCACACTATAGGGTTTGGTGGAAAATACGATTTTAGTACAGTAAAACCCCTCTAATGCGACCACTTAAAAGAGGTATAATTCTGGGTGGTAGAGGCAGGTGGTTGCTTAATGCAGGACGTTTGTCCTGCATTAAGCAACCATCTACTTATAACGACAGCCATGTTTATTCATTAAGTGGTCGCATTAGAGGGATTCTACTGTAATTGAGTACGCACTTCAGGTACGGATCCAGGATTTCAGAGTGGGGTGGGGGCGCAGATATTTTTTAAATGTTGAGTGACGTCACTAGTATCTGTGTAATGCATGTTGAGAAAGAGCGTAATTGACTGTTAGGCAGTTGCATAAATAGATCTTGCAAAGTTTGCATAATTAATTACTTTTAATCATTGTTTTATTGATTTTTGTTAGATCTAGATCTAATAAATTTACCCAGAACGCTTGTTTGGGCAATTTTAACCCTTTCGCTGCCAATGCCGGATCTGTGATTATCTATGCAAACAGTTTGGATCCAGATGAGACGCCGAGTAACTCGGCGTCTCATCAGGATCCAAACTGTTTGTTACTGTTACTATGTTTTTTTAAACAAAAATGAAGAAAATAAAAAAATGAAAATTTATAGCAGACGACAAAGTTAGCAGACGACAGAGCTTGGCAGCGAAAGGGTTAAGTGTGTGTATGACCGGGGATGTAAATCCGCGCCTGTACATTTAATTTATTAATCTGATTCGACTCGACTGTTAAAACAAGAATAGGTCGGATTTCAAATAAGATTCCTAAATTAAAGAGTTTTCAAGATCAGCTTGCAATGGGCGGATGAATGAACACTTATGCCAACAGTTTGGATCCAGATGAGACGCCCAGTAACTCGGCGTCTCATCAGGATCCAAACTGTTTGACACCCTGATTGCATTTTCGTAGACAAATTCAGTATACACTGAAGAGAATATTCCAAAAAGGGAATTGATATAATACATGAATACCTCTGATCTAATATTGTAAATATGACTACAGTTTCTGCCATGGCCAAAAGTCGCTGTGTCCGTATACAATTATAACAAGAGGGCCAAGATGGCCCTTAATAGCTCACCTGATTACTATAGATTTAAGATTTTTGCTGGGTAGTCCATGGGTAGGGCCAATATTGACATTAGGGACAATATTTGAACAATGTTGATAGTGGACCATGAACAGTGTTTCTACAGAACAAGATTTTCAAAGATTTAGAATATTGACTTTATCAAGACAATGATTCTGACCAATGAAGATTGGGCTAAAAATTTGCCCTCTAGAGTATTTTTTCTAAAATGTGACCTAGTGACCTACTTTTGATTCCCATCCCACCCATGATCACACTCAACCTTGATATCACCAAGACAAACACTCTAAGCGAGTTTGAGGAAGATTGGGCCAAAAATGTGGCCTCTGGAGTGTAAACAATTTTTTTCTAAGATATGACCCAGAGACCTACTTTTTGACCACACGTAACCCACTTTCAAACTTGTCCACGATTTTATTAGAACAATCATTCTGACCAATTTTCATGAAGATTTGGCTATTAATGTGACCTCTAGAGTGTTCACAAGGTTTTCCTACTATTTGACCTAATGACCTAGTTTTTAACCCTACATAACCCACTTTCAAACTCTTATTTTATCAAGACAATCATTATGACCAAGTTTCATGAAGATTGGACAAAAAATGTGACCACTAGAGTGTTCACAAGGTTTTTCTACTGTCTGACCTAGTGACCTAGTTTTCAACCCCACTTGACCCACTTTCGAACTCGTCCGAGATTTTATCAAGACATTCGTTCTGACCAAGTTTCATGAAGATTGGACTAAAATTGTGACCACTAGAGTGTTCACAAGGTTTTGCTACTGTTTGACCTAGTGACCTAGTTTTTTACCCCACGTAACCCACTTTTCAAACTCCTCCGAGATTTTATCAAGACAATCATTCTGACCAAGTTTCATGAAAATTGGGCTAAAAATGCGACCTCTAGAGGGTTCACAAGGTTTTCCTACTATTTGACCTAGTGACCTAGTTTTTAACCTAACTTGACCCATTTTCGAACTCGTCCGAGATTTTACCAAGACATTCATTCTGACCAAGTTTCATGAAGATTGGACTACAATTGTGACCACTAGAGTGTTCACAAGCAAATTGTTGACGACACACGAAGGATGACGGACGACAGACATTCAAGTCTCCCAAAAGCTCACCCTGAGCTTTGCTCAGGTGAGCTAAAAATGAATCTAATTCATATACATGATGTCATTATTTCTCACATGAACATGCATGGAGTAAACAGTTAATACACTAAGGAATATGCATGAAAAGATCGACGTACAGAAATTTCACTACATGTGAATAATTCTAATAAGTGTCTAACAATGTAGACACTGAACAACTCGCCTCAGGCCCGTTAACTCATTTTGTTATATAGAGTGTTACAGTAGAGCCCCTCTAATGCGACCACTCAATGAATAAACATGGGTTTCTTTACAAGCAGGTGGTTGCTTAATGCAGGGCAAAAGTAATGCAGAAAGCTCCTCTAGGAGCTTTCTGCATTATTTTTGTCCTGCATTAAGCTACCACCTGCATCTAGCACCCAGAATTATACCTCCTTTAGGTGGTCGTATTTGCGGGATTTTACTGTATATAGTTTTCTTCTTGGCGCTATGTGACTATTTAGTGTCGCGGTGCTTTAAAACCCAATTCACTTACTCACTATTGTTTCTGGCAATCGTAGCTATTCTGTGAATTCCGGTGAGCTCAGAATAATCGAAAAGTTCCAATTATATATTATTTCTGGTGAAAATCGATGGATCCCCAGTTCATGTTCCACTTTTCTGACATAGAAGAGAAGACCCAGTGGTGGTTAGTTTATATCAGTGTAGGTAAGAATATATCCTATATGTTAACTGATGCCAAATTATATAGTGAATACTTTAATCACTGACCAAATATGTCAAGAAAGCGGCGGAAAATTTATTCCTGTAGAATTCCAGCAATTGATCTAGAAATATGAACAATATATCTTTGGTCGAGATGGTTATGCTCTAGATTTCCCCGATTAATCCGGAAGCTTGGCACGGTCAACTTTTGGACTAATAGATTGTTGTAAAAATCAGAGGACAATTTTTTTCCCCATGAAATTGATATTTTCTGCTCACATCTTTGATATAAATGCACTTTTTTACCTTTGCAAACAGAATAGATCCTGATCCGAAGGCTCCGGGAGTCGTTTTTATCTGGGTCTACTTTGTTTGGAAAGGTAGGAAAAAACGTTACTACAGTGTAAAATGTTAAAACCCTGAAATGACAAAGGGAGACTACTAAACACAAAACATATTGTAAGAGTTACTACGCCTATTCACTTAGCATTGCAAAGGGCGGATGTGTGAATACTTATGCCAACCGTTTGGATCCAGATGAGACGCTGAGTAACTCGACATCCAGCAGGATCCAAACTGTTTGACATCCTGATACTATTAAGTAGACAAATTTTAATGAGATATGTACACACAAGCTGAAAAGTCAAATCTATTATAACATTAAGCACCCTTTCCCTATAGGAATTTTCAATGCATTGAGAAATGATGACTCGCGAAATTCACACAGTACAAAACGCCTAAAATATTATAAGAGTTGTCTCGCTTGTATTGCAAACCGTATTCGTTCACTTATCCTTGCAATGGGCGGATGAGTGAATACTTATGCCAGCAGTTTGGATCCAGATGAGACGCCGAGTAACTCGACATCCAGCAGGATCCAAACTGTTTGACATCCTGATAATATTGAATAGACAAATTTTAATGAGATATGTACACACAAGCTGAAAAGTCAAATCTATTATAACATTAAGCACCCTTTCCCTGTAGAATTTTCAAATGAGAAATGATGACATCGTGAATCTCATACAGTACTAAACGCCTAAAATATTGCAATAAAAATGTAATTGCTTCGCTTGTACTGCAAGCCGTATTCGTTCACTTATACAAAATGAATTGCTAGCCTGCAATGGGTGTCACTAATAGGAATTATTCGCATGTAGTGAAATTTCTGTACGGCGATCTTTTCATGCATATTCTGCATCTGGATCCAAACTGTTGGCATAAGTATTCACTCATCCGCCCATTGCAAGGCCAAGTGAACGAATCCGGTTTGCAGTACAAGCGAGACAACTCTTACAATATTTTAGGCGTTTTGTACTGTGTGAAATTCGCGAGTCATCATTTCTCAATGCATTGAAAATTCCTATAGGGAAAGGGTGCTTAGTGTTATAATATATTTGACTTTTCAGCTTGTGTGTACATATCTCATTAAAATTTGTTTATTTAATATTATCAGGATGTCAAACAGTTTGGGTCCTGATGGATGCCGAGTTACTCGGCGTCTCATCTGGATCCAAACTGTTGACATAAGTATTCACACATCCGCCCATTGCAAGGCTAAGTGAATAAGCGTAGTAACTCTTACAATATGTTTTGTGTTTAGTAGTCTCCCTTTGTCATTTAAGTGTTTTAACATTGTCTTTTCCTACCTTTCCAAACAAAGTTTTGTTTGTATTGAGTAACGCCCGTTTCTGCTCACTATGGGCTAATTGGACGCCCCAGAGAGAGGGGAGAGGATACAGAGAAACTCAGGCGCGATGCCCTATTCTTATTTTTGACTGAGTTTCTCTGGTTCTTTTAGATGCCCAGTGTAAAGCACTGGTACATCGGACCTCGGTTTATAATTATGGATACTTATGGATTTCTTCCAGCACAGATTTTCAGTCCTCTTCGCCGGATTCCAAATCTTGGTTTTCTTGTTCACGACTATTGGCTCGTGTATATGTACGTGCTCGTGTACGAGACTTTATAGTCTCGTCCAAACAAAGTACATGTAATTTTTACTGTAACAAGATCTAATTGTAACAGAATCCGTTACAGAATGTCACCCAAACGAAACTGACAACTGGTATTCATAAGCAAAATCTCTAAATACCAACCAATCATAGGCCACGACTTGGTTACCATGGCAAACACCTGCCATTAAGTTTGGATACCCATATAGCAGTTTTCCGAAAATTCAAACAATATCTAAATTTCTACCAATCAGAGCCCACCACTCAATTATCATGGCAACCAATTATTTCGAAAGACCTACCAATCAATTCGGAGTGCCGAAATATCTCCACTTATCTTTTTTTTGAAAAATCGAACAATATCTAAATTCATTGGAAAAGATATAAATTTCGACCAATCAGTCGCCATTCAGTTACCATGGCAACCAATACTTTTGAAACACATACAAAATGACTTGGAGTACTGTACTAAAATAACCCATGATACAAATTCTAAGCAATATCGAATATGTAACTTCAACACAATATCTAGAGTTCGGCCAATCAGAGCCCACCAGTTGGTTGCTATGGCAATTTAAAAAAAATCAAAAGTGAGATCTCTTACACCCGATTACATTACATATACCCCTGTAGTTGGCTCAAAAAGTAGTCCGAAACTCCCGTACAAAACAGAAAGTAAATTGTTTTGTGCGTTTCGTTGACAGTTCAACGGAAGAAAGGCAAAAGGCTAGGATTTCCAGTCGTGTGCCCTTTGGGGTTATAGCAAAATTTCAGTGCCCTTATAAGAAGTTCGGAATCTACAGTTTGTAGAAACTGATTTCAAAAAATTGAACAGACATCATTCCATTCTGTTTGTTTACATTTGTGTAATAATCGAAGCGTAAAGCGGCATGAAAACCCCCCACAAAAAACACAAACAAGAGGGCGAAAATGGCCCTGAAGCGCTCACCAGACAATCAGAGGAGAAGATTTTCAAAGTTTTCACTAAATGTTTCTATAGAAAACTAGCCGGCCCTGGGACAGGCCAATTTTGACCCCAAGGGCATAATTTATATAACTTTTGTAGAGGACTTGAACATGATGCTATGAGCAAAATATGAAAGCTGAGAACCTTTCAGTTTCAGAGGAGAAGATTTTCAAAGTTTTCTCTATATGTTTCTACTGAAAACTACGCACCCCTGGGGCGGGGCCAATTTTGACCACAGGGCCATAATTTATATAACTCTTGTAGAGGACCTATACATGATGCTATGCGCCAAATATGAAAGCTAAGAACTTTCCAGATTCAGAGAAGAAGATTTTCAAAGTTTTCACTATTTGTTTCCATTGAAAACTGTCCATCCCTGGGGCGGGGACAATTTTGATCCCAGGGCAATAATTAATATAACTTTTGTAGAGGACCTGAACATGATGCTCTGTGCCAAATATGAAAGCTGAGCGCCTTCCAGTTTCAGAGGAGAAGATTTTCAAAGATTTCACTATTTGTTTCTATTGAAAACTGCCCACCCTTGGGGCGGGGCCAATTTTAACCCCAGGGCCATAATTTAAATAACTTTTGTAAAGGACCTAAACATGATGCTATGTGCCAAATATGAAAGCTGAGAACCTTCTGGTTTCAGAGGAGAAGATTTTCAAAGATTTCACTATTTGTTTCTATTGAAAACTGCCCACCCCTGGGGCGGGGCCAATTTTGACCCCACGGGCATAATTTATATAACTTTTGTAGAAGACCTGAACTCATATGATGCTATGTGCCAAATATGAAAGCTGAAAAACTTCTGGTTTCAAAGGAGAAGATTTTCAAAGGTTTACTATATGTTTCTATTGAAAACTTCCCACCCCTGGGGCGGGCCAATTTTGACCCCAGGGGCATAATTTATATAACTTTTGTAGAGGACCTGAACATGATGCTCTGTACCAAATATGAAAGCTAAGCGCCTTCCAGTATCAGAGGAGAAGATTTTCAAAGATTTCACTATTTGTTTCTATTGAAAACTGCCCACCCCTGGGGCGGGGCTAATTTCAACCCCCGGGCCATAATTTATATAACTTTTGTAGAGGACCTGAACATGATGCTATGTGCCAAATATGAAAGCTGAGAACCTTCTAGTTTCAGAGGAGAAGATTTTCAAAGTTTTCACTATATATTTCTATTGAAAACTACCCACCCCTGGGGCGGGGCCAATTTTGACCCCAGGGCCATAATTTATATAACTTTAGTAGAGGACCTGAACATGATGCTCTGTGCCAAATATGAAAGATGAGAGCCTTTCAGTTTCAGAGGAGAAGATTTTCAAAGATTTCACTATTTGTTTCTATTGAAAACTGCCCACCCCTGGGGCGGGGCCAATTTTGACCCTAGGAGCATAATTTATATAACTTTTGTACAGGACCTGAACATGATGCTATGTGCCAAATATGAAAGTTAATAACCATCTGGTTTCAGAGGAGAATATTTTCAAAGTTTTACTATATGTTTCTATTGAAAACTTCCCACCCCTGGGGCGGGGCCAATTTTGACCCCAGGGGCATAACTTATGTAACTTTTGTAGAGGACCTATAGGTGATGCTATGTACCAAAGATGAAAGCTGAGAAACCTGCAGATTCAGAGGAGAAGATTTTTAAAGGTTCAAATTGTTGACGCGGGACGACGGACGACGCACTATGACGGACGATGGACATCAGGCGATCACAAAAGCTCACCCTGAGCACTTTGTGCTCTGGTGAGCTAAAAAACATAAAACACAAACTATTGGTTTTGCCAAGATTCTTGTCATGAGCCCATTGCATAGGTGTATGCAAGAATAACGAACGACAACTCTGCAATGAGACTGGCACATCTGAATGTAACCAGCAATGTTCATGTGAAGTTTCATAAAGATCAGACCATTACTTACCAAGAAATGTGTCAGACAAGTTCACTATGGAAGAAGAAGAATCGGAATCAGAAGAATAATAACTACAGTTGTTTTTTATACAAAAACTGATGGCTGCCCGATCCGCCACCGTTAAAAATTTCAAACTCCCATAACTCTGCAGAAAAGCATCGAACTGGAACAGGAATAAGACATGCACAACTAGGCATGGTGCTGATCAATCCTATGAAGTTTCATGAAAATTGGACCAAAGGTTTTGGAGAAACCATGTTAACAAATGGACACGTATATGGACACTGCCCACAAAAATGTCTCCCGAGTATACTGGAGGAGACGTAATAATAAGAAACGGAGCGATTACAATATGTTAATACCCCACCCACTTCGTTTTAGGGACATAATTATCTACATTGCCAGAGATATTATACTCATAGACAAAATTTCCCAGACTGGTGAAGAGTGGATTAACCTTTTCCTCCATAGGCTATTTTAGACCCAACCACTTTGAATAAATCTTCTAAAAAGGAGCATTTACTAGAGAAAAGGAAAATTTTAGAATTTTGTAGTTTGAAACCATTGTGATAGATAGGGCATTTGCTCCTATAGGAGCAAATGCTCTATTTATCACAATGGTTTCAACAGGTGAATTTTACAGAGCCGTAGAAAGACGTATTTATGGATGAAAGGATTAAAGCTTCTAATGTTTGAGAGTAGATTATCTTGATTAGTTTCTGCAAAGGGCTGAACATGACTGAAGCGATATGATTATGTCCATACTGACAGATTTCATATCCAATGAGTTTGGTGAAAATAGGACAAAAGCTTCGCAAGTTAGAGACAGGACAACTTTACAGGATGTTGCCCACTCATGCAAGCCTGCTGTGGGTAAAAACATAATCTGAAGGTCGGCAGATAGTTTTAAAAACAAAGAAAACATTTGTCTGAGAAGCTTTATTTCTCTGTCATAACTGCATCAACTTTAGATAAACACTATCAACACTATGTATCTTTCATCTGCAAACTTTTGCTTACTAAAATGCTCTTACTTCCATTTCTATTCAATAAATAGTTTTAACCCTTTCCTTGATATAAACGCATTTTCATGCATTTACAAACAGAGTATTCCCAGATCAGACGGTTCCTACAGGAGCCGTCTGATCAAGGTCTGCTCTATTTGCCAATGGAATTTGATAGATTTGTTTCTTTACATTCTAAAATGGCTACAATTTTCCACATTTCATTATAAATATTTTGCCCATGAATATTCAGAAGGTATGAACATTTGAAATAAATGTAGAACAGGGGAAGAGTTAAAGTATGAAAAAGTTTGGATCCTAATGGGATGTGACGTCACTTGGAATCTCATCTGGATCCAAACTGTTGGAAAATGTCATGTCAAACTATTCATAGTGTTCAAGTGTTAACCCATTCCCTCATATTGACGCCTCTGTAAAAGTCACTTTATGAAACCATTGTGATAAATAGAGCATTTGCTCCTATAGGAGCAAATGCTCTATTTATTACAATGGTTTCAAACTACAAAATTCTAAAAAAAATCCTTTTCTCTAGTTAATGCTCCTTTTCGGTAGATTTATTCAAGGCGGTTGTATCTAAAGATAGCCTATGAGGTAATGGATTAATAGCATCTTAAATTTACAAGCATAGATATAGCTCATCTAAATTATGGCAGAATTAATTCCAACAGTATCTGAGGCACAGTATACAATAAGATAAATTAGATCATCTAGAAACATTCATCTAACAGAGCAATTATTTGCTATAAACTCTGTTTTCTAAACAAGAGCAGCGTGCGGTGCTAACGCTCGTCTGATTTGGTACTTGTCCAGCTAAATTTAAAAAAATTGAAAACGACAAAGGGCCATACTCCAAAATTTTGAAATCAGGACTTATGGTTCTAATGTAGGGGCCTTCCCCTCAGTGAGATCTACTAACCTATGCTGCACATCACCATTTCGATAACCGGATTTTCCGTGGAAAACCTGTTAAAAATCACCTTTCTGAATTGATGCAGACAAAAAAAAAGTTTGCAGATGACAAATACTTACCGAGCTACAGATAACGGTACGTACTGAAACACTAAAATTGTCATTTCTCCGATAAATCCTATGTTGTGACCACTCTTTAGAATCGTCTCTTAGAGATGATTCTAGAGAGTGGTCACAACAAAGGATTTAGTGGAAAATAAAGAAGTTATACTTGAAAACATTTCAATTTATGCATCTTATCTGGAGCTCTGTACTTAGTATACAAATAAATATTCTAAACACAAAGTAACTTTACTCTGAAAAAAAAAGTGATGCCTGCTTCAGTTCTAACAGTAAATCCTTCTTCATTTCTTCCAAATATATTTCTAGTAGTGTCAAACAGCTGAATTATGCCAAGACATTATGTTAGGGTCTAACCTGAATCCATACTGTCTGCAAATGCCATCATAAATTCAAAGTGTCGTAAGAATTAACCCTTTCCCTCATATAAATGCGTTTTACATTTGCGAACAGAGTAGACTCAGATCTGATGACTCCTATAGAAGCCATCTGTTCAGGGTCTGCTCTGTTTGCTTTTAACATGACAAAGATCTCATCCTACTGTTTTTGTCACAGCAAAAAAGCTTGAGAAGTATACGATTATAAAAGTTCAACCGATCATT
This sequence comes from Azorinus chamasolen, assembly GCA_963576725.1. Taxonomy (NCBI): domain Eukaryota; kingdom Metazoa; phylum Mollusca; class Bivalvia; order Cardiida; family Solecurtidae; genus Azorinus; species Azorinus chamasolen. Next base: position 75,896,245 of record OY755243.1, read on the forward strand.
ATTTCTGTCATGAATATTGAACAGCGAAACGGTCAAGACATACCCTTCCTTGCAGGGTTTGGTTTGGTTTTGCAGGGATTACAACACTTAACCCTTTCCTCCATAAATACGCCTTTCTACGCCTCTGTAATAGTCACTTCTTGAAACCATTGTGATAAATAGAGCATTTGCTCCTATAGGAGAAAATGATCTATTTATCACAATGGTTTCAATATTACACAATTCTAACATTTTCCTTTTCTCTACTAAATGCTCCTTTTGGGTAGATTCATTCAAAGTGGTTGGGTCTAAAAATAGCCTATGGAGGGAATGCCTTTGCAAATAGAGTAGACAAGATCAGACGGCTCTTACAGGAGCCACCTGATCAGAGTCTACTCGGTTTGCTTAAGGACTAATATAGATCTGATTCTACAATTCCCGTCATCACCAATATTTACTGTGATCATGTGCCATTATGAAAATTCATTTAAATATTCATGATGTTATTTTTCTTACATGAATATTCACATAGTACAGGGTTAAACTTTATCTGGCTGTTACGATGTCAAATACAGTAAAACCCCTCTAATGCGACCACTATATGGATACACAAAGACGCCTTTAACAAAGCAAGTGGTCGCTTAACCCTTTCCCTCATAAACGTATTTTCACACATTTGCAAACAGGGTAGACCCAGATCAGATCGCTCCTATAGGAGCCGTCTAATCAGGGTCTGCTTTGTTTACTAATAGAACTTGATAGATATGTTTCTTTACTTTCTAAAATTGCTACAATGTTCCACATTCCATACTTAATTATAACTATTTTGTCTATGCATATTAGGTAGGTATTGAAATTTGGACTAAACATAGAACAGGGAAAGGGTTAATGCAGGGCAAAAGTTATGCAGAAAGCTCCTATAGGATTCTGCATAACCTTTGTCCTGCATTAAGCTACCACCTGCCTTCCAGAACCAAATTTTTTGGTGGTCGCATTAGAGGTGTTTTAATGAATGTCTGAAACTGAAACATAACTAAGACTCTTATTTGCTGCATTTTCTACTTATATTCCACATGTCCAACCTAATGAGAAACAAGAGGGCCAGAATGGCCCTGACATCGCTCACCAGGCAATCAGAGGAGAAGATGTTCAAAGTTTTCACTATATGTTTCTAGAGAAAACTAGCAACCCCTGGGGCGGGCCAATTTTGATCCAGGGGGCATAATTTATACAACTTTTGTAGAGGACCTGAACATGATGCTATGTGCCAAATATGAAAGCTGAGAACCTTCCAGTTTCTGAGGAAAATATTTTCAAATTTGACATTATATGTTTCTATTGCGAACTGGCTACCCCTGGGGCGGGGCCAATTTTGACCCCGGGAGCATAATTTATATAACTCTTGTAGAGGACCTGAACATGATGTTATGTGTCAAATATGAAAGCTGAGAACCTTCCAGTTTCTGAGGAGAAGATTTTCAAAGTTGTCACTATATGTTTCTATTGAGACATGGCTACCCCTGGGGCGGGGCCAATTTTGACCCCTGGGGCATAATTTATATAACTTTTGTAGAGGACCTGAATATGATCCTATGTGCCAAATATGAAAGCTAAGAACCCTGTAGATTTAGAGGAGAAGATTTTCAAAGTTTTCACTATATGTTTCTATTGAAAACTGGCCACCCCTGGGGAGGGGTCAATTTTGACCCCAAGGGCATAATGTATATACTTTTTGTAGAGGACCTGAACATGATGCTATGTGCCAAATATGAAAGCTAAGAACCTTTCAGTTTCAGAGAAGAATATATTCAAAGTTTTACCATATATTTCTATTGAAAACTGGCTACCCCTGGGGCGGGCCAATTTTGACCCCAGGGGCATAATTTATACAAATTTTGTAGAGGACCTGAACATGATGCTATGTGCCAAATATGAAAGCTGAGAACCTTCCAGTTTCAGAGGAGAAGATTTTGAAAGTTGTCACTATATGTTTCTATTGAAAACTGACCACCCCTGGGGCGGGGCCAATTTTGACCCCAGGGGCATAATTTATAAAAAATTTGTAGAGGACCTGAACATGATACTATGTGCCAAATATGAAAGCTGAGAACCCAGTAGATTCAGAAGAAAAGATTTTGAAAGTTGTCACTATATGTTTCTAATGAAAACTGGCTACCCCTGGGGCGGGGCCAATTTTGACCCCAGGGGGCATAATTTATATAACTTTTGTAGAGGACCTGAACATGATGCTATGTGCCAAATATGAAAGCTGAGAACGCTGTAGATTCAGAGAAGAAGATTTTCAAAGTTGTCACTATATGTTTCTAATGAAATCTGGCTACCCCTGGGGCGGGCCAATTTTGACCCCAGGGCCATAATTTATATAACTTTTGTAGAGGACCTGAACATGATGCTATGTGCCAAATATGAAAGCTGAGAACCCTGTAGGTTCAGAGGCGAAGATTTTCAAAGTTGTCACTATATGTTTCTATTCAAAACTGGCTACCCCTGGGGCGGGGCCAATTTTGACCCCAGGGGCATAATTTATATAACTTTTGTAGAGGACCTGAACATGATCCTATGTGCGAAATATGAAAGCTGAGAACCCTGTAGATTCAGAGGAGAAGATTTTCAAAGTTTTACTATATATTTCAATAGAAAACAAGGCACCCCTGGGGCGGGGCCAATTTTGACCCCAGGGGCAAAATTTATATAACTTTTGTAGAGGACCTAAAGATGATGCTATGTACCAAAGATGAAAGCTGAGAACCCTGTAGATTCAGAGGAGAAGATTTTTAAAGGTTCAAATTGTTGACGCCCGACGACGGACGACGGACATCAAGTGATCACAAAAGCTCACCCTGAGCACAAAAGTGCTCTGGTGAGCTTAAAAGCGAACAAGTGTCAAACAGCTTCTAGTAATTATGAAATGCTATTTGGCATCTGTACTGTAGGCAAACTGTAGGCAAAATGCAAATCAGGTCACACTTTGCAGGGTAAAGGTTAACCCCATTCCCTCATAGGCTATTTTTATTATCTCTCATTATCTAGAGAAAAGGATTTTTTTTTAGAATTTTGTAGTTTGAAACCATTCTGATAAAAAGAGCATTTGCTCCTTTAGGAGCAAAGGCTCTATTTATCACAATGGTTTCAATAGGTGATTTTTACAGAGGCGTAGAAAGGCGTAATTATGGAGGAAAGGGTTAACCTCTTTACTCCAGACATACATAATTCAGATCAGATAGGAGCTGTCTGATCAGGGTCTGCTCTGTTTGTTGATGAAAATATACTGAACTGATTTTAAAGTTTCTGCCTTGGCTAATTTTCTTGTGTTCATTTGACAAAACAAAACTTCAGCAAATTATCATGTATATTGTCATTATTTCTTACTTTAACCCTTTCCCTCATATAAACGTGTTTACACGCATTTGCAAACAGAGTAGACCCAGATCCGACAGCTCCTAGAGGAGCCATCTGATCAGGGTCTGCTCTGTTTGCTAATGGAATTAGAGAGATCTGATTCTTTACCTTCTAAAATGGCTACAATGTTCTATCTTCTATATTTCTGTTTTCTGTCCATGAATATTCAGTAGGTATTGGAAGTTAAAATAAACATAGAACAGGGAAAGGGTTAAAATTAATTTTAACCAGTTACTGTTTATATACATGTATTATTGTTCTGAAACATTTTTTAAAAGTAAAGACCAATAGTAAATGTAAATTCCAGAAATTAGTTTACCCTCTCCCTGGTCAGTATTTATGTAAGAAATAATGGTATCATGAATATTTATTAGCTGAATTTTTACAATGGTTTTAGTTTGGTTGTTATCAGGTTTTACACTGCTTTTAAAAGTATTTCAATCATATCGCCACGTCCAGCTAATTACAGGTGGAGGAAGACTCCAGAGGTTCTTCTGTGCACGGAACAAATCATATTGTTTAGTGTACTGAAGAACATCTGGGTAGAACCACCGACCTACTGCAAGCAAGCTGGAAGGCTTCCACACATGAAAAATCCAAATGCCCAGCGGTGAGGGGCTAAGCGATTGTCAGTCGAAGACCATAACCACTCGGCCACGAAGGCCCCTTTTACAATGGCATATTGAATAGGATGTTTTGGCTCAGGCAGAAACTGAAGAAACAGAGCAGACCCTGATCAAAAGACCCCTTTAGGGAGCCGTATGATCTGGGTGTACCCTATTTGTAAATGTGTGTAAATGCGTTTCTATCAGGGAAAGGGACAGTATTAAGGGAAAAAATCATAAGTTTCCAATTATAACAAGTTAAGTTAATCACTATTTATTCAAACAATAAGTTTTAATTCTATTAAATAAGACACATATGTTTTGATTATAAAACATAAGCTGTAAATATAAGTGGCATACATCCTTAGAGTACAGCTTCAAAGCGAAATGTCACCTTGGTCTTTAACCCTTTCCCTCATATAAACACCTTTTCACGCATCTGCAAACAGAGTAGACCCAGGTCAGACTGCCCCTATAGGAGTCCTCTGATCAGGGTCTGCTCTGTTTGCTTATGGTACAGTATAGCTCTGATTCGATAGTTTCTGCCTGAGTCAAAGCATCCAATGTGCATTTATATGCCATCATAAAATAATCATCTAATTAATGATGTCATTATTTCTTTAATACATGAATATTGAACAAGGAAAGGGTCAATGGATTCGTATGTTGAAATCAAACATATCCACACCCTTCATTATTAATCTGTTAACTCTTTACCTGTTCAATATTCATGAAAGAAATAATGACATCAAGGGAATGTTTTACCCTGACAACACTACAGAATCAGATCTACATCATGTCATAACCAAACAGGGCAATCCCTGAGCAGACGGCTCCTACAAGAGCTGTCTGACCTGGGTCTACTCTGTTTGCAAAGGCGTGAAAAATTATTGATATGATGGAAAGGGTTAAGATAAAGTAGAACCTGTCTTTAGCGACCACATAATGGATACACAGGTGGTTGCTTAATGCAGGACAAAAATAATGCAGAATTCTTTTTCACAACTTTCATCCGGCATTAAGCTACCACCTGTCTTAAAAACCCAGAATAAGACAGACCTAGCCTGGTTGCTGTAGAAAGGTTTTACTGTATGTATATTATTACCAATAAAATGCCATCATAGACTATGCACCTTGAAAACTTCATCAAAAACTGCTGTAAATTAAGGACAAACATTCATTTCACCAAGTACCAACTGCAACATTTATTTCACACATGTTCACACAACTGATAGATCCAGGGTCCAAGGTAATAAAACTTCTGATTCTAAGTCTCGAGATCATTCTCAAGTATCTGATTGAGCAAGCTCAGAATCTGACCAATCAGATGCTTGAGAATGATCTCAGACTCAACCAAAAAGTTTTATAATCTTGGGGCCAGAGCTCTAGATAAGAGGAGTATACAGGGCATCTTTTTTTCTATATTTCTCTACCAAACCCACTTTTTCCTACATTTCTCCACCAAACCCTATCTTCTTTTTACATGACTAGGATCACCTTTAATAATTCTAGGCAACTCTTAATTAGTACAAAAAAGACAGAATTTGGCTCAGATGTTAAGATATTTGGACAGAAACATATGCCTATCGAAAAATAGGAAGAGTATCCAGATTCTAAAATAATCATTTCAGGGCTTTTTCTCTCTTAATTGGGAAGGGGCCTTAGCCTGCTGATTTTGGGAAGAATTATGGCTAAAATTGCTGATTTGGGAAACAAAAAAGCTGGTGTAAGTTTGGATTTTTGGGAAAACTGCATGATTTAAAAGAAATTTTCAATTGGGAAGAAGCCTTTTACAGGCCTCTGTTATAGAAGGTGAAAAACCCCTGCATTTCTCAAGCAAACCCTATATTGTGACCACTCTTTAGAATCATCTTCAGAGGGTTTGGTGGAGAAATAAATGAACTATACCTGAAAATGTTTTAACCCTTTCCTCAATGAATATCTATTGTAAGAAATAATTAAATCATTCATATTAATTAGATAATTTGTTATAATAGGCTAGCACATGGACACAGGAATTTTTGGCCATGGCAGAAACTGTAAAATCATATCTATATTACATCGTAAGCAAACAGAGCAGATCCTGATCAGATGGCTCCTATAGGTTCCAACTGATCTGGGTCTACTCTGCAGAAAGGCAAATATTTGGAGCGAAGGGTTAACCCTTTCCTCCATAAATACGCCTTTCTACGCCTCTGTAAAATTCACCTTTTAAAACCATTGTGATAAACAGAGCATTTGCTCCTAAGGAGCAAATGCTCTATTCATCACAATGGTTTCAGAACTGAAAACTTCTAAAAAAATCCTTTTCTCTAGTTAATGCTCCTTTTCGGTAGATTTATTCAAAGAGGTTGGATCTAAAAATAGCCTATGAGGGAACGGGTTAATTTATTCGATCTTATCTGAGCCTCTGGTCTATTATCTACAGCTCTAATGGATCTTTCCTTACTAACAAAGAAGATCTCGTACATAAGAACAACAATCAGACACTTTCCGTGGGTCTGCTATAGTCAAGTAATCCACCAGCATACTCTGCACTCCTAAAGACAGTGCTAAGTTCTGAAGGCTTTCATCATTGTGTATCAAAGTTCCCATAGCTATAAACAGCCGGAAAGCAGCTTCAACATCTGGCCTCTCCTTCAGACATTCAGCTGCTGCAGCCATAGTTTGTGACTTTCCCTCTAGATCCAGCGAGCCAAACAACCCCACAGAAAAGTTCAGAAGGACTGTTGCAATACCACTCTGCACATTTTTGTTCTTGGAATTTTTCAGGTTAAGAACTGAGGAGATAATTTTGTCCCTGTTTGTCATACACAGCTGAAATCCCTCTGGCTGAGCAAACATATTAGATATCACTTTAGTACTCAGGATTTGATTCGGAGCTGAATTTTCCGTACTACAGTATTTCAGCATTCCATCAAGGATAACTGGATTAACACAGAAGGCTTGGTTGGTTTCTGGGAGTTTGATGCAAATTCTAAGAACATCCAAAGCAGGAAACACAAAATCTGTAAACAAAATTTTGGAGTTAAAGATTTGAAAAACTTGTGAAACAAAATGACTTCAGAATCTGATTATGCAACCTGAAACTAACATAGTGCTCACAAGCACAGTATTAACCCCTTCCCTGTTCTATGTTTATTCCATTTCGATACCTACATGTATTGAATATTCATGGACAAAATAGTTACAATGAAATATGGAAGGTAAAACATTGTAGCCATTTTAGAAAGTAAAGAAACAAATTTATCAAGTTCCATCAGCAAACAGAGCAGACCCTGATCAGACGGCTCCTCTAGCAGCCGTCTGATCTGGGTCTACTCTGTTTGCAAATGCATGAAAACACGTTTACATGAGAGAAAGGGTTATGGAAAGAGTTGTTTGAAAAGAAAAATTAGAAAATTTGATTGCTGTTGAAACCAGCAGAAACATACTGCCATTCACCGTAATCTATTGTGTTACATAAATCATGTGCACCTGACATACACTTTGAGATGTACAGTAGAACCCCTCTAAACCGGACATTAAATTTAGTATAAATATTGGTCTTGGAGACAGGTGGCAGCTTAATGCAGGGTGAAAGTCATGAAGAATGCTCCTCTAGGATTTTCACCCTGCATTACGCAGCCATCTGCCTTAAAGTTTGGTTTTGTTTTTATTGGGATTTACGTTGTTTTGCCTTAAGTAACAAAATTCATCTCTACTAGAATTCCAGTTTAGATGGGTTTTACTATACATCTAGATAAACTATTACACAGTAGCCAATTCTCTTTTGCTTTTTTTTACTTTCAACTGACCTGTTGTGTCAATGATTGTTGTAAACACCTATTTGACAATCTAAGTTGTTGTTCTGATACATATATTCTGAATTAATCGGACCGTTGCTGAATATATTCGTTTATTTCCACAGTTTTTTATCTTAAAAAATTGTCTGTTTTCTAAGGATATAGCAGAATTCAGATAAAGGTAATACTTCGCTGAAGGCTTACATACCGTGGAAAAATGAGATATGAAAATTTGTACAACCTTTGATTGAAATATGAGCAGAATTTAACTTTCAACAAATTCAAACATACTCTGTACAATGAACACCCACTTTTTTGTTTATATTTAATTCTGGGTCTAATAGGCAGGGGATAGCTTCATGCAGAGAGAAAGATATGCAGAATGTTTCTGTTTGAGCTTTCTGCATTATTTTTATTCTGCATTACACAGCCACCTGATTTAACCCTTTCCCTGTTCTGTGTTAATTACAATTTCAATACCTACTGAATATTCATGGACAAAATAGTAATAATAAAACAACGAAGGTTGAATATTGTAGCCATTTTAGAAAGTCAAGAAACACATCTTTCAAATTCAACTAGAACTATCACTGAAGGTGATTAATACCCCCACAAACGTGACTGTCACATGAAAAAGTTTTGCACAATTCGAAGGGGCATAACTCTGTAAGGAAAAAGATAAACCGGAAAACTATAATTGGATGCGCATGTCCTCTTTATGATAAAGCATGATGTCAAGTTTCATTGGATTCCATTCAGGGGTTACTGAGGGGTTCTGCGCGGAAAGTCAACAGACAAACACAAACATTTTAAACAAAGGGGCATAACTCTGTAAAGAAATCACTGAGCCAGAAAATAATAATTGGATGCACATCTCCTCTTTATGAAAAAGCATAATGTCAAGTTTCATTGAATTCTAGTCGGCGGTTACTGAGAAACCGCGCGGAAACAAAAGTAAACAAACCGACCAACACGACAATTTTAAACAAAGGGACATAACTCTGTAAGGAAAACACTGAGCTGGAAAATAATAATTGGATGTACATGTCCTTTTTGATAAAGCATGTAAAGTTTCATTGAATTCTAGTCAGCAGTTACTGAGAAACCCCGTGGAAACAAACCAACACAAAAAATTAAACAAAGGGGCATAACTCTGTAAGGAAATCACTGAGCCGGAAAATAATAATTGCATGCACATCTCCTCTTTATGATAAAGCATCATGTCAAGTTTCATTGAATTCTAGTTAGCGGTTACTGAGAAACAGCGCAGAAAGAAAAGTCAACCGACCGACCAACCGACAAGGTGACTCCTATATACCCCCCCCCCCCCCCCAAACTTTGTTTGTGGGGGTATAATTAGCAAACAGAGCAGACCCTAATCAGACGGCTCCCATAGGAGCCATTTGATCTGGGTCTACTCTGTTTGCAAACACTTGAAAACATGTTTATATGAAGGAAAGGATTAACAGACATGAATGTTTATTCATTAAATGGTTGCTTTATAGGAATTCTGCTACATATTTCAATTATTTCACCTTATATCCCAATAGTCCAATTTAAGATATGTGCAAATTTATATCCAATTCTGTTGATGCCAAAATAAAAGCTATGGTACCGACAAAATGAAACAGAAACACGCAAACCTGGATGTACAAAATGTATATGTTCTGCGCATTTTTGGAATATGAACAATTCCAGAACTGTCCTGCGCATTTTAGGAATTCCAATAATGGCGGACATTACTGGAATTCCTAAAGTACACATGGCGATTCTAGAATAGTCCGTGTGCATTTTTGGAATAGTGGACAAAGTTGGTATTATCCATTTACATGCACTTATAGATTATCAATCATATCATCATTTTTTTTATCACCTAAATAAATTGCAAATTGAGCTAAAAATAATAACAAAACAAAGCATGACTGACATGCTAATCACAGAGTGTAATGTAGTTCTGCCTTGCGCGGTTGTAAAATCACGGACGGCAAGTCTAGAATAGTCACACATTATTATAATTCCTAAAATGTGCAGGACTATTGTGGAATTGTCCATATTCCAATAATGCGCAGAACATATACACCGACTCCAACTGAGCTATTAAAAGCGAAAATCTGATGGCTCTATACTTACTAGGTGGCCATTCAAGCAACGATTTCAGGGTATTGAGACCTTCATCAGAAGCTTTAGCTCCATTTAGCATTGACTCCAGGCCATTCAGCTTGGCCTCCTCAACCTGTTTAGAGGCCTCAACACTGCTATTGAACTCTCGAAGCTTACCTACGTAAAAAGAAATAAAGTAAAAGATATTAACCCATTCCTTCATAGGCTATTTTTAAATCTAACCTCTTTGAATAAATCTACTCAAAGGAGCATTTACTAGAGAAAAGGAAAATTTTTAGAAATGTGTAGTATTGAAACCATTGTGATAAATACAGCATTTGCTCCTATGGAAGTGACTATGACAGAGGCGTAGAAGGCTTAAGTCAAACAAATTTTAAGCAACCACTTACTCATCAAATAACAGGACTCTTGAAAAGCAAGTGGTTACTTAACGTTGGGGGAAAAATATGCAGAGAGTTCCTTTGGGAGCCTTTTACATTACTGCTGTCCTGGATTAAGAACCACTTGCTTAAAAACCCAGAATTAGATTTCTTTTTAACCTGAATATTCATTGAAAAAATAGATACAATGAGGTATGGAAGGTAGAATGTTGTAGCTATTTTAGAAAAAAAGAAACCAATCTTTCAAAATTCCATTATCAAACAGAGCATTTGCAAACAGAGCAGACCCTGATCAGATGGCTCCTATAGGAGCCGTCTGATCTGGGTCTACTTTGTTTGCAGATGCGTGAAAACATGTTTATATGAAGGAAAGGGTCAACAGAAGACTGTCACACTAGGAGTGCAAATAGAGTATGGAAACATGAGGAAAAACAAAAGAGCTGTACAAACATGGTCAGTTATGACAGGGAATTCCCCATAATATTTCATTTACAGACTTATGCACATTTACACTAGGTTACATCCTTCGTATCCCACACATTTTTCTTAACTCTTTCTTTTTTTGTACTTGTGTATGGAATAATAATATCAAGAATATTTATTAGCTGAATTTTTATCATGGCATATATACACAGGATGTTTTGACCAAGGCAGAAACTGTGGAATCAGACCAATGGAAACAGATCTATCAAGTTCCATTAGCAAACAGGGCAGACCTTGATCAGACGGCTCCTATAGGAGTTGTCTGATCTGGGTCTACTCCGTTTGTAAATGCTTGAAAAGGTGTTTATATGAAGGAAAAGGTTAATGAATAAACATGAGGTCTATAAAAAACAGGTTGTCACTTAATGCACACTGAAAGTAATGCAGAAAGCTCCCTTAAGAGCTTTCTGCTTTACTTTGATTCTGCAATAAGCTACCACCAGCCTGAAAAACATAGAATTAGATATCTTTTGAGTGATCAGTCAGAGGCTCCGGTTAATATTCGTAAATTAACCCTTTCCTTCATATAAAAGCTTTTTCATAATCTGCTAACAGAGTAGACCAAGATCAGTAGACCAGGGTCTGCTCTGTTTAGTAAAAGAATATGAAAGATCTGTATCTTTAGTTTTTAAAATGGCTACAATATTCCACCTTCCATATTTCATTGTAACAATTTTGTCCATGAATATTCAGTAAGTATTGTAATTTTGAACTAGAAAACTGTGTCTGTAAGACACAGTGATGCCCCCCTGTGGGTGCTTGCCTAGCTGTACGTAAAATTCGTAAGTCATTTGACCTTAACCTTGGGCTTGCGGGCAGCATGGGCCGGGTGCATAATGAAAGTATGGATGGTGTTGAATGTGTATATGCAATTCCATACCAATAGCTATAGCGGTTAGTGAGATATAAGACTATGTAAAACTGTGACAACCAACTGCAAGTAGAATTCCTAAGTCATTTGACCTTGACCTTGGGCTTGCGGGCAGCATGGGTCGGGTGCGTAATGAAAGTATGGATGGTATTTAATATGTATATGCAATTCCATGCAAATAGCTACAGTGGTTAGGGAGATATAAGACTATGAAAAAACTGTGACAACCAACTGCACGTAAAGTTCCTAAGTCATTTGACCTTGACCTTGGGCTTGCGGGCAGCATGGGCTGGGTGTGCAATGAAAGTATGGATGATGTTTAATGTGTATATGCAATTCCATGGCAATAGCTACAGTGGTTAGAGAGATATAAGACAATGAAAAAACCTGTGACAAAAAACTGCACGTAAATGTGACAACCAACTGCACGTAAAATTTCCAAGTCATTTGACCTCGACTTTGGGCTTGCCGGCAGCATGGGTGGGGTGCCAAATGATAGCACAGATGGTAATTGATGTGTATGTGAAGTTTCATGTGTATAAGTGTAGAAATTAATGACTTATAACACTTGAAAAACTGTGACATCCAACTGCACCTAAAAGCGTGACACACGAACAGACAGGGAAAGGGTTAAAAACAATTTCAAGAACAGCTGCATTATTTCTCTACTAGACCCTATGGTGTGACCGCTCTGAGTGGTCACAACAGAGGGTTTGATGGAGAAGTGATGTTTTTAGTATTTGAATTCACTTTTATGGATTACTCCGGTCAAGGAAAACAGTTTGGCTGTATAACTCACCCATAATCTGGGCAGGGTTGGCGGCATCAAATGTTATCACAAGCTTTTTAGGAAAGTATTGATTCTCCTTAGACAGATTTGGATTGACTGTGCCTGTTTTGTAACTGGAGGAACCTAAAATATTGTGAAAAAGAAATCAAATATGTGAATTTAATTGTTAACTTAGACCATGATGTAAAATATAAACCTAATTCAAAGCTTCGAAAGAAAGTGTAAGGCCAGAAAGTTATTTTGAATTAGGAGTGACTATACAGATAAAACAATACTATCATAGCATTGCTCAGTGTAAGGAAATACATTAGAACCCCTCTAATGGGACCACTTAATGAATAAACATGGGTGTCATTGTAAGCAGCTGCAGGTGGTTGCTTAATGTAGGACAAAAGTAATGCTGAAATCTCCTCTAGGAACTTTCTGCATTACTTTTATCCTGCATTAAGCTACCACCTGCATCTAGCACCAAGAATTATACCTGTTTTAGGTGGTCGCATTAGCGGGGTTTTACTGTATCTCTGAATTACTATACTACAATAAAATTCTTCAATTATTTTTATCACAATGGTTTTCACAGTATTTATTATGATGTTTTGTCTGCAAAATATGTCGAAAACTGAATAAATTTGTAAATTCTGTTGTTGAAAAAAGAGAACACTTGAGTATACTTGAAATATATCCATAGAACATGGATAAATCGATCCTGCTAAATATGCCCAACTCATAAATGCACTGGAAACACTTCATACCCCTTCACCTATCTTGGGACATAAAAATGTTATGTACATGGCTAAGTATATAAATACCCCAGAAATATGAAAGGGAAGTCAAACCTGTGATGGGATCTCCAGCTTTAGAGTCTCCGCCACCTGAAGGTTTTGGTCTGGGTTCATCTGTATATGTGGGAACATATCGACCAGTCCCTGTAAATGGATCAGCTCCTCCTGTCCCAGCTGCACCACTTTCTGATCCTGGGACATATCTGCCACCTCCAGTGAAGGGGTCTGATACACCGCCACTGGATGTGTTACTGGCTGATCCTGGGACATATCGTGTTCCACCTACAAAGCAATATATGTACTGTATAAAAAATACTCTCTACAATGGCAAAAAACAGGTGCTATATCAAACTGCTTTTGTAATACATGTATGTATTCATATTCAGCCCTGCTTACCCAATAAATCCAAGTTAAGCAAATTCTAACAAGATGTGTTTGAGACACACTGTGCCCACAAAAGGTATTTTGACCTATAATACTGGCATCTGACCGTGAAGTTAACCTTGACATGTCACTAGTCAAAATTTACATCTTCGTATATTGAGTATACATGTCAAATCTCAGTCTCAAATTTATCAACAAGTTTCAGACAGACCAACAAACAGATCAAAAACTATATGCCTCTGATCTAGATCTTTGGGGGCATAAAAATCAACCTGATTTACTATTAAAATAGTTACAGTTTTACATGCAACATAGAATCTTCCGAGTATGAATTCTGTCCATGTAAAAAAACGATGATCTGAACAAAAAATCAAACGGACATACATACAACTCTCATCATGAAAAGATTGAATTGACAACAAGCAGCCTAAACAAAAAACAAAACTGAAGCAAACAACAATCACTGTATATTTCTTAATAAATGGTTGAAAACTAACAACAAGAGCCGTGTGCAGCCCCAACGCTAGTCTTATTTGGCGCTTGTCCACTGCATACACTTCTTCTCAAAGAGATCTACCATCCTATGAAATTTCATGTTGATACCTCTTATACTTTTTGATTAATCAGCTACATTAAAGTTTTTGCATGCCGATGATAACGATGACGCCAACAACATCACCTAGAACCCAGTGATTTCTTTGAAACAGACGAACTAATAAAACAACTAAAACCCTATATAATAACCTTTACAGAAATATTAAAATATGGTAGGTAGCTTAATACAGACTGAAAGTAATGCAGAAAACTCCTATAGGAGCTTTGCACTGCTTTCATTCTGCATTAACCCTTTCCTTCATATTCATGCATGAGGTGAAGAAATCTTGAATAAAAGTTAAACAGGGAAAGAGTTAAAGACTGATAGGCTATTTAATTCTGATAATTCAGGGTCGAAAGGGGTAAAATACAATGGTTTACCTGTAAAAGGGTCTGCATAGCCGGCATTTGTTTGTCCAAGGGTCACTCCTTTAGTGTTGTCGACAATGAAGTTAGCTACCTGGTCAAGGAACAACTGGCTGAGATTGTTTTTGTGCAGGAAGTTCTGGGCAGCAAACCAGGGGTCCTCAGTGATATTGTATGGAAGCTTGAGCGGAGGCTTGCCTTCCTCAATGTCTACACTGAACACATAATCATACTCCTGAAACAGATGTTACAGACATACTGCCTTAACCCTTTCCCTGTTCTAAATTTAGTCCAAATTTCAATACCTAGTTATAAAGAAAAATATACTTGGAACATTCCAGACATTTTAGAATGCAAAGAAACAGATTTATGAAATTCAATTAGCAAACAGAGCAGACCCTGATCAGACGGCTCCTCTAGGAGCCGTCTGATCTGGGTCTACTCTGTTTGCAAATGCGTGAAAACATGTTTATATGAGGGAAAGGGTTAATAAGATATGTATTACACTTTCCTTCATATAACTGCCTTTTCACGCATTTGCAAACAAGAGTTGACCCAGATCATACGGCTCCTATAGGAGCCATCCGATCAAGGTCGGCTCTGTCTGCTTCTGAGGTAATATAGAAATGATTCTTCAATTTCTTCCTTGGCCAAAGGAGTTCATGTGCCATTATATAAAGGGAAAGTATAAAAGGGGTTCCACTGTACAGTAGAACCCCTCTAAACAGGATTTTTACTATTAAAAGAACAATTTAGGTGTTGTTTTTGTAACCCTTTACCTCATAAGCTATTTTTAGAAACAACCTCTTTGAATAAATCTACCCAAAAGGAGCATTTGCTAGAGAAAAGGAAAATTTTAGAATTTGAAACCCTTGTGATAAATAGAGCATATGCTCCTATAGGAGCAAATGCTCTATAATACTATTTATCACAATGGTTTCAACAAGTGGCTTTTTATAGAGTCGTCAAAAGTCGTCAATATGAGGGAATGGTTTAAACAGGTGGCTGCTCAATGCAGGTTGAAAGTCATGCAGAAAGCTCCCAAAGGGAGCTTTTTGCATGACTTTCACCCTGCATTAAGCTACCACCTGCCTGCAAGACAGGTTTAGATACTAATTTTAATGTCTGGTTTAGAGGGGTTTTTACAGTATACAATTTTTATCAACAGTAAGCTCTTCATTACCTTCCCTTCAAAAAGGGTTTTTCCTGATGTGGCTTGTGTACCACCTGCTGATCCTACCACGTCACCAATTTTCTTCCACTGTGACACACTACCATCCCAGCTGTATAATTGAATCTTCCCTGATGCATCACGAATCATCTTGGTTTGACCTTCTTTTGTACCTACAGCAAAGTATTACATGATTATAATATAATATTTATGCTAAATATTCACAAATTTGGAAACAGAAAATCAATTTGGCACATCTTTAAATAGACTAAAGGAGAAGCAAATAGCAGAGCTACAGATAAAGGTGCGTACCCAAATACTAAAATCATCATTTCTCCATCAAACCCTATACTTTGTACACTCTTCAGAATCTTCTCTTCGAGACAATTCTAAAGATTGGCCACAGTACAGGGTTTGGTGGAGAAATAAAGGAGTTATTCCTGAAAATATTTTAATTTACGCATCTTATCTGGACCCCTGAAATAGTATAGTAAGATCCTTAAGAAGCAGTTGATCAGGGTCTTATTAGTAAGTCTGTCGGAATATTTATCTGTTACTCCTCATTACTATGGCAGATATATTTATTAATACATAGATCTGATTCTGAAGTGTCCTTCCTTAGTTAATGTGTAATGTGTTGGGTGCCAACTTTATCACAATGGTTTCAAGAAGTGACTATTACAGAGGCGTAGAAAGGCGTATTTATGGAGGAAAGGGTTAAGACAATTGCTCGTATTTTTGTCTTTGAAAAACAGACACGCTAAATATCAGTCCGTGAATATTCATACAGATCTATGTATTTCCACAAGCAAACAGATCAGACCCTGCTCAGAAAGCTCCTACAGAAAGCTCTCTGATCTAGGTTTTCTCTATAAATTGCAAAGACACCAAAAAGTCGTCTTTATCAGAGAAAGAGTTAAGAAGTGAAGCAGATGGCTTTGCAGACAAAAGTTAGAGATTAACCCATTCCCTCATATTGACGACTTTTGACGACTCTGTAGAAGTCACTTTGTGAAACCATTGTGATAAATAGAGCATTTGCTCCTATAGGAGCAAATGCTTTATTTATCACAATGGTTTCAAACTACAAAATTCTAAACTTTTCCTTTTCTCTAGTTAATGATCCTTTTCGGTAGATTTATTCAAAGAGGTTGTATCTAAAAATAGCCTATGAGGTAATGGGTTAAAGAGTTACTGATATGAATTCAGGTAAAGAGATGTTGTTGTAACATGAATGTCCTTGACTGGTTTGGTTTGGGTTTTATCTGGTTTTATGTCGTTTTAAGAGTATTTCAGTCATATCACGATGGCCAGCTAATTATAGATGGAGGAAAATCCCATAGGTTCTTCTGTGCACAGAACAAATTGCATTGTTCATGCACAGAAGAACATCTAAGGAAAGCCACCAACCTACCGCAAGCCAGCTGGAAGGCTTCCTCATCCTTGACTGGCAGCAAGCCTGTAACTTTTATCACTGACCATGAAGTGTCACCTTGACCTACTGACCTCAAAATCAAAAGGGGTCATGTACTCATCAAGAAGGACCTCCCTACCACATAGGCAGACTCGAAATTGCCACCGAATCACTACAGATTCAACAAAATGGAATCTGACAGTACCTGGATTTATCAGTCCCTCTTGACCTGGAAGATCCTCAGGATTGACATCTCCCAGACTGGTAGGTACCTGTGAAGCAGATACTTGCTCGTCATAAGCTTGCAGTTCATCTGTTGATGCAATACGCTTGGGGTCTGATGTGAAAACCCTGACTGTTCCATCACTATAGAAAAATCAAGATTCATATCTTACAATGCACAGACTAACACAAGATAATCAGAGGTCCAGATAAGATATGTTAATTAAATCATTCTCAATGATAGCTCTTCTATTTCTCCATCAAAACTTATGCTGTGACCATTCTTCAGATTAAAAAGTCTGATATCTGCCTCGATTAAGCTGAACAATTCAATTTGGCACCACTTAGAAACTTGAAATAAGACAGAAACAGTAGCAAATAGGGTAGGCCCTGTTCAAATGGCTCCTTTGTGAGTCATTTGATCTGGATCTGTACTATCTGCTGAACCCTTTACCTCATAGCTGCCTTTTCACACCTTTGCAAACAGAATACACCCGGATCAGATTGCTCCTATGGGAGCCAACTGATCAGGGTCTGCTCACTTTGCTTATGATATAATATACAGTGAAACCCCTCTAAACTGGACGTTAAATTTAGCATAAATATTGGCCTTGGAGACAGGTGGCAGCTTAATGCAGGGTGAAAGTCATGCAGAAAGCTCCTCTAGGACCTTTCTGTATGATTTTCACCCTGCATTAAGCAGCCACCTGCCTGAAGGTATCCAAATTCTTCTCCACTAGAATTCTGGTTTAGAGGGGTTTTACTGTATATCTGATTCTACACTTTCTGCCAGAGCCAAAATATCCCATGTTCATATGCCATTATCAAAAACTAGAAAATTGTGTCTGTAAGACACAGTGATGCCCCCGTGTAGGTGCTTGCCTAGCTGCACGTAAAATTTCCAAGTCATTTGACCTTGACCTTGAGCTTGCGGGCAGCATGGGCTGGGTGTGCAATGAAAGTATGGATGGTGTTTAAGGTGTATATGCAATTCCATGGCAATAGCAACAGTGGTTAGGGAGATATAAGACAATGAAAAAACTGTGACAAAAAACTGCACGTAAATGTGACAACCAACTGCACCTAAAAGCGTGACAGACGGACGGACAGACGGACAGACATGTGCAAAACATAATGCCCCCTGACTATCGTCAACGGGGGCATAATAATCTCCACAATATTCATCATGTCAATATTTCCTACATGAATATTCAACATCATTCCAAATACAGTAAAACTCCTCTAATGTGACCACTTAAAGTCCCTGAACGCCTTTGCATTAAAAAAATAAATATATGCTGAATGTACCCTTCAGTATACCATTTAAACAGTCTTGCTTTTTATTTGATCGTTTTCTGTTGAGAAATATATCGCGCTGTACTTTTTGTTCCAGCGGGCAAAAAAGTATGACAGTTCTTTATAAATATTCACTATGAATATAGCAAACACTTCGCGCATGTGCCTCTCGATATCAAACAATGCATTTAGGCGTCTCTTGGAAGCCGAAGTGGGATGAGCACTGTCTCTAAAAAAATTGGAAAGAAAATGTAGAAATACATACTCACAGTCTCTATATTTAAACCTACTTTCGTTTTCTCTATATTTAAATCTACTTTCGTTTTCATCGATAAAATTTAAAAAACATGTAATTTAACACAAAACCTTACGATTGAAACTTTTTAAGACCAGTTTCTTTCAAATGGATGGGCACTCTATAAAAACACCAAATTGTCATTTTTTCGATCTCAGGACGTCCAGGGACTTTAAGAAATAAACATAGATGTTCTCAAAAATAGGTGGTTGCTTAATGCAGGATGAAAGTAATGCAGAAAGCTCCTGCAGGAGCTTTCTGCATAACTTTTATGCTGCATTAAGCTACCACCTCTCTTTAAGACCCAGAATCAGAACTCTCATGTAGGGCTGTCACAGTTAGAACCGAACCGTAACCGGTTAACTGCCATGTTTATCATCCGTGTCAGACTGTATATAGGATAAACCATGGTGCGCTATATATTCGGAAATTAAATCCTATTTGGGCCTATATAAGACTTGAAAACCCTGTTGACATCCTGCTTGACTCATTTGTTGACCGAACTCATATAACCATTCATTTCAATCTGATAGATTTATGATGAAAGTGAAAGTAAGAATCGTGTTTACCTTTCGAGTCTCAACTTCCGCTAGACTGGTCTACTGTAAAATTATCAACTTCCGTTATGAATGTGTACTGACTAAAAGTGCAGGTTCGAATGCCCTTCCACTTTACCGTAATGCTTGTAAAAGTAATAGTATACACTACACAGAGATGAGGAAAACTGGATAAAATTGAGAACGAACAAACATTGGTTTATATGGTTTGAGAATTAGAGAGAGTTTTTTTTTAAAATTACAATTAGCATGTAAAAGTGATACATAGCTCGACGTGAATTAAATGAAATAAGAAATGTTTACAGAAGATGATATGTATATGGTTTACAGCCCCGAATAGTCAGATACCTGCGCTTTTCTCCGTCATAGCATGTCGAAGGGAAACAAAATGACTTAAATGAGATATGACAGTATAAAGTAATATTTTTAGCATAATTTACTTTCCCAAATTATCACAGGCGGTTCACGGTTAGTGAAATTTTGAACCCGTTAGAACAACGAACCGAAACCGTCAACGATTAACTGAGTAACCGTGACAGCCCTACTCTCATGGTGGTCGCATTAGAGGAGGGTTACGGATGTGTGATTTGGTATGTCATTTTTATTTTTTCATCACATACCTTGCACCTGACACTATATCGCCATTTGCTAGGGTACACACAGTCCATATGGACAGCGTTGGGTGAGTAATGGTCTGTTTACATTCCCCTTTCTTCCACACCCTAACAGTGCGGTCCTCCCCACTGCTCACAAAGTCCTCTCCATTGGGTAGCACTGCTATACTGTATACAAAGTTATCATGCCCATAGTACACAGTTAGGCAGTCTCCAGAAATAAGCCATCTTCGAATGGTGGCATCATTAGAACAAGATAGGAATTCATTACCCTGCGTCACAGCTATACCTCTGACACAGTCTGTATGACCTGAAAGCCAAAATTAAAAAGATGAATCCTTTACTGGACAGGGACACATTTATGCCTCTGTAAACAGAGCACACCCAGAACAGACAAATCCAGTAGGAGCTGCTGTCTGATCAAATTCTGTTCTGTTTGCATATGGAATAAAAAAATTATAATACAGATCTGATTCTATAGATTCTGTCATGACCAAATAGTTTGTTTATAAATTCATCCAAGTAATATTCACGATGTCATACATTCTTATATGAATATTCATTAGATAAAGCACAAATAAATTCATACACTGATGTTAAAGTATCAAAGTTTACTGAAAGCCTATATGAATGCATGAACACTTAACTCTTTGCATGCTGGTGGTAATTCAGTGTTCCCGTTTACGTCGTAATCATATCTAAATACGCACCGAAAATCGTTGGAACGCAAAATAGTCAAGTACGCTGCGTCCATGGGACGCAAGATCAATGATCGAAATTTTAATGAATCCAGGTAAATTTAAATGAATCCAGGTAAATTAACATCTGATACTCGAGTCGGTCTTACATCAATCCGGATCAATAAACAAAGTGAATCTCACTCCGTTTTCTTGACATTTTTCCGAAATTGCAACGCATCTATTAATAACGAGTCCTGGGTTATTCCAGGTACGTAGGAGGGCACCTGCATTGACTGGTTACGATTTCCACCCTAATGTCAGCATCTAAAATTATGTAATTCTATGAGAACCGTTCTGTCGCGTAGTAATGACATTTGGGTGCTGAAAAAAGATGGCGTCTGCTAGTAAAAAGTTGAACACGCCAGGAACTTTAAAGCGTTATGGGTGCAAGATCGTGAGTTTAAAGACTTGTAAGTAAATGATGTTAGCCCTGAAACCAATAGAATTACCATGTGATGCTTTGTATGCACTGAAAATGAAGTGAAACCCGCTTTTACGTACCAGCGGATACAGTGATGCTCAGCTCAGCTCACTCAAACGATGCTCATCGTCGTGCACTTCAAATCAAAGCATCAAGAAATACCTTATTATACAGTGCATATAATACTTATCTTTTTGATGTTAAATGAAACACCTTTACATTTAATGGTGCAAAAAAGCTACATTACAAAAGCAGAAGTGAAATTATCTGGGACTCAGTTGTATTTCCTTGGGACGCAACTTTTGTTGATGCCCTGGGTCCCAGGGACTCGGTAAAATTCAATCCTAATGAGAACACTGTAATTTTGTGATAATCTGTGCACAGCTGCCTTCCTAATTTGCTTCATGTGATATTTGCACAATTTTTGTGGAAAAATCATCAATGGTTAAACAAGAGGACCATGATGGCCCTGATATCGCTAACCAGACAATCAGAGGAGGAGATTTTCAAAGTGTACACTATAATTTAATGTTTCTATAGAAAACTGGCCACCCCTAGGGTGGGACCAATTTTGACCCCAGGGACATAATTTATGTAACTTTTGTAGAGGACCTGAACATGATGCTATGTGCCAAATATGAAAGCTGAGAACCTTCCAGTTTCAGGAGAAGATTTTCAAAGTTTTCACTATATGTTTCTATAGAAAACTGACCACCCCTGGGGCGGGGCCAATTTTGACCCAAGGGACATAATTTATATAACTTTTGTAGAGGACCTACAGATGATGCTATATGCCAAAGATGAAAGCTGAAAACCCTTTAGATTCAGAAGATTTTTAAAGGTTCAATTGTTGATGACTGACGACGGACGCCGACGGACATCAGGCGATCACAAAAGCTCACCCTGAGCACTTTGTGCTCTGGTGAGCTAAAAAGCATGTCAAACATCGGAGTCATATTTCAAAATCAGTAAATAGTTTATACTCATGAAATGCCTAAGCATCCTAAAACATTACTATCATCACTTTAAATTTGATTTGACGTTATAATTATCGACATATCAATATTTGACTCTTTAAATATTGTTTTGTCTCGACTAAAAATTCAAATACCGGTATGCGAACATTTTGCATGAAACTAGCTCATTTCTATATATTTAATATAGTCAGTTGAGAGATTTCGACCAGATTTGCTCAGAATTGATATGATATTTATATTTGAATATCTATAAACCTTAATATTTTATAATAAATTTTGGTAATAGCTAAGTTTCAGCATGCTTAGGCATTTTCTAAACATAATTCATAAAGTAATTTGGCAAAATCAAAGTTCAAAAGATGTGTCTAGTACATCATGGAGAGTTATTTCTCTTACCTCTTATAGTGTTCTGACACTTCCCAGCTTTCCAGACTTTAATAGTCTGATCTGCTGACCCTGTCAACATTACTCCCTGCTCTGGCATAATGGCCACAGCCCAAACAGCAGCCTCATGACCTAAAATGCAATGATAGTGATATTTCTCTATTTCTCTAAAGGGACTACATCGAAGTGGTTTTTTTTTTCAATTTTAAGGACAGATGGTAACTTGACCCTTTCCTTCATAACACATTTTCACACATTTGCAAACAGAGTAGACCCAGATCAGACAGCTCATATAGGAGCTGTCTGATCAGGGTCTGCTCTGTTTGCTAATGGAATAGGATAGATCTGTTTCTTTAGTTTCTAAATTGGTTACAGTGTTCCATCTTCCATATTTTATCAATATAACTATTTTGTCTTATGAATATTCTGCAGATATTGAAATTTGGACAAAACACAGAACAGGGAAAGGATTAACAAATGAACTATGAACAGTAGTATGATGGCTTCTGCATTCACAAACAAATATTCTGTCTTACCCATTTCCTCATAATGATGACTTTTGACGACTCTGTAAAAATCACTTTGTGAAACCATTGTGATAAATAGAGCATTTGCTCCTATAGGAGCAAATGCTCTATTTATCACAATGGTTTCAAACTACAAAAATTAAAAAATTTCTTTTTCTCTAGTTAATGCTTCTTTTCGGTAGGTTTATTCAAAGTGGTTGTATCTAAAAATAGCCTATGAGGTAATGGGTTAACCAGCATGTGAATGAATCTATTTTCTCTTGTGATTTTTTTACTCAAATGTTAAGCGCAAAACTGTTTGTTAAAGTAGAACTGTAAGCCAAAGGATAATGAATATCCCCACTTACTCTTTATTCATAGTGGGAGCAGGGGGTTAATAATAATGGAACCATATAGATCTCAATCTACAGTTTCTGAAATGGCCAAAAGGCCTTTAGTTCTTTGGTCATTATAAAACTTATTTTAACCCTTTCCTTCATATAAACGTGTTTTCACGCATTTGCAAACAGAGTCTGATCAGGGTCTGCTCCGTTTGCTAAAAGAATTTGATAGATCTGGTTTTTTGCTTTCTAAAATGTCTACAATGTTCCATATTCCATTATAGCTATTTTTTCCATGAATATTCAGAAGGTATTGAAACTGGTAATAAATATAGAACAGGGAAAGTGTTAAACATGAAAGGGTTAAGATGCTGATAGAGACCGTGAGTTACTCAGCATCTCATCTTGAACAAAATGTTACCAAAGTCATCATGACTATAGTTATACAGTTTTGCACTAAAGCATTAAAGTTTCCACCACAAAAGCCTTTACTGCATCATTACCTTCTAAAGTCATAACACATTTCGATTGGAGCCACACTTTTGCTGTTTTATCCCAGGATCCACTTAGAAGGGTGCCAAACTTTCCCGTTGCTAACGTGCATACTGAAGAAATACAAACAATTTATAAAAACACTGGGAGGTTTGGAGTCTTATTTCTTTTTTAAGATTTGTGTATTCTCAAATCAAATGATGGCAGAGCCTCTAGAGTCATCTGCCAAAATTCCTTGTACAGTAGAACCTGTCTTTAACGACCATTCATTTACTGAACAGAAGAATCTTAAAAAGCAGGTGGTTGCTTAATGCAAGGCAAAATTAATGCAAAAACCTCCAGTAGGAGCTTTCTGCATTGCTATTGACTTGCATTAAGCTACCATCTGTCTTTAAGACCCAGATTTAGACCACTTTTTAATAGTCACTTAAGACAGGTTCCACTGTACATATATCACATATACATTTTGAACAAGAAAACAGTTATTATTATTATTATTATTATACCATATTTATATAGCACTCTTTTCATATCTAAATACGTTCAAAAGTGCTTTACAATTAAAACATTTATACATACTAAAGCAGAAATTAAAGAAAATATAAGATATGCAATATCTTATATTAATAAGATCTTAAACGTTCATATTTTGTCAAAATTCTTGTTTAAAAATTGATAGATGAACTTTCTGGATGAACATCAACATTACCAAATACTGGCATGAGAAACTTGATACGGCCTAGGAATATTTACATAGAATTACAGCCTTACTTGTTTGAAATGCCACCAAGTAGTACAGAGCTACATATAAGGATGCATACCCAAATACTAAAATCGTCAATTCTCCACCAAACCCTATATTGTGACCACTCTTTAGAATCGTCTCAAAGGAGACGAATGTGTCGATTCTAAAGAGTGGTCACAACATAGGGTTTGGTGGACTAATAAAGGAGTTATTCTTGAAAATGTTTTAACTTTAGCATCTTATCTGGAGCTCTGCCAAGTAAATTGTCCACTTGACATGTATGCAGCCAGGTATTGTCATGCTACAAGGAAAGTGACTGATAATTATGTACTGCATATCAGCCTGTATTTTTTGAAAAATTAGTCTATCTACAGTAGGACCTGTCTATAATGACCATATAATATGCACGGATGTCCATTAAAAGCAAGTGGTTGCATAATGAATGTAGGACAAAAGTCTCTTACCTGTAGATGTGTGACCTTCTAGCTTAAATACTGGCTTGGGGGATTCCAATGTATATGCCAGGATTGTTGAATCATTGCTCCCAGTGAATATCAGGCCAAGGGGATACTTGTCATCAGGAGGCATACAACAGACAGCAGAGATGTAGTTACTATGTCCACTCATACAATGCCCTTCATGGTACCCATTGTTCTCACTGAAATATTTTATGCGACAGTTTGTTAACCCACTCCCTCATATTGACGACTTTTAACACCTCTGTAAATGTCACTTTCTGAAATCATTGTGATAAATAGAGCATTTGCTCCATAGGAGCAAATGCTCTATTTATCACAATGGTTTCAAAACTACACAATTTTAAAATTTTCCCTTTCTTTGGGAGATGCTCCTTTTCGGTAGAATTATTCAAAGTAATTGGATCTAAAATTAGCCTATGAGGGAATGGGTTAGCCCTTCACATGTTAACCGTTCACTTGCTATTCAAGCGTCAATGTACCTACCTGTAAATAGTGAAGACCCAGATGAGACAGCTCCTGCAGGAGCTGTCTCATCAGGGTCTGCACTATTTACAAGTTGATTGTGCAACCAGTGCACTCCACAGCAGTGATTGCACAGCGAAATACTTGTACACAGTGAAGATATATGTAATTATACAACAGGGCATGGGTAAAGAAGGAGAAATGTATTTTAAAATTCAGCAAGCGAAGGGTTAATGGTAGAGTGACAATCCAGGGTAAAAAAAAGTGAGGTGAGACCCGTCTGTTAACAAGACATGTCATATACCAAAGTGTTTGTTAATGTCTGTAGTATCCGACTCTGCCGGCATAAATTTGGAAAAGTGGTGGCGTTCCGAGAAATCCAAGATGGCGTCCAAGATGGCCGCCGTTTTTGGTAGCATCAGCTTAAGTTAAATATATCAAAATGGCAGAAACATCTTCAAAGTTTCTGAAAATGTTTTGCATAAATATTGTAAAAGACACATTGGCCTTTTTAGAAATACCCCATTTGATATTATCATAGTTCATCGTCAAGGTCAGTTTAAGGTCAATCGGGTAAAAATACAAGTTTGCGCAACATTTAACCTTGAAATTAAATTGTTAACATAAAACTAATAGACAATAACTATTCCAAATATACATTTAACTGAAGTGTTATGATTGGCTTACATGATAAAAAAGAAATAAAACACATTCATGTTACAACCTTGGAGATATTTGGCAATAAGCACCCACCAGCTTTATAATGGGAATTTTTGAATTAGATTTGGAGGAAGTTCAAAGTCTAATAACGTCACATGGCCTATTTATTTATTGCAAGAACGTAGATTTAATCAGATATAATTGGAATAATTGTATTCTGAGTCTATATTTTAATAGTAAGGTCCGTAACTCTGCTTGAAAATAGGTTACTGCAACGATAAGACAAATAATTTCTCACATTGTGCGGCTTGTATCAAACTATTTCTATTCGAATAAACATTATATATAAATCTACATGTACACTCCTGGTAAAATATCAACATTGATATAAACCCTTCACAAATAGAGTTGAAACCACACAGCCTTGCCAGCAAAAATTCTGAAAAGTGGTGGTGTTCCGAGAAATCTAAGATGTCGGCCAAGATGGCCACCGTTTTTTAGCATCTATGTAAGTTAAATATATCAAAATTGCAGAAACAGTTTCATAGATATTGAAAATATTTTGCATAATTATTATAGAACAGACAATGGTCTTTTAAAAGAATAACTTATTTGGTATTACCATAGGTCATCGTCAATGTAATTTCAAGGTCAAATGCAAGTTGAAACAGCATTTCACCTTAAATTATTATAATTTATAATATGCATATCCACTGTAACTATTCAAAATACACATTTATGCACATGGTTATGGCTGCCATACATATTGAAAATGAAATAAGTATAATCGGGTGTTCTTATAAAGAAACATACCCGTTCAGACCCTGGATCGAACCCGGGTCAACAGGTTGGCAGTCATACACTCTACCATGTCGCCATAAAAGCCCGCAAGGCCGTACAAGTGATGATAAACCTACACACTTTGACATACTCCCCAGCAAGTTGAAATTCGTCCCGAATTTCTATGGGTATGAGAACGACTGGGAATCGAAGTCGGAGCTCATACAGTCACAGTCCCCCGTTAGGCGCCAAAGGTAACCGGGTGTTCTTATAAAGAAACATACCCGCTCAGACCCGGGATCGAACCCGGGTCGCCAGGTTCATACACTCTACCGCGTCACCATAAAAGCGCGCTTGTACACCAAGGCCGTACAAGTGATGATAAACCTACACACTGTGACATAAGCATAACAGTTTGTTTTGATTTTGTAAAATCGGCAATAGGTATTTTTCTTGCGCCACCAATGAATTAAAAGAAAACGCATCGCATATATACTTAATGCATATTAACTGTATGTATAAATACTTTGCGTCTGTTTATATTATTTAGTTTTAGAGAAAAGGGTTTGAAATACCATTAAAATCATACATTTTGTGACAATATATTACCATATTACAATTTTAGTAATGGTCAAAAGTAGGTTCGGCAATTTTTTGCTGTGAATAGATTTGACTTTTATAATTACTTTTTTTTGCAAGTAAATGTTGCTTAGATAATTCTTTATCATACTAAATAAATCAAGAATATGAGATAAAATGAATATTGGTAACATTTTATACCCAACGTTAAAATATATGTCCTTATTGATTGAGTAAAACTATTGATATCTGAAATGAAGAAAATTTTGTTTACAATAAAACTGTTCGACCTTTGACTGACTATTGCTGTCAGTGTCAATACTTTCCTATTCCAACATGCATGTCCAGAAATTTTGTAAAATGAATTATCATTACCGTATAATATGTTACAGATGAGAATTTTTACAACATAAAAACTGATATGAAGAGTTTATATTGAAAGTGTTGCCATTACCGATGAGTTAGTAAAATATTCCCTGTGTAATATATCCCATACCTTTCGTTAAGACGTCAGCATCTGCAAGAAAACCACCGAAGCCGAGGCAGTTAGATTTTAATGCAGATACATGTTGTTTTTGTTCTCAAACTTTTGAAGACATTAAAACAGATTGAAATTGATCCAAACAAATTAATCCATTATAAGATACTTGCAAATCTAGGCAAGACAAAACAGCTGAAAACATTAGTGCAAACGAAACTGCTATGTGCTCCGTTAATTGAAGACTGGTTATCATAAAATTCGTCTAAACCCCTTAAACAGACTATTTCTCCATTTAAAGGCTTTTAGCCTGACCTCAGTTGATCACCTTGATGATCATTCAATTGAAATTACAGGGCTGAAATCCAGTATACAGCCTTTGGTTGAAATGTTTAAAGCTGAGGGTAGAGAGATTTCTCTGTTGTACATATTCTGGTATTACTACTTAAATGAAGTGTCATTACCATTAAATATGTATACTTTGTATCTTTGTATATATTGGATCTCAGTCTGTACACAAAGACCAGACTCCTCCCATTCCTGTTTTCCTCCAATCGCACTGTGTATTCCCAGTTCATGCCTTACCAGGTGCTTGAAACGTTTTCTATCAACAATCCTCATTCAAAACCTGTAACCTTTGCTACTGGGGTTGCGGCTTCTGCTGACATAAAGCTCAGTCTGTTGAGGTGCCATCAGAAGGGAAATCAGATGTTCTATGACTTTGATCCATTGCCATGGCCAAAGGTCAAAACCATGAGTTCTTCCCAATCCAAGGTCAAGGCCAAATCCAAGGTGTTTCAGATAAACGGAATGGAAACAATTGTTGGCAATTAATTCACTCAAGAAGATCCCCATTAAGCGAGTACTATCTTTTAAGAACTCACAAATTACATTAAGCTTGTTCACAGATGATTGTGTTATGATGTCGACCAAGAAATCTGATTTCCTTGAAACATTTGAAAACATCAATGGGTCCCTATGTAGAGTTCAGAGTGTTCAGCATCCAGACTATTTTGCTTTTTATGGTATAGCGATAATTCATTTGCTGCAGCCTGCTCCTTAGGCAAAGATGTCACACTATGACATGGCTTCAAGATTTTGGAACTGTATTCTCTTCCAAAGTAGTGGTGTGTCATGGCTGCATGTAGTTCACATTTGTGTACTCTAAATGGTGATATCGAGCTACTTTCAGTTTTAACTATATCCCGACATCCATAAGATAAGACGGCAACCATCACAAAAATAGCATGCTGTCTTACAGCTCATTGATGAGACTAGGCTGCATATTATGTTTGACAGAAATGTTTCAAACAGTTTAAAGTCCGCCGCTGAGCAAAACCGTGGAGAGAACGTTCTGTCAGTACACCTGTTGTAATGCAATACAACATAGCAATTGCAGACTGGAAGAAGCTACTAACCAACAGCAGAAGCAAAGCAGAGGTAACGAAACTATATACCAGGTACTTCACAGAGAACTGCCATGACCTTCTGAAAGATGGCAAGGTTGTTTACCTTTCTGATGGGATGGGTGAAATAGACCTCAAAGTCTCCTCTGGTGCAATTGAATTCCATGATGATTCTAACCAAGATGAAGCAGTCACTAGGATTTTGTTGCATATTACCTATACGAAAGAAGTGGGTTTAAGCGATGTTGTTGTAGTCCTGACATAGGTATTTTGGTCCTGGTTGCTCCTCATTTCAGAGAACTGGGCATTGCAGTTTGTTCTTTAAGACTGGCCGAAAAGCTTGTACACAGATATGGCAACATACATTCCAGTCAGTTTTATACATGCAGTTATCTTCCGAAGAGAGGTGCATTTTACTCCAAGTTTACTGCCTTACTGGATGTGACACATGCTCCTCATAGTTTGGTATCGGCAAGAAAAAGGCTTTTCAGATCATGACCAAACATGCTGATATACTCACTCATCTGTCATCTCTTGGGACAGGGCTTGTGTGGTTTCAACTCTATTTTTGTGGGGTTTATATTAACCCTTTCCCTCATATAAACGTGTTTTCACGCATTTGCAAACAGAGTAGACCTAGATCAGATGGCTCCTATAGGAGCCATCTGATCAGGGTTTGCTCTGTTTGCTAGTGGAATTTGATAGATCGGTTTCTTTACTTTCTAAAATAGCTACACTGTTCCAACTTTCGTATTTCATTACAACTATTTTGTCCTTGAATATTCAGTAGGTATTGAAGTGTGGAATAAATATAGAACAGGGAAATGATTAATGTTTATATTTTACCAGGAGTGTACATGTAGGTTTATTCTTAATGTGTATTCATATTTTGATGTAAGCTGCATCCTATGAGAAATTACTTCAAAACATGTGTCTAATTGTAGCAGTAACCTATTTTCAAGCAGAGTTACGGACCTTACACAATTACCTTGACGATGACCTATGATAATACCAAATAAGTTATTTTTCAAAAGACCACTTTCTCTTCTATAACAATTATGCAAAAGATTTTCAATATCTATGAAACCGTTTCTGCAATTTTGATCTATTTAACTTACATAGATGCTAAAAACTGGTGGCCATCTTGGCCGATATCTTAGATTTCTCGGAACACCACCACTTTTCAAAATTTATGCTGGCAAGGCTGTGTGGTTTTAACT
Source organism: Azorinus chamasolen (assembly GCA_963576725.1). Classification (NCBI taxonomy): domain Eukaryota; kingdom Metazoa; phylum Mollusca; class Bivalvia; order Cardiida; family Solecurtidae; genus Azorinus; species Azorinus chamasolen. Next base: position 75,927,044 of record OY755243.1, read on the forward strand.
CTATTTGTGTAGGGTTTATATCAATGTTGATATTTTACCAGGATTGTACATGTAGGTTAATATTTAATGTTTATTCAAATAGAAATATTTTGATACAAGCCGCACACTGTGAGAAATTACTTCAATACATTTGTCTAATCGTTGCAGTAACCTATTTTCAAGCAGTTACGGACCTTACAATTAAAATATAGACTCAGAATACAATTATTCCAATTGTATCTGATAAAATCTACCTTCTTTTGATAAATAGATAGGCCATGTGACGGAATTAGACTTTGAACTTCCTCCAAATCTAATTTAAAAATTCCCATTATAAAACTGGTGGGTGGGGTAAGTATAATACTTATTGCCAAATATTTCCAAGGTTGTAAGAGGAATGTGTTTTATTTCTTTTTTATCATTTGAACCAATCATAACACTGCATTTAAATGTATATTTTGAATAGTTATTGTCTATTAGCTTTATGTAAACAATTCAATTTCAATGTTAAATGTTGCGAAAACTTGTATTTTTACCCGATTAACCTTAAAATGACCTTGACAATGAACTATGTTAATACAAAGAGATGTATTTTCAAAAAGGCCAATGTGTCTTTTACAATATTTATGCAAAACATTTTCAGAAACTTTGAAGATGTTTCTGCCATTTTGATATATTTAACTTAAGCTGGTGCTTCCAAAAACGGCGGCCATCTTGGACGCCATCTTGGATTTCTCGGAACGCCACCACTTTTCCAAATTTATGCCGGCAGAGTCGGATACTACAGACATTAACAAACATTTTGGTATATAACATGTCTTGTTAACAGACGGGTCTCACCTACTCTTAAAATAGAGGCCTTATCTGGCAATAGTCACTCTACCATAAATATACATGATGTAAGAAATAATGACACCATGAATATTTTACAATGGCCTATGTAAACTGGAATGTTTGGCATTGATAGAAACTGTGGTCAGATATGTTATAATGTCATAAGCTAACAGAACAGACACTGATCAGATGTCTCCTACATCCATCTGACCCGGGTCTACACTGTTGGCAAGGCTTGAAAAAGCATCTATATGAGGAAAAGGTTTAAGTCTCTCCTGAGTTCAAATTTGATTTAAAACTCAACACTACATGAATGATTAAAGAAACAACTGATTTTTTTTATTCAGTTATTTAAGTTGAACAAGAAAGTCATGCACATTTTACCTCAGAATCAGTATGGAATTATCATACACCAAATACCAGGTACTTGTGGCAAGTACTTGCCACTTGCAAAGTTTTGAACCCTGGTGTCCAAATGTTGAAGATTCCCAGATAACTGATTGAAACCCTATAAAGATTTGCTGGCAGGGTACCTCCTGGGGTATCAGAGAAAACAATATTACAGCAGGTTAACCAGAAGTCAAATGTATTGCAGCTGTTGGTCAGTCTCAGTATTGAAGTGTCAACTAGCTGAGAATGGGACTTACGGTAACCCTTTCCTTCATATAAATGCATTTGCAAGGAGAGTAGGCCCAGATCAGACCATCTCTGATTAGGGTCTGCTCTGTTTGCTTTTGACATGATATAGATCTAATTCTAAAAGTTTTGTAAAAGCCACATCAAATAAAGTTACATTATAGACAGAGCTCCAGATAAGATGCGTAAATTTAAATAATTTAAGAATAGCTCCTTTATTTCTCCACCTGACCCTATACTGTGACCACTCTTTAGAATTGTCTGTTCGAGACAATTCTAAAGAGTGGTCACAGTATAGTGTTTAGTGGAGAAATGATGATTTTAGTATTTGGGTAAGCACATTGTACTTGTTTGATGTCTACCTCTTGGTGGAATGTACTTTTAGTTGGAGAATGGGATAACAAGTTGGGAGTGTAGGCCTGAATCAGGACTGGACAGGTGTGAGCAAACTCCCCTATGGGATGCCAGAAAGTACTGGAGTTAATGCTGAGCAGCTGTCATAAAAGAAACATGCCGATTCTGGGGTGGCGAAATTTAATTTTGGGTGACTTGTCCGTTTTCGTCAAAAGTTATTTTCTACTTGTCCGTATGATGAATTAATAACAAAAATGTATAAAATTTCACTTGTCCGGAATGGCTTTGGGACAACAGACAATACGGACAATGGATTTTGCCATAGGTATACGTTGTGTGCATCGACTACAACCCCCAAATGTCCTTAAACAACATCCAAACACCAGAACTTTTCATAGAACTCACTTTTATAAACACAAACAAAAATTGTACTGTAAGCATTATAAAGGTAATCAACTCTACTTTCATTTTCTACAGAAAAAGCACACCCCTCTCGGTTTTCATCTCATTAAACCAACAATTTTCAACCGATTTTAATAGGCACCAACTGTTAGAGAAATGAATACTCGTTACGGGAATACTACTGCCATTTCGATACTTTCCAAATTTTATTGCAATAAATATCCAACCTCAAACTGCCATCAAGTGAAAGTCGGAAGAGATATGACTGCACTGTTTCGGTATATTTTATAACACAACACCTCATTGGTCTACGGCTTACAGCTAACCAATGAGGCATCGTGTTATAAAATTCTTGGTGCATAACCCAAAGATGGTCGCTGCTTGTCGAATTCAAAATATTGCTGAGAAAAAGGATCAAAAGGATCGTTATGATTCTTGTAAAATATTTTTTGAGACATTGAGCGTGGATAGTGACATTGTTTAAAGACTTGAGACGACTGTTGCTAAAAAAAGTGTGATCATTGGGTTTTAGCTGTGTTTTACCTGTGGTAGATACTAGATATGGCCTAAAGCAAATAAGGTGTGACATTTTGTAAAAAAATAATTTTTCTTAAAACTTATTTTCTCTAGCTGCATTATATTGTAAAACCATCAAAATTAATACAAATCGATAGATTTTGAAGAAATGTGTGGACGTTTTATAGAAAATGGTCTTTAAATTACCCATTTAGCTGCAAAATATTTAACGGACATGGTTAATTGAGTAGCATGCAATAGTACTGTAATAGTAATATGATACTTAACTAACATATTCATAGTTACACAAGGTCTAAGTAGACACGTTTGTGTATTTTACATGGAGAAAAATAGCTAATCGATAATTTTTTCTGATGTTATTCAAGAAAATTGGCAGAAAAATATAAATATTGACACAAAGAATTTCTATTTTTAACATCAGAGACCATTTAGACTGCCAAATCATATTTTAGCAAATAAAACAATACACTGTTAAGTGATATGCCAAATTTTATATCTTTTACATTTACTTCTAAAAAGATATTACATCTAAAGTAAGCTGTTAAACCTAACCGTTAGGGTTGGGACATAAAATGTTCATGTCATGTTATTAAGAGTAAGTTGTTATTTGTAACTAAATATCCTCAGAAAGTATTTATATGATTAAGGGAAGCTTTTTTAATAAAAATAACGATGAACAATTACTGTATTGGACTTAATCAAGACTCATTATATGGCTTGTTTGTCTAGAGAGAGGCTTAAATGTAGGAAACTTGATTTTCCTAAAGGCTTAAAACATCATTCCTAATATTTTACACCCTATTCCATGATACTGGTGAATGAGGGAAGAGTAAAAATGTATAATGATATAAACTTATTTGCATTTTGCAATAAAACAAGCTGACACATGTTTAACCTCAAAACCGTTAGGGTTGGGACACTTCTAAGGTTCAGATAAAATTGTTGATGTTATTCAACTACATACAAAAACACTACTATTTTGTTAAATTTGGTTGGCTATTCTTAATTTCTGATGAAATTCAATGCCCCAGGATGGGTTATTATAACTGTTCAGAAACTTGTACTTTCATTACTTGTATTTTTTCCTCATCATAATTATAACTCATAAAAAATTACTTCAGCACAAGTACATTTCCTCACATACATTATTAACAAATGTTGCAATGATAATGTAGTTTGACTTCCAATATTATTTTGAAACACCAGCCATTAAATATTTCTGTATTTGTTTGAATTTTCCACTACCTACCTTTGCGTTAGGGTTGGGACATTGACAGAAATAGTAAACCAATAATTGAAAATAAGAGGTATTATTAACTCAAAACTACTGAAATAATGTCCAAGTTACATTAAACCCAAACAATATTGTAACAAGAATGATGAATGGAACAACGGTGTCATCTTCTGGACAAAAAGTATGTCCCTTGAAGACATCACCAGTCCAAGAATCACAGCTATAATTAGATTTGCTAAAAAAATTGACTGACATATAAAGTCCAGTGATTAATCTAGAAATTTGAACCATGAGTCCCAGGACTCACTAATCTGAAAACAATGAGTCCCACAGGAAAACTATGAGTCCCAAACTAAATTGACGAGTCCCAAAGCATAAAATTAAAAGAAAACTTATGTTTTTTAAATCGTAATTCTGCAGTTACATTCTAGTTTTGGAACATTTATTGCATTATAGTATATATAAGTATAACCAGGTTTCCTGGCTAGTCTCATCAATGAGCTGTTAACTTTTCCCTGTTCTGTTTATACCAAGTACCAGTACTGTACCTAGTGAATATTCATGGAAAAAGTAGTTATAATCAAATATGGAAGGTGGAATATTGTAGACCTTTCAGAAACTTTAAGGAAACTGATCTATCAAACTCCATTAGCAAACAGCAGACCCTTTTCTGATAGGAGCCGTCTAATAATAGATCAGGCTGATCTGGTTCTACTCTGTTTGCAAATGTGTGAAAACACGTTTACATGAAGGAAATGGTTAAGACAGCATGGATGTCGAATATTGTCAAAACCGAAAGTAGATCGATACCACCATTCAGAGTACCCATGTGTGGACTACTTACCTGGCACGAAGCAACAAAATGATATTTTCGATAGTGTTTCGATAGTGTTACATTTACCATGCAATGTTTGGCCTGATATTTGTCGCATATGCAGCAAAACATGAAATCAAGTCGACCATCCGTTGCCTAACAGAAGTCAACTACAGTAGGAGTAAGTCGCCAAACACTTTGGTCAGAACTCTTTCTCTCTTTAAGCTGACAGTCGTTATTTTCCACCATTACATCGGATTAGGGATCCTTATTTTGATCCACGAACGTTGAAATCATGTCACTGGGACACAATTGACCTAACATCGTTTGATTTGAGTCGATCTTAGCGACTATTTCGGTAGCAGCATTTTGGATTATCCGGGGTCTTTCGGTGCTGCCATTTTAAAAGGAACGTTTTCATTGGCTCATTACGAACATCCTGCTGCACACTAACCAATCAAAATCATTGTTGTAAAACACATACAACAGTCGGATGTTGATATCCCTACGGTGTTCTAGTAGTTTCACTACGTGCAATTAACTTCAACGGCTACACGCAGCCATATTTTAATGCGTCCTTTAGGACGATTACACTTCAGAATGATGCGTTTTTTGCTATTTTAATGCGTCTCTGACGCAGGACGCAGACCTAGATTAATCACTGAAAGTCTATACTAAAGTTAATTCGAAATGAAAGTACTTTCGTATGAAGCTGTGAATGAACCTTTGGAATACTTAAATACCAATGTTCATAATTATGGGCTAGTGTTAAAAAGACCGTTAGGGTTGGGACAAAAACCGTTAGGGTTGGGACAAGAATTTATGATGCAATAGCAGAAAGAAGGTTAGAAGTAAAGCTATTCCCTTTAGACAAGTATCTAAAATGAGGATAAAAGAACACAAGACGAATACTGATGCAAGGCATTGGATCGCCGCGAAATTTGTGTACAAGGAAGGTTTTTAATAAGGAACTGTTTTGTTAAGACAATTGAAATACAACATTTCATTAAAAACTTAACGAGATATGTAGCCTCTAGAGTGTAATGACGTAGTGACCTAGTTTCGAACCCGTCATGATCCATATTTGAACTTGACCAAGATTGCATGTGGACAAACATTCTGATAAAATTTCAGTAAGATCTGATAACATTTGTAGCCACTTGAGTGTGAACAAGATTTTTCTATGATTTGACCTAGTGGCCTAGTTTATGACTGCAGGCGATTCATATTCGAACTTGACCTAGATTTCATCAGGGTCAATACACAAACCAATTTACTTAAAGATCAAGTGCAAAATGTGGCCTCAAGAGTGTTTAGGATTTTGTAAGATTTGACCTAGTGACCTAGTTTTTGACCCGACATGACCAATATTCGAACTTGGCGTAGATTTCATGGAGACACATTCTGATAAAATTTCAGTAAGATCCAATAAGATTTGTAGCTTCTAGAGCATTAACAAGATTTTTCTAAGATTTGACCTAGTGACCTTGTTTTTGAGCCCAGGTGACCCATATTCGAGATTGACCTAAATTTCATGCAGGGCAAAACACAAACCAATTTACTTAGAGATCAAGTGCAAAATGTGGTATCTCAACGGACAACAGACGAGGGACATCCAACGATCCTAAAAGCTCAGCATGAGCACGTCGTGCTCTGGTGAGCTAAAAAAATGAGGATAAATGAATATCCTACTCCCCTTCTCTAAAAAGGTGATAATAAAGAGACAAGGCTATAAAAATATAGTCATTTATTATGAAACAAATAACTATGTAAACAAGAAAAAATACTATGGCATGCTGATAAAGAACTCTGTTGCAAACTGTAACAAGTAAATACCTGGTAAAACTATTATGACATATGCATTGTTGGAAGTATCACATGAAACTTGACACAAATATCTAGGGCGGTCATTGATTGGTTCAGAGGCATATTGACGATACCAAAACGTAAGAGGATAAATATTTTATCCCGTCACTACAGCCGCTAGTGACGTAATAAAGGGGTAGCGTAATAAACCTAAGTTTATATGTACAGTAGAGGTTTATTTGTAAAGTAGGTGTAGGAATTTCTTCTTACAACAGGAACTATTTTTAATTTTTCTACAAATTTGTTTTACCAAAAATAACGTATAAGTTGAAAGAAAAAACACTTAATATGGATAATTATCATTAACTATCCCAGTAAAAACCCAAACCGTCATTAAACAAAAATAGAAAGGAAAAGAGAGAATTTTTTTTTTTCGTCAGCGGTGAGAATCGAACCAGGGCTGACTGCACGATAGGCGACCGTGGTAACCACTACGCTATCAGGCCAGACATACTTCAAGGGAAATTTAAGATGTATATAAAGTTATCATGCTACTATATTGACGACTTTTATAAATAAAAAAAATAAAACGACTTTTTTAAATAAATAAAACAATAAAACTTCATTAAAACATTTATCACTCTCATGATAATTTAATCAATAAACTCTTACAAGGTGATGGTCATAGACCTAAATATAGCCTGTTCAGTTCCATTAACGAGTGACGTTAGCCCTATCTAAAAATAGAAACCGAGACGACGGAATTTGATTTTGACCATGTAGAGCCTCCGGTAGAATAATAACCATGTCTGTTTGAATTAACATGATGTATGTATTACTTTTGTCGACATTTTTGGACAATAAACAATGGTCATTAAACAAAACTGTAATATTTCAAAATCTCTGAAGGGCATAATTTAGAACGAGAGCACCGCAAACAGGTGCACGACTACAGTTTTGACCCGGCTTCAATTCTGCGACTTTGACCCGGCTTCATTTATGTTTACAAAACTGTTTTTGGCATTTAATGTCGATACTTCGACGAAAAAAGTGTCATAATTATTGTTATTATTGTACATTTGTTTGATAAATTTCTTTTTAAACATCATATGAAGGTTTTTACATCACATATTTCACTACATCAATAATGCAGATAGAAACTATTCTCTGCCACGCTCTCATGTGCCAATTCATTTGGTTCATCTCACCGATGTACGCAGAATAGACTATGTAAAACTTGTCGCTACCCCTCCTACATGGGTAAATACTTTTGAACATTCCATTAGTGATCGCCGCATAATCAAAGTCGTTAGACTTGCCAAACTAACTTCAATTACAAGCTGCATACAAATGATCAAGCTAACTGTTAAGCCGTTAGGGTTGGGACAAAAAATCATCTTTAAAGGAAACATGCCATTTTGTGACATGTTTTTGTTTGTAAATTCATAGATGAAAATCTAAAAGTGCATTGTGTTTGCCAATAAAGATACCACATTTCATACTTCCAAGCCTTCTTCTTTTTCATTAAAGCACACATCCTTATAAAAGGCGTAGTTAAGGGTATTTGGCTTCATTTTGGTACTTTTCAAAACATTATAGAAAAAAAATATAATGGTTCTAATGAATATTTTAATGGTTTACATTTGAATATTTATGTTCATTTTGTTGTTAAAACATTTAACATTATGAAAAGAACTGATAACAAAAATGTATCTCTATAAAACATTTTTTTAAAAAGTGAATGTTACGCCAAAACAGCTATTTTTTCAGAAATTCTAAATTTTCAAATTTTCATATCTTTACAACAAATCCGGTATGACTAAAACACGAAAGGAGGATTTTTGGGCGAAAGGAGGATTAAAAATCAATATTGGCTATTTATTAGTTATTATAAATGATATGGACATATAATTTAAATATATTTAGCACTAATATAATAATTTAAGACTAAATATATTACACATCATTAATATACATTGTATTGATAAGATTTACAGGAACAATGGATTACTTGCTCCTTTTGCCACTGTAAATCCCGCGAAAGGAGTTCTTAGTTAAGTGGGTTATTAATAATATGTAATAACTAGTGTTTTTAATTAATATATACACATATTTTAAGTATATTTGGTAGTAAAATAATTAAATAAGCCTGTGTATATTACCACATCATTAATATATTGATGACATTTACGGGGAAAACGGATTACTTGTCCCTTTCACCAGCTGTAAATCTCGCGACAGGAGCTATGAAATGAAGAACTGTAGGTTTGAAACAGCTCCTTACACTGAAAGTCCATGGTCTACATTTGTTGAAAGGAGACTCCTTTGAATGAATAACTGTGGGTTACTTAAGGTAGATCGAAGTTGGTTTGATAGTTTTAGCTCCTCTCGCTGAAAATTCATGGTCTACAAGTTGGAAAAGGAGGCTCCTTTCGCCAGCTGTAAATCCCAAGAAAGGATCACTAATATGATTGAATGAAGGACTTCAGGTTACTTCAGGTAAGTTGGCTTGATAAAGCTCCTTTCGCTGAAATTCCATGGTCTACAGTTGGAAAAGGAGGCTCCTTTCGCCAGCTGTAAATCCTGCGCAAGGAGCTCTTAATGTAATTGAATGAAGAACTGTGGGTTATTTGAGGTAACTTGGTTTGATAAAACTCCTTTCGCTGAACATCCATGGCGTACAGTTGGGGGAAAGGAGGCTCCATTCGCCAGCTGTAAATCCCGCGAAAGGAGCTCTTAATAAAATTGAATAAAGAAATGTGGGTTACTTGAGGTAACTTGGTTTGATAAAGCTCCTTTCGCTGAAAATCCATGGTGTACAGTTTGGGAAAGAGGGCTCCTTTCGCCAGCTGTAAATCCCGCGAAAGGAGCCCTTAATGTATTTGAATGAAGAATTGTGGGTTACTTGAGAAAAATTGGTTTAATAAAGCTCCTTTTGCTGAAAAGCTATGGTGTACAGTTTGGGAAAGGAGGCTCCTTTCGCCAGCTGTAAATCCCGCGAAATGAGCCCTTAATGTATTTGAATGAAGAATTGTGGGTTTCTTGAGAAAACCCTTTCCCTCAAATAAACGTGTTTTCACGCATTTGCAAACAGAGTAGATCCAGATCAGACGGCTCCTAGAGGAGCCGTCTGATCAGGGTCTACTCTGTTTGCTAATAGAATTTGATAAATCTGTTTCTTTACTTTCTAAAATGGCTACAATGTTCCGCCTTCCATATTTCATTACAACTATTTGTCCATTAATATTGAGTATGTATTGAAATTTGGAATAAAAACAGAACTGTCAGCTGTAAATCCTGCGCATGGAGCTCTTAATGTAATTGAACGGAGAACTGTGGGTTACTTGAGGTTATTTGGTTTGATAAAACTTCTTTCGCTGAAAATCCATGTTCTACAGTTGGGGAAAGGAGGCTCCTTTCGCCAGCTGTAAAACCCGCGAAAGAAGCTCTTAATATAAATTGAATGAAGACCCGGATTATATTGCTCCTAAAGGAGCAGTCTGATCTGGGTCTACGCTGTTTGCAAACGCGTAGAAAGGCGTATTAATGGAGTAAAGGGTAAACAGGTTAGACCCTGTTAAACTGGATCTTTAAAATTGTGTCTCTGCGTCCATTAAACAACATTGTGAGATATCTATACTCTTTAATCTCCTAGATAAAAAGAAACAAAGCTCGATGATTACGTGATTGTTGTGATTTTGCTATCAAGAGGTTTTGATATTCTTACTGTTCAAAATGGTTGGATGTTTTGTATGTATATTATGGCGATGTACTATGTACAAGTCTTCAATAAATTATCTGTTCTGTTCTGATATTTAGCCATATTGTCTACCCGAGGGTTCTCCGACACGCGTGATAGGCTAAGTAGCTGTGTATCTGTTTTAAGTCCTTTAATTACCACATGCTAGGTACGTGTGATTGAGAACATTAATTAAATGTTTATACGGTTATATTTAATTTTCTGTGCGTCGTTGAGAGGATAATACTTTGGACAAATTAAAAAACCGCTATTGTATACACGTGCCACAATCCATTATTTAAAGATCCTTGATGGGTCATTATCAAACTAGAACTGTAAGCCAAAGGCTAACGAATACCCCCCACCTGTCTGCTTGTCAGAACACCTATCATCAATCTGAACATAAATTATGTACATACAGAAACGTGAAGAGATTTAAAAACAATACATGCCCCAACCCAATTTATGTAATAAAAATGAAGAATAATTCTTAGAAATAAGACCCTTTCATGAGGTTTTTGTCAAATCCAAAGTTCTAAAGCTAGGTACCTTTTCAGAAAAACATTAAGTTCAAGGACCATAACTCTGACAAAAATTATTCAACCAGACCGATATTTGAACTTAAGCTGTACCTCATCTAGATTTATTTTTATGTCAAATATGAAGTTAATATCTGCAACCACTTCCAAAGAAAGACCGGAAAACTGAAATTTTGACAAAAAATTAAAGTTCAAGGGCCATAACTCTGGCAAAAATTCTTCAACCAGACTGAGATTGGGAATTAAGCTGTAAATCATGTAGAGTTAGCTTTATGCCAAATATAAAGTTAATATCTGCAACCACTTCCAAGAAAAGTCCGGAAAACTGAAAATTTGACAAAAAATTAAAGTTCAAGGGCCATAACTCTGGCAAAAATTATTCAACCAGACTGAGATTGGGAATTAAGCTGTAAATCATGTAGAGTTAGCTTTATGCCAAATATACAGTTAATATCTGCAACCACTTCCAAGAAAAGTCCGGAAAATCCCAAATTTGAAGAAAAAAATTAAAGTACAAGGGCAATAACTCTGGAAATAATTATTCAACCGGACTGAGATTGTAACATAAGCTGTAACTTATACAGATTTAGCTTTGTACTAAATATAGAGTTGATATCTGGAGTCACTTCCATAAAAAGTCCAGAAAACCGGAAAACATTGGTACGGGACTAAAAAGGGGAGATAACTCCTGAAGTAGTGGTCCGATCATAACGGAAATATGCGGTGCACAGGTTTATATGGTCATATGGCTATATATGAACTTTCAACAAAATTGAAGCAAAACTGTAGAAGAAGAAGGCCGGACAAAATTGTGTCCACGGACGGACAGACGGACGGACATACTAACAAATGGGTAGTTGTGTGACTTTTTCCTTTGATCTTTTCTTGTGGGACTAGTCCCACAAGAAAAACTATTTTTGGCTCTAACTTTGGAAAAGAATGATCTGGAAGCTAACCCTAACCCTAACCCTATGTCCCACAACTGGCCAGGTTAATGTCACTAGAAATGGCCAGGTTAATGTCACAAGAGATGGCCAGGTTAATGATTTTACTTGTGCGACTAGTTAGAAAAAGTCACACAACTACCCATTGGTGAGTGCGGACGGACAGACGGACGGACAGACGGACAGACGGACAACCTGATTCCAGTATACCCCCCCCAAACTTCGTTGTGGGGGGTATAATCAGTGAAACTTCTAGTGCCCGATTCATTATTGACCTTTAACATGCTACATGCGTATAGGCAATTAAACCTTTATCCTAAGAATATTCATATCAGAAATAGGGACATCACGATGTCTGCAAGGTTAAAAAAGATTGAGCATATTTGTAAAAATATGTTTTTCATGGATGTATACTGTCTAAAATATATACATGTATGGCAAACTGTAGACCAAGGATTTTAGCGAAAGGAGTTTTATCAAACCAACTTACTTGTAGTAACCCACCATTCTACATTCAATTGTATTAAGAGCTCCTTTCATGGGATTTATAGCTGGCGAAAGGAGCATCCTTTCGCCAACTGCAGACCAAGGATTTTAGCGAAAGGAGTTTTATCAAACCAACTTACCTGTAGTAACCCACCATTCTACATTAATTAAAAACACTAAGTATTACATATTATTAATAACCCGCAGTTCTACATTGAATTACATTACTTAAGAGCTCCTTTCGCGGTATTTACTGTGGCGAAAGGAGCAAGAAATACGTTTTCCCTGTAAATGTCATCAATATATTAATGATGTGTTCATATATTCAGGCTTAAATCAGTATATTAGTGCCAAATACATTTAAAATATATGGTCATATAATTTAACTTACTTATTAATAACAAATAAATAGCCAATATTAATTTTTAATCCTCCTTTCGCCAAAAAATCCTCCTTTCGTGTTTTAGTCATACCCCAACAAATCAACTGATTTGCCTGAAATTTGAAACATGCATTGCTTCAGATTGGCTCTGCATAAACTCGGGGGATTTATATATTACTGTGCTTTGTAGTTTCATTTATATAATGTACAACATTGGCTTCAGTGAAAATATTCCTTATTTGCTCTAGGCCATATACCGAAACAGTGCAATCAGATCTCTACTAGACTAGACGTACTAGAAAATGTAAAATAGCAACGTCAGGTATTATTTATAGCGAGCACAGCTCGCAAGAATGGCCGAAGGCCATTCTTGCGAACGAAGTGAGCTCTATGGTAACGCGAAGGATATAATTTTGGTTCTCTAAGCTGTACATTGTTAACCTGGAATCGGTTGTACCGATTTTTTTTCGCTTCCGGTTTGATCCATTCAGCAATCGGAACACCTCGAAATAGCCGAGGTGTTCCGAGTGATTCCTATATTCCGAACTCTGACGGAATACAGCGAGTAGTTACGATTGGTCCTCAAGTCAACACAAATCGCAACAACGTTTGTCTACGAAGAAAATCGATTTCTAAAACTTACTAAATTGTAACTTGCATTTCGTTTCGGTGTAGATTTAGATATAACTATTTGAATCGCTATTTATTTACCAGAAAATTAATGTTTTCCGTTTGGTAAACATCTCCGTCCGAGATCCAGTTAGCGGAAAAGGCCGAGTGTCAAATCTGATGACGTATTATCCACAACTTGTAAGTGACGTAGTTGTGGTCACATGACCTCCATTTATTTATCGTCTGAAGTGCATTTTGTTTACCTACAGGGCTCAGCTGTGTTACTCTTCCGGTTCCTACTGTCAATAACTTTGTATGTGAGTAATTTAGACATTGATTATTTAATTTTCTTTCATTTGAATCAGTTGTCAATACAAATGAAAACATCACATTATTTGAATTATATCTACATCTAGATATTTATCCCGGCGTAGGGTGTTTTCGACGGTGTAAGCGGTTTTCGTAAATTTGACCTACTTAAACAAATGCCGATTGCTTAAATAAATATGTGAGTGAAACATGCAAACGAATGTATATCACTGAGATTTTATAAAGAACTTGATCTACGGCAACGTAGAATTGTTTACATTTTGAACCAAAATAGCTTAAATCTTGGTGAAATCTTGACTTGTTCTTTCCGACTAGAGTAGTCTGTCTGTCTGCAGGTCTGTCTGTCAGTGTACTGTTTAAGTTTCGTAGTCTTTCTGTCCTTCTTTAAATACTGTTTTACATAAATCAGCCAGTCTGTCTGACTTCTTTAAATAGGCCTACTGGTTTACAAAAATCATTCTGTCTGTCCGTCTCACACACATCTAACATCCCAGACATAGATCTACAGCCTTGAAGACATATTCTCTATTTACAATCATTTTACACAGGAAGTTAATAACATAATTGAACAACTTGAAGGCTTAGCAACATCATTTAACACAGACATCACAAGTTTAAAGGTTGGGAGCATACCACCAGCATCACTTCAGAAATAGAAAGAATTCAAAAACAAGCACAGCAAATTTCATTCAAGCCAATTCTCTGACACTGAAATACACACTTTAAAACTTTAGAAGGACATAAAACAAACAAATACAAAAATATCACACATAAACACTCAGCACAATCTACCAACAATCAGATTGGATAGAGACATCAAGAAAACAAGCACAAAAAAACGAGGGAGGCATGCCCAAAATTCTAAAAAATGTAGAAAATTTACTTTTGAAGTTCTGTTCATATATATGTATGATGAAGTTCATCCTGATCACTGGCTAACTTACAAGTGGTTTTCCATTGATTGCAAGACAGTTCAGAATGACTTAAGTTGTCCTTCTTCCCTGCAAGATGTTGCTGCTGATGATGATGATGCTGCTATTGATTACAATTTTAATGATGAAAATGATTCTGATTCATGGGATTTCAAACGAAAATAGCTTTTAACTACCCCTAAGATATACTGTATGCATGTGTAACACATAGTTCAAATGTTTAACCCTTTCCTCCATGCTAAATAGGAAATAGCTAAACATTATGTTGTATGTGTTAATAAATACATGTATATGCATGCACACAGTATTGTCCTTATCCTATTGACCTATCCAGTAACTTCAAAGTCTATCATCACCATCATTAGCATCAATTGACATTAAGTTACTAACACAACAGCTCTATCAATATCTTCTGTTTTCTGCATGTTTCTATCTCAATGCACCTAAATGTACCTGGTGTACATGCAAATATACCACAACTAACACACAGCTTGTCTTGCCATTTTAACCCTTTCCTCTGCATATTTAACACATATGACACCTTTACTATATTTTTTACAATTAACATTTACTGATGATGGTGAATACAGACCTGATGGCAGCTTAAATCATGATGAGAGTAACGTAGAAATCTCCATGAGCTTTCTGGTTTCTTGTCATCTTGCTTTAAGCATTACCAAACCTTAATTTCAGCTTGCTTTAAGCAGTATTACATTATACATGTAAAGCCCTTCTGGCAATGGAGGAAATTGTTAAAATCGCTTATCTACAGTCTTGTGATTTAGACTATGTCAATAATTTAAACATCACATCGCAGCATTATGAGTTTCTTATTTTACTTGTAAAAATTAGTGGGTGACAAAAACATGTTAGTGATTATTAAGAAATAAAGAAGATATTTAAAGGCATGTAAGGTCATTTACTTATTTTTACATATATTGCTAATATATATACATTTTATTACTAACTGTAGTATTTTGTTTATAAGAAATTGAATGAAGTATGGTGGGTGACATGAACATCGCTAACCAATACACAACTATTTCACGTTAATATTACAGTTCTTGTCTTATTGTCAAGGTTCAGTTAAAGCCATTTTTTAAATCAACATAGTATGGTGGGTGACATGATCTTCGCTAACCAATTAAACATACATTAAATAAATTGCAGTAGGACAGTCACTTATATAAGTCTGAAACACACAACATTAGCCAATAAGATGTCACAGTCTTGGACCAAAAGTAGATCTATCAACCACTTTACGACTTGGATATGTATTAAAGAAAAGTAAGAGATTGTTGGTTTAAGTTTGTTATTTGAAGTTGCGCTTTCAACTTTTATCAAGGTGTTCTGTATTTGTTTATTGTTCTGTTACTTTTAGAGAGTCATAATTGCTGTTACTAATTTCATCTATATCTGGTGTGTAAATCATCAATTTCACCATATATTTGGTGAACTTATGCTTTCACTTTATTTAGTTGAATGCGTTTGGCAGCTGTGCTCGCTTATAGGCTGTGCTTATTTCATATTAGGACTGAGGGGGGGGGGGGGGGGGGGGGGGGGGGGTCACCAGTCTATTTCACACACATTATCCCTGAAATTCTCATCGGAGTCATCCAGACACAAAACAAGTGTGTTATTTAGAATTATAGCGAACGAAGTGAGCTCTATGGTAACGCGTAGGATATAATTTTGGTTCTCTAAGCTGTACATTGTTCACCTGGAATCGGTTGTACCGATTTTTTTTCGCTTCCGGTTTGATCCATTCAGCAATCGGAACACCTCGAAATAGCCGAGGTGTTCCGAGTGATTCCTATATTCCGAACTCTGACGGAATACAGCGAGTAGTTACGATTGGTCCTCAATACTCGACAGTCAACACAAATCGCAACAACGTTTGTCTACGCAGAAAGTCGATTTTCTAAAACTTACTAAATTGTAACTTGCATTTCGTTTCGGTGTAGATTTAGATATAACTATTTGAATCGCTATTTATTTACCAGAAAATTAATGTTTTCCGTTCGGTAAACATCTCCGTCCGAGATCCAGTTAGCGGAAAAGGCCGAGTGTATGTGTGTCAAATCTAATGACGTATATACACAACTTGTAAGTGACGTAGTTGTGGTCACATGACTTCCATTTATCGTCTGAAGTGCATTTTGTTTACCTCAGCTGTGTTACTCTTCCGGTTCCTACTGTCAATAACTTTGTATGTGAGTAATTTAGACATTGATTATTTAATTTTCTTTCATTTGAATCAGTTGTCAATACAAAACATCACATTATTTGAATTAGATCTACGTCTTGATATTTATCCCGGCGTAGGGTGTTTTCGACGATGTAAGCGGTTTTCGTAAATTGGACCTACTTAAACAAATGCCGATTGCTAAATAAATATGTGAGTGAAACATGCAAACGAATGTATATCACTGAGATTTTATAAAGAACTTGATCTACGGCAACGTAGAATTGTTTACATTTTGAACCAAAATAGCTTAAATCTTGGTGAAATCTGACTTGTTCTTTCTTCTTTAAATACTGTTTTACATAAATCAGCCTGTCTGTCTGACTTCTTTAAATAGGCCTACTGGTTTACAAAAATCATTCTGTCTGTCCGTCTCACACACATCTAACATCCCAGACATAGATCTACAGCCTTGAAGACATATTCTCTATTTACAATCATTCTACACAGAAAGTTAATAACATAATTGAACAACTTGAAGGCTTAGCAACATCATTTAACACAGACATCACAACTTTAAAGGTTAGGAGCATACCACCAGCATCACTTCAGAAATAGAAAGAATTCAAAAACAAGCACAGCAAATTTCATTCAAGCCAATTCTCTGACACTGAAATACACACTAAACAAAAATCTTTAGAAGGACATAAAACAAATAAATACAAAAATATCACACATAAACACTCAGCACAATCTACCAACAATCAGATGGGATAGAGCCATCCAGAAAACAAGCACAAAAAAAACGAGGGAGGCATGCCCAAAATTCTAAAAAATGTAGAAAATTTACTTTTGAAGTTATGTTCATATATGTATGATGGAGTTCATCCTGATCACTGGCTAACTTACAAGTGGTTTTCCATTGTTTGCAAGACAGTTCAGAATGACTTAAGTTGTCCTTCTTCCCTGCAAGATGTTGCTGCTGCTGATGATGATGCTGCTATTGATTACAATTTTAATGTTGAAAATGATTCTGATTCATGGGATTTCAAACGAAAATAGCTTTTAACTACCCCTAAGATATACTGTATGCATGTGTAACACATAGTTCAAATGTTTAACCCTTTCCTCCATGCTAAATAGGAAATAGCTAAACATTATGTTGTATGTGTTAATAAATACATGTATATGCATGCACACAGTATTGTCCTTATCCTATTGACCTATCCAGTAACTTCAAAGTCTATCATCACCATCATTAGCATCAATTGACATTAAGTTACTAACACAACAGCTCTATCAATATCTTCTGTTTTCTGCATGTTTCTATCTCAATGCACCTAAATGTACCTGGTGTACATGCAAATATACCACAACTAACACACAGCTTGTCTTGCCATTTTAACCCTTTCCTCTGCATATTTAACACATATGACACCTTTACTATATTTCTTACAATTAACATTTACTGATGATGGCGAATACAGATCTGATGGCAGCTTAAATCATGATGAGAGTAACGTAGAAAGCTCCTTGAGCTTTCTGGTTTCTTGTCATCTTGCTTTAAGCATTACCAAACCTTAATTTCAGCTTGCTTTAAGCAGTATTACATTATACATGTAATGCCCTTCTGGCAATGGAGGAAATGGTTAATATCGCTTATCTACAGTCTTGTGATTTAGACTATGTCAATAATTTAAACATCACGTCGCAGCATCATGAGTTTCTTATTTTACTTGTAAAAATTAGTGGGTGACATGAACGTCACTAACCAATACACAAAGTTCTATTTCACTGATATATTACAACATTCAACTTGTTAAAAATTGGTGGGTGACTTGATCATCGCTAACCATGATACACAACTATTTCACATTATATTACAATATTTAACATATATATATTGCTAATATATATACATTTTATTACTAACTGTAGTATTTTGTTTATTAGAAATTGAATGAAGTATGGTGGGTGACATGAACATCGCTAACCAATACACAACTATTTCACGTTAATATTACAGTATTTGTCTTATTGCCAAGGTTCAGTTAAAGCCATTTTTTTAAATCAACATAGTATGGTGGGTGACATGATCCTCGCTAACCAATTAAACATACATTAAATAAATTGCAGTAGGACAGTCACTTATATAAGTCTGAAACACACAACATCAGCCAATAAGATGTCACAGTCTTGGACCAAAAGTAGATCTATCAACCACTTTACGACTTGGATATGTATTAAAGAAAAGTAAGAGATTGTTGGTTTAAGTTTGTTATTTGAAGTTGCGCTTCAACTTTTATCAAGGTGTTCTGTATTCGTTTATTGTTCTGTTACTTTTAGAGAGTCATAATTGCTGTTACTAATTTCATCTATATCTGGTGTATAAATCATCAATTTCACCATATATTTGGTGTTATGCTTTCACTTTATTTAGTTGAATGCGTTTGGCAGCTGTGCTCGCTTATAGGCTGTGCCTATTTCATATTACCAACAGTGAGGGTAATGATGAATTCATTATAGAGATGTCATAAACCGCCATATCACTGCAAAACTTGAATTGTGGTGGGGGTGAAAATCGCAGCGTCATGAAGTCGACTTATTTATAACACCATAAAACCAGTTTGCTTACTCGTTAGGTACCCAAACCCTGGCGGTAATATCTCTTGAACCTGAGATAATCGCACTGTCAGGCAACAGGGCAGCAGTCACAGCTCTAACGTCCTTTTCATGCCCAAATATTTGGCATCGAAGTTGATACAACGCAGCCATTTCTAAATTGCAGGACCGCGGTAAAGACCGGTTCGTAATCGGATTGGAAATATACTTCTAATCAATTTATTAAATTTCCATAAAAGAACGAAGAAAGATCTTCAAATGTTATAAAAATGTATGGATTCTGAAACTCGGTTATTGTGAAAGGCAGTGGGATACCCTGCCTGCGATATCGAGGGTCTCGAAAACTAGATCTAATTGCACGAGGTAATAAAGGCATTAACACCGTGTTGTTAATGTCGGTGTGCGACCTTAGAGTCCTTGAAACAAGTACAATTTAAGGACAAATAAAACGAATAATTGCAATATGGATTGACCGAAAAGAAGATATATTAAGGAAGCTTTAAAATGGCACACAGAAGAGTAGTGGTTAGTCGCATACTTGTTTATTAAATCAGTTTGACTTAGTCGCGAAATCACATTACAAATTAGGCTTAAGATTTGTTTGGAATACCGATCATCAGCATTATATGTCTACAAATTGTACAATATGGGTTTACGTTTTCATGAGATGTTCTTCGGTTACATGGGTGTCGACAGAGGATCGTCTCATCAGATAATGAGCTGTTAAGACGACGTGCTAAGTTTGTGATGGCTACAGTCATAACTTAAACTTCAATCTAGAGTGCATTAATGTGACTACCACAGATGATGACCACCATCATATTCAGAGTTAGATCACATATCAGACTTGCTGCTGTATTGAGCTGGACAACAAGGCCAGGTGATGAACCAGCACAAATGACAGCTTATGCCAGGCATTTTCTAGTTCACACATAAATTTGTGTACTCTAAATGGTGATATCGAGCTACATTCGGTTTCAACGATATCCCGGCAGGGCTGACGGACGTTTCGCTACCCATACCTTTTCGCTACAGTCATTTTGAGAGTCAACTTTATTAACATATAATGGATATTTATATTCAGATACCAAAAAAGAGTTATAGAAATATTGAAACACATGTATGTAAATTTTTAATACTGTAATAACTGTAAAAGTAAACACTTATAAAACTTAAAAAAAACAACCTATTTTTTAAATTAAAACGTGTATCATTATCGGTGTCCCTTCGAGATATAATGCTGATTGATTTAAGGCACCCACTGCTTACGTATTCCACGTGTCAATGTTGTCCACTCCGAGATAACAAGTGCCACCGGTAAGCCGATTAGATTGGTGTATCGGTATGTGACACTGATTAAATTAACATGGACATGTGCTACATGGATGCATTTTTGCTATATGCATTTTTGCTCTTTTTCCATTGATAGAAAATATGACACATGCATAACGATCAAATGAAAATACTATACTTACAATTTACTTTTATTTTAACCCTTTCCTTCATATTTATAAATGTGTTTTCACTCATTTGTAAACAGAGCAGACGCTGATTAGACGGCTCCTATATAGGAGCGGCCAGCCGTCTGATCAGTGTCTGCTCAGTTTGCTAATATAATTTCTGATTCTTTACTTTCAAAAATGGCTACAGTGTTCCACCTTCCATATTTCATTATATCAATTTTGTCCCAAAATATTAATTAAGTAGGTATTATTGAAAGTTGAAATAAACATTGACCAGGGAAAGGGTTAAGGTCGGTTAACACTTTGCCTGATCGAGGTGTTTTCATCCACAAACTCTCGATAAATAACTGTTTGCTATGCTGCTACAGTAGTTAAAATTGGTTAACGTATATTTTTAAATCTGTTAAACTATTATATCATCCAAATCAATGAAATATGTGAATAATTATATTTAATTGAGTGACAGGGTTAGTGCAGGGTAGCGAAATGACTTCCTGTAAGGGTGCGAAATGACTGTAGCGAAATGGTCAGGGTAGCGAAATGGTCAGGGTAGCGAAACGCTGTGTAGCGAAATGTCCGTAAACCCCCGGCAGATATGTAAGACAGAAACCATCGCAAATTAGCATGCTGTCTTACAGCTCATTGATGAGACTAGGCATTTCCCTACACTATTTCCACTTGTCATATATATATATATATGCGACTAGCCTTGCGTTTTGGTACCGTATATGCGACATCTTTTGATTTTGCCAACATACCAAATTTCTGCAGTGACAAGTATTTCAGAGCATTATATTTATAAATTGTTGCTGTAAAAATGTTTTCCATATTAGAAGCTTCAAAACATTCTGGTAATACATGTAAACAGAATAAATAGATTTGGTGACTCCAGTTCAGATACAGAGTATTTAAACTCAGCCTGGACACCAACAATTTGCATAGATGCGTAAATTGAAACATTTTCAAGAATAACATCTATATTTCTCCACCAAATCCTATGTTGTGACTTTCTCCACCAAATCCTATGTTGTGACCATACTTCAGAATCGTCTTAAAGAGACACTTCTAAAGAGTGGTCACAACATAGGGATTGGTGAAGAAATGACAATATTAGTATTTGAGTATGAACCTTTATCTGTAGCTCTGCATAGGTATACGCAAATTTGTAATAACAAGAATAATTTGTTATTCAGTGCTCATGAAAAATTTAACTCCTTAAATGTTTTTGTTTACTGTTAACCCTTTCCCTGTTCTATGTTTATTCCAAATTTCAATACCTACTGAATATTCATGGACAAAAAAGTTATAATGAAATATGGAAGGTGGAGCATTGTAGGCATTTTGGAAAGTAAAGGTACAGTTCTATCTAATTCCATTAGCAAACAGAGCAGACCCTGGTCAGACGGCTCCTCTAGGAGCCGTCTGATTTGGGTCTACTCTGTTTGCAGATGCGTGAAAACACGTTTATGTAAGGGAAAGGGTTAATAGTTCACCAATCATTGGCAATGGGTTTTCTTTCCAGCAATGGTCTGCTATGAGCAGGGTGTGGTGGCTTTATGATGCCAGATTCCAGTGTCCATACAGATCAGCAGAGAAAATATGCATGTATCTTGAAGGTCGTAACAAGCCATTGTACCATCCTTTGTGTAAGTTCAGTTTTTCATTGAATCAAAGAATCGCAATAGAGTTGAAATGGAGTATGTAAACATTTTTTAAACCTTTCCTTCATATAAATTCCTTTTCATGCATTTGCATAATTCCAAACGAACGGGGAAGACCCAGACCAGATGGCTCCAATAGGAGTCGTCTGATTAGGGTCTGCTCTGTTTGCTTATGGTATAATATAGATCTAATTTTACAGTTTCTGCTTGAGCTTAAAATGACCCATGTTCATATTCTAAAATTAACCTAATTAATATTCAATGTGACTTGTGATGTCATTATTTCTTGCATGAATATTGAACAGGGAAAAAGTTAAATGTAGTAACATAGAACAGTGAGGACAATTAACCCTTTTACTAACACTGAATTTTCAAATGGAATATTCCAAAATTAAAATAGGTCAAGCTTACCATGAATATTCAGGGATTTCTTTTTAAAGAAAAGTATAGCATGATAAACAGTGCAGATCCTGACTCATCTAGACATACACTGTTTGCAAAGGATGATAATGACTCATTATCCACACTGACAGGGTTAATATTGTTGTACACTACTGTCTTACTACATCTACAGTTAGTCCTTTCCCTGTTCTGTATATAAGCCAAATTTCAATACCTACTGACTATTCATTAGCAAAATTGTTACATTGTTATCAAGATTGCTAAAACCACATACTGTATTTGGCCAGGCAAACTTAGGCAAACAGACCCAGGTCACACTTCTCCTGACACAGTAGTTTGATCAGAGTCTACACTATTTGCTTATCCATTACTATTATAAACAATTTAAAAAAAAAGTGCAGCATTGACTTCTTCAGCAAACAGATGTAATAGGGAGATTGAGTGTAATAAGATTTAGCGTCAGAGCAACAGATAAACGTGCATACTGGGATACAAAATCATCCCCACCAAACACTATGTTGTGACCACTTTTTAGTCTCTTCGAGACGATTCTAAAGAGTGGTCACAGCATAGGGTTTGGTGGAGAAATAAAGGAGTTATTTTTGAAAATGTTTTAATTTACACATTTTGTCTGCAATGGAGCTCTGCATAAAGCGTGTGTAAAGTGTGTGAAAAGGGTTATGTAGAGGACGAATGCCACTTCATTATAGAGTGTGGAAAATATATGGTACTAAGGAGAAGATATATACGAGACTATTACTGGAAAAGGCCTAGTATGTACAAATTTTGTGAGCTGGTGAAATGCAACGATAAAGACACTGTTAACAAGTTAGCTTGTTACATCAACTGTGCAAGTAAGATGAGATCAAATGTCATAAATGATACAAGTAATTAGTACATTTACTCTCTTAATATGTATTTAGTATAATCATAGTTTACATGTATTGAAATATTGTTTACTTTATTGACTTTGACTACTGAATTTTATTGTATAACATGTATATGGATGAGAAACGAAATGTTTAAATCCAAAGAAATAAAATTCTGTTCTGTTCTGTTCATAAATATAGTAATATTGATCAATGACTCTTTAATTACCGTAGTTTGCCACTACTTCTGTTTTCACAGCTGACATAGGCGACCATGTGGTAATAATGAACACAAAAGAAATTGCGATGGCAGATGAGTTGTGGAGGAAGCAGTCATATTTTCATGACACCAAGTAAGATGCAGTGTTACTGTGTTTACCATAAAATCACCAAGTTCCTTTTTCCACCAGGTTGTAAAACTGAACTAGCCAGTTCAGCACCATTTTTAAAAACTTTAAATGAAAGTAATGAATTAGCAAATAGCATGGATCCTCATTCCTGATGTAGGTCTACACTAATTGCCAAAGTTTATCTGAGGAAAAATTACTGGTTTTATGATATTTGATGTTTTATAATTTATACCCATTATATGCTCTTATGCAGGGTAGAATTAAGAAATGTTTATACTGCCATATAAATCATATGGATGAAAAATTTCCTGTTCCATAAGTCTGTTGTTAATAATTTGTCAATGGCTACAGGAAATCACCAAATGTATTCTAAATTTTTGTTTGAGTTGCACATGTTCAGTATTTTCTAAATTTAAATTTGCCTTTCCAACTATGGGCTTTTTGGCAGATTGGCAAATGTCTTCAATCCTTTATTTGATAGAGACACAAATTTATGCTTTTGTAAACAGAATAGTCCCAAATCGTCTGATCAGGGTCTGCTCTGTTTGCTTATGAAATAATATAGATCTGATTCTGCAGTTCTGTTATGGTCAAAAAGGCCTTTGTTAATATAGCATTATAAAAATTCAGCTAATTAATATTCATTATGTCATTATTAACTACATGAATTGTCATCAGGAATATACATCATGCAATTGTTGGCAATTTTCAACTTGTGTCATGCATGAATAAATTGCAATTTTTCCAAAATATTTATCAGCATGTGAAGTTCTGCATCAGGTAATTTAAATGGGGCTTCATAATCACCTAGTATAGAAGAAAGAATGGCTTTTGACTGCGAAAATTTGAGATTTTTCAACCTGCGTTTAGCATTAACTGAAAATGTATATCATGAAACTATATGGGAATGTTAACCATTTACCTCATGGATTTTCATGAAAGAAAGATGACATCATGAATATTAATCAGATATTTTTATTCCAAAGCAGAAACTGGAGAATCAGATCTATATTATTTTACGCCTGTTTGAAAAAAAGCGGGACGTATCATGGAATGGCGCTGTCTGTCCGTCTGTCTGTCGGGACGTATCATGGAATGGCACTGTCTGTCTGTCTGTAACATCTCTAACTCAAATTCTGCTTGATGGATCCTTCTCAAATTTCACCACAATGTTTATCTGGACATGCTACAGTAGCATGGGGTGTGTCCCGGTACATATATCCAAGGTCAAGGTCGCACAATTGGACTTAGAATTTGCGTTTAGCAAATATGTCAACCTCAATTTACAAGGCCTTGACGAGCGTATATTGTGCCCACTGGCACTCTTGTTCCTTAAGTAAACAGAGCAGACATGTAGGAGCCGTCTAATCTGGGTCTACTCTGTTTGCAAAGGTGGAGAAAGGCGTATTTATGTAGTAAATGGTTAACCCTTTCCCTCATATAAACGTGTTTTCACGCATTGGCAAACAGAGTAGACCCAGATCAGACGGCTCCTAGAGGAGCCGTCTGATCAGGGTCTACTCTGTTTGCCAATAGAATTTCCAAGGTCTGTGTCTTTACTTTCTAAAATGGCTACAGTGTTCCACCTTCCATATTTCATTTTAACTATTGTGTCCATGGATATTCAGTAGGTATTGAAATTCATAACAAACATAGAACAGGGGAAGGGTTAAGTAACTTAATATATATAATTGCATAAGCAAACAGAGCCAACCCTGATTTATATGGCTCCTATAGGAGCTGTCTGGCTTGACTCGTCTCTGTTTGGCAAGGTGTTAAAAGGCATACTTTTGGAGTAAAGGTTTAATCTACATGTGTAGTTGTGCCCATGGTGTTTGTTTTTGAAATCAAACAGTTAGAATGGTGACCTAATGATAATGGTAGGGAACAGTTATTGCCGATGTATTTTTTTGATAATGGCATAACATCACATCAACAGTGTCCAATGTACACATTTCGAGTTGTGATGGGGTCACCATCAGTAGAAAAGTTGTTGCCATAGAACAAACTGGTGAAATATTGCAAGGAAACATGATGAAATATTGCAAGAAAATACAGTAAACTATTGCAGGGAAATAGTGCTAGGAAGCTTTGTGAATTATTGCAAGGAAACTTAGTGTAATGCTGCAAGAAATCTTGGTGTATCACGTGTCTTAAACATTTACATTTTCATTATTAACCCATTCCCTCCTAGGCTATTTTTAGATCCAACCACTTTGAATAAATCTACCAAAAAGGAGCATTAACTAGAGAAAAGGAACATTTTAGAATTTTGTAGTTTGAAACCATTGTGATAAATAGAGCATTTGCTCCCATGGAGCTCTATTTATCACAATGTTTTCAAAAATGACTTTTACAGAGGCGTAGAAAGGCGTATTTATGGATGAAAGGGTTAAAGGTACCATACATGTCTGAAATGGTCTTTTCCTTTCTTTATAGATATATAAAAGGCAAGTCCTGGACCACAGCATGGAGGATGCATGATGTAGACCCAACAATGGTATGACCACGCTTACAACCAAAATTACAATTAATCCTTTCCTTCATCTAACCCATTCCTCCATAGGCTATTTTTAGACTCAACCTCAATGAATAAATGTACCGAAAAGCAGCATTTACTAGAGAAAAGGAACATTTTAGGATTGTGTAGTTTTGAAACCATTGTGATAAATATTTATCACAATGGTTTCAAAAAGTGACTTTTACAGAGGCGTAGAAAGGCGTATTTACGGAGGAAAGGGATACACAACTATTGACACCTATGCAAACAGAGTGGATTATATGCCATGAATATTCATGTAAGATATGATTAATATATCATGAATATAAATTAGATTAACTTTTATAATGGCACATAAAAATATGAATGTTTGGCCATAGCAGTAACTGTAGAATCATATCTATCTTTTTTCATAAGATCATTTATTTGAAGGAAAGGGTATAACGGCACATGGACACAAGAATTTTTAGCCGTGGCAGAAACCATAGACTCATATCTATATTAGTTTTATGCCCCCAGATCTGATCTGGGGGGCATATTATTTTAAGATGACCATTATACAAACACAAACATCTATATACTAGGTATTGATTATTTCTTTATTTTACACTTCTTATTATACCAACATATTGGATGGGAAGTTTTGGCCGTGACGGAAAGAGTCTGCCTGGTTAAGTCCAAGTCAGACTATATTTAGCAAAGCTTTGGCCACGGAAAGGAGGTTACCTAAAGAGACAATTATTCAGTACAGTATTACTGGTATACTATTAACAGCTGCAAGCACGTTTGTCTTTCACCACCAGTCATGCGTAAACTTTACACACATTAGGAGGGTACGCAGGTGCCTGCACACAAACACCCTGCCTCCTAATTGCAACCATGCAACCAACGTATATATACTGTATGCAACCATCAGACTAGGCAACGGTTACCTTGATTTTCATTTTGCAAACGTTTAAACTGCTTGCAACCATCATATTCAGCAACCAACATTAGGAGGGTACGCAGGTGCCTGCACACTAAAAGTAAGGACAAGAACACCCTGCCTCCTAATTGCAACCATGCAACCAAACGTAAATACTGTATGCAACCATCAGACTTAGCAACCGTTACCTTGATTTTCATTTTGCAAAAAAACGTATCTACTGTATGCAAGCATCATATTCAGCAACCAACATTAGGAGGGTACGCGGGTGCATGCACACTAAAAGTAAGGACAAGAACACCCTGCCTCCTAATTGCAACCTGCAACCATGCAACCAAACGTATATATTGTATGCAACCATTATATACCGTTATGCAATTCCCTCCATCTAGGAAGGCAGACTATGCAGCCATGCAATTTTGCTATCACCAATTTGCCGTGCAGCTCCTTGAGATGGTTTGTTATTCCCTCTATCAAGGAAAGGCAAATTATTATTAGCATGAAATTGTTATGGAACTTTATTCAGGGGTGTGATTTTTCCGCGGATCCGGATCCAATGATCCAAAGGACCATTTTTCCAAAACGTCTAAATCCGTTGCGAAAATCCGAGGGGAGGGGGGGGGAGGTCCGCGTCCGGTCTGGGAATTAGTCTCGCCGAACTCGCCGCGGATTTACCCTGTGCCATTTCAGCTTCATCTTACCTATACTACGCGGAATCCGATTGGCCAAATCTTCGTGCCTACACCAATCAAATCGCTGTTATCATTGCATGAGTACAAATCCGTTTCCTCCCAAATTGTTAGCGAACTTTCACAACAAACGTAAAAAAATGTGGCAACATCTCAAACTATTGCTGTATTTGAATCAAATGGACTTAAAATGACAATAATATTTTATCGGACAGCTGATTCAGCGGAAATTCTGCGTATTGACACTAGCAGTAGGAATAAGTTCAAGCGGGACTGGCTAGAAACTGAAAAATGACAGCGTGTCCTCGTGCATCTCTGAAGTTGTCATTGACAGAAAACAGCGAAGTGTTGTGTGTGCGACAAATTGATTACATACTGCAAAGAGGGAAGCTTGCTATTGTAGAACATAGTTCTTCATCTGACACACACAGAAGGAAAATGTGATTAAAACCAACAGAAAGTAAGTTACCGCCCTACGTAACCGGTGGACAATCTGAAGATGACAGAAACTATGGTATTCACCCAATTTTCAAAACGTATCAAAGCCAAAAGAATGTGAAACACCTGTTCCTGTAGTATTACTTGAAGACAGAACAGCAAATGCACAGGTAGGAGCAAAAAAGTGTTTAAAATATGTGATTGATTTTCCATGAATAACTAACCTGCAGCTGGTTCCTGAATTTTATGAGAAGGTGCATGTCAACTATATAAGTAAAATATTTCAATGACAGTGATGACAGGAAATAAATTACAATAAGAAAAATAAAAAAAAAGCAATAACAGTAGAAGATTCATGTTGGCACTTTTTGCAGACTTTAAATCATACTGAGCCAGAGTATTCCATCCATGAACCTGAGGGCCAACAGCCAAGAGACTTAAGAATTATTATTTTTTGTATATGATTTTATATATAAGCAAATAGAGCAGATCCAAATCAGACTGCTCCTACAGGCCTTCTCAGTTTGCAAAGAAGTATTTATAGAGTGAAGGGTTAAAAACTAGTTCATGAGCAGAAGTTGAAACATCAAACTGAGGTTTGTCTTGTACAAACAGTTGCATATTGGTAATTCCATTCACTCTTCTTTTTTCAGGCAATAGTTCTTGGTGTCATTGCTGAGAGGAATCTAGCTCTGTCCATGGTACAGGTCTTGATTGACTTAGCCAAAGAACTTGCGAAGGACATCAAAGCTTTACAGAACCTGAGTATGGTTTGCACTTCAGCCTCATAGACTTGGTGAAACTATGACTAGGAAAACAGCAGAGAAGCTGAAGAAAACACCAGTTTTGCTAAACCTTGATCAAGCAACAATAACAAACACATACATTTTATACCAACAGTTATTTGTAATTACTTTGATGACAAAGAAGGAAAAGTTGTGCTAGACCAGTTGGCCTCAATAGAAGTTGTGAAATTGGATTAACATTATGAAGTTATGTTTTTTTCTTCAACACCAGCTCTAGTAATAAAATGGTATTTAGTACAGTGCAGTTGTTTTTTTTGGTGTGTTTTTAAGTTTTAAATTTTGAACCAGGATAGCTCAGGGAGAGCTTTCCAATTGACCTTTAAAGCCCTATTTTTCATTTTCGGTGACCCCCACCAGGGCTTTGCCCCCGGACCCCATTGGGGGCCTAAAGCGGCCCCCAAACCCCGCGCCAAAATATTTCCTCCCCTCAGCTCTTAGGTCAATCACACCCCTGTTTATTATAATGGGTTACCTCCCTTCAGCAGGCCAAAGCTTCACTAGAATTTCCGACACGACAATATGAAAAATAAAATATTAGACTATTTATTCGAGTTCAGCCTTGTAGGTAATGCATCTATAGTATAAAGTCACTTTTTGTTCTTGAAAACTTCAGCCAAGTATGAATGTTTATAAGTTCTTTATGTCTTAGGCAGCTAATTAAATTATTTCTCTGCTTTCCACGAACAAATACTTAAAAAGCTCAGATCAGTCAATGTTAGAATAATTCTGTTTTCTGTATGGTCCTAATCCATGGAATTGCATTGTCAGCGCTGGCCTTGGAAAGGAAGTGATGCCCGAGCTTGGTAGAAATACTGTCCATCAGACCTCCATGTGTACATTCTGAAATTATATACAAAATCCTGGCAGAATCTTTAGTTCCTCAATGTTAAATCTGTTTACAAAATGTAAGAACTTCTTAAGCAAAGAGTAAGGTCCAACTATTTACATAACCTTTTGAGATAAAGCTTTGAAACTTGGAACATCTGTTCAGCATCACAAGCTTCATCTGTAGGCAATAGCACATAGCTCTGTCAAGCACTCCGACAGAACCATAGCCCAATTCAACTCAGAATCCCTGGTTAAAGTTTTTGTTAAACTCCACTTATTTACATAACCCTTTGAGATAAAGCTTAGAGCCTTGGAACACCTATTCAGTATCACAGGCTTCATCTGTACTCTGTATGCAAGAGTACATAGTTCTGTCAAGCATTTTGACAGAAGTATGGCCCTTCTTAAATTAAAATTTTGGTTAAGGTTTTATGGCCCTTTTTAACTTAGAATTGTTGGTTATGGCCACTGTTAATGTTGTGACCTTTGACCTTCAAAGATGACCGTGACATGTCACCCCTCAAACTGTGCAGCCAAATGAGAAACACATGTATACCAACTATCAGGTCTGTATCTCTACTGGTTCAAAAGTTATGGCCAATGTTAAAGTCGGTGACCTTTGACCCTGAAAGATGACCTTGACCTTGACATGTCACCCCCAAACTGTGCAGCTTCATGAGATACACATGCATACCAAATGTCAAGACTCTATCTCTATTGGTTCAAACGTTATGGCCAATCTGAAGGATGACCTTGACATGTCACCCCTCAAAATGTGCAGCTTCATGAGATACACAAGCATGTCACATATCAAGTCTCTATCTGTACTGGTTCAAAAGTTATGGCCAATGTTAAAGTCGGTGATTTGACCCATATGTTTGACCTCTGACCTTTAAGTATGACCTTGACCTTGACATGTCACCCTTCAAAATGTGCAGCTTTATGAGATACATATGCGGGGTGACATGTCAAGGTCAAGGTCATCTTTGAAGGTCAAAGGTCACAACATTAACAGTGGCCATAACGTTTGAACCAGTAGATATACAGCCTTGATACTGGTATGCATGTGTATCTCATGAAGTCGCACAGTTTGAGGGGTGACATGTCAAGGTCAAGGTCATCCTTCATGGTCGAAGGTCACCAACTTTAACATTGGCCATAACTTTTGAACCAGTAGAGATACAGACTTGATATTTGGTATGCATGTGTACCCCATGAAGCTGCACAGTTTGAGGGGTGACATGTCAAGGTCATCCTTCAGGGTCAAATATCATATCGAGGGGGCATAGTGTTTCACAAACACATCTTGTTTTTATAAGCATATAGAACAGACCCTGATCAGACGGCTCCTACAGGATTGGAACCATCTAATCTGGGTCTTGCAAAGGTGTAGAAAGGCATATTTATGGTTTAACCCATTCTCTCATAAGGCTATTTTTAGATTCAACCTCTGAATAAATCTACCAAAAAGGAGCATTTATAAGAGAAAAGGAAACTTTTAGAATTGTGTATTTGTGAAACCATTGTGATAAATAGTGCATTTGCTCCTATTTATCACAGTGGTTTCAAAAAGTGACTTTTACAGAGGCGTAGAAAGGCGTACATGTACAGTATTTATGGAGGAAAGGGTTAAATGGTAAAGCAATTACCTGCTGATATAGATCCCCATGTATACTCATTATATGGCCACTACAGGCAGATTCATCTGTATTTGTTTCTTGTATTTACAGATTATGCAGAAAGCAGTAAATTCAGCTTTGCCTAAAAATCTTCTCAGACCTACCTTAATGCGTAGACTTCACCTGTATCCTGACGAGGTATGAGTAAATGTGGTTATACTTTTGAACATATTTAGTATAGCTGACCCCGATTTTTACCGCGAAATGTAATACAACTATGTTAGTTACGGTAAATAAAAAATGATGTAACTAATGATGTCAGAATACTTGCAAATGACAGGATGTTGCTGTTCTGTCGGGGGCAGTAATATTCTTATTTTCATACAGAAAATCCAAGCCATTTATAGAAGTGATAAGATAAAACATTTCTCCGTTTGAAATCTGTTTACTAAACATTTTATGATGGCCAATTATTGCACAGCGCAGAGGTAACACAAAGCAATGAAACAAAATGGCGTCTCGTTTTAACTTCCCTAGCAACATGTGCTGTCCTTTGTTATTATTCGTGATTTCCGGGGTCTGCTATACTAGATTCTTTCCGATACTTTGTACATATTACCATGGGTGAAAGTTTTCAGTATCAATACAGAATTCAGTATTTTGAGACTTGGTCAACTCTATAGAATGTATAGCAAAACAGTTCATTCCAGAACTCTTAACAAGTATTTTTGAAATTTCTGACTTTTACCCATGTATAACACATAAATGTCACAAATAATAATAGCATCTTGTGAGCAAATCAAAATTTTCTGTCAGACAGTAATAAGTGAGGAAGACTTCTGCATCTGATTTATGCAACTTCTACACTCCCGCCGAGCCTGTTCAGCACATTTCTGAACAAGGTTTTGTGTCACCAACTTTACTGACTGAGAAATATCTTCTCCATTGTTTTTGTATGTTCGCTATTATTATGCAAACACTACCCCCCCCCCCCCCCCCCCCCCACACACACACACCCCCCCACCCCCACCCACCCCACCCCCACCCCACCCTTCCCCAACGGCAGGCATATAGTAATTGCATTGTCCGTCATTCCGTCTGTCCTTCCATCCATCCGTCCGTCCCAAATTTTGTGTCCCTTCTGTAACTTTTTATCACTAAATGGATTTCAAAATAACCTGGCACAAATGTTCACCACACAAAGACGATGTGTCGTGTTCAACTCCCTGGTCCATGGGTGAAAGTTCAAGGTCATCCTTCAGGGTCAAAGGTCGGGGGCATAGTGTTTCATAAACACATCTTGTTTCATGATTTTTTTGTCACAGAGACACATGTTCCCTTTAACAATGTGGTTGGGTGGGTTTTTTTTCAGAATGTTCCAGAAGAGGTGATGGGAAATGTAACAGATGTGATCAGACAAATACAGTTGATACCAAAGAGACTTGAGGACTACAATGAGGAAGAGATCAACAACTTCCCTAAACTGTTCGACTGGTAAGAATGATTTTAATCCTAGGCCTTTTCACGCATTTGCAAAGTAGATACAGATCAGATGGCTCTTGTAGGAGCCGTCTGATCAGGATCTGCTCTGTTTGCTTATGAAATTATAGTAGGTCTGACTCTAGTCTACAGTTTCTACAAATACAAAAAAAATCCTGTGTTCATATATGCCATTATAAACATTTAGCTAATTAATATTCATGATGTCATTATTTCTTACATGAATATTGAATATGGAATGGATTAACCCATTTCCTCATATTGACTCCTCTGTAAAAGTCACTTTCTGAAACCATTGTGTTAAATAGAGCATTTGCTCCATAGGAGCAAATGCTCTACTTATCACAATGGTTTCAAAACTACACAATTCTGAAAATTTCCCTTTTCTCTAGTAAATGCTCCTTTTTATACGCCCACCTAATAAAGGTGGTCGTATATTGTCGTGGCCCTGTCCGTCCGTCCGTTCGTTCGTTCGTTCATTCGTTCGTTCGTTCGTTCGTTCGTCCGTCAACATTTTGTTTGTCCGCTGTTTTCTGGGAAAACTATTTGACAGATATTAATGAAACTTCACACAAATGTTAAATGCATCAAGATCTGAAGCTGAGTTGATTCTGAGATTCATTTGATATTTCATTTCAGAGTTATGGCCCTTGTCCTTAAAAAAATATGCAAAGTTTGTCCGCTGTTTTCTGGGAAAACTATTTGAGAGATATTAATGAAACTTCACACAAATGTATAATGCATCAAGATCTGAAGCTGAGTAGATTCTGAGGTTCATTTGATTTTTCGTTTCGGAGTTATGGCCCTTTTACTTAAAAAATAATGCAAATACATGCAAATAGTTTGTCCGCTGTTTTCTGGGAAAACTATTTGAGAGATATTAATGAAACTTAACACACATGTTTAATGCATCAAGATCTGCAGCTGAGTTGATTCTGAGGTTCATTTGATTTGTCGTTTCAGAGTTATTGCCCTTGTCCTTAAAAAATATGCAAATAGTTTGTCCGCTGTTTTCTGGGAAAACTATTTGAGAGATATTAATGAAACTTCACACAAATGTTTAATGCATCAAGATCTGAAGCTGAGTCGATTCTGAGGTTCATTTGATTTTTCGTTTCGGAGTTATGGCCCTTTTACTTAAAAAATAATGCAAATACATGCAAATAGTTTGTCCGCTGTTTTCTGGGAAAACTATTTGACAGATATTAATGAAACTTCATACAAATGTTTAATGCATCAAGATCTGAAGCTGAGTTGATTCTGAGGTTCATTTGATTTCTCATTTCAGAGTTATGGCCCTTGTCCTTAAAAAATATGCAAATAGTTTGTCCACTGTTTTCTGGGAAAACTATTTAAGAGATATTAATGAAACTTCATACAAATGTTTAATGCATCAAGATCTGAAGCTGAGTTGATTCTGAGGTTCATTTGATTTCTCATTTCAGAGTTATGGCCCTTGTCCTTAAAAAATATGCAAATAGTTTGTCCGCTGTTTTCTGGGAAAACTATTTGAGAGATATTAATGAAACTTCACAAAAATGTTTAATGCATCAAGATCTGAAACTGAATTGATTCTGAGGATCATTTGATTTTTCGTTTCAGAGTTATGGCCCTTGTCCTTAAAAAATAATGCAAATAGTTTGTCGGCTGTTTTCTGGGAAAACTATTTGAGAAATATTAATGAAACTTCACAAAAATGTTTAATGCATCAAGATCTGATGCTGAGTCAATTTTGAGGTTTATTTGATTTTTCGTTTCGGAGTTATTGCCCTTTTACTTAATTTTTTTTTGCAAATATATGCAAATAGTTTGTCCGCTGTTTTCTGGCAAAACTGTTTGACAGATATTAATGAAACTTCATCCACATGTTTAATGCATCAAGACCTGAAGCTAAGTCGATTCTGAGGATCATTTGATTTGTTGTTTCGGAGTTATGGCCGTTGCACTTTACAAAAATCTGCAAAAATGAGGATTAGCTGTAACTTTTTTATTTAATAAGATATTCACTTCATTTTTTTAAAAAATAGTATCACCTTAATATGGAAATCAAGATCTGAAGCACAGATTAGAAAATGTCAACACTTATAAGGCATGTTGAATCAGAGAAAGTTTGCAAGTGGGCGTATTATGTACCGTATGCGGTACTCTTGTTGGTAGATTCATTCAAAGAGGTTGGGTCTAAAAATAGCCTATGAGGTAATGGGTTAAACACCAGGGACCTGTCATTAGCGCTAAAGGTAGTTGGACAAAACAGATTGTAAAGCAAACATATTTCTCTAACTCTTTTCCTCGTACAAACTCTTTTCATGCCTTTGTACACAGAGTAGACCCAAATCAGGAGCCATGTGATCAGGGTCTGCTCTGTTTGCTTATGAAATTGAAATAGATCTTGTGCTTCAGTTTCTACCAATGCCAACAAATCATTTGTACATGAATCATTATAAAAAATCAGCTAATGAATATTCATGATGTCATTATTTCTAAAGCTCGTTATAGTAAACTTCTTTCATAAAAAACAATTTTAATGAACACTCATGTAAGATCCTCTATTTTCAATATAATTTACACACACCTTTTTGTGTCACCTGCCGAGAGGCAGTGTGTCACTTAGGGATCACTTTTCCGTCGTCTGTCTGTCTGTCTGTCTGTCCGTTCATCCGTCACACTTTCTTTTTTGGCTGTCATTTATAAACTAATCATTATAGAGCTTTCAAATTTCACACATGGAACAAGCATGATTAGGCTTAAATTAAAATTAAGTTTGTTTGCCCTTTACCGACCGACCCAATTTTTTCCCACCGACTCAAAATATTTTATTGCTAAATCTGAGAGAATATTTATTTTATTTTCGTCCTAGACAAGCATGCACTATTGTCAGACATAAATTCCAGGTGGGTTAAGACAAAAGCATAATAAATGAAATAAGATGTTATGGTTATACATAAGATGCATACATAAGGTACAATAGCTACAGTGCCAAAACACTGAAACAGTTTTATAAATATATATATAGAGTACAATATTTTTCAGAAAAAAATAAAATAATTTTCCTACCTACCGACCCACTTCTGAAATATAGGGTCGGTAAAGGGCAAACAAACAATTTTTTAATTGAAGCCTTAGAGGAAGTGTCATGCACAAGGGCCACAACTCTAGCATCAATTGTAAAATTGTCAATTGAGTTATTCCCCTTTTTCATATTAACAATAAGTTTTTGTGTCAGCTGCGAGCAGGTGACACATGTGTTCCTCCGAACACTCTTGTTAATGATTCAACATTGTATTGTAGGGCTGTCATGATACACTAACGTATTCGAATTATTCGATTATCGTTTCTGGCGGTGAGTGTATCATATTCGCTACCCAAAGAACCGAATATTGACGAATACAATTAGACATATAGAGGAAATTAACAAATTAAAAGAAAAACAACATATATTTGCCAGAAATAATTGGAATCAGAGCGAAACATTCCAGCTTCGAAACGTCTTTTTGCAGTGACACCAAGGGAGATGACTCTTGATGACTTCTTATGTTTACAAATTAGACGCCAGGTGTTAGTCCTGTTGGATTCAACAGGCTTAAAAATTGTACTCTTGCATTCCCTTTTTGCAGTAAAGAAATCAAATGATTCAAATACACCAAACAATTATCGAAAACAAGTTTGTTTTAATAATTCTTAGTTTTTACGACAACCGCAAACTGTTGTTTCATAACAATGTTGGGGCCGAAAGAGATTTTCAGACTCCAATCAAATATAAAAGCGCCGTCTGGAATCATTTAGGGTTTCGGACAGGATCAGAAGGAAAAACCAACAATGAAATCACTGTTTGTAAAGTGTGCCACCACGAAATGAAGTAATACTGTCAGTTGTTGGCTCTAGCTGTTAGTTGTCGGAGCGCCTCAATGTCTGAACGTACCCAAAATTTATTGACCAAATTTATTTGAGTTGGTTCACAATTCACAAGAAATTTTGACGAAACCAGCAGGCTATATTCAATTAGATACAGTGTAATGCACTGTATTTTGATGGTGCTTGAAAGGTGCTTGAATTTGAATTAGTATTGATTTTATGCATATTGCCTAAAGACTGCGATAGGACTGGACCAGTTTACTTTTGAACAAGGTTCTATTCAGTGTTTCTAGTTTATGTGGTTTTGCCAATTAAATATTTAAACTCATACTTTTCCCTTGCTTATCAGCACATGTCCAGTAGCATTTTCATTATAAGCTTAAATATTCCTAATCCTAAATATGAACTCTGGACATGCTTTGGCTTAAGTAACTCTTATTAGCTTATGGAAGCCTTATGCCATAGCATGTTTATGTAACTGTATTCGTATTCGTGAATATTTATTCGTATTCGTTATACTGTATCGTGATACGTATTCGTATTCGCTACATGGGCGTATCGTTGCAGCCCTATTGTATTGTGTACCATAACCTTAAATCAAGCATCACAATTTAATTATCTCCCTTTTTGTTGTATTTTTCATTATCCTTTATAAGGGTCATAACCTTTTTTGTAGGGACATGTTCAATATAATTTGGCACATGTCTTGGTCATGAATAGATAGTGACTATGTGTCACATAAAAGGACAATAATTCTAGCATCACCTGCTTTTTGTCTCCCGTTTTCTCTTCTTTTTGTCATACAGCAAAACCCCTCAAAACTGGAATTCTAGTATAAAAGAAGAATTTAGATATTTAATTTTCAGGAAGTAGGGGGCTTAAAGCAGGTGAAAATCATGCTTTCTGCATGAATTTCACCCTGCATTTAGCTGCCACCTGTCTCCAAGACTGATATTTATACTGAATTGAACATCTGGTATAGAGGGTTTTTTTTACTGTTTATGAATTTTACTTGTGCCAAAGTTCAACATGCTGTCTGTGCACCTAATTTGGGACTTGTAATGTATTTAATGTCAGTTTGAAGCATTTATTATTTATTTTGCAGGCCTGAGGATCATGTGATGTTTAAGGTGCCTCCACTGGAAGAGGCAATAGAACAGAGGAAAAAGGAAAAAGAAGCTCTAGGACCCCAAAAGAAATATGTTAAAAGATTCAGGAAGTACACCCTCAACTGAGGTGGTTGGAATGATATGATAGCTTGCTGACTTGTTGACTTGTTTATATGTACATGGACTGTGTTCCAAGCATTCAAGTTGGGAAAGATCTGTACCTGTTAAGCATGGGATTATTTGGATTCCTTCAGATCTATAATAAGAGGAATACTGATCTATCTAAATCTTATTTTTCAGCCATGTCCTGTTATTGCGGTACTTGTTAGAACCATCTTGGATGGATTATTCTAGTGAGCACCAACAAAACAGGATTTGGTAGAGAAATATAGACGAATTTCAGATATACATGTATTTCTCGTGTACTGTATAGTTTTAGATTGTTCGGTTAGATAAAACACTGAAAATTGTCAAATGATATTTTACAATGCTGTCAAAGGTAAATGAATGATAATTTTAAAACCATCTGGTCTTACAAAATTCTTCTTGAATATTCATGAATGTAATCAGTTCTGACTTCATGAATATTAAATGAAATTTTATTATAGCCCATTAAACAAGTTTGTCTTGGCAGATTGGAGAATTAACAGTATTAAAGCAAGTAGAGCAGACCCTGATCAGACAGCTCCTACAGCAACTTCTGATATGGGTCTAGTCTGTCTTCGAAGACATAAAAACGTGAAATTATAGATGAATGGGTAAACAAAACTTGTTTATGAGGTTAAGCTCTTATTGTCATATCTACCATCATAATTTGCCCTTAATATTCTAACACCAGGTTCCCTTCTCCACTTGTTTGGGAAGAGAAATAAGTCCATTTGACACAATTTAAGTAATGTGAACCCCTTCACTGTTCAGTATTCATCTAAGAAATAATGACATTATGAATATTTATTAGCTGACACTTTATAATGTTAACTTTTCATGGATTTGTTTTTGCTTTGACTAAAGCTATATAATCAGATCTGTATGATCATGTCAAAAGCAAACAGAGCAGACCCTGATCAGACGGCTCCTATAGGAGCCATCTGATCTGGGTCTCCTCTGTTTGCAAATACCTGAAAAGGCGTTAATATGAAGCAAATGGTTAAACGAGTAGCAAATAGTGTAGGCCTTGATCAAACTGCTACTTCAGTGGCAGCTTGTTATTGGTCTGTCCTATTTGCCTAAGACCCTGGTCAAACGGCTCCTATGGGAGCCATCTGATTTGGGTTTACTCTGTTTACAAAGGCCTCGAAAGGGGTATCTGTGGAGTAAAATGGTTAATCAATTATTTCAGCCTACTATAATGTACTAACTTACTGATGATATGAATTATAAAATAACACAGAAAAACATGTCTGTACAGACCATCCAGAACAGCTGGGTTTTTAAGACTGATGGTAACTTAATGCTTGATGAAAATTATGCAGAAAGCTCCTCTAAGAGCTTTCTGTTGTACGTGTACTTTTGTCCTTCATTAAGCAAGTTACCATCTGCTTTTTATAGAACCCGTCTATATTAATTATATGGTCATTATTATTATTTTATGATGTTTGATAATGAATAAAGAGTATTTTGAACTACTGAAGTTCTGTTTGTTGTATGACTGCCAAATATTCATTTCTGTACACTGTTTTATATATGTATGTCTTAACCCTTTCCTCCATAGGCTATTTTTAGACCCAACCACTGAATGAATCTACCCAAAAGGAGCACTTACTAGAGAAAAGTGAAATTTTAGAATTTTGTAGTTTGAAACCATTGTGATAAATAGAGAATTGCTCTGTTTGTAAACAAACCCGTAGATTTCGCGCATGCGCAGTTAACTGGTGGGCAAAAACACCAATAACGACCTATGTATCTCTATGTAAAGTCTAGGCAACAGTTAGCCTACACATCATTTAACGACTGTGTTGGTTTTGAATTGTTGATTTCTGTACATTTACTGTATCCTCTGACTATAATGACAATTATGTTTTAGTTTCTAAGGATAGATACAACAAGAAACTTGAATAAATCGGCCCTGTAAACTACCAGCTGAACTTTGAAAAAAAAACCACACACACAAAAAAAACCCCGATCCCTTGATCTGGCCTTTCTTTGAAATGGGAGACATTCTTATATATTTGTTGGACATGCCTGATATGTCGAATAATTTAGATCAACAGTATTTAAAATTTTAATTCTCGTTTTATTTCAATAATATCTAGTTATACAGTCTCATGTCGTTAATTCGTGTGTTGTAAAATGTCTTTCTGGCTACTGTACAGTACCGTAGCAGATCTAGTAAAAGTATTTTAGAATAGATCTAGATCATATCAATCTATATTATCTTTAGAACTATATTTCACAATAAACTACCTTTTTCAATATACATGTATCTAAATCGTTGGGATTTAATTATGCTTAGCCATAGATCTTAGTCAAAACATAGTTATCTTCTATTGTTCGGGAAGCTGTTTAACAAAATTTAATCATAACTTTAGACAATTGGCACATAGTTTGGTAGTTGTCACAATAGAAGCATTCCTGTTACGTAATAGTTCATAACTTTGTTGATAAGATAGTGTGTGATAGATGGCAGTTCCGTGATCGCTGACCCTTGTCCCCTGCTGAGAAATTAGGGGATTTACTGACCATCTGGCACCTTTGGTCGTTACTGTTTCCCTAGGTCTAGTAAGTAAATTAGCAATATTTCGGCTGAGTAAGTAATGTAATAATATAGTCTCCAACTGTCTAACACAATTCATTTTTAGTATTCTAAACAAATAGTGTGTATTGATAGAATCTTTGAATACGGTGAATAAAAGTACTGACATTTGCAAAATGTAGACCCAGACAATATATTTAGCTAAACAAGCAACCCTCTGACCAGGGTCTTCACTGTTTATTATTCAAAATCATATAGCAAATTTAAGTCTTATTACATAATGAATGGGATATACAGTTAAACAATGATGGGTCATTCCACCTTAAAATTTAATAATTCAAAGATGTAACCCTTTCTCTAATATAAACGTGTGTTCGTGTATTTGCAAACAGCGTAGACCCAGATCATACTGGGGCTGCTCTGTTTATTTATGAAATTGTAATAGGTCCGACTCTACAGTTTCTACCAACAGAACAATCCTGTCTACAAATGTCATTAGAAACATTAGCTTATAAATAGTCATGATATCATTATTTCTTACATGAATACTGAGCAGGGAAAGGGTTTGTGTATTTTACCAATATTTAACTTTTTCTGATTATAATTTTGTACTGTGCATTGCCCATGCTTTGAAAAGCTTATATCTTTCAATTCCACAGGTTGTCATGTTAAACTGTTGTTATTTTTGTTACATAGCCGGCAAATAGTTTATTGTAGATCTGTCGTGTTATTTGTTGTACAACCGACTCCAAATAAAGATGTTTGTTTCGTGTAAATTCATCTTCCAGAATCAATTTTCGGTTCATGTTTATGTTTTTACATGTACTATCGATGTAATTATCATCAACGATTGCACCATAATCGTTTTTTATTAATTTTAACAGAAGTTTTCAAAGTGCTGTCAATGTTTCTGTTATTGTTTACATATCAGCTGTCAGTCTTTTTGCCCACCAAGCTTTTCTCGGCTAAGATAACAGGTGCGCGTGACGTCACGGCGATTCGCCCTATAAGAGCAAATGCTCTATTTATCACAATGGTTTCAAGAAGTGGTTATTATAGTGGCGTAGAATGGCCTATTTATTGAGGAAAGGGTTAACAAAAGTCATATTGCTCCAGGTACTGAGGAAATTGATTCTACCACACCCCCTCCCACACTTATTATCTCCCGCCAAAGTGGCTACATAGGAGCAAATGCTCTATTTAGCACAATGGTTTCAATAAATGAGTTTTACTGAGGCGCAAAAAGGCGCCAGTAGGGGAGAATGTGTTAACACTTCGCTTGCTATTCACGTCAATATACCTACCTGTAAATAGTGAAGACCCAGGTGAGACAGCTCCTGCAGGATCTGTCTCATCAAGGTCTGCACTATTTACAAGTTGATTGTGCAACCAGTGCACTCCACAGCAGTGATTGCACAGCGAAATTCTTGTAAACAGTGAATATATATGTAATTATACAACAGGGCATGGGTAAAGAAGGAGAAATGTATTTTAAAATTCAGCAAGAGAAGGGTTAAAACTCACGTGTTCAATAAATGAATGGCTGCTTAAGATAGGTCATACTGTACCCTCTAAAACTCGCCGAAATCATTTATCTTCGCGCCTACTAATACCTCCACTTAACTCCACTGTGTCACGTGTCCTTTAACCCTTCTCATGCTAGAAAAATAATGTTTGCTCAATCTCAAGGAGTTACTGGACTTTTCACTGACTTCCAATTCGATCAATTGTTTTAGTTTTTATATGCCACAGGACAAAAGTTATGCAAAAAAGCTACTATAAGCGCTTTTTGCATGACTTTCGTTCTGCATTAAGCTGCCAGCTGTCTTAAAAGTACATGTATGAGTCATGCAGGGAACACCACATACAAAACACACAGCCGCCCGAACAGCACCATGGGAAGAAAGTACAGCAAATGTACATGTCTATCAAAACACATACAAAACAAACAAACAATAGGGGAAGATGGAAGAACCGCCTTGGAACGGTCAGGGACAATTGTTTTGACAATCAAAAACCAAGAATTAGACATATTTTGAATAGTCGATATATAGAGGTTTTACTGTATTTTGTAGTCGTGTCTTGCACAATATTTTAAAGTTATTGATTTGTAATCGTAGACACTAGCGTGCGATCAATTTACCACCATACTATATGTACCTGGGACTCGAGTAAATTATATAAAATACTGATAAATGTCTTGTTTAATGTCTCGGAAGACAAACCCTCTTGTGAAAGAGGCTTGGCCGTTGAAAGACACTAATCCCCACAGCGTACAGTAGGCGGACACCTTGTGATTACACACATCGTGTAAGATAGCTCTCCGCAGTCAAAGTACAGTAAAACCTCTCTAAACCGGACTTCTAGCAGATAAAAAATTAGATTCTTTACCCAGGTGGCTGTTTAATGCAGGGTGAATGTAAAACAAAGCTCCTGGAGGGGCCACAACCAGGAGAGATGCCACCTGTCTTACAGACTTGCATTAATACTAATCTGAGCGTCCGGTTTTACTGTAATTGTAACCTACTGAAATTGTCGTCTGCTACAAATCTAGATTTTTGTCTCTTGCAATTCTATTAAAAAAAATACACACAGAACGAACGAAAAGCAATCTCGATGCTGATCAGACGCCGAGTAACATGGACCGACTGTTGACAAGCACTAAATCAGACAACTTTTCTAATTAGCTAGATCTATTTGCATTCTCAGTAATTTTATTCTGAAAAGATGTCGCATGCTACCAGCCTACACTACGGTTTTGTCTCTCACAATTCTCTTCATACATACAGCCAGAGCATAATCTGACTGGATACTGAAGAACGGCGAGCTACCCGGCGTTTCATCTACGTTACGGGAAAAGTGAAAGAAGTCATGGGTCCATGCTTATAAGGCTTTTTAGTTGAGTCTGAGTTCGTTCTCAAGCTTTTGATTGGTCAGATTTGAGTTCTCAAGCTTTTGATTGGTCAGAGTTGAGCCAATGGCTCAAATCTGACCAATCAAAAACTTGAGAACGAACTCAGACTCAACTAAAAGTTTTATAAGCATGGACCCAGGGTGCCTCTGTGTCAAAGTTCAGAATGGTGTCATTGACGTAACGTCATTGACGTCAAATGTAGTATATATATAGCGACGCATAGCAACCTTTCCATCATATCTTACATAACGCTGTTCGAGTCATACGCATCTTAACGAACCTCCTGACAAAATGTTCAACTGGACAAAGAAAGATAAAGTGGACGGTGCGACAGTAGTAATGAGTAAACATATGCCAGCTCCATCTACCCGAACTGTCCTGCCACTGACACTGGAAAACCTTCCCTGGGACCAAGACAGAATTCCCGAGGAGGAGGAGTATGTCAAGAAATATGTGATAAATAAGGTATTAACATCATTAGAACTTGTATCTATTAGTGAATTCATTCAAATATATCAAATATATTTTGAACCAATCTATTTTGAGTGGTGTTTCTTTAAATAATTCTTTTTTTTACCGATTTGACCTTCAGAAAATGATTTTTGAAGCTAATAGTGCAGTCTCTGATCAATGGACTTCTCATTCTGGTCTGGGTCTATATTGTTTGCCTCTGTGAGCAATAAGCACAAATGGGTTAGATTTTTGTTATGTTCGCAGTACATGTATTTTGTACAATAAAAAAAAGTCGATGTCACATATAGATCTAACAGTTACCATTAGCT
Organism: Azorinus chamasolen; assembly: GCA_963576725.1. Lineage (NCBI taxonomy): Eukaryota > Metazoa > Mollusca > Bivalvia > Cardiida > Solecurtidae > Azorinus > Azorinus chamasolen. Next base: position 75,971,810 of record OY755243.1, read on the forward strand.
ATAGTGTAATGCTTTCTGTAACATGCAAGTCTATCCATATTGCTAAGTTATAAACACTTATTCGTGATTTCACTCACATGTTCAAACAGTTTGGATCCAGATGAGACGCCGAGAAACATTAGGATCCAAGCTGTTTGACACTTTTTTAATGTTTTCTCAAACGCTTGATGGAATCGGAAGTAATCACACTTGCACCAGGGTCCATGCTTATAAAACTTTTAGTTGAGTCTGAATTCGTTCTCAAGTTTTTGATGGATCCGATTTGAGCCTTTGGCTCAAATCTGACCAATCAAAAGCTTGAGAACTCAAATCTGACCAATCAAAATCTTGAGAACGAACTAAAAAGTTTTATAAGCATGGACCCAGATCAAAATTTCAACAATTGTTTTTCTTTTTTTTCTGTCTTTTCTTCCATCTTTAATCACTGCGGGATAATAGTTAATACTGAATGTGAGTTGTGTCCGCTTGTATTACAGAGATACCCTTCTTGGTATAGACCTAGGTCAGTACGTCTCAACAAGAATTCTTTCATGACTATCAAGAGGTATCTTCAGGACCAGGAAACACAGAAACAGTACACAGTTGGTAAGATTAAGACTGCCTGTAGACTTTATATCATTCTGTTGATTCATTTATCATCCCTTTTGACTATAATATTACCATATAGATCTAATTTACAAATGATAGCTTGGCAAGTTGTCTTAAAATGTACAATCAATTTACCTTTTTCTATATCTTCTTTATAGTATCTTCCACTTGGAAATTTAAAGTAGGGAAATATTTATAATATATGTACAATGTTCAGACAGCTAAATAATACAATACAGTTTCCGAAATTTTGGATTCGTATCCTTCGTTTAGGAAAATGATTTTGTTTCAAAAACTTGGAAATATCAGATACACATGTCTCTGGTAATACCCATTTCTTATTGAAGTGCTTGGGAATTATTTAATGCGTGTTTTCAAGAATTTCAAACAGAAATGTGTATAGCTTAGACTGTGAAACAAAATTGATTTCCAAGACAAAGGACATGGAAAGTGTGTATATCAAGTTTTATTCGTAAAAGGTTCATATATAGGCCTACACTATTTCATTGACCGTTGTAGAGAGGTTTTACTGTTTTTGACAATTCCTACTTCAGTTCTATACGCATGTTTTGTGTATTTAAAAGGCTATATTTTTGCCTATTCCATCGTCAGTTAACCGTACGCTTTCTTGCGTATTTTCAGGTGAAATGGAAGGCATGCTGGGTCTTCAGAGATCTGGATACCAACCACAGGAAGGAATCAAGACCTGGCTACTTGACGTGTTCCACAACACGACGGTGATGCGTCTCAAAGTGCCAAAACCGTTTGAGTTGGACTACAACCAGCTTATACCAGCAATCCAGCCAACATCCAATGCCCTGTGTAACATTGCTGGCATACTGAGACTAAAGAAAACTGGCGAGAGACAAGCACAAGAACCACCGCTGAGTCTGATTTATGCTACACCAGTTGCTAGAAATGACACAGAAAACGACAATTCTAGTGAAACGGAGTGTTTAAGAAACTTGTACAAAGCTTATGTAGATATGTTGATGGTGCAAGGGGTGTACGAAAATTGTTTCATTCATCTAATGAGACACGGAGACGAAGAAGAATGGGACGAATGTATGAAAGTGAAATCAAAGGAACTAGGAATACATGTATACGGTAACCGTCCTGGTAAAGAACCGTTGATGGCGAGAGATATGAAATGCCTGACCTTCTGGGAAAGACTACAGAAGAGTAAGATAAACCAGAAACTGTTATTAGAGAGATACCGAAACCAGAGCGTGTTCTACCGAGGTCTACAAAGTCAGGCAGCACCGGCAGTAGAAATGGAAAAGATAGAGCATTGCCAGGATTACACTGACACTAGCAGAGATGAAAGAAACATCAACACAGACACTGTTGATGATGGCCAAACAATTCCTACAGAAATCAACGGTGACGATAAAAACACTAAAACTAGGGAGAAGAATGGAAAGAAGCGAGTTTTGAGGAAACTCACAGCTCCTTTTCGCTGGCTGAAGAAGAAGTTTTAGTTATTGACTGCCTTCTATATCAATTTGTTTATGAATATTCACATCCGTTTTTATAAATTTACATTATTTTAAAATTTATTCATGTTTTTTTGTTATTTGTTTTTATCGATTCACACAAGAAAGAATGATTAAATGCATGAATGGGTGAAGGGATAATTTTATAACCCTTCCCTCCATGAATATCAATTAAAAAAGTTATTCATGAACAATACTAGATTTAATGTTTATAATTGCAATTATCCAGGACATTTTGGCTGTAACAGAAACGACCAAAGCATCCTGCATACATATGATATTATATGAGAACCTACAGACCATTTGGCTGTAACATCAAAGAGGATAATGCGCTAATGCATGCATGACGTCGTTGCACCCATTTCGTCATTTGATGACGTCATTTTGATGACGTCATGACATTTTAAAAAACAACCCAATGTCACCATGACGACGCTGGATCAACATTATTCTCTTTGATTTTATGGCTGAATGCATGTAACAAAAATGTGACGTGTATTTTGACATGATAATCTTTGACAAAGGCCCTTAGTGGTCGAAATATTAGATCAGAGCAGTTTAAGTATTTATGATATTATAAACAAGATGTGTTTGTGAAATACACTGTCCCCGATATGACCTTTGATCTTGATGTACAACCTATAGACCTTAATGAGTCAACCCTAAAATGTTCGCCTGCATAAATTGCACTTGCATGCCAAGTTTGAAGGATGTATGTTAAATGACGACAATATTATCGCCAATCTCAATTTGACCTGTAATTTGACATTTTACTTTAATTTATGACCTTGATCTTAATAAGTCACCCTGAAATGTTTGCCTCCATAAGTTGTACAGGCATGCCACTTTTTTGAAGTATGTATCTTGAATGACGACACAGTTACCGCCAATCTAAATTTGACCCATAATTTGACCTTTGACCTTGATATATGCCATTGACCTTGATAAGTCACCCCTAAAAATGTTCATCTCCATAAGTTGCACAAGCATGCCACGTTTGAAGTTTGTATTTGCAATGGCTACAAAATTATCACCAACGTTAAAGTTGGGGACAAACCAACCAATCAACAACAAACCAACAGACAGGGCAAAAATGATATGCCCCCACCCCTTTGATCGGGGAGGGGGTGTTTAAAAATTAGCTTATTAATGTGCACATTGTCATTAAGCTATTTCCTTATTGACTATTCATGGAGCAAAAGGTTAGGTTGTTCATGTTTCCGCTATACGCTACATGACTTCCATTTGCAAACATCTTAGACCCTGATGAGACGCCGAGTAACTCAGCGTCTCATCAGGCCCCAAGCTGATTGGCTCAATCATAGTTACTCAGAAGCCTTCGTCATGGCACTTGGTCAATACTTTCTTGGTCGAGTTGAAAGTTGTCAAATTACCACCAGATCCCAATTTGAGTAGATATTTGTTTACAGCTGTATAAGGCATAAATACTTAAACTGCTCTGATCTAATATTTCGACCACTAAGGGCCTTTAATGTGAGTTGTGTCCGCTTGTATTACAGAGAGACCCTTCTTGGTATAGACCTAGGTCAGTACGTCTCAAAGCTGTATAAGGGTCACGGTTTTGATGTTCCCACTTCTTAACCCTTACTACGCTGATTTTTTAACCCTTTCCTCCATAAATACGCCTTTCTATGCCTCTGTAAAATCACCTGTTGAAACCATTGTGATAAATAGAGCATTTGCTCCTATAGGAGCAAATGCTCTATTTATCACAATAGTTTCAAATTACAAAATTCTAAAGCAAATCCTTTTCTCTAATTAATGCTCCTTTTCGGTAGATTTATCCAAAGAGGTTGGATCATATAAGAGCCTATGAGGTAATGGGTTAAAATAAGCTACCACCCGCCTTGTACAGACCAACAGTCTAACCTTTTGATGTCCACTTAATCATTTCTCTCAAATAAACGCCTTTTCACACATTAGCAAACAGAGTAGACCCAGATGAGACAGTTCCTAGATAAGCCGTCTGATTAGAGTCTGATCTGATACTATTCCTGGCGTCATATTTTTCTTGCATGAATATTAAACAGGGAAAGGGCTAAGACAGGTTCTGCTGTACTAGACATGTTTGTCATGAAGTAGGCTTGGTAGACAGTGAATACATGCACAACGAGATTTTTTTATTATTTTATTGACTATTATTTGCTTTATATTTCCGCCTTTGTTTGAAATAATACATACATATATAAATCTGTGAGCATGAGTTCTGACACCTATTTTCTCCCCATCAAACTGATCGGTCTTTGAGAGGAATTTTAAGCTTATTAATTCAATTTGACCCTTTCTCTCATAGTAACGCCTTTTAACGCCTTCGCAAACAGAGTAGATCCAGATCAGACAACTGCTGTAGGAGCTGTCTGATCTGTTTGATTATTATTATTGACTGTATGGCTGAAAGCATGTAACAAAAATGTGACATGTATTTTGACATGATACTCTTTGAAAAAGGCCCTTAATGGTCGAAATATTAGATCAGAGCAATTCAAGTATTTAACCCGCTCCCTCATATTGACGGCTTTTGACGACTCTGTAAAAGTCATTTTATGAAACCATTGTGCTAAATAGAGCATTTGCTCCTATAGGAGCAAATGCTCTATTTATCACAATGGTTTCAAACTACAAAATTCTAAAATTTTCCTTTTCTCTAGTTAATGCTCCTTTTCGGTAGATTTATTCAAAGAGGTTGCATCTAAAAATAGCTTATGAGGTAATGGGTTAAGTATGGAATTATGTACATGTGATAGTACAGTTTTGTCTTGGGGAAAAATAGCTTTGTAAATTGTACATTATTAAAATGAAAGTTAATGAATTTTCATGAAGCGATCAATTCACACAAGACTGTTCATTAGACAATGGGTTAAGTAATATGTGATGGACAGAGTAGTGGCACTAGAATCTATAGAATCTACAGTAGATCCTGTATCAAGCGGCCATCAAGAGGTCTAATTATGGGTCTGTAAGGCAGGTGGTAGCTTAATACAGGTCAAATGTAATACAGAAAGCTTTCTGCATTAATTTTGTCCTGCATTAAGCAACAACCTGCTTTTTAACACTCATATATTCAATAAATGAATGACCGCTTAAGACAGGTTCTACTGTACACGCAAACACTCACCGAAATTAATTATCTTCGAGTCAACTAATATCCCCACTTAACCCTATTGTGTCATGTGTCCTTTAACCTTTCTCATGCTAAAATAATGTCTGCTTATTATCAGAACATACAGAACATATATTTATTCAACGTGTACAACCATGTACATTGTTGTTACAAATAAACATACATAACACATGTCACATAGGTCAAATGAGCCTTAAGACTGACTAATAGTAATGACAGACACAATGAATTTAATTATGAGCAAAATCATTACATAAAGGAAAATTGACAATTTAGTTGAGTATTATAATTACTGACTATTCGAGTTTGAGATGACAGTCAGACTTACATATAGGCGTTAGCAAGCGCGTTTCTCCTGCAAAATATCTCGGATTTACTGGATTTACTGGACTTATCACTGACTTCCGAATCGGTCAAAGTTTGTAGAACCTGCAACTTTGTAATTTCAAAAAAGCTACTATAGGTGCTTTTTACATAACTTTAGTTCTGCACTAAGTTGCCACATGTCTTAACAATACATGTATGAGTCATACAAGAAACACCACAAACAAAACATACAGCCGCCTGAACAGCACCGTGACAAGAAATTACAGCAAGTGTACATGTCTATTAAAACACAAAAAGAGACGCACAAAGACAAAACAAGCAAACAATAGGGGGAGATGTAAGTATTGCATTGGAACGGTCAGTGACAATTGTTTTGACAATTAAAGACCCAGAATTAGACCTCTTTTAAATAGTTACTATAGAGAGGGTTTACTGTATTTTGTAGTCGTGTTTTGCATAAGATATTTGAAAATTATTGATTTGTAATCGTACAGGAACTAACGTGTGATCAGTTTACCTCTACAATCTGTGTACTTGGGACTCGAGTAAATTACCTAAAATACTGATAAATGTCTTCTTTAACATCTAGGAAAACAAACAAGCCGTTGACAAGCACTAATCCTTACGGTGTACAATTAGGCGGGCGCCTTGTGGTAACACAAACCAGACACCTTTGTAATTAGCTCTCTGCATGCCAAATACAGTAACACCTCTCTAAACCGGAATTCTAGTAGTGAAGTAAACCGGAGTTCTAGTAGAGAAGAATTTAGATTCTTTACGCAGGTGGCTGCTTAATGCAGGATGAAAGTCATGCAGAAAGCTAATGTATAAGCTTTCTGCATGCCTTCCCCCCTGCATTAAGCTAGGCCACCTATCTTACAAACCAGAATTAATACTCATTTGCATCTTCGGTTTAGAGATGTTTTACTGTAAGTGTAACCTACTGAAAGTGTCGTCTGCTACAAATCTAAATGTTTGTCTCAAACAAATATATTAAGAAATACAATCAGAACGAATACAGCGCAATCTGGAGTCTGATGAGACGCCGAGTAACCTTGGCTGTTGTCAAGCACTGATCCCATACTGTACATGGGCGCACACTTTGTGATAATCCAAATAAGACAATTTTTGTAATTAGCTATTTGCATGCAAAGTAATTTTATTCTGAAACTCCTGACCGCTAAATTTTCATTTGTTAAATTACGAAAAGGAAGATTATTCATTCATGCACGAGGCGACAAATCAAAACCTTCATCGCAGGTTCACAACTTCAGATGGTGTTAAAAAATACTGCAAAATTAAAAAAAGTTCTCAATGAAGAAAATGATAATCTTTGAAAAAGGCCCTTAGTGGTCGAAATATTAGATTAGAGCAATTCAAGTATTTATGTAAAAAAGTTCGGTTGAGGTATGACAGAGAAAAGCTCCGGAAAAAATCATTTATTAAAACAAACCAGATTTTGATAAAAATAACAAAGGACAATAACTCCAAAAATACTGAAGACAGAGTTATGGACCTTGTGCACTGCACTTGGGTCTATGTGATCTATCTGTATATGAAGTTTGAAGTCAATAGCTTTTGTACTTGACAAGCCAGATTTTGACAAAAATAACAAAGGCAATAACTCCAAAAATACTGCAGACAGAGTTATGGACCTTGTGCACTGCACTTGGGTCAATGTGATCTATATGTATATGAAGTTTGAAGTCAATAGCTTTTATACTTTGGACGTTATGATCCGTACAAGCCAGATTTTGACAAAATAACAAAGGGCAATAACTCCAAAAATACTGAAGACACTTGTGGCAAATGTGATATATCTGTATACAAAGTTTGAAGTCAATAGCTGTTATACTTTGGAAGTTATAATCTGGACAAGCCGTACAGACGGACGGACGAACGGACGGACAGACGGACGGACATGGTGACTCCATTATACCCCCAAATAAACTTTGTTTCGGGGGTATAAAAACGTCGTATGCTACAATACGTTTTTGTCTATCACAATTCTCTTCAAACATACAGCCAGATCATAACTAGTTTTGATGCTGACGAAACACCAAGCTACCCGGTGTTTCATCTATGAAAACGTCTAGGGTGCCTCTGTGTCAAAGTTCAGAATGGCGTCATTGACGTAACGTCATTGACGTCATATGTAGTATAAATAGCGACGCATAGCAACATTTCCATCATATCTTACATAACGCTGTTCGAGTCAAACGCATCTTAACGAACCTCCTGACAAAATGTTCAACTGGACAAGGAAAGAGAAAGTGGACGGTGCGACAGTAGTAATGAGTAAACATATGCCAGCTCCATCTACCCGAACTGTCCTGCCACTGACACTGGAAAACCTTCCCTGGGACCAAGACAGAATTCCCGAGGAGGAGGAGTATGTCAAGAAATATGTGATCAATAAGGTATTAATATCATTAGAACTTGTATTTATAAGTGAGTTCGTTCAAACATATATTTCAAAGATACGGAAAAGATGGAGAAATGACGATTTTAGTAGTTGGGTACGCACCTTTATCTGTAGCTCTGTATATTTTGAACCAATATATTATTAATTTTGAGGGGTGTTTCTGAAAAGAATTCTTTTTACCAATTTGACCTTCGGAAAATAATTTTTGAAGCAAGTAGTGCAGGCTCTTATCAATGAGCTTTTCATTCTGGCCTGCGTCTATACTGTTTGCCTCTGTGAGCAATAAGCACACATGGGTTATATTTTTATTATGTTCGCAATACATGTACATTTTTACAATACAAACGAAATAGTGTCGGTATGGTAACAGTTAACATCAGCTATAGACTAATGTTTTCTGTGACATGCAAATATTCTGAAAGTGGGTGATCAAATTTATCCAAATTATTAAAGAAAAAGTAGTTAAGCCAACCCTTATTCGCGCCTTCACTCGCAAGTTCAACTCAGAATTCAAGCTGTTTGACACCAAATCAATATTTTGCAAAGTCTTGCTGTACAGCTGAACTTCGATATCTCAAACTCGGATAACTCGAACTTCGTGATAACTCGAACTAAAAGTTCGGTCCTTCCGAAATCTTACAATACAGAATTGCTCTAAAATGTATCACTACGCATATCTAGAAAGATATTCCACGGCTTAATGCAGTTCTACACTAATGCTGAAAGCTTCTGCAGGAGCTTTCAGCATTGCTGTAGACCTGCATTAAGCTATAAACTTGAGAAATTGTCCAGATTACAAATCGGATAACTCGAACTTCTGTTATCTCGAACTAATTTATATAGTCCCTTGAGGTTCGAGATATCGAAGTTCAACTGTAATTGGTGGTAATCAAACTTGCACCAGATCAAAATTTCAACAAACGTTTTGTTTTACCACAACGGGATAAGAGTTACTAGTTAATACTAAATGTGAGTTGTGTCCGCTTGTATTACAGAGTGACCCCTCTTGGTATAGAGCTAGGTCAGTACTTCTGAACAAGAATTCCTACATGACTATCAAGAGGTATCTTCAGGACCAGGAAACACAGAAAGAGTACACAGTTGGTAAGATTAAGACTATCTGCAGAATTTATAGTTGTTGATTACTTTATCAACCCTGTTGACTACAATATAACAAACATTATTAACAAATCGTTCGGCAAATTGTCGTCTACTGTACTTCTCAAATTTCTTTTTTTCTATATCATCTTCTATATCATATTTTCCACTTCGAAATTTAAAGCAGGGACGGAGTTATAATACAATGTTTCTGGGAGCTAAAATAAAGCTTGAAAGTTTACGAATAAAATTTGCTATGAATGTTCTAACAAAACACATTTTTCCGAAATTCCGGATTCGTTTCTTTCGTTTAGGACATTAAAATGTGTATAGCTTTAGCTTAGACTGTGAAACAAAATTGATTTCCACAACAAAGGACATGAATCCGAAAACTGGAAGAAGTGTGTCTATCAACATCTATATCATTAACCATTTCCCTATTCAGTATTCATGTAAGAAGTAATGACATTATGAATATTTATTAGCTGTATAATGTGAACTTTAAAAGGAAGGTTTTTGCCTTGACATAAACTGTATAATCAGACCTATATCATGTCAAAAGCAAACAGAGAAGACCCTGATCAAACTGCTGGTACAGGGGACATCTGATCAGGGTTTACATTGTTTGCAAAGACGTGACTATGAGTATTTATGGAGTAAAGGGTTACAGATCCAGAATTAAACTACAGTAGAACCCCTCTAATGCGACCACTTAATGACTGAACATGTGTGTCTTTATAAGCAGGTGGTAGCTTAAAACAGGACAAAAGTAATCCTAGAGGAGCTTTCTGCATTAATTTTGTCCTGCATTAAGCTACCACCTGCATATAGCACCAAACATTATAGCGCTTTAGGTGGTTGCATTAGCGGGGTTTTACTGTATTCCATTGACCGTTGTAGAGAGATGCTGCTGTATTTGACCATTCCTACTTCAGTTCTATATGCATAGTTTGTATATTTACTGGCTATTTGCTTATTCATTCGTCAGTTTACCGTACATATTTTCAGGTGAAATGGAAGACATGATGGGTCTTCAGAGATCTGAAAACCAACTACAGAAAGGAGTCAAGAGCTGGCTACTTGACGTGTTCCACAACACAAAGGTGATGAGTCTCAAAGTGCCAAAACCGTTTGAGCTGGATTACAATCGGATTATATCAGCAATCCAGCCAACATCCAATGCTCTATGTAACATTGCTGGCATGCTGAGAATAAAGAAGACTGGCAAGAGACAAGCACAAGAACCACCGCTGAGTCTGATTTATGCTACACCGGTTGCTAGAAATGGCACAGAAAACGATAGTTCTAGTGAATCAGAGTGTTTAAGAAACTTGTACAAAGCTTATGTAGATATGTTGATGGTGCAAGGCATGTACGAAAATTGTTTCATTCATCTAATGAGACACGGAGACGAAGAAGAATGGGACGAATGTATGAAAGTGAAATCAAAGGAACTAGGAATACATGTATACGGTAACCGTCCTGGAAAAGAACCGTTGATGGCGAGAGATATGAAATGTCTGACCTTCTGGGAAAGACTACAGAAGAGTAAGATAAACCAGAAGTTGTTATTAGAGAGATACCGAAACCAGAGCGTGTTCTACCGAGGTCTGCAAAGTCAGGCAGGAACAGCAGCAGAAATAAAGAGGAAAGAGTATTGCCAGGATTACACTGACACTAGCAGAGATGAAAGAAACATCAACACATATACTGTTGATGATGGCCATACAATTCCTATAGAAAACAACAGTGACGATAAAAACACCAAAACTAGTGGGAAGAAGGGAAAGAAACGAGTTTTGAGGAAACTCACAGCTCCTTTTCGCTGGCTGAAGAAGAAGTTTTAGTTATTGACTGCCTTCTATATCAATTTATTTATGAATATTCACACTCGTTTTTTATAAATTTACATTATTTTTGAAATTTATTCATGATTCTTGTTACTTCTTTTGATTGATTCACACACGAATGAATGATAAAATGCATGAATGAGTGAAGGGATAATGTTAAAACCCTTCCTTCCTTGAATATCAATTTAAAAAGTTAATACTTCATGAATATTAATGGACTGAATATTTACAATTGTACTTAACAAGGTCATTATGGTTGTACCACAAATCTCGGTACACTACTATGTTGGTAAGTAAACAAACAATGCAGACCCAGACCAGACAGCTCCTACAGGAGCTGTCTCATCTGGGTCTACTCTATTTGCAAAGGTACCAAAAGTGGTTTATATACGTACGTGTAAGGAACAAACAAACACAACAACACACACATAGAAGAAAATGGAGCTTTTGACGCGTTTGCCACTGTAGGCAAAATAATCAAGATAACCTTTATAAACACAATACAGTTAAATGCCACTAAACCGGACGTTCAATTTAGTATAACTATCGGTCTTTGAGACAGATGTCATCTTAATGCAGAGTGAAAGTCATGCAGAAAGCTCTTCTAGGAGCTTTCTGCATGACTGAATTACATACCCATTATAGGAGCCCACTGATCAGGGTCTGCTCTGATTGCTTATGGAATAATATAGATCTGATTCTGCAGTTTCTGTTCTGGCAAAAAAAAATATGTGTGAATATGTCATTTTAACAAGATGTGTTTGTGAAACACTATGTCCACCGCCCAGTTTGACCTTTGATCCTAAAGGATGACCATGATCTTTACATGTCACCCCTCAAAATGTGCAGCTTCATAAGATACACATGCATGCCAAATATCAAGTCTCTACTGGTTCAAAAGTTATGGCCAATGTTAAAGTCGGTGATTTGACCTATATATTTGACCTCTAACCTTGAATAATGACATTGACCTTGACATATTAACCCCTCAAAATGTGCGGCTTTATGAGATACATATACATGCCACATATCTAGTCTCTATCGCTCCTGGCTCAAAAGTTATGCCAAATGTTAAAGTTGCTGACAAACAAACAGACAAACAGGGCAAAACAATATTCCCCCAGATCTGATTCGGGAGGGGGGGGGGGGGGCAGCATACTAATCAATCTAATTAATATTTATGATATCATTATTCTTACATAAATGTTCATGAAGTAAAGGGTTAGTACCCAGAATCGGAATAGTCGCTATAGAGAGATTTTACTGTACATGTATTTTGTTGTGTCTTGCACAATATATTTGAAAGTTATTGATTTGTACCGTACAGACACTACCGTACGATCAATTTACCTCTATAATCTGTGTACCTGGGACTCGAGTAAATTACCTAAAATACTGATAAATGTCTTCTTTAATATGTCAGAAAACAAACCCTCTTGTGAACGAGGCTTGGCCGTTGACAAGCACTAATCCTCACAGTGTACATTAGGCGGGCGCCTTGTGATTACACAAATCAGACGACTTTTGTAATTAGCTCTCTGCAGTCAATTACAGTAAAACCTCTCTAAACCGGAATTCTAGTAGAGAAGACTTTAGACTCTTAACGCAAGTGGCTGCTTAATGCAGGGTAAAAGTCATGCAGAAAGCTCCTCTAGGAGCTTTCTGTATAACTTACATCCCGCATTAAGCTGCCACATGTCTTACATATCGGCATTAATATTAATTTGAACGCCCGGTTTAAAGACGTTTTACTGTAATTGTAACTTACTGAAATTGTCTGCTACAAATCTAGATTTTTGTCTCTAGCAATTATATTAAAAATAGTCAGAACGAGCACAATGCAACATGGATGCTGATGAGACGCCGAGTAACCTTGGCTGATGTAAAGCACTGATCCTATACTGTGTTTAGGCGCATTCTTTGTGATAACCCAAATGAGACAATTTTTGTAATTAGCTATTTTGCATGCTAAGTAATTCTACCCTGAAAAAAAGTCGTATGCTACAATACGTTTTTGTCTCTGATAATTATCTTCCAACATATAGCCAGATCATAATCAGTTAGATGAAACGCCAAGCTACCCGGCGTTTCATCTAGGTTACGGGAAAAGAGAAGTCTAGAGTGCCTCTGTGTAAATGTTTAGAATGGCGTCATTGACGTTACGTCATTGACGTCACATGTATTATATATAGCGACGCATAGCAACCTTTCCATCATATCTTACATAACGCTGTTCGAGTCAAACGCATCTTAACGAACCTCCTGACAAAATGTTCAACTGGACAAAGAAAGAGAAAGTGGACGGTGCGACAGTAGTAATGAGTAAACATATGCCAGCTCCATCTACCCGAACTGTCCTGCCACTGACACTGGAAAACCTTCCCTGGGACCCAGACAGAATTCCCGAGGAGGAGGAGTATGTCAAGAAATATGTGATAAATAAGGTATTAACATCCTTAGAACTTGTATTTATAAGTGAGTTTGTTCAAACATATATTTCAAAGTTACAGAAAAGATGCTCACGAACCATATAGTGTGACAACTCTTTAGAATCGCCTCGAAGATACGATTTTAAAGAGTGGTCACAGTATAGGGTTTGGTGGAAAACTGACGGTTTTAGTATTTGGGTACGCACCTTAATCTGTAGCTCTGTATATTTTGAACCAATATATTATTAATTTTGAGGAGTGTTTCTGCAAAGAATTTTTACCGATTTGACCTTCGGAAAATAATTTTTGAAGCAATTAGTGCAGGCTCTGATCAACGAGCGTTTCATTCTGGCCTGCGTCTATACTGTTTGCCTCTGTGAGCAATAAGCACAAATGGGTTAGATTTTTATTATGTTCGCAATACATGTACTTTTTACAATATAAAGATAAGTGTCGGTATGGTAACAGTTAACATCAGCTATAGCCTAATGTTTTCTGTAACATGCAAATATTCTGAAAGTGGGTGATCAAATTTATCCAAATTACTAAAGTTATTAACCCTTATTCGCGATTTCATCCGCAATTTCAAACAGTTTGAATCCAGATGAGACGCCGAGTAACTCAGCGTCTCATCAGGATTCAAGCTGTTTGACACCCTTTCAATACTTTTCCAAAGTCTTGGTGGAATTTGAATGGAAAAGTAGTAAAGTCAAGCAGGCAAAGCCACATGCAAGACGCAACCACCACCAAAACACCGATAGACAGCATGACACACACACACACACACAACCACACACCCAAACGCACACACACGAAATGAACACAGAAAACACCAAAAGACACACAAGAACCAGGGACAAACGTTCCACAACATGAACAAACCACAAGCACAAAGACGCAAGGCAAACAAAAGGAAGGGTGACAAAGAGAGTACCGCCTTGGCACGGTCAGCAGCAAAAACACCACTGGGGGTTTAAACCGGTTTACGGACGTCCTAACCTCACACTTCTCTCAAAGTCACCCTAGCTTTACAAATATTGTAAATAAAGGTATCCCCAACTTGCACCAGATCAAAATTTCAACAAACATTTTTGTTCTTATTACAGCGGGATAAAGAGTTAATAGTCAATACTAAAAGTGTTTTGTGTCCGTTTGTATTACAGAGAGACCCCTCTTGGTATAGACCTAGATCAGTATTTCTCAACAAGAATTCTTACATGACTATCAAAAGGTATCTTCAGGACCAGGAAACACAGAAACAGTACACAGTTGGTAAGATTAAGACTATCTGCAGAATTTATATCTGTTGATTCATTTATCAACCCTTTTGACTACAACATAATTAAAAAACAATAGTTCTGCAAATTGTCGTCTATTGTACACCTCAACTTTCTTTTTTCTATACCATTTTCTATATCGAATCCTCCACTTCGAAATTTAAAGCAGGGAATGAGATATAATGCAATGTTTCTGACAGTTGAAATAAAGATTTACAAATACAGTTTGCTATAGTTTTTTAGCAAAGCACATACTTTTCCGATATTTCGATTTCTCATCCTTCGTTTAGGAAATTAATTCTGTTTCACAGACTATAGGTAATATCAGATACATAAGTATGTATATGCCCCTGGTAATAGTGGATGTATCAACTATGGAGGGCTTATATCTATATTAGATAAACGTTTATGATTACATGGAACGTGAATGGTAAAGTTAGAATATACAGAACAATCCCGTCAATTCATTAAATTGTTTTATACAATCTGCACCTTTTCTGAATTCTGTTAAAACTGACTTCACAGAAACGCCATTTAAGGCCTTTCCAAAAAGAGTATACTCAAAGAAGAGGCTCAAATATGAGCAGCCTGATCAGGGTTTGCTATGTGCTTATGATATAGTTTCTGCCATGGCCCAAAACCCACATGCCATTATAAAATTAGCTAATAAATATTCATAAGTCAGAATATTATTGCATTATTATCACGAGGCGAAGTGTTACTATCAGATCCAGATAAGATTCGTAAATTAAAACATTTTCATGGATAGCTCCTTTATTTCTCTACAAAATCCTTTGAGGCGATTCTAAAGAGTGGTCACAACATCGGGTTAAGTGGAGAAAAGACGATTTTAGTATCTGAGTGCTCAAATTTATCTATGCCCTGTTACTAGTGTAATATTTAGTAGTTTAGTGTTACATAGACCCTATGGGTCTTTCAGGAACTACCTGATCTGGGTTTACTCCGTGTGCAAAGGCGTAGAAAGGCGTATCTATGGAGTAAAGAGTTAAACAGCCAGAATTAAACTATTTTATTGACCATTGTAGAGAGTTTTACTGTATTTGACAATTCCTACTTCAGTTCTATATGCATGTTTTGTACATACATATTTAATGGCTATCTGATTATTCCATCGTCAATTTACCGTACACTTTCTCGGATATTTTAAGGTGAGATGGAAGACTTGGTGGGTCTTCAGAGACCTGAAAAACAACTACAGGAAGGACTCAAGACCTGGCTACTTGATGTGTTCCACAACACAACTGTGATGAGTCACAAAGTGCCAAAACCGTTTGAGCTAGATTACAGTCAGATTATATCAGCAATCCAGCCAACATCCAATGCTCTATGTAACATTGCTGGCATGCTAAGACTAAAGAAGACTGGCAAGAGACAAGCACAAGAACCACCACTGAGTCTGATTTATGCTACACCGGTTGCTAGAAATTGCACAGAAAACGATAGTTCTAGTGAAACAGAGTGTTTCAGAAATCTGTACCAAGCGTATGTAGATATGTTGATGGTGCACGGGATGTACGAAAATTGTTTCATTCACCTAATGAGACACGGAGACGAAGAAGAACGGGACGAATGTATGAAAGTGAAATCAAAGGAACTAGGAATACATGTATACGGTAACCGTCCTGGAAAAGAACCGTTGATGGCAAGAGATATGAAATGCCTGACCTTCTGGGAAAGACTACAGAAGAGTAAGATAAACCAGAAACTGTTATTAGAGAGATACCGAAACCAGAGCGTGTTCTACCGAGGTCTACAAAGTCAGGCAGCACCGGCGCTAGAAATGGAAAAGAAAGAGCACTGCCAGGATTACACTGACACGAGCAGAGATGAAAGAACTATCAACACCGATATAGTTGGTGATGGCCATACAATTCCTACAGAAATCAACGGTGACGATACAAACACCAAAACTAGGGAGAAGAAGGGAAAGAAACGAGTTCTGAGGAAACTCACAGCTCCTTTTCGCTGGCTGAAGAAGAAGTTTTAGCTATTGACTGCCTTCCATATCAATTTATTTATGAATATTCACAATAGGTTTTTATAAATTTACATTATTTTGAAATTTATTCATGATTCTTGATATTTCTTTTGATCGATTCACACACGAATGAATGATAAAATGCATGAATGAGTGAAGGGATAATGTTAAAACCCTTCCTTCCTTGAATAGCAATTTAAAAAGTCATCACTTCATGAATGTTAATGGACTGAATATTTACAATTGTACTTAACAAGGTCATTATGGTTGTACCACAAATCTCGGTACAATACTATGTTGGTAAGTAAACAAACAAAGCAGACCCAGACCAGACAGCTCCTACACGAACTGTCTCATCTGGGTCTACTCTATTTGCAAAGGTACCAAAAGTGGTTTATATACGTACGTGTAAGGAACAAACAAACGTAACACACACATAGAAGAAAATGCAGCTTTTGACGCGTTTGCCACTGTAGGCAAAATAATCGAGATAATCTTCATAAACACTATACAGTTAAATGCCACTAAACCGGACGTTCAATTTAGTATAGATATCGGTCTTGGAGACATATGGCAGCTTATTGCAGGGTGAAAGTCGTGCAGAAAGCTCCTCTAGGAGCTTTCTGCGTTACTTTCACCCTGCACCAAGCATACACCTGCCTTAAAGTATCTACATTCTTCTCTACTAGAATTCCGGTTTAGAGGGGTTTATTGTATATCCAAATGAGAGTAACTCTGCGTCTCACCAGGATCCAAACTGGTTTACAATCAGACACTATGCTGAAATGATATGGGTGTTTACGGGGGGAAATTATATATATATGTAGTTATTGAATTAGGTTTTGCTGACGAACGCTACTATTGCTTTTATTAGTACATTACCAGTCCTCTCTATGTTACAAAGACAAACAACAGACATATTTTGTGCAAACAACGAGAAGCATTTATAGAAAATGTGCAAGCAGCGAGTAGCATTTATAGAAACTGTTGTGCAAGTAGCGAGTAGCATTTATAGAAATTGTTGTGCAAGTAGCGAGTAGCATTTATAGAAATTGTTGTGCAAGCAGCGAGTAGCATTTATAGAAACTGTTATGCAAGCAGCGAGTAGCATTTATAGAACCATTACCATTACCATTATCAACCCTTTACTCCATGAATATTCATGTAAGAAATTATGACATCATGAATACTAATTAGTATAATTTCAATATGGCACATGGACTCATGAAATCTTGGCAATGGCAGAAACGGTAGACTCATATCTACATTTCAAGAGCAAACAGAGCAGACCCTGATCAGACGGCTCCTATAGGAGCCGTCTGATCTGGGTCTACTCTGTTTGCAAAGGCGTACATGTGGGAAGGCGTATACATTAATGGAGTAAGGTGTTAATGCAAACTTTATCGCGTTTAAACTCTCTACTTACCTGATAGATGCCTTTTCACGCCATTGCAAACTGAGTATAGACCCAGAATCAGACGCATTTGATGGCATTTTGTTTGAACAGGATAATGGTTATTCTGTGAAAAAAGAAAGAAATCATGTGAGTTTGTATAGTTTCTCAGATGTTCTCCAGACATGAGTGTATGTAAATATAGGAAGTGGAAGATTTATTTCCTAGTCTAACAGGGAGACTCATTCAGTGACAGTATTTCTGTTTGCTTAACTTACCAAGTACTTCACTTATCATTCAAAACAGACCAACTGCACGTTGTGTACACAGCACAAGTAAATGTGTATAGCGAAACGTAACAAAATATCTTTAGCCCTTGGGATGCAGGGAGGGTTTGCAAACAGTGTATGCCCAGATCAGAGGGCTCCTAGAGGAGCCCTCTTATCAGGGTTTGCACTGTGTGTCATTCAGATTCCTTTAACTAATTGTACCTTCTCATACTGAATGGACTCTGT